>JAJTUV010000795.1:0-626668 GCA_021653895.1 Mastomys natalensis | reverse complement strand
AGTTTGGAGACTTTAATTCAACTCCTGGGTCACATGGTGAAGGAGGAACTGACCTCCATGTGTGTATCCCTGCTCACATGCACAATAGAATAAATACAATAAATTGAAAAAAAAAATTAACCTACTGGATCTTTTAATATACACACACACACACACAGCCATTCATCAGGAGTGGGATGACTGCTAATCCAACTCTCAGGACCAGTGAGTGTGGCTAACACACCCTTAGAAATGGAAAGTCAACCATTTTTCTCAGTAGCCTCAAGATTTCGTCTTTTCTCTCTCTCTGTGCTGTCTGCAGGGTTTGGTCCCTGGGCTTTCATCCTGTTCCCACCCAGGCTCTGGCTCCTATCTGTAATTCTCTTCCTTCTTATGCTCTAAACTTTAAATCCATCCAGCTGGGTTTCTTTTCTGAGAGCCCACTGGTTACTTCCCTCAGTATCCCTCAGGCTCGAGGTTACCTTCTGCTCCTCCCTCCTACCCCAGCAAGTGAACTGCCTCCTGCCCCAGATCCTCTCCTGCTACATGGGGGCCTGCCTGCACCTGAAGACCCAATTCAGACGCTTGAGTTACTCCTGCGTAAACCATGGTCTCTCAAAATCCAACTAGGATGATCTAGAAAAATGAAAAAGCTGTAACATGCGTAGATTCTTTCCAACATTACTTTTTCACCGTTGCATGGAAAGTAAACAAGATACATGTCAAGAATTTGGAAAAGAAGCAGTATTCTTGTGGGTCTCCCTGGAGTTTGAAGCACCCATTCAAAATGCTACCTGACAACAGGGAAATGTGGGACAAAGCCCAGTCTGGAACTGAACTGTGGGAGTTACTCTGAGTGCCTCCTGCTGACAAGGAAGCTAACAGAGAGGTTGAGTGATACAGCTGATGGCACACGAATCCATCCTGGTTTGGTGAATTCCAGTGCATGCATTTCCAATGTAATACACACCATTCTTAGATTGTTGTCTTGCTTTCGTTTCAGACAAGGTCTTACTATGCAGCCTAGGCTTGCTTCTGTGACTAGGCTGGCCACGAACTCAATGATCTGTTTACCTCTGCCTCCTGAGTACTGAGATTAAAGGCATGCACATTTATCTGTCTGTCTATCTATCTATCTATCTATCTATCTATCTATCTAATTCATATGAGTGTTTTGCCTGCATAATGTATTGTACTATGTGTGTGCCTGATGCATGCAAAGGCCAGACAAGAGTATATGACCCCCTGGAACTGGCGTTAGAGATGATTGTAAACCACCATGTGGGTGCTAGGAATTGAACCAGGGTCCACTGCAGGAGCAATTGGGACTCTTAACTTCTGAGCCACCTCTCCAGCCTGTACACTGTTCTTATATGTAGTGATAAACCTTGAAAAGATATTCTTTCCTTAATTCCTCCCTCCCTCCCTTTCTTTCTGAAAGACAGGCTCTTGCCATATAACCTATCAACTTCCCACTATATGGTCTAGGCAGCCTTGAATTCAATATCCCCTGCCTCTGTCTCCAGTGTACGGGGACTAAATTGCATCACCATGCCTGGATTGAAGACAATTCTTTAGAAATGGCTTTCTGTGAATATCATTTAAGAATTTCAGACATTTTAGTGAGTGTTCACTCTGCATTAAGACCTTAGGACTGTGAGTCTGCAAGGATTCCCAAGCGAGCTTCTGTTCCTGGGACACTTGCCCATGTGACCCTTTGCACAGCAGCCTTTCTTGCCTGGATGACCCCTTCTTCCTCTTCAGTGCTAGGCTCATACCCTTCAAGGCTGTGGCTGACTTCTGCTTCCCCTGAAAGCCACCCAGCCGGAGGAGCTCACATCCTCTGAGGACGCTATAACACAGGGTACTTTCCCAGAGAGCTTCAGCACACGCCTACCGCCATGTTTTATTTATAATTGGATCTAATAGTCACGGGGGGGGGGGGCGGAGCAGGCACAAAGGCCATTCATGTGTTGTTACTGCTCATACCCCCTAAGTCACCCCGTCACTGTGAGGACCTTGGTGCCCTCAGTATACTGGCAAATCATCTTCCTCCCTCCACTAGTGGCTAACCTATCAGGATGCTGGTTGTCACTCAAGGGGAAGGCAGGTGTGGTGTGATGTGTGGAAACATCTTTGCTTTTATTACGTTAAATTTAAAAAATTATTTAGAAATATAGGTTACCAAGTAGTTGCAAAGAAACACATAGGAAAGTCCCATGTACCCTTCATACAGTGTCTTCTGATGTTGACATGATGTGACACTATGGTTCAATATCAATACAAAGGACATGGGTGCTGTCCACAAAGCTGATTTCAGTTTCATCAATTATAGATAACTTGATATTTTGTTTTACTTTTGGTGTGGGTACAAGACAGGGTTTCTCTGGGTAGCCCTGCCTGACTGGAACTCATTCTGTAGACTGGGCTGGCCTCAAACTCACAGAGATCCCTCTGTCCCTGCCTCCCGAGTGCTGGGATTAAAGGCGTGTACCACCACACCCAGCTTGTTTTACTTTGTACATGTATTTATTGTGTGTATGGGAGTCTGTGGGTGGGTGGAAGCATGCCACAAAATGCAGTGTAATCAGAGGACAACTTATGAGAATTGGTTTTCTCCTTCCACCACGTGGGTTGTGAGAATCAAACTCAGGTCATCAGCCTCAATGACAAGCGCCTTTACCCACTGAGCCATCTCACGGTCTTACGGGCAACTTTTAAAAAAAACATTCCATCCCAGAACTTGGCCATTTTTACTTAAACACACTTTCTCCATACTTGCCTTATATACTCTTTCTCCCTTTGGATCTTTATATGCACAGTTGCACATCTTCCCCCCACCCCCCGCCCCACCCACACACACACCCAGTTCCTTGCTTGTGGGATCTTGATCCAATGAATTAACCCTTCTAGGCTTTGGTTTCTCATCTGAAGAGTGGTAATAACAATCGCATGGGATTTTTAGTTTTTAATGCAAAATGTTCAAGTTAAACACTGAAGAGATGACTTAGTGGTCAAATGTACATACTACTCTTGCAGAGGACCCAAGTTCAGTTTCCAGCACTTACGGTGGGTGGCTCACACAGCCTGTAACTCCAGCTCTGAAAGGTCTGATTCCCTCTTGTGACTTCTATGAACACTTGTATTCATGTGTACCTGCATGTGTGTGGAGACATGGACACACATGCATACACAGAATAAAAAATAAAACATTCAGGAAATGTGATTTTCTTCTACCCTCTCCTACAGTGAATGCTGCTCTTTTCTCACAATACAGTGAAATTCTTCTCTTAAGTAACATTCAGAATTACTCTACCCACTCCAGTCTCCTCAGCAACCCCATCTATGTGTGCGTAACATTTAATGTGTATGAACCTGCCTATGTGTTTCATACTCCTTTTGAAATATTCATATTTCTATTTTTTACCTAGCAACAATATGAGGTATTTGCAGGAGAGACCTCAAATCTTCATTTCTACAAGTCAGCATTTGGAGGAGAGCCCGGCTTTGCCACCATCTGGAATACAAAGATAATTTTACCAACCTCAGAAACTGTAAAGATTTGCTGAAAGAAAGCAGAATGTCCAACACAGATGAGTTCGGAACACGCCGGCGGTGGCTGCTGGCCATGGTCAACCACCTTGCACTGGTGTTTCCCCACAGAGCTTTGCCCTTGGACATCTGAGAGGGGATGAGTGTCATCTGGGTCTGAGATAGGCTTTCTTAACAGCTATGTGTGCCTCACATACTGTGCCAGCTGGTTTTATGTCAACTTGACACAGGTTGAAGTCATCTGAGAGAAGGGAACTTCAATTAAGAAAATAGATTAGGTTGTGGGCAAGCCTGTAGGGCATTCTCTTAATTAGTGATTGATGGGGGAGGGCCCAGCCCATGGTGGGTGGGGCCATCCCTGGGTTCTTTAAGAAAGCAGGCTGAGCAAACCACAAGTAGCAAGCCAGTAAGCAGCACCCTCCATGGCGTCTGCATCAGCTCCTGCCTCCAGATTCCCCTGCCCTGTTTGAATTCCTGCCCTGACTGCCTTTGATGATGAACAGTGATGTGGAAGTGAAGCGTAAGCCAGTTAAACCCTTTTCTCCCAAGTTGCTTTTTGGTCATGGTGTTTCATCACAGTAACCATAATTAAGACACACTCCAAGCATAAAATATAGAGAGGCTAGAGAGATGGCTCAGTAGCTAAGAGCACGTGTTGCTCTTCAGAGGACCCGGGTTTGGTTCCCAGCACCCACATGGTAGCTCACAGTGATTCTAATTTCAGTTTCAAGGGACTCCGTGCCCTCTTCTGAACTTCATAAGCACCAGGCACACTTGTGGTGCACATACATACATGCAAGCAAAACACTCATACACATAGAATTAATACATCTTCTTGTTGTTGTTTGAGACAGGGTTTCTCTGTGTAGCTCTGGCTGTCCTGTCAGGAACTCACTCTCTAGACCAGGCTGGCCTCAAACTCAGAGATCTGCCTCCTAGGTGATGGGATTAAAGTCATGGGCCACCTTTGCCTGGCTGAATATAAACAAACAAACAAAACAAAACTAAAGACAGAAATCTGTAGTGGCCAGTTATGTTCTGCTATTTCATTTGTCCTCTATCCTGACGTCTTCCAAGCTGGGAAAGAAACTGAGTTTGCATGTGTGTGCATGTGTTTGCATGTGTATGCATGTGTGTGTGTGCAGGTGCAGGTGGAGGCCAGAGGCTGCTACTGGGTTTATTCTGAGGCAGGGTCTCAGAACCGGTTCTCTCACTGAACCTGGAATCCAGTTGGCTGTACTGGCTGGACTGCAAGCTGCAGGAATCTGCCGATTTCTGTCCCTTCTACTCTGGGGTTCCAGACATAGGATACAACTCTCAGCTTTTGAGTTGTTGCAGGGATCCAAATTCAGTGCATGGCAAGCACTCTGTTGACTGTGACTTCTCCCCCGCCCTAGAAATGTTAATAATAATTGCTTGTGTTCGGCTCTGGACGGAAGCTGAGAAAACTTACTTCAGAGACAGAAGCCTAAAAAAACGAAAGCTTTTATTTCCTGCTCGAACAGGAGGCAGCCAGTTCGGATCTGATCCGAGTCCCCGAAGGGAGATTATACAACATTTTTATCAGATGGGACACAAAACAAGGGGAGCAGGATAGCTGCTACATTGACCAATCGTAGTTTTGACACAAGAGCAAGGAAGTTAACATTCATGACTGGACCTTATCGGGGTCACCTGGTTTCAGGGCTTGAGTCGGCTTTTGCAGTCAGGTCCCCTCCTGGACTCTGGCCCAGAATTTAGAATGATAAGGAACAAAGGACTGGGCAGGCTACAGTATTAATTAAGACAAGCAATACATTTATTATATGAGTACCTTTGTTTAGATAACGGGATAGCAGCATCTTCCCTCTTTACATCCTTCCCTGATTAACACACAAACACGAAACATCTGAGAAGCAGGATAGACATGATTCCAAGACCTGGGAACATGAACTCAGTTTTGACCCTGTCAGCAAGATGGAGGTTGTTCCTGCAGTGGCTGGATGCAGGCATCCAGTGTCCCCTAACACTTGAAACTGGGGGTGTAACCAAGTTGATAGAATGCTTGACTAGCATGCTTGGAGCCCATATCATATATATCCATGGCCCACTCACCCATACTGCATAAACCTTACCTAGAATACTGCGTGCCTATAATCCAAGCACTTGGGAGATAGAAGGAAGGAAGGGGACCAGAAATTCAGAGCCATCCTCAGCTACATGAGCGCAGCCTGGGCTAAAGATGCTGCTGCAGATGGTGGTGGTGATGGTGACAGAAAAATGACTCAGTGACCAAGGGTCACTTACAGAGGACCCAGGTTTGGTTCCCAGTACCCACACAGTGGCCTCATAACCTTCTGTAATTCCAGTTCCTGGGATTCTGGTTCCTGCTAAGCACCAGGTACACATGTGTGCATACAGGCAAACCACTCATACAAAAAAATAAATCTAAATAATAATCGGTTATCACAGTGCCGAAAGGTTAGTGGTGTGGTGGTGCCGGTGAAGAAGGCTGTGGTAAACTGAGTGTTTATCTTGTGACAGAAGCAATTAAGAGGTTTGCTTCTTTCAGGTTAGTCTATGTTAAAGCCCCAAGAAACAGATTTCCTCAGTCCCATTTCACTGCTGCATAGATCAAGGCACACACGGCTTAGATATCTTGCCTCAGGCTATATACCTTGTCAGAGCTGAGACTGAGATTCAAAAACCAAGCTATCAGGCCCCTGGACATGGTGAGATAAATATTTCCTACTGTCTGTGTCCCATGAGTCAGCCAATCGGAAGAGATTCTGTTTGGTTTTATTTATCTGTTTGGAGCGTGATACTAAAACCCTCGGGGAAAGCCCACAGGTAGTAAAGAATTGAAGTCCTGACACTAAATCAATCAGACACGTTTCTTTTCAAACTCCTGTTCTCAATTAAGGTGGCAATCAGATTAGCCGAGATCCGCTGGAAAGCGGTGAGCATCTTGGAGGCGCTGGAGCGTGAAAGGTCAGCCTGCTACTGCCAGCTCCTGGATCGTCTGCCTCCCCGGAGAGAATTCAGCTGCCGCAGAATTCTTTTTTCAGTGGGGACTGTCTAGAAACCAGTTCCTGACTCCTTCCCCAGGTCCATTTTCACCCGAATCTTCTCTTATCCTTCTCCATCTAGAATCTTCCAGGGTGAGAGAAAGATGCTGGCGCCGGCCGTTGTGCCCCGCCCCCCCACAACTGTACACCTGTTCGGCAGCCACACGATACCATCAATGTCCTAATCACCAACTGAGCAGACCCAGGTTGTGCCCCTGTAGCTCCCTGACTTTAATTACCCGGGCAAATGGCTGCCTCGCTCTGAGCAATGAGAAATCAGGAACAAGAGGAATGATTAAATAAATCGGCATCTGGTCAAAAGACTGAATAATAAGCAGCCATTAAAGTTCCCGGAAAGAATATGTAGTGGGAAGGTCTTGGCATTTCTGACACAAGAAGAGAGTAAGCTTTGACAGTGCCCTGCAGGACCCGACTTTCATGTATGTATTTTAAACACATGTGAAAACATAGAAACAGAGAGCAAACGCCCACAATGTCCATCATGATCTCTGAGCAGTGTGACTACAGTGTTTTACTTTTAAAAATTGTCTCCAAGAGCTTGGTGTCTTTTTAAAATAGAAACAAGGGACAGGGAGATTATGGATAAGGGAACTTGGTTGGTTTCTCCTCCCTGGTTAGCAACTTGAGATTCCATTGCGTGTTCTACCTCTAAGGAGCCAATTCAAGTCTTGCCTCTTTAGGTGCTTTTCTGGGTTTATCCAAATCTGATGTCTTCAGCTTGGTGGACCCCCTTGGACTCACTGGGACGTACCAGCAACTATGGGGGGTGGGGGTTCTTCTCTAACCCAACTAAAGGACAAGACCCTTGACAGCAGCCGGTGTTTATATTTAACTTCCTTCTCCTGGCCACATGGTCCAACCCTACTGTACAGCTGCTGGAGTTTAAGCAGTGTCCTTTGAGCACAAGCTAGGTACTCATGGGACGTACTGCATGGGGTGACCCGCCTTTCTCTCTGAACTTTGTCCCATTTCCTCCAATTCATCTAAAAAGGCCGTCCGTGCCATTTAGCCTTGGGTTAGACTTTATTGTGAATTGTTTTTGTTGTTTTTTAAATTCCCTTTGCTTTGGTAGGGACAACCAAGTCTAGCCCCTGTTTTTACAGGGAGGTTATAGAAGAAAATAAATATGGGCTATTTTGAGTAAAAAGGCTTTGTTGTGTGTGTGTGTGTGTGAATGGGGATAACGGAGCTGATGTTTTTAAGACAGAAAATGAGAGCCAAGAGGAGAGGGTCAAAGGCAGGCGAAGAAGGCACACTCATGTTGGTTGCCCCTCTGGTGCCGCTGTGCTCAGGATACTGTACAGAGGTCAAGGTTGCAGGACACAGACCTGGGCGATTTACAGTTTCATTAGAGGAAGAAAAGATGAATCACTGAAATAGCAGCCTGAACTCTGCCTGGGAGGCTCAGAGCAACGTATGCATTCGCACAGGCTCCAGCTGGCAGAGAGGAAGGCATGGCTGCTGGCAGAGGCGTTAGAGATGGAGGTCCAGCCTGTGCCAGGCCCTGAGTCACCACCCACACTAGCTTGTACCCAGGATCCCTGTCACCTCGTTTGCTGCATGTTCCACCCTCTATAATAGGAAGTCTGCTCTCTGCATGGGCCTGAGTCTTCTGAGGCAGCGAATTAAAGATGGGTGAAGGACAGGGTGACCCCCGCCATGAATGGGCTTCCCTGGTCAAATGCTAAGTGCAAGGGTTGAGATTTTGATACAGAAATGGAGCCACACTAACTCTTCGACTGGGAAATAAACTAAACCAGAGTTACCTTTTAAAGCTCCATCAGAAATAGATGAAAAGAAGACAACTGGCCAATGGCTGGACTGACAAGATAGAGCCAAGCATCCAGGTTTCGAGCCCAATGTCAAAGAACAGCACAGAATGAGCCTGGGAATAGTTGAAGATGCATTTCAGTTGTGGTAATGAGAGGATTCGGGAGCCTCCTGGAGAGACATCCATAGACTCAGGTCCTGCCTCCCTATCTTAGCTGGTCATAACAGGTTCTGTATGAAATACTTATAAAATACTTGTCCTAGTGTTTAGCCCAAAGTAGTTGGTAAGCCCTGGGGTTTGTTGGATATTAAAGATGAGCCTAAGAGAATCAGAGGCAGTGAGGCAAGAAGACAAAAATCCAAATGACACTGACTGCTTCCATCTTGGAAGGCCTGCAGGTCGTATACACTGGGGGAAAGGTGTCACCAGGGAGGCCTAGATTTTGAAAAGTTTGCAGTGTTTAGTGTTGGGACTTTTGTTTTCATCTTGCACTTGTCACAGGCGGCTCTGGCCGAAAGAACAGATTGGTCAGGACGCAGGGTGGGGGCAGCCAGGAGAAAAGGCTGCAGTGGGCAGAAGCTGAAAGGCTGGCAATGCCAGCAGACCAGATGATGTTGCCAGCAACCCAGGCTGTTCACCATTAGATCCAGAACAGCTAGAGCCGGGCCTGTGCTCTCACCATAGCTGCACACCAGACCCTCCTCAACAGGAAAGGGCCATCTGATGAGATAGCTCAGGCCATGCAGAGGCCAGCAAGGCAGGAAGAAGGCCAGGGTGTGTGGCATGGGCTGGCAGGAGAACCCAGACCTCTGGCTACCCATCTCCAGCATGTCTGTTTCATGCCCTTGAGAAAGGAGCCCAGTGCCCCCCTTATCCCCACCACACACCATGGGTGGGAAGAACATTCTCAGGGAATCGTCTATGCGCATGTCCTGTGAGGCCCTTGCATCTGGCCTGATGAGTCCTAGGGGAGGGGGAATGAGAGAGGACCAGGACAGTCTGCCCATGTTTAGTTTTCAAGTTGTCAAGTGCTACTGAAGCCTTTTTAACTGGATATTCTGTTAACTTTTTGTTAGTCATTTGATTTTTGATTATCCAGTGATATAACAGGAAGTTGGCCAGGCCACTTTTCCTTCATTTTCCCTAAGATAGGTAGAAAGAATTTTAGGTAGTTGAGATCTGGTGACTGAAGAGCATCTTTTAGGAAGTTACCTCTGGAGATTTATCTGCAGATAAAATCTCCAAAGAGTGAGAGATGACCCTGGTAGAGAGCAATGCTCTCCCAGAAATAAAATGGCTCAGAATTAAAAGGTACATACATTATAGGCAAATGTCTGAGAGCTAATCTCCACGTACTCCTACGTGCAAACATTAAGAATCAATGCTCTGAGGAGCAAGATTAAAGGAACATAGACAAGCCTATTGAATTCTCGTTCTGATGACTGTTTTCAGTTGCTTCTTAATGCGTCCCTTGGTTTTTCCTGACAGGGTTATGTCTCCTTTAAATTCACCTGCTCTGAATCTGGTAGAAAACTCAGTGTAGGCTTCCCAGCACTTCCTGTACCTGCTTTGGCTTCCAGAAGCCAGGTCTCGTCCCAGAATCCCCAGCTCTTTGCCTTGCCTCTGGATTGCCCAGGAAGTATGGATGCTATACAGGGCTTTCTGCTCTATGGCTGAGATTCCGGAAAAATCTCTCTAGCTTCTGATTACGATTGTTTGCTTTCTAAAAGGAAACAGATGATAAGATGCTGATGCGTCCCTGGACTGCGTGACCTGATGACCTCTGTTGGGCTGCGCTGACCTACACAGCTCTATGGCTGTCCATATGGTGAACACTTACAACGGACAAAACTTTGACTTTTTTTCTGAGCTTTTCCTCCCTCCTAAACCAGGTTATTCTTTTCACATCCCTACCTTATTTAAACCCTGCAAAAATTTAAAAACAAACAAAACTGTAGCACCCAACAGAACAGAATGGGTTTCAGACACCTGTGAGCCGGTTTCTTCATAAACACCCTAACACCCAAATGTCTAGAAGGTTCTACAGTATGGGATTATGTCTTGCCTTTCAGTCTTTAAAACAAAGCAAAAACATGCACATTGCAGAAGACTGCTTCTTAGAGACCAACAGCTTTTGAATTCAAAAGCTTAATTAGATCTCTTAGATGAGATTTTAGTTTTCAAGGGTTGTTAATGAGACTGACTGGAGACCAGTGTTAGCTTCTGCCAAACAAGGCCCCAGTGTCTGGGTTTGGAAGGCCTGAGGAAAGAGGCCAAGAAATAAGGAAGGAAAGAAAGGTGATGTGCTTTGTGGAAATTGGTGGAGATTACAGGCTCTGTTCTTTGTGTCTCCCTCCCCACCCCCACCCCCAGCAGCAGGACCACCTCCTGCAGTGCTGTAGTGTGGCTTCAGTTTCCCTCCCCAGGCCGGTGACCCCCCAGGACTTCAGCCCTAGTCTTTCTGTGTGCAGCCCATTTAGATGCCACCCACTAGCCACCTCTGTTTTCTCCAGTTCTGTGAGGCACTACAGTGTTTGGGGTTTTTGTTTGTATAAGAACCCCACATTCTTACCTTACCCTCTTGCTTCTATGAGGTACCCACATCTTGTGGGTCTGCCCTCCCTGTTCTGTTTTGACAAGTCACTCAGCTCAGACCTTTGTCCCCACAGTCTTGCGTGACTCACCCACACAGCTCCCTGCCAGATCATCCCCCTGCCATCCTGCATATCACATCAGGGTGGGTCTTTACTCTCACCTGCTACTCAGATGACTCTCAAAGCCTGTGCACAGCGACCCTCAGTCTGGCCTTGCCTGGTCTTTGTGTCTTTTCTTCTAGGAGGTTGAAGAAAAAAGACGAGGTGTCTCTTGGGGTCCCCTAAGTGGAAACCTTACCATATATCTATGAAGTATTGTGGATTTGGTTTAAATTAGTTACCCAAGGTCATACACTAAGAAACCAGAAGAGCTGGGCTTTCAACCCAGGCCTCGCTGACTCGAGTCTAAATCACTTAACCACCATGCTCCGACAGAGTGCTTTGCAGAGTGGCTAACAACAGGAAGCATCAGTATGCCCAGTGATGGGCAGATATGCAGCGTCTCGGGCTCTGCCCCATGCTCATGTACTCTCTCTCGATCAATCGGGATCCCATCTGTTTCACCCTCCATGTGCTTTGAGTTTTCCTAGCTTGGCAACTCTGTGACCCGCCCAGCCCTAGTACAATGGTTAAGCCATGGTCTCTGAAGCTAGATTTCGAGGGACCAAATCCTGGTTGGCCATATATTTTTTCACTGTGCATCTCTAGGCGGTCATTTAACTCTCCGTGCCTCAGTTTACTTATCTGTAAAATAGGAATAAATTTAGTGCCCCATGGAGTTGTGTCCTACATGGGCACATGAAGAAAGTGTCCAAAAAGCCAAGACAGACAGGATAACAGTGTAGCCTTATAGCTTAAACCCTGGGCTTTGAGGGCCAAGAGAGGAAATGTGTCTCTTTGGGATTTATTCAATTGTAAGAAATAATCCTGGGTGCCAATGAGATGCCCTAAATGCTTTCTCACAGAAAGAAACTCGGAGGAGCCAGGGGAAGCCAGGACAAATCCAGGAAATGTCTGGTAGCCAGAGGAGCCTGAGGTGGAGGGAGCTGAGGGCCACAAGGCTTCCTTGTGGGGCAGGGGTGGGACTCACAGACCAGTTCCTGGTTTCCTGCCCCTGGTTGCTCTGCACTTCTTCAGGTCCACATCTATTCCCACATACCAAATCAGCCAGGCTCTGAAACCACAGCTGTCTCCTCCTCTTGGCAGGGTGCCACCAGCTCCCAGACCAAGCTTGGCTGCTGCTGCTTCGCCACTGGCCCCATTTAGAGTTCTTTGTGTGGTGACGGAATTCCCACTAAAGCGGTTCATTCTTTTCTCAGTGACCCTCGTCTTCCCAGCGAACATTTGCATTTCAAAAAAAGAGCGTGTACAAACAGAACTCATCTATAATTGGCGGATGGAGGGGACACACTTAGTTTACTTTTGGGGATGGACTTTCCCAGGCTCTGACAGGGCTCCTCTGTGAAAGCGTCTTCCCCGTCCACTTTCTGCCCACCCCCCACTCTCCCAGCACAAAGGAGCTGGGATGTGGCAGAGGAAGGTCCTGCCCAGGGAAGAAGGCTAAAGAGGACAGTTTCCAGAAGTTTCTATTTCCTTGATTCATTATTCAAGCTCCTAGGTTTTTTTTATTATTTTTATTTTATTATATTATATATGGTCACAGGTTCTTGTGTAGCCCTGCGTCGACCCTTTAGACGGTGGTGATCAAAATCCTTCTGCTCCAAGTGCTTAAAGGTGGCACACGCCGAGTTTTTAACTTTTATGTTGATTTCCAAACACCATCATTTCTCAGCCTCAGAGATCCTGAACAGAGTCATTTGGGGCTTCTGATGAAATAAAAGTAGCTTTGTAAAACCCTGCTACATTGTTTGTGGTTTTTTCCATTTCCCCCTGACTGACAAAAGCCCTTAGACCAGGAAAGGGCTAGGAGGGAGAACTAGTCCAGCTCTCTCAATGCAGCTTCAAATACCACAGACAGGGAACTTAAGAAGCATTTCCTACTCGTAGATGATGATCCTGTCCATGTGTCATAGCATTGGGACCATTCTGAAGTGGGAGTGGCACGGAAAAGGACCCTAGAGGAAACTGAGGCTCAGGAAATAGGGATTCGGAGCCAGTGAGGGCAGGCAGAGCAGTCACCCTGAACATGGCCTTCGTCTTCCCAGGACATTCTAGACCAACATTCTCACTCTGTGGGTCATGACCCCTTTAGGGGTCAAATGACCCTCTCATATAATGGCTACATATCAGAAATTTGTATTATGATTCATAACAGTAGCAAAATTACGGTTGTGAAGTAGCCATGACAATATTTATGGTTGAGGGTCACCACAACATGAGGGACTGTACTAAAGGGTCACAGCATTAGGAAGGTTGAGAAGCACTGCTCTAGACTCATGGGCCGCAGGAGGAGATTTTATAGTCTGATCTCAGAAAATCATGGGGGTGGGGATAGGTGTATAAATGGTAGGGTGGTAGCAGTGCCTGGTCTCTACGTGAGCTCCCCACCCATGAAGTCTAAGCCTTCAAGTGTTCTTCGGAGGCCTGGCTTCTTCCCCTGAATGTCCCACCCTGCCCAACTAGGCCACTGTCTTGGCACATGGTAATTATCAGGAGACCTCTACCCTGGGAAGAACAAGGCCCCGGCCCTTCGCCAGTTTCTTTCCTCATAGGCCCTGGATCCCTGGTCTTTGGGCCTTATAACAAGGCTTTACACCTAGGTCTTTCTTTTCCCATTCTAGGTGTATGCGGCTGCTGCGGCGCCCTTCGTCCCAGGTACAAGAGGCTGGTGGACAATATCTTCCCTGAAGATCCTGAGGTGGGTCACATTAAGGGCTACATGGGCTGCTGACTGGGGAAGGTCTTTGGGCACTGACTCTTCATGTCCCTGGGAATGGGGAGAGGCTCTGCTTTGGCCTGAAATCTGACCTTTCTGAAGGCTGGATGTGCAGGAGGCTGTTAGGAATGTGCTGGGCTGCTGCTATACAGATGAGACGTCTTTCTCACTCCTGTCTCGTTCGCTCACTCTCCTGACAGAAATGTTTTCCTGCCGTTTAGTGAAAACGTGCCCCTGTCTAGCATTTGGCTCTGGCTCTCCCTGGCATCTGTCAGGTGTCTGGCTGTGCTTCTCTCTGTGTCACACTGTGTTATGCATTGAGGTCTGACGATGTCAGGATTTGATGCATTTGCCTTGCTATTTGAGAATTATTAACTTCATCTGGATGGGCATCTGAAGGATCCCATTTCTAGTATCCTCTGGAGAATTTCCTAGAAGCTGTAGATTCACCTTCTTTATGTCTTGGTGGTAACTATCCATATATACCTTAATTTGGAATTACTTTTTTTAAATATTTTTATTTATTTTCTGTATATGATATACTACAAGCTGTCTTCAGACACACCAGAAGAGGATATCAGATCCCATTACAGATAGTTGTAAGCCACCAGGGGTTGCTGGAATTGAACTCAGGCCCTCTGGAAGAGCAGTCAGTGCTCTTAACCACTGAGCCATCTCTCCAGCCTCCTCTGAATTACTTTTAATGATGCCTCATCCTTCATCCACACACTCATGTATGTTTCTACACCCACACAGGTATATGCATGAATGCATACACATACACACACACATGCATAAAAACCTATCTCTTTATTCATTGTATGTGGTGTCTGTGTGTGCGTGCATGTGTGCAGCTGCTCGTCGGCACATGCATGCGTGGAGGCCAGAAGTTGACTACTTTTGATAGCTTCTCTATCACGCTCAACTGTTATTTTTGAGACAAGTCTATCAAAATAGACTTGCTGTTGTGGTTAAACTCAGGACAGTGAATCTCACACGTGTTTGAGTGTTCTTGGCTTGGTGACTATGTAACCCCCCTAGCCCTGGTGCAGTGGTTAAACCGTGGTCTCTCAAGCTAGGTCTTGAGGGACCAGTTGAATTGATATTTGTTCCAGACTTGAGCCTTCCCACTAGAGTGGAGCTATGGTGATACTGAGCTGTCTGTTTTCTACAGGATGGTCTGGTGAAGACCAACATGGAGAAACTAACCTTCTATGCCCTCTCAGCACCAGAAAAGCTGGATCGAATTGGTGCCTACCTCTCAGAGAGGCTCATCCGAGACGTGGGTCGCCATCGATACGGGTGAGTCACACAGGGAGGGACAAGATGGCTTTTCAGAAGTTACATTATATTTTTAGGATAAGACAGTGTAATAACATTTCAAAAAAAAAAAAAAGGTTTGATATGTTAGTCAGTAGACTGAGTAAAACGAGATTGGGACCAAGCAGGGCAGGGTTCACTGTCCTGAGGCAGGTAAACTTGGATTGCTCTATGCAGATTTGGGAAGAGGGTATGCCAGCCCCATAGGAGTAGCCATTTGCCGTCCATAGACTTGTTGTGTGTCCACACAGAAGCACTTATACAGCCAATCTGACTCAGAATGTGTAGTTATTCTCTCCCCTTACTGACTGAAAAAGTGAGATAGAGCCATCTGCGTTCTGAGAAGGCCACTAAAAACACACTTCAGAGAGGCTGGGAATTTGGCACAGTTGCTAGAAGGTCCAGCATGCTAGGACCCTTGGGTTGAATCTCTAAAGCCCCCGTAAACTGCCACAGTGGAGCACACCTGTGGTCCTAGCACTGGGAGGCAGAGGCGGAAGATCGAATGTTTGAGATCATCCTGGTATTATAACAAGGCTGGCCTAGGAAAGGTGAGGACCATCTCAAAACAAGACAAACATTCACTTTAAAATTTTAAATATCTTGCTGTTGAAAGAGAAACCATCAGAATTTTAAAAACTGAACATCAAAGATAAATATATCATCATCAACAAATAAGGCAAAGGGTTCAAGATCACAAGTTAGTAATATCGAATAAATAGTCAGGAGAGGAGCAGCTGGGGCAACGATTATAAAGGGTCCACTCTGAGAGCCAGAGTTACCTGTATGGCATTCACCAGACTTACAGTTCATGCCCAAACCACTGGACCATCCTATCACATTGACTTTTCTCTAAAAGTAAATATTCAAGTATTAACCAGGAAATGGTGGCAAAGGGAGGCATTTTCAGACTTTCCTGGAAAAAGAACAAATTGGTTGAAATTTTCCCAGTCATGAAATATGTGTCTAGATCTTCAAAACCACGTCTGCTCTTTGTCCCTTCTGACCATCACTTATTGAGGAACCGTCTTAACACTCTATCTTGTTTACAGAGATGTTTTTTGCAGTGTTTTCTGTTTGTTGGTTTGGTTTTGCTTTTTTTTTTCCCCCCCTCAGAATTCATATTTAATAAATACTGAAAGAAAGAAAGAAAGAAAAGAAAGGAAGGAAGGAAGGAAGGAAGGAAGGAAGGAAGGAAGGAAGGAAGGAAGGAAGGAAAAAGGAAGGAAGGATATAACAGGCTTCTGTGACTGATATAAGATGATGATGATATAAGATGGTCTGCTCAAAGCATAGCTCTACCAATAGTGGAAGAAAGGCTGAGCACGCCCAGCCCTGTAGGAAAGGCTTATCTGGAATCACACCACATCAAGTGTTTAAGCATGAGTAGAGTACAGGAGACTTTCTTCTGGGTGCTCAATGCTACCTGGCAGAAAAACGGTCCAGTGCTTGCTTCTGCGTAGAGAAACACTCTCTGCTCTTATTGACGTCAGGCTTGATGCAGCGCTGCCAGGTTTCCAGGCAGCACGGCACACTGCATGTTTGTCAGTGAACCGGAAGGCCTGGACTAGTCTCAGAACCTCATCCACAGAGTGGCCAACAGGAAGATGGTTTATTATTACTGGAGAAGGATACCTTTATCACATGTATCCTTTGGATACCATATATATTACAATAATAAGGAGGCCCCTGAAAAAGATACCTTCCTCAGCCTTTAGGACTCCATAACCCTGAGTAATGGTGCGCTTGGGATCAGATATTAAGGGAATGTTCATGGGTCCCAATCCTCCTTGTTTCTCGGTGTGTTAATCCATGCCAGATGACAGAAGTGAGAATCCAGTGAAGCTCCAGTCACTTGGCAGTTGAGTTTCCTACATTCTTCTGCTCTATCACTGAAGCAATGATCTCCATGGACACACAAAAGTAAGTCAGAGGTTAAAGAAGAACACAACATATTTCCTCTGTATTCACTTAGGCGATATCTTTGATTGTCCATCTGGCATAAGCTGTGCTTTGAAGTTGGGAGCAGATATCAATTTTTGCATTTCCTGAAGACATCTTGCTCTCCAGGGTCAAGCACAGGTCTCACAGTTCCTTGAGAACGCAGGAAGAGGCACTCTGGTTTTGCTTATTTGAGACAGAGTCTAGTTGCCTGGCTGCCTTCAAACCTGTGATGTGGCTGAGTTTGCCTCGAACTCTGATCCTCTTGCCTCCACCTCACAGGTACTGAACACAGTGTGGGGCACCATGCCTAGTGCGTAGCACTTCTTTTTTTTTTTTTTTTTTTTTTTTCGAGACAGGTTTCTCTGTGTAGCCTGGGCTGTCCTGGAACTCACTCTGTAGACAGGCTTGGCCTCGAACTCAGAATCCGCTGCCTCTGCCTCCAAGTGCTGGATTAAAGGCAGTGCGCCACCACCGCCCGTGCCGTAGCACTTCTTATAACAATGACATGCTACAAGTGGCTAAGCATCTGGCAAGAGAAAAATCCAGTAAGTTATGATTTGTATATTTTATCAAATGTACTACACAATAGAAATGATGTTTATAAGATCCCTATCCAATGATACTAAAAATAGGAAAAATAGGAAATATAGCCACATGTGAAGTAGTAAAGGTCATCTTTTAAAAAGTAACAACAAATCTCAGTGGTTAGAAATGCCAAATGCTGATGTATTCAGAGTATTTGTTCTGTGACTGGCACAGTTGGGGGTGGGGGAGTTGTGTGTTTCATTGTGTTGTCTCTGTTCCCTAAACACTGACTATCGAGCATGGGTTACTTCCACAATGCAAGAGTGGACTTCAGTGCATACTGTGCTTGCTGCTGCCTTGCCATCACAACACCATCCATAGGCTAAATAGCTCTCTAACTCTGAGAAGCACGGGGAGTGTTATAATGGGGCAGAGGGTTGAGTACATATGGACAGCCGCCATTCCTAATCCTGTGGATCCTACTCTACCGGAGCCTTTCCTTTCTCTACTCTCCTCTGCTTTTTGCATTTTTCTTTCTTTTATTGGGAGTAGGGGTGAGAAGGGAAGCAGAATCTCATGTATCCAAGGCTGCCTTCCAACTCACTACAGCAAAGAATGAGCTTGAACTTCTAAACCCTCCTCTGCTCTCCCCTCTCCCCTGCTGGGGTTGCAGGGATACTCCAGCATACCAGGAGTTTGTGGTTCTGGAGACCAAACCCAGGGCTTCATACGTGCTAGGCCAATGGAGTTACATCCCCAACCCTGTCTTGCCTTTCTTTTGGTTCAGCCTTTTAACTGTTAGATCAGATGACAACAGAGACTTGTCTTCCCACTGTTTGTCTTCTGTTTGGTTTTCCCAGGCTAATGCCGTTAGACACGCTCTTCAACTCAAAGACTAGATGCTCCTTTAGAGTCACCTCCAGGCTCCTCAACTTCCAGGGTCTACCACCCCCATGTCCTCCACCCACCACACCTATTATAAAGCCAATACAGGCAGACGGGTTGAGCAGTCCTAAGGTTGAGAAATCAAGGACCATCAGTCATGTTGGGTGGGGGAGAAGGGTTAGAATCAACCGTGGCTTTGTATACACTAGGGCTGTGCTTTACCCCAGATCTGGCAACTCTTAAACCAGGCTACCCCCAATGTGAAAACAAATGCAAACTGGCATTTCCATGATCGTTCTCTGTACAGTAAAATTAGGTTGCCACTCATTAAGAGGAAGCATGAATGCTTTGTGCACAGCAGTTATATAAAGAGCCTTGACGTACTGTAAAACGTATTCAGGCAAGTAAAAATGGCTTTATCCTTGACTGAACCAAAAGCTAATGTGCTAGTGATGGCATTAAACATTTAATACTGATTCTGCCCTCGCTCTCTGCAGTGATGTTTCTTGTGATTAAAAATGTCCATAGCCGACAGGGTCCCTCTGCCTGTGGAATGACAATTCAAAATTGGCATCATCCTGTTAAAAATAGCCCTTGCAGCATCTAGGTATTTAAAGCCCGAGGGAGGGCTTTGATCATAAACATTTGGAGAAACGTCTGTTAGGATCTTCTCTCCTTGCCCTCCTGTGTCTCCCTACCCAACATGGCTGGCCTCTTCCTTGTCCTTGGTGGAAGCCCTGGAAGAGCAACATTCTCACATCACACAATGAGAGGTGTCTTCCTAGCATGGTGTAAGTGTCTCTATGGTTTGGTCCTACCGATGTGAACCTTGGATATAGTCCCCGTGGCAGAGCCACTCTCTCATGACCACTGCCTTCCTGCATTGCCACTTGGCCACAGCCTTCTGGGGGTCCTGATTCATGAGTGTCCGTCCCCACAAGGATGCCAGCTGTGGGCAGGGAGAGGGTGGGGGGAATTCAAGGCTAGAATGGGTAATGATGTGCAAAGAAATAGAACCCTGGCATTTCTATGCCTCTCTCCTTCCCGCTCCAGATCAGCCATCTCCTCTGAGCACTGGGCAGCAGGGGAGTGAATGAGTGCTGAGACAGGCATCAGTCCACAGTGAGCACCGAGGGTGGACCACCGTGTGCAGGATATCATGTTAGATAGTATCAGGGGTGCTTCCCCAACCCACGGTACCTCAAGTTCTGCCCCAGCCCAGGGATGAGCAATGAGGATGGAGACGAGGAGAGTGGGCTACTCCAACCTGAGGACCCTGACCCAAGCTAACCCAGCATTGTTTCCTAGAAGGGCCTGAGGCTGGTGGGAAGGTAGGTTGACCCTTCAGAAAAGTGAACTACAGACGCGTGCTAGCTGGAAAGGATCAGCCTGCTCTACCTTAGCTGTGGCCAAACCTTCTCCCTGCTCCTGGGTTCTTAGAAAACTCAGAAAGTTCAGTTGCGGAATGAGCTGACCAGATATACCCAGAATGCCCAGAATAAGAGACCCTTTGTCCAGGGTTCTGGCTGCCCTTTGAGGGATGATCCAAGTCCCTGAGTCCAGCTCCATATTTCCTCTCCAGCTGGGTGAGGCTCCCAAGCTACTCCTCTCACTCTTCCCCTGGCACTGCAGGCCTTTCCTGGTTTCTCTGGCTACTTCTGACCTGGAACAAGGTGTCCAAGTAGACCCAGCCACTTCAAGGACTCCACAGAGGGACTTTTCACCTGGCTTCTAGGAACCAGGCACCTTGGTATTTTGCTCTGTGGTTGTCGTTCATGTGACTGCGCCTGAGTTTTTCCATTTGTCATCTGCCCAGTGTCCTCCCCTGCTGCTCACAGTTCCTGGCTGTTCCAGCTCACTTGCCTTCTGTCCTCCTCATCTTTGGAAAGCTTGCATGGTATGTTTGGAGCTGATGTTTGCTGCAGCAGCCGGTACTAACCCCGTGGTCCAGCTCCATCCTAACCCACTCAGCTCCAAATACCCAGGCAGGCCAGTTTGGACTCTCAGACTCACTATTGCCTTGGACCCCTGGCAGAACTCAGATCCGATCCCTCATGATGGTAACCTTGTCGTGGGAATCCTGTTGATGGTCAGTATCCCCCAAATCCCATGCTCTGTCTAAGACCGAGGTCTGACAGGCGGTACCCAGAGGGAAGCTGGTGATAACGCAGGACAGACACTGAGCCCATCACTTGGGTCTGAGTTCAAGTTCATAATGAAAACCATGACACTCAGCACTGGAACCAGGAATGTAGCATCGAGGTACATGCTCAGGGAACAAGCGCGGTGCTTCTTGATTTCTTTCCATTTCCATGTCAATTCTACTGTGATTTTCACCTTATACCAAAATCTCTAGTCTTGGTCAATAGTCTCTTTTTGCTAGTAAAGAATAGTTTGGTGTTTTCTGTTTGTTTGTTTGTTTGTTTGTTCTGTTTCTTTGTTTTTGTTTTTGTTTTTTTTTTTTTTTTCCGAGACAGGGTTTCTCTGTGTAGCTCTGGCTGTCCTGGAACTAACTCTGTAGACCAGGCTGGCCTCGAATCAGAATGCTTGTTTTTTCTTATCAGTGTATTCTAGATTTCTCCTTCCCCCCACTGGAAAGGCTGTAGTCCCTGCTCCAGGGTTTGAGAGGACGTCTGGTTTCTCCTCTTGCCTAGCCTTGGCCACCACACCTCCTCCTTTATTTATTTATTTCATTTCAACTCTATTAAAAGTACGATGTCAGTAGAAAAATGTTGGCGTGACCCCATAGAAAAAACTGGAATTTCTCTTTGCCTACCCTTATTTTATTACCATGTTTGGTGACTTGACCATGTCCAGGTGTCCCTCCATGGAAGACCTGTCTCCCTCTGGACTGTCATCTCTGGCAGGGATCCCAGCCAGTTTTCTTTTCCAGCTTGGGTGATCTGAACTCTGCAGAATGCCAGTCATGTGGAGGACAAGGTTACGGAGACTCAGGCGTGTCTGTCCTGTGTAGGAGGACACCAAGTCAGGGCTCCCACTCACTCAAAGAGTTCTGTGAGCCATGCGACCTGTGTGTTCCAAAGCCACCACAGAGAGCTGGGGCCATAGCTCAGTGGTAGTGCGCTCAACCGTGTGTGCTAAGCCCTGGGTTCCACCCTAGCCCCTCAAGGAAAAAAATAAGGATATTATAGATAAAAAGATGACGTGATCTATTTTTGAGTATATACAGAGACCACTATTTCCTTAATAATCCTTAATAATAATTGAATTTAGTGAAATCCAAGGATTTAATAGTAGCTGGCTCAGCTCAGAGAGAATAAAGAAATAAATTTTATAAAAGTAGAAAAGATTCCAAAGTATAGAGGGTTTTTTTTTAAAGATTTATTTATTCATGTATTTTATATGAATGCTCTGTCTTCAGACACGCCAGAAGAATGAATCAGATCCCATTACAGATGGTTGTGAACCACCATGTGGTTGCAGGGAATTGAACTCAGGACCTCTGGAAAAGCAGTCAGTGCTCTTAACTGACGAACCAACTCTCCAGCCCAAGGGGCTTTATTTTATTTTTTTTTTATTTTTTTATGGCTATTTTATATAGAAGTTAATGCAAGGGTGTTGAAGATCTGGTGTCTGATGGCCATTTTTAAAAACAGATTTTGGGGCTGGAGAAATGGCGTAATAGATAAAAATAGTAGATGTTCTTCCAAAGAAGCCCAGTTTGATCCTTGTCACCCGCAGGGATGCTCACAATCATTTGTAATTGCGGTTCCATGAGGATCCAATGCCCTTGTCTAGCCTTCAAGGGTGGACACACACGGTGCAGTCGTGCACACAGGCAAACACTCATATACATCAAATAAAGCCTTAAAAATAAATAAATAAAAAAGTTTAAAAAAGACAGACACCATGGATTCTGCTAATTTATGTATGGATGTACAAAGGTAGCCTGGGGTTCCAAGTGGTTTGACTACACAGTTTCTATAGCTGGACATCTGCCACGAGGAATACAGTTAGGGCCTGTATGGGGCCAGGCAATCTCTCCCAAGAAATCTTTTTATTGATCCAAACTTTTTTTTTAAGATCCCCAAAAGTCAAGAGTTTATAAATATATATCTTGAGTTCATCCTTTGATATGTATATAGCACATGAACTGCCTGGGGAGCCTTAACTCTTTTAAGGTCCCCTCCCCCACTTACAGGTCTTATGTCATCCTGATTCTCTGTTCTGGACTGGAGTGAACCTTTGTTAGAAACGTGGCTCAGACACTGAGAGAGAGAGCCACAGACACAGTGTGGCTCAGACACTGAGAGAGAGACACAGACACAGTGTGGCTCAGACACTGAAGCGCCCACAGACCAGTGTGGCTCAGACACTGAGAGAGAGCCACAGACACAGTGTGGCTCAGACACTGAGCGCCCACAGACACAGTGTGGCTCAGACACTGAGAGGCCACAGACACAGTGTGGCTCAGACACTGAGTGAGAGAGCTACAGACACAGTGTGGCTCAGACACTGAGCGAGAGAGCCACAGACACAGTGTGGCTCAGACACTGAGCGCCCACAGACACAGTGTGGCTCAGACACTGAGCGACGAGCCACAGACACAGTGTGGCTCAGACAGAGCTGAGAGAGCCCACCAGGTGCTCAGACACTGAGAGGCCACAGTCCATGGCTCAGACACTGAGCCCACAGACATTGTGCTCAGACCTGAGCGCCACAGCCCAAGCTCTCCAGTTTGCCACTGTGTGGTCGGGAGAGGAAGACCAGGTGAAGCCATAATGCCTCTGTCCTTAGGTACGTGTGTATTGCCATGGAGGCGCTGGACCAGCTGCTCATGGCCTGCCACTGCCAGAGCATCAACCTCTTCGTGGAAAGCTTCCTTAAAATGGTGGCCAAGCTGCTGGAGTCAGAGAAGCCGAACCTGCAGATCCTCGGCACCAACTCGGTAAGGGGTGGGCCTCGGGATGCAGGGTGGGAGGGGCCAGATGACTGGGGGGGGGGGGGGGTGGGTCGCTGTTCCATCCTCACTTGTCTGGCCACCTAAACCAGTGGTTCTCAACCTTCCTAACGCTGTGGCCCTTTAACAGTCCTCACATGTGACCCCCAACATAAAATTATTTTGTTGCTACTTTTTAACTGTAATATTACTGCTGTTGTGAATCATAATGTAAATATTTGATTGCAAGATGTCTGATATGCAACCCCTGTGAGGGTGGAGACCCACAGGTTGAGAACTGCTGGCCTAAGCTCTATACCTCTTGTCTTACTGTCTTCTCTTTGAGTGAGCAAAGAGGTGTTTTATGTCTTGAATTTCAATGAATATCCTATTTATATAAGCATATAAAAATATGTCCTAAAAATAAAATCTATCGGAGCTGGAGGAATGTCTCAGTTGTTAAGAGTATGTACAACTCTTACAGATGACTTGGGTTTGATTGTCAGTCTTGGGCTGCTCACGGACGCCTAGAACTCTCGCTCTCGGGAGATCCGGCATCTCCAGATTCCCGAGGCACTCATATGCACAGACCTACACGTATCCACGCATACTTAAATATAATAGCATTATATTATAGTCTTTTCAAAAATAAAATAAAATTCATGGGCCGGGTGTGGTGGCACACATCTTTAATCCTAGTACTCGGGAGACAAAGGCAAGCTGACCTCTGTGAGTTCAAGGCCAGCCAAGGATGCATAATGAAGCCTACATCTATAAACACATAAACAAACAAATAAGGTTCAGCTCTTTAAACTGATGACCTCTGATTTTTTTTTTCCCTGACGAATTGTCCTCATAAATGATTTTCATTGAGGGTCAAAGAAATAGAAAACAGGACTGAACTTGGGTCGTTCTGTGGTGAATAGGGATGCCCAGGGCACTTGTGACTCATCTCTCCATGGGGCACCCTTTGAAAGCTGGTCTCAGTCACGTCCTTCAGAGAAAGATAAGAACACAGGGATGAAGGCCACAGAAGAGTGGGAAGACCGTGGGGAAGCAGCAATGGCCGTGGGCCTAGTTCTGTCTTTTCCTGGTTGGCTGATTTTCATGGGCTTTGATGTGTCTACCAAAAATCTCAGTGAGTTGAACTTGGTCTCTGTCGGTCGTCTGGGCTCTGTTGCTGGTTACAGTATAAGTAAATAGACCGTGACATGCTATGATTTATGAGAGAAGATATAGTAGGCTTGATCAGAAGTCCCACTATTATGTGTTTATCTAAATGTTCTCAAATGTTCTGGGTGCTTTCTTTAATCTCTTGCCTTTTGTCTTAGTCCGTCCCCTTAGAGCATACTTTAAGCTCCAAGTGTTTAAGAAGTTTATATGCAGTATCCTATAGCTTTAGTAAGAGTATGTGTGTAGGCATGGACATTCTATAGTGAACATCTGGAAGTCAGAGGACAACTCACAAGTTAGTTCTCTTCTTAACACCTTGTTAGTCCTGGGGATTGAATGTGGGTCATCTGGCTTGGCGGCAAGCCCTGGACTTACTGAACCATCTTGCTAGCTCTACTTCTGAAGTTTTATCACACAAGCCATGGATTTTCTTTTCTCCTACTCTACGGAAGAGTTGCTTTAACAGAAGAAAGTCCTCTTAAGTTTCCTTTGCAGGACACTGTGACAGCCCTACCCTTCCTTTTCCCTTTGCACCAGCTGCTTCTGACAAATTACATACACCACAGCAAAGGGCGAAGCCCTTTGTCATGTTGCCCTGGCAACAGCTTCACAGACTGCTTTAGTTGTCTTGTTTAAGATAACTACAGTCTAGGAAAGAGCATCTGCATGGAAAATAAACAAGGCATCCTGGATCCATGGAGGCCACAGCCACAGAGGTGGGTGTCTGGCCACTCTTGTTTTTCTCAATGCAAATCCTAGCTTAGGACAGGTATTTCTCTGAATTCCATGTCCCAGTGATTCGTCACATCTGCTGAATGGTTGTGCTATGACCATGAAGATTAGCAGGGCTGGCAACCCTAAGTGAGTTCAATTGAAAGTACAGCGGGCTGGGGTTCCTACCTGGAGGCAGCCTTTCCTAGCATTGTCCTTCATCAGGAAGCATTGGCCAGCTACCTATGCCAGGACCCTCAGAGGAGCCCTGCTTCACATATTTTAGATTTGCTGAGACCCTGGTGCCCACCTTGCTCTGCCTCAGGATGGTTAGCCCAGGGGTGGCACCATGTCTTCACAGGGGCTGAGGCTTTGTGGGATCTAAGGAGCCTGGAGGGAGAGAAAGGAGACATTCTGGATCCTTTCCTTTTTCTCCAGCATCCAACTCCTCTTAACTATTGTTATAGGCACTAACTCACTTTTAAACTAGATAACTTCTCCAGCATGGCAGAGAAGAAAAGAGAAACCAGATGTGGTAGGATACACCTGTAGTCATCACAGCATTCAGTGGGTCATGGGAAGAGGATACCGAGTTTGAGGCCAGCCTAGGCTACATAATAAAGACCTTATCCCAAGACAAAATGGAACAACAGCCAAAAAAAAAAAAAAAAAGTAAGGAGAAGGGAGCAGACAGTATAAAAGTCAAAACAGCAGTGGCTGTGAGACCCTTCCTGTGGCTTGGATGACCGTAGAGGGCAGAAGTACTTCCTGTTTCCCCTCTGTGGGTAGAGGCTGCAAAGGCTGCCGCCCTGAGCTGCAGAGAAGTGAGGTCCTGCCTCTGCTCCCAAGTTCTTCTACTGTCCTGTTCTTGCCATGGAAAGTCACTCAGGGCCAAAGCCATCTGTAGAAGAGGGGAAAGCTGACTCTGCCGGGAGACACCTCATTGGTGCCCGAGTGAGTGCGAGCATGGGCTCTGTCAGGCCCTGGGAGAGCTTTTGTGCAGTCACTATTTGGAACAGGCTTCCTCTTTGTTTACCAAGCTCTTAATCACCCCCAGTTTTCTGTACATCTGTGAGAGGCATTGTGAGGCCTGGTGATCAGCTCCAGCAAGCTTGGCGCCCTGTGTTACAGAGAAAGAGCTGGAACTTTGAACTTGAAAGGGTGAACCTAGCGGTGCTCCTGGCCTTTGAAATGTCCTGTGTGTACAGTTGTCAGTTTGTTGTCATGGAAACCTTCTTTACCATTGCTTTATCAGAGAGAGAGAAAGAGAGAGAGAGAAGAAAAGAAACAAAATTTCAACTTATTTTCTTTCATAATTTCATATATTAAGTAACTAGCATTTAAACAAAAATCAGGACTGGGGCTGGAGAGACGCTCTTCGGGAGGATCTGGGTTGAATTTCCAGAGCCCACGTTAGGATGCTCACAACCAATTATAATTCCAGTGCCAGGGAATCTGATGCCCCCTCCTGGCCTCCTCAGGCATCTTCATTCATGTGAATACTCCATACTCAGACATATACATACACATAATAAAAATAAATCTTTTTTTAAAAAGTGACAGGCAAAGCTGTTGATCATTTTGGTCATAGCATGCACACAAGGCAAGTACTCATTAACCCCATTTTAAAAGTGGAACAATTGAGGCCAAGGGAGCTTGAGTAACTTGTCCCGGGTCACCCTATTGATAATCAGAGGAGTTGGAATTCAGATGTATAGGCAGGCTCCAAACCAAATACTATTGCAAGAGATACAGGTAGTAGCAGGTATGATGGTACATGCTTGTATTCTCAGCACTTGGGAGTTGGAGGAAGGAAATTCATTCATTTCAAGCCATCTTGAGCTGCAAACTAAGACCTTGGTTGTTTTTGGTTTTGGTTTTTAAGGCAAACACACACACACACAAGACACAAATAAAGCTGGGCGTGTAGAGTGCTTGTTTGGTGTGTGGAGGGAAAGACCAACTATAAAGTTCTATTGTTTGAATGAAGTATGTGTTCTCTATTTTGATTGACAGGCTTGGATTGGGTAGGCCATTGCTCACTTATACATGTTCTTTCCCATAATGCACCTGAGTTCAGTGATATGCTTGCTCAAATATACATAGGCTTTATTGCACATTTACCCAAAACTAGTCTAGGTTAGATGGGGCCATCGGCCCTAGTTCCATAAAAATGGGGCATTATCAGGAAGATGCTAAAAGGAATTATTATTTCCATTGTTTTAAGCAGGTATACATACAGTTAGATACAGGTCCCAGTTGCTAGGTACATTTTTTAAAGAGATTGTGTGTATAGCCCAAGCCAAGGGGAGGTCCCAGGTTGCTAAGATATTCCCTATGCCTGCCTAAAGACAGTAAAGACTCTGAAGTTACACAACTTCTCCTGTGCTCTGTGACAAAAACAGGAATGAGATGGGCCACATGTGAAGCAGAGCTCTGTCTGCTTTTCTAAACTCTAGGTTCAAGCCAGTGTTTTGAAAGGTACACTCCTTAATCCCAGCACTTGGAAGGCAGAGGCAGGCCACCTGATCTACATAATGAGTTCCAGGCCAGCCAGGGCTACACAGAAGACCTTGTCTCAAAGAAGAAGAGGTAGGAGAGGTTGGAGCGGCCTTGGATTGTGAGGAGGTAGCCTGGGAACCTCCTGTTGGTGCTTAAGAACCTGAGCATCCTTTGCAGCCTTCTCCAAACCTGAGCCTTACCTGCACCATGCGCCAGTCATGGCAGTGCTCACACCTAGGGCACTTAGGAAGGCCACATAGCAAGGCCCTGCTTCGCCCTTGCCTCTGGAACGCCTGAGCTTGAGTGAATCAGTTATCTTGGGATGATATGGATTCTTACCTCACTGCACCACCGCACTAATAATGCAAGCAATGCTATTTTCACTCAGTGCTAGCACTAGAGCATTCTCTCAAATGTTCATACGTACGAGTCTTAGCTTTAGCTTGGAAAGATAGATCTTCTTACCTACTTCATGTGTTGAACACCTATAAGTCAGCAGAAAACAGCTGCCTATTTATGGTTTGTATTAATTACTTCTGTGTCACTGTGACAAAATATCTGTCATGAAGATTTAAGGGGGGGATCTGTGTTGCGTGTGGTTTCAGAGGTTTTGTGCATGCCGGTGGGCATGGCGGTAAAAAGCTCATTCTTGGGACATGCCCATGGTGTCAACAGAGAACAAATGCTGTCGGCATAACCCACTGCTTCTTATTGTATTTAGTCACTCCTTGGGAAGAAACCAATGTCTGTAAATTAAATAAAAATAAACTATAAATCTGCTCGAAAACCTAGGCTGGAGAGGGCACAGTCCCCAGGGAAAACCTACTCTTTGGTAAGCAGAGTAGTATCAAACTGCCCTCTAAATTCTTATCTCTCTACCTTAGATTAGCGCAGCTCTCAGTCCTCGGCAGAGAGGCTTTTTGTGTGGTGGATGGTGGTTAAGGTGGAAACTCACAAACTGCCGGAATGGAGAGTCAGATGTGCCCAACCACAACGGAGAGTCCGTATTATCCCTCCTTTCACAGGGCTCAGGACAACCTCAGAAGAGGGAGCAGAAAGAGTGTAAGAGACCTCTATAGCAAGGAGCAGAACAAAACAGGACCGAAGGGGCTCATCCACTCCCTGCAAACCATAGCTGCTCTCAAGACCTGTATAAGAGCAAACCATCCAGAGGGGCTAGAGCTTAAAGGGCCCCAGCCCTCGATAAAGAACTACTGTTAAGGGCCTAGCTTCGTAGAAGAGTAGTGGGTTGGGGTCTTGGGCTGGTTTGTTTTTTAATGGTTGGGCGTCTGGTAGGTTGACCATGATCCAATGGCTGTCCACACCCGTGAGTGTATGCAGCACAATTCCAACTCGGTGAGTGTTTAAAAAAAAAAATAGGAGGTAAAATGAGAAGACGATGAGAGACAGGAAGGCAGATGGGAAGAATCAGGGAAGGAGACAGGGCGGAGTAAAGGCGTACTGTTTGCATGTATGAAATTCTTATAGATTTAATAAAAAATTTAAAACTATAATAAATAATGAGGTTAAAGGATGCTGTTAATTTGCACTTAGGGTAAAGTTAACTTTTAAATAGTTAAAGAGACACAGATTGAACATTAATACCAAATATGATGAAAGTTTATCAACTAGATACTTTGAGAAAGAATGTGAGATTTTGTTTTTTTTTGTTTTGGGACAGGGTTTTTCTGTATGTAGTCCTGGAGCTCACTCTGTAGACCAGGATGGCCTCAAACTCAGAGATCCGCCTGCCTCTGCCTCCTGAACACTGGGACTAAAGACGTGCGCCACCACTGCCTGGCTTGAATGTGTATATTTTTTAAAACCAATATAAAATTATAAAAAGCATTGTAAATCTAAGTCCTCTTTTTGAGGTGGGGTCTGATGTAGTATCAACCTTTCTCTACAGACGTCTAATCCTCCTGCCTCCACCTCCTGAGTGCTGGGATTACAGCCCTGTGCTACCACACTCAGTTTATCCGTTCTGTTGGTGGGACCCAGGGCTTATGCATGCTAAGTAAGCACTCTGTCCTCTGAGCTATATCTCCAATCCATTAATCTAATCTCCCTAGAGTTGTTTGGGGATGCTAGCATTTATATCATCAAGCAAAATAAATTGTATTAGTTTTTAGCAGTTGATTTTGTACGTGATGCTTGCTTCTCTGGGAGACTTGATTGAAATGAATTCCCTCTTTAGAGCTGGAAACACAGTGCAGTACAATCCAGCAGCTGCAATGCTGCTTAAAGGAGAGAGCTAAAGCCAGGCACAGAGGCAAACACCTGCAATCCTAGCAATTGGGAGGTGAGGGGGGGAGGATCAAGTTCAAGGCCAGCATCTGCCAGGGAAACCCTGTCTCACAGAGGAAAATGGGGAAGGAGGGAGACTACCAATATGGTGAACTTTAAACACTCAAAACCCCAGTGGTAAAATGTGATTCCAGTTTTGAAGTCAAATGTGCAGATTTGCTCTCCTGTTTCAGAACTCAGTCAAGGAGGTGCCCTGTGCTTTGACCCAGCTCCCCTTCAAGTCCCAGCTGGTGCCAGCTGCTCTCCAGATGCCTGGATCTGTGGCTTTTTTGTAGCAGGTGCTTGAGACACTCAGAACCAAGGGGCAGCGCGACTTCCTCTCACACACATTCTCTCCCTCTGCAGTTTGTGAAGTTCGCCAACATTGAAGAGGACACCCCCTCCTATCATCGAAGCTATGACTTCTTTGTGTCCCGATTCAGTGAAATGTGCCACTCGAGCCATGATGACTTGGAAATCAAGACTAAGTGAGTACGGGGAGTCCAGGGACCAGCACTGGATGACCAATCTGCCTTCCCCAACTCTCTAGGTTCCTGCTGCTAGGGTGGGTGGCTGTCAATCAAAATGGGGCTCCCAGCAGACAGTTCTGAAGGAAAAAATTGAGGGGCCAAAACAGGGCAAAATATAAAATAATGGTCTCCTGAGCTGAACTTGAGGGCCAGAAACAAAACTCACAAGTGTGTGTGCACACGCAAACCCTCCACAAGTGTGTGTACACACATAAACCCACCACTCACTCCTCGGTTTAAAACATGCATTTGAACACCTCAGAAGCAACCTGCTCCCCAGTACCTATACCCATCAACACAGCCCGGGTCCTCACAATGGCTCTTCCTCACTCCATCCTCTGGGTCCTCCCACTCACTCTCCTTCAGCCCTGCCTCCAAGGACACAGTCCTTCCTCCATGGATCTCATGGCTCGCTGCTTCCCCTCTGCAATGGCTTTGCTCTCTTTGCTCGCATCCATGGGGCCTGCCTGGCTGTCCCCACACCCACTCCTTTTCTGTGCCCCTCCACATGCCGTGATTTTCTTCGTTCCCCTCTTATGTCTCTGATCTCCGTCTCCACCCATAGCTTATATGCTACCCAAGGACAAGGATCGTGTTATTTATTAATGAATCCCAACCAGGTCCAAACCCACAAGGAGGAGCAGGTGGAGGAGCCTTCGTGAGCACTCAGGTCTCTAGATCTTGAGCTGAGCTCTGCTCCTGGCTGGAGAGATGCTCAGGGTGCGGACGTGCCTGGGCCTTTTTCCTTACAGGATCCGGATGTCGGGCATCAAAGGCCTGCAAGGGGTAGTGAGGAAGACCGTGAATGACGAGCTGCAGGCCAACATCTGGGACCCACAGCACATGGACAAGATCGTCCCGTCGCTGCTCTTCAATCTGCAGCATGTAGAAGAGGCAGAGAGGTGAGTGGGGGTGGGCTCAACTCTCAGAGCAACCCCCTAGCACACAGGCTCCTGGAACACACCTAGCTTGGACAGGAAGGTAAAAGGCAGCTACAAGGCCAGGAATCTTGGCTTTGTGACTTGTTCCCCAGTGAGTGCAAGGCTGAGTGCTTGGGTGCTTTGGTCTGTCTTCTGCCAGCTTCTGAGCTCCTTCAGTTCTCAAACAAGAAAGCAAGAGCCATATGACTTAGTGCTGCCTGAGTATACAGGTAAACTGGTCAAGACACAAGGGGCAGACAGATAGACCGCGCCAGCTAAGGAGGCTTAAAATGCCTTTTGTGGTTCTAAATGCTAAAGACTTTCCTCTGGAACTTCGAAGTCTGTATCCGTGATGCCATTTCAGACCTTAAAACATGACTGTTTGACCAGCCACTCAAGAATTGCTGGATTTTAATCTTAGAGCCTCCAAAACATCAGACTCATTCAGTCTCCTGACCCTTAGTTTTCCCCATAGAATGGGAAAGAGAAAAGGTTCCTATTGCTGTCCTATCTTGGTTTTGTGCTTAGATGCTCAGTAAAAATGCACTCAGATGGGTCTGGGCTATTAAACTAGCAGAGGAAAGTAAGTGTGCCCCCTGGTGGCTATCTCTGATATAGCAGCTCACTGATCTGCTTTGCTCTTAGAAGGGGAGTTCTGTTTAGAGAAGGTTCACTCTGATTTGCATACCATTAAGTCATACCCTAGCCAATCGCCATACCTTTATGCCTCTCTTTCCTCTTTTCAGTTCTCACCCCCTTCTTTTGGAACCCTTAGATATATCTAGACCCCTCAGGTCTGCTGGCCTCCCAGAGGCAATCCAGCCCACCCTGAAGTGTTTCTCCAAAACCAACTCAATTGTCTCTCCCAATCTTCTACTCCCAGATCCCTTACCCTGGTTAATCGCTGACAGCCAAGACTACTCTATGAACTAGTGTAGCTTATTTCCAATTCCTGCTTGTCCTGAACAGAAATCTTAGGATTATACAATCCTGGCTCCCAGCTTTGAACCCCATCCTTTATCTACACGGGTCTGTATCCACAGCCGGTCTCCCTCGCCCCTCCAAGCACCAGAGAAGGAAAAGGAGAACCCAGCAGAGCTGGCTGAGAGGTGTCTGAGAGAGCTGCTGGGCCGGGCAGCCTTTGGCAATATCAAGAACGCCATCAAGCCTGTTCTTATGTGAGTTGAGTGTTCCTCCCACCCAGGAAATGCTCTACTCGTTCAAGTCTCTCCTTGCCAACTGCCCCAGTCCCCTGTATCTGCCGATGTGAGAAGAAAGGAGACGGCCTTGCCGACATGCTATGGCCAAGTCAATCCCTTTTTGATTCATACAGCAAGGCTACCACACAGTGGCCACCTGTCCTTTGTGCTGATAAAGAGGAGGGTACCAAAACCTGAACGAAGGTGCCAACTTCATTGCTTGGGTCAAGCTGTAGAGCCTGTACTGTAAACCCCTCCTTGATTGGGACTTGCCAGGGGCTCTCAAGTGTTACTGTCCCTCCAAGTTCATCTCTCCTCCCTACCTCCCTCTGAGTTTCCTAGTCACCCCCTCCCCCATGTTCTCTCCCTCACAGCCACCTGGATAACCATTCTCTCTGGGAACCCAAGGTGTTTGCCACCCGTTGCTTTAAAATCATCATGTACTCAATTCAGGTATGGTTTGTCTCTGCTCCAGCTTGTCCTCCACCCTGCGCAAGGGCACTTCCTGGTGCTAGACAATGCACAAAGCAGAAAGCCAAGTGTCCTATGACTTCCCCCCCACCCCCAGAAACCCCCTAGCTGCCAAAGATCATGCTGTATCATCCCGCTGGGAAGGAATTGCAAGGGGCTCTCTGTTTAATGTTTCCTACATCCTAGGCCAGCATTCTTTTTTCTGAAATACAATGGAAATAATTCTTAGAGAAAATTAAATCTCGAAAAAGACAAGCCTGCATTCCCTGAGCGGTCCCGATTACTTTGGGCTTACTTTCCTTCTGGCCTCATCTCAGCAGACAGATCTTGAATTGGCACTGGGCTCCCAGGCACACTTTGAGCAGCCCTGAGATGAACCACCTCTCATGGGCCTTGCCAGTAAGACCTGGGGACAGGGAGAAATGAAAGACAATATTTTGAAAGGGATTGCTGGCCGCCTTTGAAGTAAACGGAATCAGGAAAATGTGCAAACCCAGATTCCCTGGGATTTGGCTCCGTGTTTGTGGGCTGGGCTGGGGGTGGGGGGTGGGGAGGGTGGGTGCTGCAAGAAAGGGAGCGAGGTCTGGGTGCCACCTGCCGGGTCCACCAGCTGTGGGATGTCATTTTGGTTCACCCTCAGCCTCTGGGTTCCAGCAGAGGGCTACCGGGCCTTTGGGGTGGTTGTTTGGGGACCAGCACGTCTTCCTCCCCCACAGCCGCAGCACTCCCACCTGGTTATCCAGCAGCTCCTGAGCCACCTGGACGCCAACAGCCGCAGCGCGGCGACTGTGCGCGCCGGCATCGTGGAAGTCCTATCGGAAGCTGCAGTTATCGCGGCTACCGGCTCTGTCGGTAAGGAGATCAGAAGCAAAAGGCAAGGGGCGCAAAGGGGTGGAGGATGGGGGGGTGCCGGCGTTGGATTTAAGACGGATTGACTGCTCGGGGCTGGGCTTACGGGAGAGCAGGAGGTATTCCTGTCATGATTTGCGGGTCCCTCCCCCTTGGCGCCCAGGGCCCACGGTACTGGAGATGTTCAACACCCTGCTGCGGCAGCTGCGGCTCAGCATCGACTACGCGCTAACCGGGAGCTACGACGGCGCTGTGAGCCTGGGCTCCAAGATCATCAAGGAGCATGAGGAGCGCATGTTCCAGGAGGCGGTCATCAAAACCATCGGTGGGGAAGGGGGTGGGGCTGGGAGGGGCCACTGAGGCTTGGGGGCGGGCTCCAAGAGAGGAGTTGGCAATGACTGGAGGCGGGGCTAAGGAAGCAGAGCCTACGAACCAAGGCCTAGGACAGAATAGTGGAGATAGATCTGGGTGAGGCTTGGAAAGGGGCAGGAGTCTGGGGAAGGAACTTAGTAAGAGAAGGGACCCTGTGAGGCTTGGAGAAGGGAGGAGCTCAGGGGAGGGACGAGGCTGTGGGAGAGGTTGCCAGGGACGCTGGCCTGAGACTGGCAGGGCTTATGCTGTGCTGGGCTAGGGCTGTGCTGAAAGGAAGAACCCTGGCAAAGCTTGGAGAGGGGAAGAGCTCTAGGGGAGGAGTTAGGCTGGGGGCTAGGAAAAGGAGCTAGAAAAGGAAGGAATGTTTGGAAGGTGGGGTGGAACCAGGACTAGACAGAGATGATCCCTGTGCGAGGACCAGGTCTCCGCTATAGCATCTGCGGTATGATTACCTAGTGCTGTGTTATTTAGGGACACTGGGGAAATGGAGGTCAGCTTATGACACATACGCCTGGCTGGCCCTGAGCAAAGGCGCCAGGTCAATCTGGGTTTCTCAGCCAGGCTCTCCTGCAAAGGCAGACTTCCTGTGTCCTCATCCTCTGGAGGGGAGGTGGGGACTAAGGGGAAAAAAGAGGAAAGGAGAAAGCAATGGAGACTGCCTGTGCCCTGGATGTGGACAACTATGGAACCCCAAGTATCAGGGACTCTTCCCTCTCAGAGGTCCTTGTGCCTAAGCCAGGGGCTTGGCTATGCCAAGAGTCAGGATAGGAACACTGAAACCATTGAGCTGCCCTGCCCTGGGCCCTATCCCCCAGTAAAGGAGCCCAGTAACAAGGGAAGAGACGGCATCCAGAAGAACCCTCTGGAGTCCTTCATGCTCCCTACCCAGGAGGCAGTGTCACAGCAGCCTGCCTGGGCAGATCTCTCTGGGCCTACCCACCCCTGGGCACTAGGGAGCCTCACTCCATCTATTCAACTGATGCCGAGCCTGGGGGACCTCTCACGCTCTCTGTCCTCTTCCTCACAGGCTCCTTTGCCAGCACACTGCCGACTTACCAGCGCTCAGAGGTGATCCTCTTCATCATGAGCAAAGTCCCGCTGCCTTCCCTGCATCACCCAGTAGAGACCGGACGGACAGGGTTAGTTCTCTGCTTTCTCCCAGCCTACCCTCTCTGGCTCTGGTTATCCAACCTGACTTCTGTGGCTCTGCTGTCTTTTCTCACGGCCCAAAAAACCCCCTCAGTAGAGGGATCATAGGTCCCATGGCAATTTTTCAGGCTCCCTCCTACAATGCCCCCTCACATTAGGGAAGTCATGGGTCCTCCAACAAGCCTCCTGGTGAGAAAACTGATGAGGAAGGCTGGGGAGGGGGGCACTCTGTCGCCATCCTGTTGAGACCATGTCTCTGGCCTACAGGGAGAATAGGAACCGGCTGACCCAGATCATGTTGCTGAAGTCCCTTCTTCAGGTGAGTCCCCCTAACCTGCCCCTGCTCTGCCTCTGTGGGACACGGCTTCTTTCAGAGAAGCAAGGCAGTTATGTTCCATGCTGCACAGATATGCCCAGATATCAAAGGGGTAAGTGAAAGGCTGAAACCCGACCTGAGCCCCATTCAGTTGTTCAGAGCAAGGTGGAAACTTAATGCTTCTCTTTGTTAATGGTGATTCTGTGTGCCGTTAAAACCTTGTGTGTGCCGTTAAAACCTTGTGGCTCTTGAGATAATTCCTCCTCCTCTGCCTACCTGCTGCCTTTCACCAGGTCCTGTGCCTCTGTTTCCCCCCATTTCTCCCACCTTCCAGCCACCAGCACCTCCGTCTTCCGTGTTTCCTGTATGCTCTAATGCACCTCAGCTTTCATTGCTGGGTCTAGTTCTGTTGTTCCCAGGCACCATTCCCACGCTAACCTGGTTAAATATGCAGTCTCCCTTGGGAGCATGAGTGGTCAGCCACGGCGAGGTTCTGAAATCTGTATTTGTGTGTATGTGATTTATTTAGGGCCCCCCGAACCCCCTTTGCAGCCCTGGCTGGCCTTGGATCTTACATAGCCTATGCTGGCATTAAACTCATGACCCTATTTCCTGCCTTAATCTACCAAGTACCAGCATTATGAATATGCATGCACTGCCACGCTCTGCTTTGAAATTTGCTTCTGTAACAAGCTTCCTGCCCCGGCCTAGACGGACATCTCACACTAGGTTATTGTCTTCAATGTTTCTATGTCCACCTTCAACCATCATAAACACCAGGAGAACTTTCTGGGAATGCTGGGTTCTATTTTGCTCCTTATTTCAGAGACGATCTCAGTTTCTAATATAAACATCTAAAGTTCAGACTTTTTAGAGCAAGATTCCCAGGAATTTTTCTCTCCGTACATAGACCAGCAGTTCTCAATCTGCGGGTCTGGACTCCATGGGGTATTAAGTGACCCTGTCACAGGAGCTGCCTATGACCATCCAAACCACGTTTGCTTTATGATTCATAACAGTAGCAACATTACAGTTATGAAATGGCAGCAAAAATAATTTTATGGTCGGAAGTCACCACAACATGAGGGACTGTACTAAAGGGTCACAGCATCAGGAAGGTTGAGAACCAATGATCTCATTATTCTGTTTATTGCACCACCCAGCTCCCAATCTCTGCCCAGCATGCCAGTGTATACAGAGCCCCTCACTCCAGCAAGCCCTCCCTCCCCCCAACTCCTACCCTAAGCCTTCTATTGTGTTTGCTTGTTGGCTGCTTTGCTTTGGGGATTGAAGCCAGGTCCTCATGCATGATAAGCAAATGCCCCACCACTAAGTGTACCTCCAGCCCCACTCAGTATCCTTCCTCAAGTCCCTTTGTTCTCACACTTCCCAAATCTAGTTGTCTGATCTCTCCTCGGTCTCTGTGATCCTGCAGTTTTGCTGAGTTGACCCTTATTAATTTGTACCCAGTGTCATACGGTGACAGTCTGGGGAACGCCCATATCCCCCTTCAGAGAACACTTGATGTTTTTGGGCTGGGCTGAGCTGGGCTGGCACCATGGGAGCCTTCAGAATCATCAGAGGTACCAGTCTTCAAAATGAACTTAACAGGAACTATTCCTTGCGACCTGAGCATTTGGCATCATGTGTGATGTATCTATTTACAGCGGCTTATTTGGGTCAGAAGGCCCCCATTCTTGCAGGGCTGTGTCGGTCTGTGAGCGGAGTCTTCAGATCGACAGCTCACAGGCAGCTGTGACTTCCTCTGCCCTCTAGTTCTTGTGAATCCTCGTCTTCACAAAGCATTGTACATGTTGTGGGCGTTCAGTTGTTCCCTGGCTCTTGCCTTTCTCTGTTCTCACCCTTCACTCACCTTTAACACTTACTGCCCCTGTGTGCTGTCCCCATACATGTCAACTGAACTGTACTAAGTAGACTTTCCAGGGGGACCCTCAGGGCCCCTGAGTGAGAGGATGGGGTGACGACTCTACAGAGGATGGACACTTTATACCAGAATTCTTCTGGCTGCTCCTCCAAGTTATCTCTACACCAAGATAAGATCCTAAGTACACCTGCCCGGGCTTCATCACAGGTATCCACGGGTTTCCAGTGCAGCAACATGATGTCAGCCCTGCCCAGCAACTTCCTGGACCGCCTTCTCTCCACTGCCCTCATGGAGGATGCAGAAATTCGCCTCTTTGTCCTCGAGATTCTCATCAGCTTCATTGATCGTCATGGCAACCGCCACAAATTCTCTACCATCAGGTGAGCCTGAGGTCTCTCCTTTAGTTGATGTGTGATGGGGGTGGGGTGGGACCAGTGAGACCTGTCGTCTTGGTCAGTCACCTCACACCCAGGTGGAGGACAATTTGGGTGCAGTGAAACCCACTAGAATTCATCCTTGACTTTGGCCAAGGAGAGTGGAGAGCTAGAGTGTGCTTATGCCCAGGCTGAGGGCTGGAGAGTGTACTGTGGGCATTTGAAGGTGGAATAGCAGGTGCTAGTGGACATTTCAGGTCTAGGGAAGAGGAGGACGTAGGGCCATTGGCACTGAGGATTTGGAAGGAGTATGGGAAAAGGGATGTGACCAGAGTCTTTTCTACCTGTGCTACAGTTCCCGAATAACAACTCTGGGACTTATTTATTAATAAATGTCTAGGCCATAAGCCTGGACTTGGTCCCTGACTAGCTCATAATGTATATAACTAGTTTATTCCATTCTGTGTGCTACATAGCTGGTTACCTTTCCTCAGTTTTATGTCTGCCTCCTGAGGGTCCAGGAGGTTGAATCTTCCCACACCTCTCAGAGTTTCTATCTTTCTACTGGAACTCTCACCTCTTATCTGCTGCCTTTTGCTAATAGGCCATCAGCTTTTTTGGGACAGGTGATGCTTCCCACAGTACACAGGAGATTCTCTCTACAGAATAGAATAGTCAGCATAAAGTTTAAGAGAAACGGAAATGTGACAATTTCGGAGGAAATGAGGATTGGGCTAAGAATGAAGAGCAACCCAAGCACTAGGGATAAAACTCAGTGACACGGTGTGAACTCAGGCTGACCCCACACAGGGGCTAACAGGCTCCTCCTCCCTTTCTAGCACCCTTGGTGACATCTCGGTCCTGAAGTTGAAAGTGGACAAATGCTCCGGCAGGACACTGTCTTCATGAAGAAGGTGAGTGTCACCACAAAACACACAAGCCCCAGAAGAGGCCAGGTTTGTTGGTCCCAACCTTCTAGTCTCTAAGTCAGTGCTTGACCACTGGTTCTGGAGCCTGCCTTCTGCCTCCTGCCTCCTTCAGTTGGCTGGCGAGGTTGACTGGCAGTTGCTGAGAATGGAGATAGGGTACTACACACAGCTATTACCTCCCCTTCAGATGGGCCTCCCTCCCCATCCACTCTGCATCCACCGACTGACCATGGCTCTTCTGTCCCCAGCACTCCCAGCAGCTATACAGGCACATCTACCTGAGCTGTAAGGAGGAGACGAACATCCAGAAGCACTATGAGGCACTCTACGGCCTGCTGGCGCTCATCAGCATTGAGCTGGCCAATGAGGAGGTGGTGGTGGACCTCATCCGACTGGTGCTGGCTGTTCAGGTGAGGCTGGATGTGGGCTGGACTGCATGAGGATCATGGGGAGGGGCCTGTCAAGCCAGGTACAGATAGGAGTACCGAAACAGTCGTTTTGGTGTCCAGAGACTCTGGTTAGTTACTCCATGAAGACCTCAAACTATGGTTTTGTCTAGGAAGCCCCAGAAACTAATTCATGGCTCTTGTCATCTTTAAGGTAAAGAAGACACAAGGTCATCCAGAATCATCCCCGTGTCTCTAAGATTTCAAGTTCCTCATGGGGTCTAAGGGCTTCCCCAAAAATTCCTGAGAGAGCATTCCAAAGCCTTGAGGGATCCTGAAACAAATTTGTTCATTTAAAAATCCTCTCACTCTCAGATTTACTTATTCAGAATTGCCTCTGGTGCTTGTTTAAACGTATGATGGCACACACCTTTATCCCAGGCCAGGCACATCTCTGAGGGTTTAAACTAAGCCTGGTCTACAGAGCTAGTTTCAGGACAGTCAGGCTATACAGAGAAACCCTGTCTTGAAACAAACAAACAAACAAACAAACAACAAAAAAAAAAAACATTGCCCAAACTAGAAAGCCACAGTGTATCAAGCCTGGGACCCATGTCTTTAACAAACCTGCATTGTAATTCATGGGCAGCCAGTGTGATAACTCAACAGGACCTAAGACCTTCAAGGTCTGCCCTGGTAGAAGTGTGCTGCCTTCAAGGTGGATCCTTCTAACCTCAAATGTTGCAGGACATCTGGGTCCTGAAGCCAAGTAGGCATCACATTCTTGAACTTAATGACAGGTTATCTTTGTGACCATGCTAAATCCTGCAGGCCAGCCTAGATGTTGTAATTTCCTTTATTTACCCCAAGAGATGGAATTTGCAATTCTCTTGAGTCCCAATCTCCTGCTTTTAGTATATGGACCCAGTTTAACAAGCCAAGCCAATCAGCCAAGTTCAGCTGTGGTATGGTTAATGGTAATGAGGACGTGGACACTGGCGCTCACTACTGCTAGAACCACAGAGTAGAGAGATGTGACCATTGCCTCTGTGCTTAGGGATTTGGGAGCCCCCAGCTCGTGGATTGTTCCATGAACCATTTTCTCTAGCTTTATAAGGAAGACTTCTGCCTCCCCAGGTTATGAGACAAAGATTTAGTCTAGAGAGATGAGACATCTCTAAGAAGACTGGGGAGAGGTCAGGTGGGAGCATGTAGACTTTAAATTGTCAGGGAAAAATGCTGAAAGCCTATCTATATTACCACAGGATGTGGCCCAGGTCAATGAAGAGAATCTGCCTATCTATAACCGCTGTGCGCTCTACGCTCTGGGTGCAGCCTACCTGAACCTCATCAGCCAGCTCACAACAGTGCCCGCCTTCTGCCAGCACATCCATGAGGTTGGTGTCGTCAGGGGCCTGAGAGCCCAGTGAGCCCTTGAGTGTAGGCTTTGGAGGAAGTGTGGAAGGGTTAAAGACCCTCCGTCCTCAGCCTCCTGAGCACAGGGGTCTCCTACCTGCTCCCCATGATCCTCATGCAGTCCAGCCCACATCCAGCCCCACTCTGTCCTCATGGAAGCACACACTTCTCCAACCACTCAGAAGAAAGCAATTTCATAGGAGTTTGGGGAGGAATGAGGATGTGATTCAGATGGTAGAGTACCCACTCAGCATGCATAAATCCCTGAGTTCGATTCCCAGCACCACATAAAACTGGGTATGGTGACATTTTCCTCTAATCCTCAGCCCTCAAGAAGTCTCAGGAGTAGGAAGACCTCGGCATAGCAAGGTTAGGGCCAGCCTGGGCTAATAAATAAAGTTTTAGGAAGCTGAATGTGGTGATATAGACCTGTAATCCCAGCCATTCAGGAGGCTAATGGTGAAGGATCTCCAGTTCAAGACCAGTCTGGGCAACACTGAAACTGTCTTAGGATGAAAGCCCTTGCCACGTAGGCCCTACTGACTTGAATTCAACCCTGGAATCATTTAAGAAGTCAAAACACATGGTACACACTAAATCCCAGCATTCCTATGGCAAAATGGGAGTCAGAGACATAAGCTCATGGTACAGTGGCAAAAGCAAGAGAGACTCAGACTCACCAATGTGGAAGGCAAGAAACAATTCCCCAAACCTCCACAGATAACTATGTCATGTTCATGCCCCTCTTCGGTTGTTGCATAAAAGTCTTTTAAAACTCTCTGAAAGGGGCTAGAGAGATGGCTCAAGTGGTTAAGAGCACTGGCTGCTCTTGCAGAGGATCTGGGTTCAGTTCCCAGCACCCATGTAGTAGCTCACAACTGTTTATAGCTCCAGTCCCAGAGGATGTGACACCCTCTTCTGGCCTTCACAGATACCAGACACATGAGCATAGTACATATACATACATATAAAATACTCATACACATAAAAAAATTTTTTAAGAAAAATTCTGAAGTATTTTGGGTAGAGTCATATGATGTCTAGGATTAAGTTTAAAATCCCAGGCCTCTGCTGAGCTAAGCTGGCTCAGGCATGAGGGAAGGTGCTGAGTCAGGGTACCAGAGACTTCCCAAGTGCCTCGGACCTTCTCAGACTCTGGGCTGATACTGAAGTAAAAGAAGCCCTCTTTGCTGGAAATCATGGGGCTGTTTCCAGGTCACCCTTGCATACCCACACGCCATCTTTCCCTGGCTTCTCATCACTTCAGTAATGTTCACGTCTATTCCCCCAACACTTGCAAGGGCTATTGGGGAAATCTCAAGCTGTCCCTGTCCTTCAGATGCAGATGTGCCACCTGCAATCTCTTTTCACTTGTGTAAAATAGAAAGCACGGGCGTAAGGCGCAGACGACAGAACCTCAGTCTCTTAGGGATGATACCCTGTACTTGGAGGACCCTTGACACCCGTGCGTCATCAATGGCGACAGCCTGAGCAGGCACTGCTTCCCAGGCGGCTCTGACGATGACTGGGGATCTGGATTCTCCCTGGAGAAGCTCTCTACGCTGACTCTCCAAGGAGGCTGAGGGGGAGGGGAGCTCTGAAAGTCACCTGCTCTGAAGCACCTTGCCCATCTGGACCCAGCTCTCATCGTTTGTTTCCTTCCAAACTCCAGGTTATAGAGACCAGGAAGAAGGAGGCACCATACATGCTTCCTGAGGATGTGTTTGTGGAAAGGCCCAGGTAAGGGCGGTACCAGGTATGGCGGTGATGTCCTTGGTGGAGTCTGACTTCATCACATTACTGTAATCCTTTCATGGCTGCCATGCTGACAAACCTCAGCAAGCCATAATGAGCCAGCTCAGGGTGTCATGCTGCATAGGAAGTAATGCAACCTCCAAGAGCTTTGGGCAAACCTAGGAGGAGTGCATTCTAGAGGAGCCGTCTCTGAAGGACCCTGCCTTCAGATGGTGATATGGACCAGTATCACTCTGACATGACAGTGATGTCATGGAAGATATTTTGGAACAAAGGATGTCTAACAACAAGTCTTAGCCTTCTAAACTGTGGCCTCTCCACACACTAACTGCAAGAGGTCAGCAGTGCTGGGGCAGGGGCTATATGTAGTTCAGTGATAGAATACTAGAGTACTTGCCTAGTGTGCATGCATCCTGCACACACACAGCATCACAAAAGAAAAAGATTCAGAAAGTCTGTGATGCTTTGAAAGAATATTTAGTGTGAAATGGTTATTAAGTAATAGATGAATTAAGTCAGTCACAGGCTGGTGAGATAGATCAGTTGATAATTGCTTGTCTTATATCATACATATGAAGTTTGATCCCCTGGAACCATGTTGTTAAGAAGAAAAAAAATAGCCAAGTGTGGTAGCATGTGTTTGTCATGGGATGGGGAGACAGTCAGGTATCTGGGCTCACTGGCAAGCCAGCCTAGCTTATGTGGTGAACTTGAGGCCAGTGAGAAACTGTCTCAAACAAAAGGTGAATATTGCCTAAGTAACAAAACCCAACATTGACCTCTGGTCTCTGCACATCTGAGTACACATGTATGCATGTGCACCTGTGTACACATACGCACACCAAAATTAATCACAGAACAATGTACTAGGGAAGGGACCATTTATATGTGGGCATAAACATTCACCTGAAGGATTCTGCATAAAATAACAGTAGATGTCCCTGGGAAAAGGACCGGGGTAATTTTCTTCTATTTTGCTGTCATTTTGCATACTGACTATGTCGCTCTTGTGATAAAGTCATCCAGAGATTGTTTTAGCTGCCCACGGTTTTACTCTGCCTTGTCTTTGTCTTCTAGGCTGTCTCAGAATCTAGATGGTGTGGTGATCGAGTTTCTCTTCCGCCAGAGCAAAATCAGTGAGGTTCTGGGAGGCAGCGGCTACAATTCGGACAGACTCTGCCTGCCTTACATCCCTCAGCTGACTGGTAAGAGCTCCAGACAAGGCTTCCAGTCTGCCTCTGCCTTTCCTGCCAGGCAAGAGCTCTAGGGTAAGGGGTGTGGCCTCCTGAACCACTTGTGGTGGCAACTTAGGTTGCATAAGTGCTGAGAGACATAGTAGAATCGATGGTGAGATCCTGTCTCCAGTGCACCTCCTCTTCAGTTTGGGGTCTCAGAAAGCAGCTGGCCCGTGAGATATACCCCGACTTGTGAAGGGCTGGTTCACAGTATTGGAAAGAGCACACGTGGGCTTAGAGAACCAGAGATCCATCTCAAGGTGTCTGTGCTACTTCCTCTTGAAAAACACCTTTGGCAAGTCTGGAAACCCCTGAGTTACATGACTACAAAATGTCCTCATTAGAGGGTTGATGTGGAGCAGATGCGTTTGGGGAGCACTGAATGCACGACCGTGACTGCTGCTGTGAGCGGATGCAACAAGCTTTGCTAGTTGAGACGTGCTTCATAAATGGTTGCAGAGAGTCTTAGGCCTAAGAAGCAAGCTGTCCACCCTACGATGGGTGGAAGAAGGCCCGCAGCAGCCAGAAGCTTCTGGAAGCTCCAGGTGTAGCCTAAGTGTGTCCTGAGCCATTGAGGACTGTGGATCAAAGAATAGTGGGTAGGACCAGTGGCTTAGCCTGGCTTTGCAAGGACTGGGAACCCTAGCTTCTGGGCTCCTCTTTTCCAGATGAAGATCGCTTGTCCAAGAGGAAGAGCATTGGAGAGACCATTTCCCTTCAAGTAGAGGTGGAGTCCAGGAACAGTCCGGAGAAAGAGGAAGTGAGTGTTCTCGTCAGTACCCTGGGTGCTAAGCGCTCTCTGCCATTCACAGTGCATTAAAGGATCTGTGGAAATCCATTTTCTTACTGACTCTCATCATGTGGACATCTTTGATATTTCTAGCTAGAAGGTTTAATACTTTTCTTCTATCATGAGACTATCACTTTTTTAAAAATCACTATAGAAAGGCTTTATGGTCTCTGTGTCCTACTCATACAAATTAGGGGATTGACAGGCACAGCATTGTACAGAGTAGGGAGGCCCCACATCTGAGTGGGACAGGGACACGAAGATTCATGGGGATTATGAGGGCCGCTGTGGATCACACTGAGTCTTTCCCCAAGTGTGATCAGAGCATAGAAAAGTACCTGAAGGCTGGGATTAAGTATCCCTCTACCTAGGGCCAAATTCTACAGAGCTCATCTGGGACATTTCCATGGAAGGCAGGATGCTCTGACTCTGGCTAATTGGGTAAGCAAAGTGAGGAAGTAGGGAGGCTGGAGAGATGGCTCAGCAGTTAAGAGCACTGACTGTTCTTCCAGAGGTCCTGAGTTTAATTCCCAGCAACCACATGGTGGCTCACAACCATCTGTAATGCCCTCTTCTGGTGTGTCTGATGACAGCTACAGTATAGTCACATAAATAAATAAAACAAAAACAAAAAAAATGAGGAAGTAGAAGAATCCTCAGAGACCCTTGTGGCTGTGAAAGGCGAGACTCCTCCTGTGTTGCAGCCCTGGAGTGAGCTGACTGCTTCCCCACCCTGCAGAGAGGATTCTCCTGTCCTGGGTTCAGAGGCCTTCAGTAGTTAGGTGAAAGAGGAGAAATGCTCACCTAGCCTGTGCCCCTTTCTCTCTGGTGACCTCCTGGGACACTCACATTGGTTCTTTCCCTGGGTCAGATTAGCCCGGGGGTGTCCTGGTAACTGATGCAGGGCTATGTCCTCCCCGTCTACACTGCCTCTCATCCCCAGCCTCTGTTCAGGATGCTGTGCTAGCTGGCCCTGCTGTACCATCTTCATTATCTTCAGCATCTTTCCTGAGACTGTGCATCCGTGGAATCCCCTTCTTTGGGTTTTATCATTTCCTGCCTCTCTTCATAGTCTCTATAGAAGTTAAGATCCTTTGCCTCTGGTCTTCGGACCAATCAGATCAGCAGAGGGCCCATGGTTTCTAACCTCCATTGACTTACTATATTAAAATTCATCACTTTGGGATATAATTTAATATCATAAGCCTTCAAAATGTTATGAAGTTTTGGGAATTTATACTGGAGATCAAATTTCTCGACTGCCTCTTTACATCATATTATTTCTCTGAGTGTTTTTTTTTTTTTAAATTATGTGGTGATTTCCTCCCCTGGAGCTTGATGGTCAGGCTTAGGTAGGGGAAAGAGGATAGAATTCTATTCTGAGGGAATCTGATGAGGAATTGGTCTCGTTCGCATTTCTCCATACATGCTTAGACACCTCTGTGGTGTTTTAGCGGTGTTCTCCTAAGAAGCAATGTTCACCTTTCTGAACATTTTTGCCCTTTCTCCTTCAGCGAGTTCCTGCGGAAGAGATCACCTATGAGACACTGAAGAAGGCCATTGGTAAGACGGGGCCCCAGGAAAGTCTGGTGAGAAGAGGAGGTCGGGCATGACATGGACCTGGTGGTAGAGGCTGGTGGCCTCTTGTAAACTCATCAGCCACCAAGGCTGCAGCTGGAAGTTCCCAGTCCCCGATGAGGTGGATAGCTGCATATCAGGCAAGCCCTTTCCTGCTTACTAACGGCAGCTGCCTCTGAAAGCTACTGCTTGTGGGTTACAGCCAGGTGACTGGTTTGTGCAAATAAGTGGAAACTGCCTGTGTGCGGAAGGTGACACGAAAGGACAAGGTGTCCGGCGAAGGGCACTGAGAAGAAATCATATCCGTGTTCATTTAATAAAGGATCTTCAGGATTGGCCCGTGAGGTGTTCCTATAAAAAGGTCGTTTCTAGCTGATGACAAATTCAGCCACTAAATGTCCTTTCCAGGAAAGTACAGCATTTTGTTATAAATACACACAGCTGGGCAGTGGTGGTGCATGCCTTTGATCCCAGCACTTGGGAGGCAGAGGCAAGGGAGATCTCATACTTGCCTGGCTGGGCCAGCCTGGTCTACATAGTGAGCTCCAGAGCAGCCAGGGCTATCTAGTGAGAGCCTGTCTGAAAATAAATTAAGAAGTGAATGAATGAACACACCACCTGCCTTCCTAACCCACTCACAATGGTCGTTATTTGCCCTCCAAACCCACTCCCCAGTCCTTATTTGGTGCTAACTCACCTGGGATAGTAAGTAGGCTTTGTAAAGTGTTCAGTGAAATGTTCTTAGACTGCCGAGTTGTGATGCTCTGCAGTGACTTTCGTGGTCTATCTGCTTTTTCCATTGTTCAGGTCCTTTTTAAAACTGCCCTGACAGTACTAAAAGGGACAGCTATCTGAGATCTTTAGCTTGAGAGTCCCAGTAGGGGTGCAGCTGCTTGGGTCTTTAAAAGCCTAGCTGCAGGTCCATTTACCTGATTCTCAGAGGGTGGGGCCATGGGCAGGATGAGAAAACGTCTATGAGGACAAATGAGGTCTCCGCCCCTTTCATGTCTCCGCCCCTTTTTTCATCCAAGAGTCCACTCTGTCCATCTCCTCAAGCTCCTTCCTCTGCTCATCCCTGGGGACGATCTGAACACTAACCCAGTTCTCTGTGTCACAGTGGACAGTGTGGCAGTTGAGGAACAGGAGCGTGAACGGCGGCGACAGGTGGTAGAGAAATTCCAGAAGGCACCCTTCGAGGAGATTGCAGCCCACTGTGGGGCCCGGGTGAGTGACGCAGATTTGGGTTGGGGGAGGACTGAGTTCAAACCTTGGCTCTTTGTACTGCAGAAATTAGGGGCTTGGTTCCAGCACACAGAATGCTGCTGTTTACTCCAATGCCTTCCCCTCCATTGCTTCCCCTGAGCCCACTGACTAAGCATTTAGCACTCACTGTCTTGGACCTTTAATCCTAGCACTTGGGAAGCAAAAGCGGGCAGATCTCTGTAACTTTGAGGCCAGATTGGTCTACATAGATAATTCCAGCCCAGCCAGAGCTACAGAGTGAGAACCCCAAAAGTGCAAGGGGTTGGGGGGGCACGTAGGAGGTGCCAGATGGGTGTGGTGCCTCACACCTTTAATCCAGTACTAAGAAGGCAAAGGCAGTAGATCTCTATGAATTCAAGGCCAGACTGGTTTCCATAACTAATCCCAAGCCAGCTAGGGTAGTGCTTCAAAAAAATGAACAAATACTTTTACTATTATAAACTTTTGTTGTGTATGATATGGGTATAGATGCATATGTAGGTCAAAGGACAACTTTTGGTCTCTCCTTCCACTTTTATGTGGGTTCCAGGGATAGAATTCAGGCCATTCGGCATCTCACCAGCAAGGTTCTTTTAACTGAGGGTCTTGCTGTCCATCCTTGGCTGGCTTTGAACTCTGTAGCCTGGGCTTGCATCACGCTTTCAACCATCCTGCCTCAGCCTTCTTAGTGCTGAGATTACAGGCATGTGGCTTAGATTTTATATTTATATCAGATCTGTATATTTTGTTATCTATATAAAAGCCCATAACTTCCAAGCCTCTGCTACCTACTGAAAGTTATTTACGTCCCACTTTGAGAAGTAGACTGTTCATTTCATGGTCTAGAAGGAGGCCCAAGTACTAGACACGTGTCAAGAAAAAGTAACATAGCTCCAGTCTCCTGACCCCATGCCCAACAGACCCTCTTACCTTTTCCTGGTATTCCTGGCCCTCTGTCAGGTCCCTAGACTTTGCTGGGTGGTTGTCCCTGAACTGAATATACAAGTCCAACAGACAGAAACCAAGGATAAGAGCATACCCACTGGGTTACCTCCTGCGATTGTTACTGCCAGAAACTTCCAGGTGTCCTTTGGCCAGGTAGCCAGAGAGGTGGCAGCTGACATTCTTGGAACCCCGCATTGCATTCACTTTCCTTCTGTTTGTGTCTAGGCATCACTGCTGCAGAGCAAACTCAACCAGATCTTTGAAATCACCATCCGGTAAGTGATAGCATAGGCAAGGGACCCTAACTCTGTGCCCAGCATCAAGAGTCAGGGCCATTGCCCTAAGCCCTCTCTTCATACTCGCTTGCAGCCAGCCCTCCCTCTATCCTCAACCTCTAATGCCAGCCCTAGACTCAGCTGCCATGGACAAGGCAAGAGACTGGCTTAGTGAGGTCTAGAAACAGCCAGGAGTCTTAGTGTCCTGGACAAGTACTTGATCTTTAAAGTTCCTGTGACATCAGAGAACAGTGGTTCTCAACCTGGGGATCTCAACCCCTTCAGGCCTTTGCATGTCAAATATTTTTATTATGGTTCATAATGGTAGCAAAATTACAGTTACGAAGCAGCAACAAAATAATTTTATGGCTGGGGTTCACCACAAGATGAGGAACTGTTGCAGTACTAGGAAGGTTGAGAACCAGGACTCTTGACTGAGCTGAAGATTATAGAACATCTTGAAAATCTGGGAACCTATGGCGTGGCATGTGTTTTAAAGGGAAACCAAAACTGACTGCTACGTTCAGTTGCACAGGGTAGGACCCTAGTTCCTGGTTCATACCTCTCTCCTCCGTGTGTCTCCAGGCCCCCTCCAAGCCCTTCAGGGACCATCAGCGCAGCCTATGGCCAGCCACAGAGCCACTCCATCCCTGTCTATGAGATGAAGTTTCCCGATCTGTGTGTATACTGAATTCCAGGAGACAGAACTCCTTAGAGGACACAGTCTGCAGGAGGACCACCTTCCTGCTCGCGCTCACCGTGTGGAAATCTAGCTGGGATAACTAAGAACTAGTCACCTTGGACAATGAGCAAAGGTGGTGCCTCTGCCTCCTCCTTGTCTTCTGTGAGGAGGATCCAGCAACCAGCCCCTCTGGGGTAAAAAGCATCTCACCTGTCTTCTCTTTTGTATCAGCCAAGGACAGAGAGTGTCTCCATTGAGAAGCAGAAGGGCCTGGGAAGCCTCCGTTGAGGATGTGTCTGTGAGGGAGTGACAGCTACTCCCAAAGAAAGGAGCCTGATATCCGCATGGTTGGTCTAAGGAAGGCATAGATGGCACTTGGGGAAACTGAGGAAATCCCCCCTCCCCCACTCCCCACATAAAGAAGTGACAGTGTGAGAGCTCAGAGGTGATGTCTGCTCTCACCTCTTAAATCTTGGGTGTCTTACCCAGTGTCCTGTTTACTCTCTAGTTGTCTGCATTTCTTTTTCTACTATTAATGAATGCTGAGCGCTCACAGCGAGAGCTGGGGATGGAGAGGGGCTGGGCCTCCCAGACTGGGTGGCAGTGTCAGTAAAGCCCAGGGGTGGCAGTCTGTGTCATGGCTGCATAGCATCTTCTCACATTCTCTGTCCAGCCTGTGGTGGGTCTCCTCTGGGTCTCTCTCCTCTGGGTGTTTCCTGGGCTGTTAAGTTTGGTCCCTGATGACTGTTTCCACAGCTTCTGTGATGAGAGAGAGCTAGCTGGTTCTAGATGGCTGGAGAGAGGGAGGAAGTGCCCGGGCCCTGAGGCCTGTCCACATCACTTTCCCATGGAAGATGCTCCCAGCAGTAGTTAGGGGTTGGGAGAGGCAGAGGAGGGAGCAGTTGAGCAAGCAGCACTTTAGAATTCGGGGAAAGAAAAATTTAAAGATAGAATTGAAACAATATTTTCCCTCTCTGGGTAAAGTCTGAGACACTGGGGACAACTGGCCTTGCTTGTAGCCAGGGTAGAGGCAGTAGGAATCACTTTGTCTTCCGTTTCCCCTATGTGCCAGCTACCTGTCCCTATGTGACTCGTGTGTGCTGGGAGCAACTGACCCAGGACTCGACGGGTACAAAAACGGCATTTGCTGTCTTCTTGGTTTGACCCTTTCCTGATGCCCCTCTTGGTGTCTCCATGCCTCCCAGAATGCCCAGCCCTGGGAGTGCTCCACAGTCCAGGAGAGGCCTTTCTTTCCCTTTCAAACTTCCCACAAGTTTTCTGAGCTGTTTTCCTCTCAGGCCCAACACTGCTCCAGAGATTCTGCTCCTTAGAAAGGGGGAGGGGTTCTGTTGACCTGCAAGAATCATTTCTAGGGTATGGTTTTAGGCAGTGTGGCCTGGAATCATAGGCTTCTCTGGACCCTGCATGGTGACAGCCTGCTCACTAGGACAGGTAAGAACATTCTCCAGAATTAGGAGAACTGGGGCACATGTGATAAATATCACAGATGGGGTCCTCCTGACCCTGTCCCCAGAGTTTCCCATTTGTAATACAACTCTTTCCCATGGTTTGCACTGAGCTAAGGGCTCACGACTCCAGCATGGCCTGCATGGTCTCAGATTCCTGAGGACAACACCCCAAACCACTTACATGGCTTTGGAGCTGTGTGGCTACTGTTCAACCCAACTTTATAAGCATGGCCTTAGGTTTCTCCTCAATATCTCTTTACTAAGAAGGCAAGTTTAAACATGAAGGCAAGTAACCTTTTAGAAACTAGGAAAATCTAAGCCTTGGGCTAAAACCCATCTTTCTTCACTTGCCAGCCATTATCTTTTATCCCATGCTTAGCTTGAGTAAGAGTCGCTTAGTTTCTTTATTGTCCCCAACTGACACCATTGTCCACCCCTGAGGTATCTTAACCCTAGTTGTGGATGCCTCCAGGCCCGCTCAGATACTTCTATCTCTCACCCTGCCCCAGAGACTGAGGAAAAGGGACAGAGTTCAAGTCTGCAGACTTAACTGCTGCTCAGTCGTCTTCTCTGTATTCTGTTTCTTCATACCATGACGGTGTAGCAGGGGCATGCTGCTTTTAGAGAGCTGGCCACTTGTGTGCCCTCTTCTTGGTAGAACTGATTTAAATTTACATTTAGTAGGAACTGGGTTGCCTATTGACAGGAAATGGGATCTGATCCTGGCCAAGTATGTCTCAGAGACGGGAAGTCCAGATGGTGATGCAGGAGGATCCGTCCCTCCATCACAAGATGGGAAGAGAGGCAAAAACACACGAGGTGGGAGATAGGGGAGGAGCCTAGTACCCATTCTTGCCTTCCTAGCCCCTGGGGTCTGACAGCACTATCTCAAGCCTTGTTCTGTTCTCCTTCCCTGTTGTAAACTAGAATCAAAGGGAGCCAACAAACCTATTAAGGTCAACTGGTCCCCACCCCCACAATCAAAGCACCCTGGGCTCTGGCTTCTTAGGCAAGAGGGCAGCGGCATCCTGCTGACAGAATCTAGTAGGCGTGAATGTGTTTGAGGTTTAGAAGTTAACGTGGTTGATCATCCACAGTGTAAAAAGTGATTAAGAGAAAATACCTGATCCAGAAACAGCTGCTGGTTCCCCTGTGCTGAGCCTGTTACTTCGAAGACTAAAATAAATGGTTTCATGACTCCTAAATGGCCTCATCGAAAACCTAGAAATGTCCCCTGTCTGGCTCCCACCTGCACACAAAGCTAGAGAACATGGGCCTGGGAGCAAGGACCCTGGTCAGAGCAGCCATAGCCTGTGTGCCGCCTGTGCACAGGCTGTGCCTGGTCCACACGATGCAGTCCAACTGGAGTAGGATTTGGAAAAGCCCTAAGACTCTCAACTTCTGGAAAAGAAGTTCCAGACTTCCTGGGGGTCCCTGGGTCACGGTGCCTTCCAGTTGTCTTTTTGCTATCACAGGCCTGCCATCCTGCTACAGAGAAACCTGCTAAGCCCTGTGGCTTAGCTGTGTTTGGGGCCTGGGGGAAAGGCAAGGCCTGAGCTGTGGGTCTGAACTTTGTGTCTAAAGCAGACTTGGAGGTCAGGGAAAGGCATATCAGGCAGGCTGTGTCTGCTTTCTTTGACCTTCTCTGGCAAGAAGATTGCACCAAAACAAGGGTCCTGTCCTCTGAATCTGAGGGTAAAGTTCAGGGAAAACAGTCTGGCTTCTAGAACCCTATAACCCAAACTGGGTCTACTCTAAAGACTACAAAGGAGTCCTGGGAGGCCCTGCTCTTGATTCTGGCTACCCGGAGAGCAATAAGGAAAAGCCTAAGAAAAAGCCGTGGGTAGCAGGAAAGACTGTAGCTCTGTTGACTGCCCTTAGGCACCAGCCGGGCCCCTTCATGGAGCATGGGGATTTCCCGAGCCCAGCACTTGCCCTTTCTGAACTCTTAAGGACTGGAGTCTGGCACTCGGAGTATGAAAGTGCACACCCACAGATGCTGCATTCCATCTATCTCAGTGTGTCTGAGTAGTTTCAGACCTTCATGACCTGGCTGAGTGTGTGTTTGTGTCTATGTCTGTGCATGTGTGCAATGTAGTTTGTAGTTGCCAACGTTGTGTATATAATAGCTGACATATTTATATGTGAGTACAGAATTGGCACCTGTGGCAGTTTTCTGTATTTTAAACTTGTTGAATCAAATTAGTTTTCCTGCCAGGGAAGCAGGTAATTGAAGGGACTCTTCCAAAGTCATTCTTTAGAACTATTAGCCGTGGTTGATGCCCTTTTCAAATAAATGTTAATGTTGTCACCATATGGCTGTCTATTTGAATTCTTAAAAGTAAATAGCCTTTTTTTTTTTTTTTTTTGGATAAAAACAGAATCTGAAAAATATCCGCAGTGTACCACTGGCATTTTGCCACCCCCGCTGACCCTGGCTTTACATCTGCTCTAATGAGGGACGTTAACGATTTGGAAACCTGAAAGGAGGATTCCCAGCAGGGGAGTATCCTCAGGAGAGCCCAGGCCATTCCTCATTCCAGCTCATTCCCTACGACCCACAGTAGTGAGAACTTAGTCAGGGTTTCTGACTCCCCTTCATGCCAGGACTTCCAGGGCTCATCATGTCCTTCTGAACTCTCAGATATAAGGGCTATGAACAAATATGCAAATACCAAAACATATGTATGCATCCACTGTACACATGACTGCAGAAGTGTGACCCCAGCACTGTGGAGACACCACGAGGAGACAGAAGCAACACAACACAGGCCTGCAGAGCTTGGAGTTTCTCTTAGATGAGGGAACAAAACAGACACACAGCAAATCACTTGCCATCCTGGCCAGACAGCATGCCTTTCAACACAGAGAGAGCTGACTACAGGAGCCCTGAAAATACACAGGGCCACTGGACGAGAGTATGACTGGCCTAGTAGAGGTGGTCTTGAACCTAGGCTTGCATTGAAAAGAAGCCAAAGATTGCGAAAGTAGGTGAATGTAACATTGGGGGTGGGGTCCAGACATGAAGAACTGAAGAGTAACACTGAGACCAACAGACATGACCAGGAAACATGAGCTAATGGTTTGGTAGGAGAATGAACATGTCAATCATGTTGACATATACACATACATATATGTAGAGTTATATGTACACTTTTTCTATACATGTTCATGCTCTGTATACTTTGCCCTCAAAGCTTGCAACTGGTGGGAAATTGGGATGTAGGGAACATGGTTGGCTGGTGGACCAAAGATCATGGGACCAATGAGCTCTTTTTAAATATATTCATTAATGTGAATAATTTGCATGGCCAGGAAAGCTACTGGAGGCAGGTTGGTTAAAGTACCAGAATAGTAAGAACGGAGGGCTGGAATTGGACATCTCAGGGATGGGGCTGGGGAGACACAGCACGATAGAAAACCAATGCCCTCAAGGCTTGGGCCTGAGGGATGGTGCATCTATCTCCATGGTGTGTAGAGAGTGAGACTGTGTGTGTCTTCAGAGTATATGTAAAAAACCAAATCGGAACTTCTACCAACTCTCAGTTCTCAGATTTTCCTGATAAAATAATGGAATGGAATCTCTTTTTTCTGTTTATCCTCCCCGGAGCCCTTATGCCAAGAATGGAGAGACAGATAACTAAATCCTGGGAGGGTTCCGGGACCTGCCTGAGGGCTCAGATAAGGATTCAACGTAGCTAGGAGTGTGTTTGTGTCTCTGTAGCTTCCTGAGTGACACCCCAGAAACATTCCCAGCAGGGAACAGTCCTTGATAGTGCCACCTGGCTTTGAGTCCCTAAGGTCAGTCGCTCTTGTAGGACTTGGCTTTGGGGCCAGACTATAGCTAAGCAGCCAACCTAGAAGTGTTGGACAGAGAACCATCCAAACTATCTAGGACCCCACCAAGAGTATTTGCTAGGGCAAGAAGGTTGAGAAATGTTTTCTTTACACTCTACCATCTGGTCACATGATAATGTAATTGGACGGTTGTGTGTTTTGACTTTATTCACGCAGTCTATATTGAAGATCAGAGCCGGCTGTGAAATCTGAAAGGTTTTATTTCCTAACTACAGGTAACTCTTAAAGGCTAGAGGTCAATAGCTCGCCCATGTGGGGAGGGGCCTTGGAGTGTGAAGACCCCTGCGCCCTCACTGGCCCTTCTTGTGCGCGTTCTTGATGATGGCGTTCTTGAAGAGTGTCACCAGGGGCGTCTGGCTCTTCTCGGAGGTCATGAAGCCGCCATAACGTTTGTCCTTGGGCGGGTTGCCCCAGCGGAAATGCTCCACCCGGTAGGGCCCGTCGTCTTTCTCAGTGTCGGATTCCGGGACGTGCTCCATGCCATCAGGCTGCTCGCCTTCCAGCTCCCTCTTAAACTCTAGGGGAAAGGCCTCTGCCGACTCGTTCTCGGCGACGTTAGGGTACACCCTCACCGGGCGCCGCTTCTTGCCCACTGGCTTGCCCCAGCGGAAGTGCTCCATGGAGTAGGAGCGCTTGCCCTCGCGTGGACTCGGCTCCGGACGGCCATCTCCCCCCGCTGCCTCTTCCTCCGCACTCCTCTGCGACGCGCCACCAGCACTGGTGCTGTTCCTCGGGCCGAAGCGGTCCCAGCGGAAGTGACCCATGACGTACTTCCGTGGGTTTTCAGTCAAGGGCTGTTCATCCCCGTTGCCTGGAAACACAGGCGTCTCCGCCGAGAGGTCAAGTTTGCAGGCCCGGATGCAAGCCTGTAGGGAGGTCAGGCACTTGAGCCAAGCCAGGCCTGTGGCTTGTACCCTAGTTCGGGTTCCAGTTTGGGTATCAAGGCCATCGCGCCCAGTAATGTGGATCCCCGGGGTCCCACCAACACCCTGCACCAAGCTGCTATTTATTGCCCGTGCATGGTTCTGCCTAGATGGCAGTAAGATCCCAATCTACTTGCTTATTTGTATTTCTTAGCTTTTACTAGCTTTTTTTTTTTTTTGCTATCATATGCACCAAAAAAGGGTGTTGTCAATGGAGTCAAAGTGTGGTTCTATTTAAGTCCAGGAGGGGCATGGGTCTGGAATTTGGGAAAGAATATTCCTGGTAATAGGTTTCTGGCTTCTGGGGGCCTGGACTTTAACAGTGATTCAATCTTACACCGTAATCTACAGTTTTGTGCCTACTCCAGTCCTCTATCCCTAGGTCTCTTGTCTCAAAACTTTCCTGCACCCACTAGGTCTTTTACTGTGTGTGTTGTTCTTGTATCGTCTCGATCAGAATTTTGAGACAAACTGGTTCGTTTCCCTGCTATCTCATTCTAACTGTAAAACAGGGTGAAAGGCATGAGATAAATCCACCGCGATGGTCTGCTGGTGCGTCTACACCCAGAAGACTCACAACTGCGGTTGTGGTACTTTCACATAAACTGCATCCTTAGGTTTTTTCTAGATCCTGGGAAACTGCGGAGGGGAAAATAGAAAGATCCCACCCACTCTTCTGAAGGTTTTCTACACTAGAGATTTGGAATTATAATGCTACAGAATGTTAACAGTGGATGATAAAAGCAAAATAATTTAAAAGTAATGTAAATGAAACAGGGGGCTCAGAAAGAGAAGAAGGTTCTGGTCAAAGTTCCCCAGCTCATTAGTGTCAGAAGTACGAGGTATCAGAGGAATAGAACCCATGGACTCCGACCTTGTTTACCAACCCCACCCCAACCCCTTTCTTGGTGAGATCTCAGGAGAGACTATGCAAGTCAAGAGTCTTGGATTTTTCTGAACTTGATCTCTTTGGGTTCCTTGGGCCTTCTGAGTCTAAAACACACTATATATGAACCTTGTTTTTATGTCTTGAGGAGGGCTCTTCCATCACCTAGTCTCAATCAGGATGTGGTAGCAGACACTAGCAAGCACACGACACTTGTGGGCACACATGTGCATGCACATGGTGACCTGAAAGGGGCCCCAGCCTGTCCCAGAGAGCTTTTACATGCTTCTACAGGGAAGACTGGAAAGGAACTTGGCTGGAATCCTGTCTTCTAGAAGCAGTCGGGGATATTTGGCACCAATTTGAAGAAAGGAAAAAAAAAAAGGTGGTTTGGTCTTTCTGTCTCCCCCAGAAGATGTTGTCTGGAAATACCTGACTAGTAACTAGCTTTGTAACTAAGAGACAATAAAGAGAGAAGAAATATGAAGTGAACTTGTAGGTTTTCACTATTTAAAGAGAGGTTCATTTGGGAGCTAAAGGGTTGAATTAGGGAGCAATCATTACTAATATGGCATTGTTTAAACTGAGTATACAGTGAAGAGTCCTCACAGAAAACAGAGTGGGAAGTGAGAATAATTAAACAGAAATTATAAACAAGACTCTCTTCTCTGAAGCCACCCCCTCCTCACCTTTGCCTAATTTCAACCTTATACGAAAAGTTCTATTGTGCTCTAGGTCACTCCAATGAATGGAGATAAATTTCCATCACCCCTTCCCACAGCCCTCTTCCTTTTTATCTGTATTAACCCCAGTGCCACCTTCCACCCAAACCAAGATGGTGTTTGTGGCCCACATACCAGCAGGTTGCTTTCCGTGGTGAGGTCCTGACACTGGCTGCTCTCCAGGCACCAGCTCCACACATCTGTGGAGGTCTGCAGCAGAAGGGCCAGCAGCAGGGCCCCTGAGCGACTGTAGCAGAATCTCGGCATCTTCCAGGTGGCAGGCCGAGGCTCTGCAGAGGCAAACAAGATTGGAGGGACCCCTACAAGGAGCAGAACAATGTTGGCCAGTCACCAGGAAGGACTTTGAGCCAACACTAACAGCTTTTCACCTTTACAGCTCAAGGCTTTCTGAGGTCAGGAGCAGGGCTCAGAAGATGGAAGATGTGTGGGTGTCAGGGAGGGATAGGGGAAGAAAGTTCAACACAAGCTATGAGCAGTTTCTCTCTCTGTTTCCTGTTAAAATCAGACCCTTAAAAAAATTAGAGGTGAGGCTATTTGGGATATCACTTGGTCCAACTCCTCATTTAGGAGGTGGGAAAGCTGATGCCCCCCAAAAATCATTTCTTTTGTATTCATGATGAAGCAAAAGTAAGTTTTCCCGCATTCCCAGATAGCTTCTAAGTTGACTGCCTGGAGAAAGCTATAGTTCAACATTCCATATCCAAGGGGTGGGAGTAACTAAGACACAGGATAGGAAAGCCTTGGTTCCTCTCACCTAAAATTTGATCATTTTCCATGAAAGGTAGGTTTGAATACAGGCAAATAAAACCAGTCCACTTAATTAAGGTTTGATATCCTATATACAAATCACCTGCTGATTGTCATTTCCCAGACCCTAGCAACTTTGGGAAGATTTCTCTCTAAAACAGATTTCACTTCCCTTAAAACTGTCCTGTTTTCTAAGCATACACACCGTACATCATGAGTCTTGTAGTCTGAAATACGTGACCTTGAAGAGGATGTCAATATTGAGGACAGAGAGATGGACAGAAGACTGGAAAGGAAGAAAGGAAGGCTCCACAGTGAAGAGCCAATAAGATGCTGTCGAGGAATGCAAAGCACCTCTGGGCAGATGTGGAGGTAAAGAGACCAACAGGCAGAAGAGCGCAACTGCGTGTCTTGGCCCCTGGTGTCCAGCTCGTCCCTAGCACTGCTGGGTTCTTAGGCTATTACACCTGTTCTCCATCACCCGAAGATCCCTAAAGTCACCCTGGTCTATAGCTAGTTCCCCACCAACTCTATACTTATTCGTCATTTCAGATTACCAACCATTAGGAAGACATTTAATTAAATTAGAAAAGTTAGTTCATGGTAAGATGCCAATACCCAGGCCATGGTGGCTCATACCTTTAATCCCAGCACCCAGGAGGATCTCTAAGTTTGAGACCAGCCTGATCTACAGAGAAAATTCCAGAACAGCTAGGGTTACACAGAAATACCCTGTCCTGACAAAACCAAAACAATAAGATTTGAGAATTTTTTTAAAAAATGTGAATGACTTAAGTGTCTGTTACCCCTGATGAACATTTACGTTTTAAAATAAATATGGCAGAAAATAAATCTCTCATTTGGAGAGATGGGAGCCAAGCCTTTGTTTTTGAAAGGGAGGATTTGGAAGTGAAAGTCTTCCTTCAAGAATCTCTTTCCTGTCTCTGCTCCACCTCTACGCCATTCATTCTTCAAGAGCTGGGTTTTCCTGCTCAAGAGTGTATTGTATTTTTTAGAACAACCATTAGGGGGCGCTAGTAGTCATTGAGCTGTGTGGGCCCCACCTCAGCCCAGAAGCAACCTCGTTCACCCTTGCTGGGGCTCAGGTTCAGATAGGCAGCAAATTAGCTCAAAATGCTGAGATCACAAAGTACCCCAGATAGGAAGGCATAAAAAATAGTAAATGACATGAAAAAGAAAAAAAATTCCTCTCAACTAAGTTTCCATTGTTCTGAAAGTTGGGTGACCCTGGAATGAGGTTTATCTTTGAAGAAGCTGCAGTCAACATTTCAGGCCTTCAAAATCATGCTCTCTCTTCCTAGCCCACCCACTGTGTGCTGAATTCTCATCCCCCACTCCCAGAGCTTTTTATTTGTATTTCTCCCTTTTCTTACAATAAAACAAATGTCTTATTTGTGTCATTATTTGAAAAATCAAAAATATTGGGGGAAATACTGTGCTTTTCATAGGTAGGAAGGTGTCAGGTTCCAGCCATTAACAGCTCTGGAAGACAGAAGGTTGAGATTTATTCATTTTGACAGAACTACACTTATTAGGGCCCCAGAAAATTCTCTGAACTCAGTAAAGCCTTATATTTTCTGCTCTCAAAGTGGCACCGACAAGCTGCCTATAAAGCTGAGAGGCACCGAGATGCGGCTTCATCCATACACAATGCATATGCTTCAACTTCTGTAATACAGGAAACAAGCCATTAATCTGCACACACTTCGTAGATTGACAAACTCCCTCTCATTTTACTCGACTCCTTCCAGCCATTCTGTGAAAGCTTCCCCTGATTTATACATAGAGAACTTGGAGGAATCTTTCTCTCCATTTGAAATGTTCTTTGCCTGAGTATGAGTCCTTACAAACTGCTGCACCACCCCCAGTTTTCTAAAGGTTTCCGAAACAAATGGAGTGGTTCAGAACCTTGGACAGTTCCCTCCCCACACCCTGTTTTTAATCTGAGCTGGATCTTGAAGAGAAAAGCCTACTTACCGTCCTGTCCTATACCCACATAATTATCACAATGCAACCACCTCGGGTCTGCTAAGATGCGCAGGAAAACGAGGGTTTTGATATCTGCAGCAACAACAAATGAACTCCACTATTAGGAGTTTATTGTGACTCGGCCTTCTCTCCCACTATCTTTCCAACGTGTACTCATATTCAGTATATACGGTCTCTTGCCTTCAAGAAGATATGCAAGTCCAAAGTCTCTGGAGGAGAAACCTAACGAGGAACTCTCCCAAGATCTCCAGGGGTAGTCGGAATCTAAGACAATTCTAAGCATCCCAATGCTCCATTTCTTCATGCAGACTCTGGGACCACCCCCTCCCCCGATGGCAGCGGCGTCTTTGGAATCGCCAAACCACCTGCTCTCTGGAGCCTCGCAGTCTGTCAACCCATCATCTGGGCTCAGCTCTCTCCCGTCTCAGAAAGTTTGAGAAGAGGTCAGGTCGGCTACCAACCAGAACGCCAGTCTACATTCCCGCCTGCTGAGGATCCTAAGGTCCGAGGGCAGAGCTCAGTGTAGGAGAGCTGTCCGGAGCTGAGACACCCTTACCTGTCGCAGAAAGGCAGCTCTCGGGGACGAAGATGTTCAGTGGCGTCTCTTAGTCACTGCTCTTAATCTCTTTTCTCCTCCGTCGCCTCCCGTTTGGTCCCTGTCGCTCTTCTCTCTTCTTTTATACTTGCAGGGTTGGGTGGGTGAGCCTTGGACGTGACCTTCCTGGCAGCGCTTCTCAGCGCAACAAGCGAATCCCCGGCCACGCGAAGGGGGGCGGCAAGCCGCGGGAGGGGGGCTTCCCGGTCCGGGCTGAGCGCTCGGCAGATGTGGAAAAACGCGAAGGCTGGCGTTAGCACAGACCCGCTGAAGCACACACCTGGCGCCCGTGGTCAGGAAGAACTTAATTAAGGATGGTGTTGGATCTCCACTTAGGACTGAACAGAGGCTTAGCATCCTGGTGCGAGGCAGGCCTAGTTCTGAGGTCTTGCAGATTGGAGTGGAATTACCCGTTTGCGTCCATCTGCCTTCTTGGCATTTGGAGGTAAATATCACTAATGAGGAAGGGGTCTGTTATGCCTCAGATTTCCCCAGTGTTGGGAAAGTGTGATGTCTTGTGAAATCAAAATCTCTGTTCTGGTTTGAGAAGGGAGACAACAGAGGTTGTCAAGAGTCACGACTGCCCAAGGCAGGCTACCTTTTGTAGTGTGTGCAAGTGACTTACTTATACAGTCTGCCTCGATCCCCAGTACTTATTCCAAGACAGGTGCCGTTCTGTGCCCAAACTCCAAGGGAAAAGTTCTGCCAGCCTCAGACTATTAACCTGGAGGTGTAGCACTCTGTGGTGGGCAATGGAAGTAGAAGCCATTCTGAGGCTGAGCTGGCAGAATGGTCTGAGGATTGTCTGACAGCCTCCACCATGTGGCTAGGCCCAGGCATTCTGGCTTGGCTGTAAACTCAGAGGCCAAAAGAGAAGAACAGACCTGCGATGGCATCTACCTGAGCTTGCACAAAGAGCAAACCTTGTGAAGAGAGCTGTGTCTGGCACAGGGACTAAGACTGGATCAGACTAGTCGGGGTGCCCTGCTTAATCTACCAATTGAAGGAACTTGACCCCCCTACACAGTTAGATGTTTGTTTGTCTATTTGCTTTGTTTTGTTTGGGGGACTCCAGGGCTCAAGAGTTCAGCTCTTCTGATTGGCATCCAAAAATCTTTTCCTTTTGTGCCACAAGAGAGCACACCAAACTCCCTAACAGTGAACAAGGAGTGTGTCACCTGGCTTTGGCCTCTTTCCTGGGTGATTACCTGCTGTCCATCTTGTATCCTGGATGTCAGGTACCCCAATGTCATACTCCATGAGCGCTACTTTCTGCCTCTACTTCCCTGAGTGTTCCCTGGAAGCTAAGCACCCTCTCTCCCTCCAATGAGATAACTCTCCATCATCACCCTATTCCTATTAAGTCCCCTTTGGCTATTATTCCTACCAGGAGCCTGGGAAATGATCTCTGCTCTTATCTGTGTATGTAGCTTATTATACTTGAACTAATTCACTTCAGTCTCTGACCTCCCATCCACCTCTGCCCTGACCAACACCAGGCTTGCAAGCTCTCTCTAATCAGGTGACGATTTTGTCTTGTTTTCCTTTGCTTTATTGTTGTGACTTTAGGAGGCTGCTTACTACTGGCAGCATCAAAGTCAAACCAAGGCAAGTTTGGATTGGCCCATCATCTGGGCTCCTGATTATATCTAGAAGAACGTGCTTTGGCCAATATGAACTGAAAGTTTGAAAAGTTGTTAAACCACATTAGGAAACACAGGTTGGGCTATAGGATGTAAAGGGCGGAGGGCAGGAGACAAGGGTGGCTGTACCCAGGGCCAAAATCAGTAAAGAAGAAAAGAAAACCAGAGCCTAGACAGATGTCTCAGTGGTTAATAGCACTGGCTGTTCTTCCAGAGGACGTGGGTTCAATTCTCAACACCTACATGGCAGCTCAGGCCTGTCTGTAAACTCCAGCTCCAAGGGATTCAACACTCCCATACATTCACACATATAGGCAAAACACCAATGGACATAAAGAAAGATTTAAAAAAAAAGATTAAAGCAAAAAAAGAGGCTGGGCAGTGGTGGTGCACGCCTTTAATCCCAGCACTTGGGAGGCAGAGGCAGGCGGATTTCTGAGTTCGAGGCCAGCCTGGTCTACAGAGTGAGTTCCAGGACAGCCAGGACTACACAGAGAAACCCTGTCTCAAAAAACCAAAAAAAAAAAAAAAAAAAAAAAAAAAAAGAGAAGTGTGTTCCTTAAATGTCTCCTTTTATACTTTTATAGACTTATCAGTTCCTCCCTTTGGTTCTAGCATAAAAACAAAACAATTACAGAAATCTAACGGTGAATGGAAGTGAGTTAAGAGATTGAAGGAGAGAGGCCAAACCTACTCCATCTTGGGATGGGCCTCCACCTTAAAGAAAAGAAAGAAAAAAAAAAAAAAAAAAAAACCTGAGAACTTGACTGACAGCAGAACCAAGCTGCACCAACGCACAGGGAAGGACCCCATGGCTTGTCCTTGGCCAGAGTTACTCTCTAGCTACTTCCTAGCAGCAGTTAATCAGAGATTAGTCTAATTGTTTCAGATGTGACTATATATGGTCTTGCTTCAGAGCACCCACCTATCAGCATACAATAGACATTCAGTTAGATACTTGACAGGATAGACACCACCACCCTACCCTCAATCACACACACACACACACACACACACACACACACACACACACACGGCACTTACTTCCACTTCCTATAAAACCTTGTCCTGCTGAGGGTCCAGGGCTACTCTACCTTCCCTTCCATTTGGGAAGAGAAGGTTGGGTTGGAGGAGAGCCTAAGGACAAGCTTGTAATAAAGAAACCCTAATGCTATTACATCAGAAACATCTCTTTTGGGGTTCACAACCCCCTCCTGGCACAACAAGGTAATTCAGGATCAGGGATAATGACATTCATCGACAGGTACAGTGGTGCACACCTGTAATCCCAGCATCTAGGAAGCTAAGGCAGGGGAATCAAGAGTTTCAGGCCAGCCTGGGAAATACATAAGGCCCTATCTCAAAACAAAAGATAACAGAGGTTAGAACATACTTACTGATGCAGGAAACCCAGGAGCAAGGCAAAACTTATTGTTGCTAATGAGAAAAACAAATCCTCTGAGTCTTTGTTTTGTTGGGTTTTTTTTTGACAGGGTTTCTCTGTGTAACAGCCCTAGCTGTTCTGGAACTTGCTTTGTAGACCAGGCTGGCCTACAAACTCACAGAGATCTACACCTGTCTCTGCCTCCTGAGTGCTGGGATTAAAGATCTGTGCCATCATGCCAAGCCAACTACTCTAAGTCTTAAGCAGACCAGAAATGGGATCCAAAACTGAAGATGATCTTTGAACACAGCTGCAGTGGTGGGGGGGGGGGGACTTCTCCTGTGACAGGGTAAAGGTAAAGCATGAAGAAAAGGAGAAGACAGAAGATTTAAATAGGCTGGTAGGATAAACCAGAGGAGGATGAATGGATTTTCTCTACACCGAGTCTCTTAACTTCTGACCCAGCATTTCCTAAGACTTATCCCAAGAAAACTACCTAGCACTAAATTTTCTTCAAGACTTCATATATCAGAAATAGCAACAACAAAATAAAGGCAATGCTAAGATACAGTTATGAGAATTATAGTGAAGTCATATAGTGGAATATTCAGTGGCTATTTAAAATAACAACAGGAGCTGGAAAGATGGCTTTGCAGATTAGAGCATGTACTGGTGATCCAAGTTAGGCAGCACCATGTCAGGCCATTCACAACTCCAGCTCCAAGGAATCCAAAGCTTCTGGCCTCCATAGACACCTGCACTCATGTGCACATACTCAGGCAGAGATACACACACATACACTTGATTAGACATTACAAGAATAAATCTTCTTAAAAAGATAATGTGACTATTTATTCTTCATCATAAATAGCCACTGTATCTAATGACTGTGAGTACAAAAGTTGATGCAAGACTGACTGCTCGGTCGTCTAGGTGAGTCACACCCACCCCAGTGTTGAGAGGTCTGCAGCAACAGTGTTTAATTTGCTTGGGTACCTGCACTGTGAGTGGGGTTCAGCCATCAAGTCCCTGCTCCACCACAGGCACCTGAAGCTATTTATTCACAGTTTGGATCCTGGACTGAGAATGCTGGAATTGTGAGAGACAGTGGGTGTTAGGACTCCCGAGGTCCCCTCTTTCCATCTCTATAGAACTTTGGCAGGGATTCTCAGTATGTGCTTCTGAAACTAAAGAATTATGACACTGAAGAGACAGTTCCCTTTACCCAACACTCTGCACACAATCACTGCACAGGTGAGGGATAAACAGAGACCAGCCTATTCAAAAGGGGGGTTCAGGGACTTACACAGCAGATCCAGTCAGAGGAACTGTTGTTAGGGTACAGCCTGGCCTCTGTTCCAGAACCTCAGGCTGCAACTCTGCTGCCTGACATGATCCCCCACCCCATTCTGGGGACTCCAGGGCCTTCTCTGTATTAGCTTTCATTTCCCTAAACAACTTGGAGGACAGCCGACCACAGTTCCTCGCTTGCTGCATATGGTGTTTCCGAAGTTCACAAAGTTCTTTACCAGTTTGTCTGGCTCGGCTGCTGCCTGCCAAGTGTTAGAACTCAAGAAGTTCTCAGCGCAGGGCCTGAAACCAAGTGGGAAGCTCTGTCCTCGATGCCACCAAAATGCTGACAGGGGCAGAGGGCAGAAGGAAGAAAAGAGAGATGGAGGGAGGGAAGGGGAGAGGGAGAGAGTCCCGGAGGGGCTCTGACTGAGTCTTGTGACGCCTGCATGGGAAAGGCTCTTGGGAGTTCTGCACCTGGCTGCTGTCATGCCAGGTGGCACAGGACTGAGCTGCTCCCGTCATCCCAGCTTTTCACCTGGGAGGGTTTAATTGGAAAAGAGATGTCACCAGGGTGTGAGTACATTACAAAGGCAGGTGCAGAGGTGACCTCCTTATGGGAAGGAAGGGCTAGCAAGGGTGGGGAAGGGGACTAGAAAGAGGTCCAGATGGCAGAGAGCCCAACACCGACACATGAAGATGGCCTGCCTCTCAGCCTCCCCACTGGGGTTGAGCACTAGGTGTGACCTCACCGGGAGAAAGGTCATGGGGATGAGACTGAGGCCCAACTCCATTTGGGAGACTGGGCTCCCTGAGTCCTGAGGGTGGGAGCAAGCAAGCTCAGCTCAGCCCTGACCCTTGGTGTCCAGGGAAATACTGGAGTAGCTGTCCTGAGGTAGAAGCACACTGTGCCTTCCCAGGGCCCCCTGACAGAAAGGCAGCTTCCATTGCTGTTTGAAGAAACACAAAGGCTAGACTGGTGCCACTGTTGGCAAGAACACAGCAAGGGGCAAATTCCTGGCTATTTGTGAGAGAAGAAAGAGGAGACTAAGAGACAAAGAGCCCGCTTTTGTCTTAGCCTGATAAGATCCTTTCTCTGCTGCCCTTGGGACGGAAAGCCTGGAGCAGAAGGAAGCCTTTCTTACCTACTTCAGGTCTATTTGGGAATTAACCCACGTACACACCTGCTCCTTCGCGTGTTGAGTGTGCTGACGTTGGGAAAGGAGAAGGGAGAAGCCCATGAGTGGGACACAAGATGTGAGGTATAAGGGAAAGCAGGATGTGTGCTACCAAGCGGTCCAGGGCCAGATACACTCTGGGGCCCTGGATAGGAAAGGTCAGAAAAGGGCCTGAACTTGACCTTGCAGTAAGCTGGATTCTGGGTGTGGGAGAAAGGAGCTTGGTCAGCATTTACGAGTGGAGTTGGAACACCAGATATGGTGGCACACTCCTTAATCTCAGTACCTGAGAGGCAGAGACAGATCTGTGAGTTGGAGGCCAGCCGGTCTATGTGTATTTACAAGATTCAAATGAACCTATCAGAGTTGATCATAACGAGTCCTCTTTCCTTACATGTCAAGGAGCCATGCTGGGTCCAAACCAAGACAAGATCCAGAAGGCAGCCTTGCATAGTGCCTCTGGCCAAGAATGTCCAGCAGCTCGCTGTACCACTCTTGGATGTGGAGTGAGGATGAACAGTTGAGGGAGGAAATCATGAGCTCTGTGACCATGTGTAGTTACTTAGCCTCTCTGAGCTTCTCAAAGGCTTCCATCAGCGGGCAGTGGTGGCGCACCCTTTAATCCCAGCACTTGGGAGGCAGAGGCAGGTGGATTTCTGAGAACATAGGCCAGCCTGGTCTACAGAGTAAGTTCCAGGACAGCCAGGGATACACAGAGAAACCCTGTCTCGGAAAAAAGAAGAAGAAGAAGAAGAAGAAGAAGAAGAAGAAGAAGAAGAAGAAAGGAAGAAGAAGAAGAAAGGAAGAAGAAGAAGATAAATAAAGAAAAAAAAACGAAAAAAAAAAAAAAGGCTCCATCACCTGACTTGTGAGGTTCAAGCAGATTGGAGAAATTCTAATTGCTGTTAAGATTGTCACTGCACGTCTTTAATCCAGAATTCCGGAGGCAGAGGCAAGTGGATCTCTGAATTCTATAATGCAAATTCTAGAACACTCAGGCTACACAAAAACATTATCAGTGCAAACACTGGGTCCATTTGCTATGCACAGTTCATGTCTGCCATCCCAGCACCCAGGATGCTGAGGCAGGGGCCTCTCAAGGTTGAGGTCAGACTGGACAACTTAGTAAAAGGGAATTGTGTCTCCCCTGAGGACGGCCTGGTGGACTGGGGAAGAATCCATAGACGGGCTCCAAAGCCGAGAGCATGCTGTAGGAGAATGTCCCTGGTGCCCCACATGGTTGGGGGTGGGGGTGGGGGGATCCACTGCCCCTCCCCCTGCCAAAGCACCAGGGGAAGCAATCTTTCAGGCTATTCCCATCCAGCTACAGCTGGGCCCCTTTATGGCATTCAGTGCGACCTCAAGGGCAAAGAGGAATCAATTTGTGTGGAGAAGTGGAATGAAAGAGATTTCAATTGACCTTTGAATGGGGTTTTAATTTGCTTTATTACAGCCAAAGGGCCCTGGTGAAGAGCCCCTTGAGACGGCTTTCATCCACTAATGCATGTATTAGCACAGTAGCCCACCACAGCCTGCAAGGATTGCACGCCCCACAGAACAAAAAGGTCCAGGCCAGAGGCCCAAAGCCAGGGCACAGCCTCTCCCTGGGATTGGCTTTCAATACCCTGAAGCCCAAGCCCAAGAAAAGTCAGAGTGTGGGAGGGTGGAGTGGACAACAAGGTAACCTGGGTTCTTGCTCTACCTTGTCCTATCTGACCATCTAGACAAACAGGGTTCCATGGCCCTTGGTCCCTTCCAGGCATGACATTCTATGGATTAAAATCAGCTCTAAAATGTAACTCTGAAGAAATGATAGGAGTTGAATGTGGCGGTTCATGCCGATAATCCCAGTCCCTTGAGAGGCTCGGGTAGGAGGGTTGCTGTGAGTTCAAGGCTGATCTGAGCTGTACTATGTATAGACAAGACTTTATAGAAAATGGGTGGGGGAGGAAAAGAAGAGGAGGGAAAGAGACAAGAGGAGATTGGGAGTATGATCCAGCTGGCATTTCTTGCCTAGCACACAGAACACACAGAATTCTGGGTTCAATCCTCAGCACTGCATAAAACCAGGTGAGGTGGTCTACACCGAAACTCTGGGACTTTGTAGTGGCAATTCTGGAATTTGGGTTTCTTTAAACACACACCACATACACAAAAGAATATTATAAGAAAGTGTTTTCATTTTAATCCCAAATATGGAGATATGGGGACACTTTGGACTGTTTCCAACAGCTATGATTTGCCTCCTGCTCTAGCAGAGGCATGGTTTTGCCAGCTACAGATAGTTTCTGCCATTGTGTGACATTTAGAGTTATGGGAACTTTTCAGAGGGTTTGTAAGTGCTCGGGCCCAGAGAGAGAGGTGAGGTTGGTGGTTGTTTAGAGAGGATGGTTGTGGCTTGTTAGTAGCCATGCTCAAAGAAGAAACAAAAGGAAAGAAACTAGGTGGGGGATCAATATCTCTCTCCCCTCTATTCTTCTTTCTCTCCTATCTAGTGATGGGGGTGAAACCTGGCAGGGAGAGAATAAAAGGTGGGAGAAAGAACCCAAAAGTAGCAAAGACCAACTACAGGCTCTTGAAATGGGGACAGAAGGATTGAAGAGACCAAGGTCATCTTCAACTATATAGTAATTTCAAGGTCAGCTTGGCCTACATGAGACAAGAAAGAAGGAAGGAAGGAAAACAAAATGTGACCAATGGACACCACAAAGCCCTCTGAGCTCTGAGCCAAGGAGCTAAACACTTGTCCAGATATTTGTCTCTCTGGTTTTCTTTGTATCTGCAAGAGTCTCCTCAGAAGGGCTAGCCAACGATCGATCTTTCTGCCTAATCCCAGAGAAAACTAGAACCAAGAGGCAAGATGGATCTCTTCTAAGTACCAAAACTTCTGGTAAAAGCATCCTGTGAATGGCCAGTCAGCCTGGGTCACAGCCTCTGCATCACTCCTACACAGGGATTCCATCAGATGGCATGGGTGGTGCAAGGCTGTGAGCAGGGCTCTGCGTTAGAACATCCCGCTCTTGTTCTCTGGCTCAAGGCGTAGGCGTGTTCCTCCGCAGAGCCTCTTGTGCCCTTTTCCAAGTTTGCCTTAGCCCCAACCCTCTTTTCAAAAGAGGGCTTGTTTCTGGGCAGTCAGAATGGACTTCCTGGAGGTGCAGTCTTTACTGAAGATGTCCTGGACGGTAGACTCACACCAGACTCTCCCAGATGACGTCCTTGCAACCACTTACTCCAGGCTGAGCTCGGGTGCCAGCAAGTCACCAGTGTGACTCAGTGATGACCACAAAGGCCCCTTTGTGGGGCCTCAGGCACTGACTGCCGCCCTTCCTCAGGAATGCAGAGTTCTCCAGCTGGGTCTGAGGAAAGGAGAGCAACTCGGTGACCAGGAAGGACACTGTTAATGCACATCCATTAGCGCAGTGCATCACGGGAAGAGGCATTCAAAGCTCAGACATGCCCACCTGCTGCTGTCCCCACAATGGGGCTTGAAGTGGCCTTTTTACAAGCACTCAGCTCAGTCCCTGCCCCTGCCCTTGCCCCTACCCCTGCCGCCTGGTGTCCTCTGCTATTTTCATGCCTGCAGCACAAAGGAACAGATCAGCCTGGACTTCAAATCAAGCAGCCCAAACTGAGGTTCAGAGCTGCCTCCATCCTGTTGTCCCTGGTGAATGACACTGGGTCCCAGTCAGACAGCTCAGCGTGACCTGCTCCACAACAGAACCAAGAGCCCGTTGCTCTCTGTATGTACCAAAATCTTGTGAATTGAAAGCAAGTCAGTCTCTGAGCCAGCCCCGGGGCAGCTGTTCCTGGTCCTTTAGCAGACCCCTTTATTTGAAAAGGCCAGTTGACTCCAAAGTCTGTTTGTTTTGCAAAGTATCAGTTACGTTCCTTCATTTTATAAATCAGCCCTACAGCATTGCTCCTATCTTTATAGGTAGATGCATTTGTTCCAAGATAGTCATGAGGATGGGCATGGGCAAGTAACTGTTATCCCAGGTCTGGGACAACTGGAGTTGCTCCATTGCCATAACTTGGAAGCCATCTTCTGCTACATGGTGAGCTCCAGAACAGCCTGGACTGTGTGGTATGATCCTAGTTCAAAAACTAAATCAGTCAGCATGGCATTTGAAGCAGTGGTGGCGCAGCCTTTAATCCCAGCACTCGGAGGCAGAGGCAGGCGGATTTCTGAGTTCCAGGCCAGCCTGGTTCAGAAATCGTGTTCTATACCATCCAGGGTTATACAAGAGACTAAGACGCAAAACAAACAGGAAATAATAAATAAGATCATATAGTTTATTTGCTCTTTAAAGGACATCTTCAGGGTTAGAGAGATGTTTTGGAAGTTAAGAGCATTTGCTGTTCTTCCTGAGGACCTGAGTTTGATTCCCAGCACTGATGTCAGGTAGCTAGCTCATGTCTGTCTGGAACTCTAGTTGCAAAGGACCTGATGCTGTCTTCTGGCCTCCACAGGTACCTATTCACACATAGCATACATTCAATAAACACACACATACAATCACGCAGCACACACTCAAATAAATAAATAAAAATAAGAATATTATTATTTATTTATTATTTATTTATTCAGAAAGGGTTTCTCTTATAACAACCTTGGCTGTCCTAAACTCACTTTGTAGACCAGGTCATTGAGGGACATTTTAATCAGACACAACAGTAATAAATATTTGTTAGAGGCCAGCAGGATAATTTAGATGCTTAAAAGCTCTTTTCCTACAAGTCTGATGACCTCAGTTCAATCCCTAGAACCTAAGGGAAGATAGGAGAGAGCAAACTCTACAAGACTTTTTTTAATTTATTTATTTATTTTATGCATATTATACGCTGTAGCTGTCTTCAGACACTAGAAGAGGGCATCAGATCCCATTACAGATGGTTGTGAGCCACCATGTGGTTGCTAGGAATTGAACTCAGGGCCTTTGGAAGAGCACTCAGTGCTCCTAACCACTGAGCCATCTCTCCAGCCCCTATAAAGTTGATTTTTGACACTGTGAATCACACTCATGCTTGTGTGTACAGACTGCAACAATAATAATTTAAATTATTTTAAGTAGAAATGTTCTTGTGGTAATAGACAATGATGCAAACTAATTTTGGTTCCTACAACAAGTATAGATAAACTGGCAAGGCAGTGCGTATCTGCTATCATGGCCCTGTGGGGACAGGAAGAGCCCTGAAGCTCATGGGCCAACAGTCTGCCAAACCAACGGACTTCAGGTGCAGGGACAGACTCAAGAGGATAAAGGTGGAGGACGTTGAGGAAAGCTATTGAGTCTCGACCTCTGGGACGGGCGCACACACACACATGTAACACATACACACAGCCTCCTCCACACACACATTAGACAAAGTTATCATATGACCTAATAATTCCATTCTTGAGTACATACTCAAATATTGTACAGGAAATTTTATAAAATGTGTGTTCTCACTATATATTATTATTTATAACAACATTGGACATAATAACCAAAAGGTAGAAATGACCTAAAATGTCAGGTACTGATGGTGAGTGGGTAAATAAGTGATATACTCTACAATAGACTATTATTTGGCAATAAAAGGAGAGAACTGTCTAGACACTGCATAGGTGAGTATGTAAAACACGATGCTAACTGGAAGCAGCCATACACAAAGTACCTATATACATTCTAGCAATTTCTTAACACAGAGTCTCAGGTAGCCCTGTCTGGCCTTGAGTTCCATATGTAGAGTTAGGGTGGCTTTGAATTCATTCCTGATCCTGCATTCACCTCCCAAGTGCCAAGATGACAGACATGCATCACCATACCCAGCCACATGGTTTTGATTCGACATGCTCAGAATAGGCTAACCATCCAGAGAGGGGGCAGCTGGGTGGCTGGAGGGCTCAGGAGCATTGCTGGCCAGTAAGGTGTGACTACTGAAGGCATAGAATGTCCTTCGTGAGTGATGGACATTGTAACCATAACTGGGTCAAGCTGGGCACAGGGTCACTCACCTGCAATCCCAATTACTTGAAAGTCTGATACAGGAAGACCATGGCTTTAACCTAGGCTAACACAGTGAGAACCCCGATCTCAAAGAAAAGCTCCAGCCTTGGGATATAGAGACAGGAGGATCAAGGAGTTCAAGGCCACTCTTGGGTACATAGCAAGTTTGACTTTATCCTGGGCTTATATGAGAGTTTGTTTCAAAAAAAAAAAAAAAGTCAAAAATCAAAACAAAACCAAATACAGAGCTATGTATGCATGGGCACACAGATGTATCAATGCCATATTGTCCGATTGTCTGTCACTACCTCACAAACCACTCAAATCCAGTGGCATAATCCAATGACCAACTGTTTACATTCACAAGTGTCTGGAGATCGGGGGTTTGGACAGGACACAGCAGAGATTGTGTGTCTTAGTTTCCAGAGTCCGGAGGCTCTGCTACGTATTCTGTGCTTGCATGAGAAGGAACCATTTGACTGTGTGAAGACTGGAGTAGTCCTGAGGCTCGAGCACTTCTCTGTTAATGTCTAGGCTCGGTGATTCAAAGACCAGGTTTGGCTGGGCCCACGGTTTATTCACTTACCCTGAGCATCTGAGGTATCTTCATGGCACGGTGGCCTCAGGTAACTGTGCTTACTGTAGAGAGCAGTGACCTCGGCCTCTCTATTGCTATGATCCATCCATACAGCCTCATGTTGTAGTGATGCCCAAATCATAAAATTATTTCATTGCTACTTCATAACTGTAAAATGTTTTCACTGTTATGAATCATAATGTAAATATCTATGTTTTCTGTTAGTCCTCAGGGGATCCCTGAAAAAGGGTTGTTTGACCCCAGGTTGAAGAGATGGGGAGGGAAGGGAAGGGAAGATTCATTGGATACGAGGTTACAGAGTTTCAGAAGATCATGGACGCGGGCAGTGGGGCCACGCTTATCCAGCCTTGGGAGGCAGGAAGGGGATTTCTGAGTTCGAGCAGCTGGCTAGAGGACCCAGAACAGGGTACAGAGTTTCAGAAGAAGATGACGTTTGCCTGAATGTTGGCCTGCCTCAAGTCACCATGTGTCTCTTCTGTCATACTAGTTGTAAACAGCCATCAATTTTCTTTATTTGCTACTTTTTTGTCATGGGCGAAAATATCTGATAGAGCAACTTAAAGAAGTTTGACTTCGGCTCACAGTTCTGGAGGATTTCAGATCATCCTGACAGTCACCATGGCAAAGAAGCAGCTTAACCTTGTTGGAAGGAGCAGGGAGGCTGTCACTTCATGGCAGCTAACAAGAAGTCGTGAGCTCAAGCTGGAACCAGCAGCAGATCTAACCTTCGAGAGCACACCCGCCCAGTGACACATTTCTGTAATGAGCCGCCCCATTTCCCAAAGGTCTCCAACCTCCAACCTCCAGCTGGGAACCCAGTATTGAAACAGTAGCTATGGTGACATTTTACTTTCCAGCCATGATGCTCAGGACTCCCAGCCCCACCCACTCATAGCTATCTCATAGTGTAAATGCATTCAGTTCAACTTCAAAAGTCCCCATCATCCTAACAGTCCAAACAGCTCTGAAGCCTCCAGTTTCTCGGAGACTTGAGGCAGTCTCTTAGCTGTGGGGCCTGTGAAATTAAAAAAGAAAGAAAGTTCATACTTTATCCAGTGGCATAAACCTTCTTATTGCAAAGGATTGGGATCTAGATTGACAGGCAGCAGGGAGAATCGCAGTTTTATAACTCCATGTCCAGGCCTGGTGACATCATCTAGGGTCCTATGGACTGAAGAGACCACCCCCCCCACCCCTGCAGCCTGTAGAACAATATGGCCTCTCTGCTGGGTATCCATAGCTTTCCTCAGTAGATGACCCACATACTTTCTTCAATATATTGGATTTCCATGAACCTCAGGTTTCACCTTCACAGATTGGTCTCACTACAGAGACTTCTACCCTGCTCTATGTTGCCTGGCCTCACAGGCTCTCCCCTGCAACCTTACCACAAGCCTTCCCACTGCTCCTGCACTCTGCATGTGTGTAAAAGCAAATAAATGATACCATGTTTTGCTATCAGCCCACTTCAACCGCGGTCCTCAGTGACTGGTCCCCAAGGGAGCTTAGTGGCCTAACCCTTTGGCCTTGGGGATACTCTGGGCCTTTAATAGTCATAGAGAGGAAACAATGTCATCAAGGGTGCCTCCTTCAGGGGGATCCCAGGAGGAAGAAGCAGTGGAAGCTGGCTGCTTGGGGGTTGGGGATTGGGCGGGGGCAGGGCAGTCATATCTTCATCTTCTCCCAACTTTCAGAAAGCCTGAGGCTATGAGACAGGAAGCAGTTTGCTAAAAGGCAGGTTTCTCTGATGGAGCTGGCCTCCGATCTCAGGAAAGTACCGGCCCTGAGCATCAATAGGAGGAGAGCCTTTTAGCATTGTGTCCGTGACCTTCAGCCCACTGCACTCCTGGGGAAGTGGATACAAACAAAGGCCCTGGAGCCAGTGACTCAAGGCCTCATGGATGTTTTAGACACTAATGACGCTGAAGCGAGGTAATGGATGGAAAGGGATTGGGAGCTGGGGTGGGGGTGGGGTGGGACAGGCCAAGGACAGGGGCACTTCTAGAAGGTCTCGGATGATCTGAGATCCCTGTCCACAACCAGCCTCCCATGCCGCCCACCCAGGGCCCAACTGGGCTATCTGAAAGAATAAACTTTGGGCAACGAAACACACATGTGTCCTCCAGAGTCAGAAAAGGGACAGGGCACACAGGGTCCCCTACTCCTGCGTCTGTCTCGAGCGTACGTCCGCACAGGTTAGTTACCCAGGAGCATCCTCAGGCGGCATCCACCTGGGGAGAATAAGACAGGACGTGTGGGGAGAAGCGGCTGTCCATGGGAGCCCCCGAGGGTGGTCTTCCAACTGATGCAATTAGGCACCTTTGGGTAACAGTAAACCCTTCGCTGTCAGGCGAAGATGTTCACAATGTGTATGTCATTATCCCAGACAGTGGAAAACAGCCACAGAAACCATCCTCCCACACTCACCTTACGAAAGAACATACATCAGAATATCAGAAATTTTGAAGAACATGTGCCGTGTGAATAATGCCCATCCAGGAGCTGCTTGACACTCCTGTGTTTTTCTTAGTCTCTATTTCCCAAATTTTCTAAAATAAACACTTGCGCTTGTTTTTTTGGTTTTGGTTTTGTTTTGTTTTTTTTTATAATAAAAACATAAAGGTTGAGGCCCCGGCTCAGAGCAAGGATGCCTGCCCAGCATGTACAGCCCTAGGTTTGATTCCCAAACCATAAGATGAAATTAAATTAGGAATACATGCCAGGCAACATGCTTCACAGCCATATCACAGGAGAGGCTGAGGTGGGAAGCAGGAGGACCTCAAAGCAATTCCATGCTGTCTAGTAGCCCTGCCTGGAAGACACCTGACAAAGTACTTGCCTAGCCTCTTTGTTACTTTTCCTTTTGCTGCAATAAAATATCCTGGCAAAATCAATGTAAGGAGCTGGCAAGATAGCTCAGCAGGTAAGGGCAATTGCCAAGAAGCCTGTTGATCTGAGTTCAATCCCTAGGACTCATATGGTGAAGAAGAAAACCAGTTTCCATATACATTCCCGCAGGCATGAGAAACATGCAGACGCGAGCACACACACACACAATAAATAAACAAATAATATTAAATATAATATATAAATAAATAAATGTGAAAAATTAAAGTCACTTAAGGAAAAGACGTCTATTATGGCTCAGTGTTACAGCCTGTGATGGAAGGTAAAGGCAGCAGGAACTTGAACTAGCTGCCACTCTGCATCTATAGTCAGGAGGCAGACAGCAGTGTGTACACTGCTGCTCAGCTGCCTCTCTCCACGTACAGTCCAGGTTCCCACCCGGGAAGTGGTCCAATCTACAGTCGACGAATCAATGAAGCCAAGATCATCCCCACAGGCATACCATAGTGGTTTGAATGAGAATGGTCCTCATAGGCTCATATATTTGAACACTTGGTCCCCAGTTAGTGGAACTGTTTGAGAAGGATTGGGAGGTGTGGCCTTGTTGGAGGAGGTGTGTCACTAGGGGTGGTCTTTGAGGTTTCAAATGCCCATAATATTTCAACTGGATCTCCTCTGTCTCATGTTTGGGATCAGATGTAAGCTCTCATCTACTGCTTCAGCACTATGCCTTCCTGCTGCTCTGCTCCCTACCATGATCGTCATGGACACTATTATCCTCTGAAACCATGAACTAATTAAATGCTTTCCTTTATAAATTCCCTTGATTGCAGGGTTTTATCATGGCACAAGAAAAGGAACTAAGGCACATGCCCAGAGCTCTACCTCCCAGGTGATTCTAGATTTCTCACGTTGATTAATACCAGCCAACATACCTAGCAAGCACACATCCTTGGACTTCATTCCCAGCACCATTTAAGCAGAGTATGGTGGTGCCTACCTACAATCCCAAAACTCAGGATGTGGCTCTGTAAAGGGTTCAAAGCCCGCTCAGACTGTATCAGTTCATGTCTCCTAAACAAGAGGAGCCTGCTGGGTTGCTCGGTGGCTAAAGTGATTCCCACGCAAGCATGGTGACCTAAGTTTGATTCCTGGAACCCACACAGCAAGTTAAATGTGGCGGGGCTGGAGAGATAGCTCAGCAGTTACAAACACTTCGCATCTCTTTCGGAAGCCCTAGGTTCACGTCCCAGTACCCCACTTGATAGCTACAAATCATCTTGGAGAATGGAGACAGAAGATCAGGGGTTCAAGGCCAATCTTAGCTACATAGTGGGGTCTCGAAACACAAAATGGGGTGCTGAAACAATAGCTCAGTCGGTAATGTGCTTGTCACCCAAGCACCTGAGAGCAGTCCCTAGCTCTCAGGTAAAAAAACTGGGCACAGCGGCACAGGCTTTTAACTCCAGCACTGGGGAGGCAGAAACAGGAGGATCCCTGTATTAGTCAGGTACCAGAAGTTATAGAATTATTAGCATTATTAGAATGACTTACAAGTTCTGGCCCCACTGACCCACCCATGGTTGCCTATGAATGGAAGATCCAAGAATCCAGTAGTTGCTGAATGCACAAGGCTGGATGTCTCAGTCGGGCTCCGGAATAAGCCTGAATGCACAGGGAGCAGGCTCTAATGCCAGTGAAGGAGTGGTCTCGATAGCAAACAGCAAGAACTTCCTTCTTCCTCGTCTGTATATAGAGGTGTGGCCCAGGTGAGAGGGCGTCTTCCCATCTCAGAAGATCTAGATTAAAGGTGTGTCTTCCCACCTCAAAAATTCAGATTGTAAATGGATCTTCCCACTTCAAATTAAGTAAAAAAATCCTTCTCAGGTGTGCCCCATTTGGGAGACTTAGTTAGTTCCAGATGTAGTTAAGTTGAAAACAAAAAAATAGCCATCACACTCTCTGTGGGCACTGGCCAGTCTTATTCCAAGTTGTCAAGCTCCAGGCTCCACGTGTCGGACAAGGAACAGGTGTCAGATGCTGGGAATGTTCTGGAAATAACAGGCTTTGCTCTAGAAGCTTATGTTCCAATGAGTGAACAAGACAGACAAATAAATAACCAAATAAATGCACAGTTGCAAAGCATGATAAGTACCATGGGAGAAAAAAAAAACTCCCAAGAATCTCTGACATGATGTAATACTGGAAAATTATCAGGATTATGATAATAATAATAAGCATTTCGGGGAATGAAACAGGCAATTAGAAGCCCTGGAAGAGCAAAAGCTGTGTGGAAAGAAATATAATCAGTGTGGGAATTTGTCTTCGCTGTGAACAATATTTACATAGTCATAATGATTTAACTAAATGTAAAGTGCCAGTTCGGAAGTAACAGATTACCTATTACCTAATGGAAGAGGCCAGGAAAGTCAGTAGAGGAGTTAAAATGCATTATATACATTTTAAAAAACTGTGCACCAGGTGCTGTGATACGTGGCTTTAGTCCCAGCACTGGGGAAGCAGAGGCAGGGAAGATGGTACATGGGTCTAATCTATATAGCAATTAGTGAGATCCTTTCTCAAGAACAAACAAAACAACAAAAGTTGGGATGTAGCTAGTTAGTTCGAGGAACTGAGCTAGATACCAGGAGAAACCATGAAAACTGATTCCCTCCAAGAAAGAGCACTGAGGTGGGGGGAGGGCAGGGGGTGTGGTTGGGTGGGCAGTAATAAAACTGTTGCTTTTCACTAGTTGCTTCTGCTAACTTAATGCCACTTTGTTGCCAGGCCTTTTCCCTGGCACTGGAAACTCAGAAGTAAATGTAACAGCCCCAAACAACCAATACCAAAATCTACACAGTGTTGTAGAGTGGTATAGAGTGGTAATAATATGTAAAAGGCAGAGACCAAGACCTGCTCAGAGGTTAGGTGCTTGCCACTAAACCCAACAACCTGAGTTCAGCCTCTGGGACTCACATGGTTGAAGGAGAGAGCCAACACCTGTAAGCTGTCCTCTGCTCAACACACATGACCTGGCACATGCTTTCCCACAGCAAGCATGCATGTGTGCAGACATATTCATACATAAAGAAATGTAAGATTTTGAAAGAGAGGATGAAGAAGAATCTTTGCTTTTCATTCGTTTGTTTGTTTTAAGATTTGTTTAGTGTGTCCAGATGTTTGGCCTGCTTGAACGTACCACATGCATGCCGATGCCCTCAAAGGTCAGAAGAGGGTGTTGGATCCCCTAGAACTGGAATTACAGTCATGAGTTAGCATGTGAGTCCTGGGGACTGAGCCTGTCCTCTGTCTCTGTTTGACCCTAGCATCACAGCTCCAGCATTCCATCTTTTTTTGAGATCGTCTCATGCAGTTCAGGCTGACCTTGAATTCCTGAAGTAACCAAAGTTAGCCTTGAACCTCTAATCCTCCTGTCTTCATCTCCCAAATGCTAGGATCACATGCCTGCCCCCACCATGATGGGTTTACACTGTGCTGGCTATGAAACCAGGGTTTGGTGCACACTAGGCAAGCACCCTAGCAGTGGAGCTACACTCCCCTGCCCCTCCATTCCTTTTTGTATCTGAATAAAACTTCACTCCGTGGCCTATTTTATTCATCTATCTGAGCTGTTCCTCATTTAGCTGTCGTGAGTAGTGCTGCTCTGAGCCTTCATGCTGTGTTTTCTGTGTAAATGTTAATTGCTTCTCTTGGGTTTAAGCCCAGAAGTAGCATAACTCACGTGCTGACTCTAGGCTTTACTTTTTCCCTATGAAGATTTTTAAGCCGGGCGGTGGTGGCGCACGCCTTTAATCCCAGCACTTGGGAGGCAGAGGCAGGCGGATTTCTGAGTTCGAGGCCAGCCTGGTCTACAGAGTGAGTTCCAGGACAGCCCGGGCTACACAGAGAAACCCTGTCTCGAAAAACCAAAAAAAAGAAAAAAAAAAAAAAAAAAAAAAAAAAAAAAAAAAGAAGATTTTTAAACATTTCCATTTTATTCTTTTTTGTTTGTTTGTTTGTTTTGGTTTTTTTTTTTTTTTTTTGGTTTTTTTTTTTTTTTTTTTTTTTTTTGGTTTGTCGAGACAAGGTTTCTCTGTGTAGCCCTGGCTGTCCTGGAACTCACTCTGTAGACCAGGCTGGCCTCGAACTCAGAAATCTGCCTGCCTCTGCCTCCCAAGTGCTGGGATTAAAGGTGTGCACCACCACTGACCTGCCCAGCCATTTTATTCTTAATTATGTGTGTATGGATGTGCCTGAGAGTCACTGTCCTCAGAGACCAGAAGTTACCAGATGCTCAGGAGCAGAAATTACAGGCAGTTGTGAGCCACCTAACCTGGAGCTGAGAACTGAACTCTGGTCCTCTGCACGCATGCTGCTCTCTCCTAACTGCTGAGCCCTCTTCAGCTCCCTCAACTCCTCTTTTGTGGAGACACCATCTTACTATGTAGCCCTGGCTAACCTAGAACTCACTTTGTAAACCAGGCTGAACTCAAATCCACAGAGATCCATATGGTTCTGCCTCTGCCTCTCTCTGCCTCTGCCTTTGCTTCTGCCTCCTAAAAGTTAGGGCTAAAAGTGTATGAAACCATCACATACACTAGTTGTTGTTCTTCCTCCTCTTGCTCTTCTTCAAGGTTTTTTTTTTTTTGTACGTAGCCATGCAGTGGTGGCTCACATCTTCAATTCCAGCACTCAGGAAACAAAGCCAGGTGTATCTCTCTGAGTTTGAGGCCAGCCTGGTCTACAGAGCAAGTTCCAGGACAGCCAGAAGTATCTGGTCAGAGAAACCCTATAAAGAAAAAGAAAACAAATTTCCTTAAAACATATTGCTCAGAACTGGAAAGATGACTCAGTGGTTAAGGGCACGTAATGCTCGTGTACAAGACCTGGGTTCAGTGTACAAGACTCTAGGTTCATGCTAGCCAGTAACCACAGAACAAAAGATCAAAGTTAGGTGGCTAAAAACCATCTATAACTCCAGCACCCTCCTTGGGTGGCCCATGCCTGCCCATGGTGTATATAAACACACATACATAAGCCTATTGTTCTGCATTGTGATCTCTGCATATGAATCTGCAGGAATCATGCACTGCTGTGGGCTGCATCCTACAGCAGGAGGCACTGGGCCACAGGACACGGACACTTAGGATATCGACAGGCATCCTGGCTTTTTCCTCTCATCAGCATCACATGCGAGCACCGGTCTCAGCCAGCACCTATTTGTGATCTGAGTGAGAGGATCAAGGAGCCTGCCAAGTACCTAGAAACCAAAGCCGCCTCGCCTCAGAGGCCCAGGGAAGCAAGTCAGGGTATGGGGTTGTGAGTGTGTATGGTAAGTTGGCCTGCTGACTGGCATGGCACTAGCAGACCTCTGCTGCCACCCAGGGGATGCCATCGGGACTATAGAAACAGAGTTGTAAGAGGCTGGAGACGAAGCACAGCAGCCAGAGTCGGGTGCATTAGTAGAGCGAGCCTTCATTTTAGAATCCATGGAGTCGCTGCCACATGGCCTCAGATGAGCCACATCCCTACCACTCTGGAATTCATCATCCCATGGGCATTTGAACTCCATGGTTCTTGACAGACATCAGGACCCTGTGAATTCCAGCCTCCCCAATTCAGATGACTTTTCCCGTGGAGGTTTTTGCTTCCAGTGGAGGGGTTTCCCTCGTGCTCTGGAAGGGGCTGGGAGGTTCTGATTTCTACTGGTTTGAACCAAAACAGCTCCGTCAAATCCAACAAGCACTTCCTGAGAGTCCTGGGTGCAAAGCCACCGTCCTCTTTCACGTGGATAGTTACAGTAGCTTCCTGATCAGGCTCCCGACCTCTGTGATCAGTCCTCCATACAGTAACTCACAGAACAAAAGAACCAAGAGGCAGAGACCGCTGGAGTCCTGTACCCCTGCAGGTTCTTTATAGCCAGCCCCACAGATACACAACTCGCATGCGCACTCTGCCGATACAGGCCTTTGCACATTCTGGCCCAACTTCTCTCCCAAGTGTTGTCACTGTTGTTTGTTTTAAGGAGCTTTGAATTTTACTTTAGGGTTCTGGGGATCTAGCCTGGACTCTAGGTTCATGCTAGCCAAGGACTATTAATTGTTTGTGATTCCAGCCTTTTGATTTAGTCTGGCCTAGTTAATTTCCTGGAGGTGTTTGCTCAGAGCTAATTTCATCAGAGATTTCCCTGACCTTTGTACAAAATAGCACTTGCAGGGGCTGGAGAGACGGTTGTAACCGTACTTTTTGACTACTTTATTGGTTCTTGTCCATCACCTTAATCACTTGGCCACGACTACAACTTTTTTTTTTTTAAGATGTATTTATTTATGTGTATGAGTAGACTGTCGCTCTTTGACATGCCAGAAAAGGTCATCGGATCCCATCACAAATGGTTGTGAGCCACCATGTGGTTGCTAGGAATTAAACTCAGGACCTCTGGAAAAACAGTCAGTGCTCTTAACTGCTGCGCCATCTCTCCAGCCCCCATGAATACAACTTTATTGGTTCTTATATTTACCTCCCTTTCAATGCTTCTCTACCAACAATCCCTTCCAACCCCCAACACTAGGTAGATGAGAAAGGTTAGAGGGGAAAGGGGCTGTAGACCTCTTTAGACTACTTCCTGCTGATTAGGGGCTACGGGTTCCTAGGGGCAAGTCCAATCGGATACCTCCAACCAGCAAGCCAGCAAAGAGCAAAAGCAGCAAACGCAATAACAGGAACCAGCAGCAGAGGGAGCAGCTGCGCCACCTCTTTCAGGGCTCTGGCATCTTTATACCTCCTTAAGAGTGCCCAGATTCCAAACTGTCTTCAGCTGGCAGAATCACGCCCCTGCCAGAGCTTGAGACAAATCATAGTCAGCTGCTGTGGATAATCTGAAGCAGCCTTGTATCACACACCTGGGATTGAAACAAAAACATAATCACAGAACATAACTGGGTCTTTTTAAAGAAACCCAAATTCTCACTACGAGTGCTTGCAAGTGCATTTAGACCCCCAGCACCCATGGAAAAGCTGTATGTGGCAGACAGTGGGTGCCTATATTCTCTCGTTCTGCTGAGACAGAGACAAGCCGATTCCTGGAGTCATTGGTCATCCAGTCTAGCCAAATTGGTGGGTTCCAGTTCAATCAATCCCAGCCCTTCTCTCTCACTTCCCTGCCTCCTCTATTTTCTTCACAGTACTTATCAAAGCCCTCACGAGACCTGTTTATCTTTCATTCATCCATCCAAACAGCACACACACAAAACACACACACACACACACACACACACCATGAGCTTCAGGGCAGGAAGGACTTTTGCTCAAGGTAGGTCCAGATTGGGCATTGAAGCCTCCTAGAGGAGATAAACTTGTCTGCATCAGTCTGGAGGCTATGGAGCCTTAAGCTTGTTCTGGAGAGGAGGCAGGGCTTTCCCACTTAAGGTCTCTGGTAAAGCCCATAAGCAGGGCTCTCAGAATGGTGAGTTCAGAGAAGGTGTTTGATGGGCTGTGCTCATCACACAAGAAGCAGAAAGACAGCTTGGGGCTCGGGGCCTCAGTCTGGGAGTTGTGATTCGAGTGACGAGAAACAGGCTGATTACATGAAGATCTCCAGGCAGGTAGCTCCTAGGATTGCAAAGCTCTGTTTAGAACTTGGTCAGGTGGTTACAATATCCCCACAGTAGAACAACTCTGCCCTCTGGTGGCCACCTCAAAGGTAGAGCCACCTCAGGACCATTTAGCCAAAAGGGAGAAAATTCTGTCTACTTTACCTAGCTTCCTATAGACATGTTAGAAGGCATAAAGTATAGGGCTTTGAAAGAAAAAAAAAATCAACTAGGTGTTTGAATGCACAACTTTAATCCCAACACTAGGAGGCTGAGGCAGGACAACCAAAAGTTCAAGATAGCTTGCCTGGGATACATAGTGAGTTCAAGGACAGCTTGACCTACATGAGACCCTAACCCTAAAGAAAAAAGAAAGAGAGGCAAGGTTGAAAAGATGGCTTAGTGGTTAAGAACACTGACTACTCTTCTAGAGGTCCTGAATTCAATCCTAGCAGCTGCATGGTGGCTCACAACCTTCTGTAATGGGATCTGGTGCCCTCTTCTGGTGTATCTGATAGGTAAAATAATAAGGGTTTTTTGTTTTTTTTTTTTGTTTTGTATTGTTATTTTTTTTTTTTTTTTTTTTTTGGATACACTTATACTTTAATAGAAAACTAGGATGTTCTTAAAACTATATTCAGATATTCAGAATACACTATATAGTGTATTATATAATATACTAATATGTACACTAATAATATACACATGATAATAAGAATATCTGGATACTATAGCTTTTCGGTATATAATATGTGTCCTAGATTCCATGATTGATGATAATCATGGCCAGGGAAACTCTTTTTTTTTTTTTCTTTTTTTTAATTTTTATTTCTTAACTTTTCAGCAAATCAAAAAATTTTAAAAGCATTCAACAGAATAAAATGAAAGAACAAACAAGCAAAATACCAGGGTCAGAATAATATTTATACAAAAATTCTATAGAGCCTTCAATAGTTTTTTTTTTAAGGAGGGGGTCTGTAGAGATTGGCTCAGGTTAAGAACACTGACTGTTCTTCCAGAGGTCCTGAGTTCAATTCCCAGAACCACATGGTGGCTCACAACCTTCTGGGTGGATCCAATGCTCTCTTCTGGTGTGTCTGAAGACAGCTACAGTTAGCTTAAATAATAAATAAATCTTTAAAAAAGAAAACGGAAAGAATAGAAATCTCATTATCTGAGCATGGTGTGCACAGTCCTCAGGAGGTGGAGTCAGGTCCTGTAGTAGACTGGATGGCAGCCTGGTTATATATGAGTCTAGGTGTATACAAGGCTACAAAGCAAGACCTTGTCATCAAAACAAGAGCAGGGCATTGTGGAGCACACCTTTAATCCAAAACTTGAGAGGCAGAGCAGGAGTGGATTTCCATGAATCTGAGAACAGCCTGGTCTACATGGTGAGTTGCAGAATAGCCAGAGCTACATATAGAGAGACCCTATGTCAAAAATACAACATACACCAGCGGTGGTGGCACACACCTTTAGTCCCAGCACTTGGTCTACAGAGTGAGTTCCAGGATGGCCAGGCATCACAGAGAAACCCTGTCTCGAAAAACCAAAAAAAAAAATACCAACATAAGAAACAAGGAAACACTACGGGGCTGGGAAATGTCAGGGTTAAAGAGTGCTTGCTCCTCTCCACGGGGCCTGAGTTCTGTTCCAACACCCACATGGTCCATTCCTAGGAATCAACACTTTCATGTGCCATTCTGAAAATACACACACACATTAAAAACAACAAAAATCAAATCATCTTTCAAACGTTTGTTTATTTGAGGGCAAGCACTCACAGGCACGAACATGTCACTGTGTTTGTGTGTTTAGAGAACATGAACTCCACAGTCTCCACCTCCCATCTCACTGTAAGAGCTGGGTAATAGACTTTGTGGGTGTCTTAGTCAGGGTTTCTATTCCTGCACAAAACATCATGACCAAGAAGCAAGTTGGGAGGAAAGGGTTTATTCAGCTTACACTTCCACATTGCTTTTCATCACAAAGAAAGTCAGGACAGGAACTCACACAGGGTAGGAACTTGGAGGCAGGAACTAAAGCAGAGGCCATGGGAGGTGCTGCTTACTGGCTTGCTTCCCTGGCTTGCTCAGCTTGCTTTCTTATAGAACCCAGGACTACCAGCCCAGGATGGCACCACCCACAATGGTCTGGGCCCTCCCGCCTTGATCACTAATTGAGAAAATGTTTTATAGCTGGATCTTATAGAGACATTTCCTTAAGGGAGGCTCCTTTCTCTGTGATAACTCCAACTTGGGTCAAGCTGACACAAAACCAGTCAGTACAGTGGGATAACACCACATTGGCTCTTTTTACATGGGGCTCAGGGGCAGGGCTCAAACTCAGATCATCAAGCTCATGAAGATATATAGATCCTCTGAGCCATCTCACTGGTACTTTGATGGGTGGAGGGCATTTTTTTTTTTTTTAAAGATTTTTTTTTTCGTTTTCCAAGACAGGGTTTCTCCATGTAACAGCCCTGGCTGTCTAGGAACTTGTTCTGTAGACCACGATGGCCTTGAATACACAGAGATGCACCTGCCTGACTTCAGAGTGCTAGGATTAAAGGCGTGTGCCACCACACACCAGAGCCAGCCCTCATTACGTCACTCCACCACAGCGGGCCCTGTTCAGATCATTTTTATACCCCTGATGCTCCTGGAATTTCCACTGTGTTTTGTTCCCAGTCAAGTATTTACAGAGCACCCACAGCATCGCTGGCCAGCACTGGCTAGTAGCAAAATGGATATAACTCCGTATGCAGCTTCTTTCTCTCCTGGGTGTAATCATCTTGTGCTTTTCTGCCCTGAAATCTTCACTCCGTGTCACAACCTATATTGTCACACACTTGGCAGGAAATCATTGCTAATGGCCGCAGGCAGCCTCCGAGTGAATGCCCTCAGCCATTTGTCTGGTAAACAGCCCGGGTAAGTGGCTGCTGCTTCAGATCTGAATGAGGCAGACTAAGGGGTGTTTGGTCTCTGCAGGAGTGAGCTCAAGATGGTCATTACCGCCTCCAGGTCCTCCGCCCCATGCTGGAGAATTCCAGCAACAAAGTCAGTCAAAGCACCCAATACCCAGAATCCTTTCAACCACAACCACCTGCAGGGTCTGTGCTAGAACAGAGCAGTGATAGGCATGAAGATATCACGAGCCTCACTTAACCCAGGGTCCACTTCTCTGTTAGAAGCTTGTAGTGAGAAATTTGGTTTCTTTAAAAGATACAAATATGTTTTTGTTTTAATCCCAGGCCTGGGATATGAGGTTGCTTCAGATCGTTCACAGCAGCTTGACTGCGATTTGCCTTGTGCTCTAGCAATGGCGTGAATTTGCCAGCTGCAGATCGTTTCTGTGATTGCGTGACCTTTGGAATTCTGGGACTTTTCAGAGGATGTATAAATGCTAGAGCCCCCATGGCGGGGGCTGTTGACTGATGTTTAGTAGTCATGTGCAAAGAAGAAACAAGAAGAAATTAGATGTCCTGATATCTAAGATTAAACTCATGGGAAGTAGTCTAAGGATACTGTTACCACCTTTCCCTCTGTCCTGTTTTCCCTCCTATCTAGTGTTCAGGGTTTAAAAGGAACAAAAGGGGTGAAGGGTGGAAGGGAAAACCCACAAAGAGAGCCAAAGTCCAAATATCATGCTGCATCATGAAACCAGGAGGGGCGGCGTGGCGCATTTAATCCCATCACTTGGAGGCGAGGCAGGCGGTTTGAGTTGAGGCCACCTGGTCTACAAGTGAGTTGCAGGACAGCAGGCACAGGAACCTTGTCTCGAAAAAGCCAAAAAAAAAAAAAAAGAACCCAGGAATAAGCAGAAAGTCAGAGTTCAGGCTAGCCTCACATAGCAACACAGCCACTTAGCTCAATAACCTGTTAAAGGATCTTAGGCGGGCGGTGTGGCGCACGCTTTAATCCCAGCACTGGAGCAGAGGCAGGGATTCGAGTTCGAGGCCAGCCTGTCTACATGAGTTCAGGACAGCCAGGACAACTAGGAACAGTCTCGAAAACCAAAAAAAAAAAAAAAACCAAAATAAAGGATCTTTTAGGATGATCCCTTGTAATAACCAGTTAGAAAGCACACTGGATGAAAAGAGTACATTCATACTGCCAACACAAGAAGAGCTGTTTAGAAATTCATTAATGAGAATCCTGTAAGTCCTCTCTAAATGAAAGACATGAGCTTGAAGTGTATAAAAGACTTGAATAAAGACAAATATATATGTTGGGAGATGTTTTTTGTGCGTGGTGTATTAAAATGTTGATTTTTGTACTGGAGATCTGGTTGCAGTCTGGACTTTGGGTTTGTTGCCATTACTGTGAAGCATTCCTGACTCCGTTTTTGTAAAACATTGTTCTCCATCATCTTCTGATTAGTCAGTATAGAACTAGTGCCCTACAGCTGGGAAGGAGAGGAAAAGGCAGGATTTCCGAGCCCAGAGGGTCTCAGCTGGACACTGGGGAGTTCCCACTGGGACACAGATGAAGGGGGCCAGGGCAAGACCTAGGTGGCAAGTAATGGGCTACGTGACTGGGAAGTAGGCCATGCCAGCATGGTTCGGTTAAAATAGTCAGTAGCCACCCAGCTATCCTGCAAGAAGCTTATTAATAAATATAAAGGTCTCTGTGTCATTATTAGGGAACATGGGAGGGCATAGAAAAAAAAACATACTTTTATAAATACATTTTGTCTTGGCCAAAAGAACCATGCTGTGCCCAGTGCTGTAGGTCAAGTGTGTAATCCCAGTATTTTGGAGGTAGGTGAAGAATTGGGAGTTTGTGGTCATCTTTGCCTACATAGAGAATTTGGAGGCTACACATGATTCTATCTTAAACAACGGGCACGGTAGTGGCAGTGGTGCTTGTGTGATGGGCATGGTGGCTAGCAGTGGTGCTTGTGCAGGGCTTTAATCCCAGCACTGGGGAGTCATAGGGAGGTGGATCTCTGAGTTTGAGGCCAGCCTGATCTACAGAGCAAGTTCTGGGACAGCCAGGCTAACATAAAGGAACCCAGCCATGAAAAAAAAAAAAAAAAAAAAAAAAAACCAAATAAATGAAAATTAAGGACATGATGGTTTACACGAAGAATCCTATCTTGGAAACCCAAATAATATAAATAAATAAATAAATGTAATTAACTAAATTAAATAAGTGGTGGTATGTGTATTTAATCCCAGAATCTGGGAGACAGAGGCAGGCAGATCTCTTTGGGATTGTTGGAGGCCAGCATGGTCTACATAGTGAGATCCCAGTTAAAGGGGAGGAGGCTGAGATGTTTCCCTGAGTTAACTTATATATTTGCCAGCTGTGTACTATAATAGACAAAACCTTCCATCCAGTCTTCCCCTGTCCCACGCAGGACTCTCCCTCTGCAGAGCACATGCTGGTGCAATTATGTTGTATGTTTTATGTTGTTCTCCCATGAGACTAAGAAAATGACACTGGATGTCATCTGGAAGATAAGTGGAAAGTGACGATAAACCTCTTGCCAGGTGGGAAAAGTACAGTGTGAACCTGTGGCAAATGAGGCAACTTGGCCCGGGCTCAAAAATAGGCAGAAAAATCAATAAGACACACTGGATCGGAAACAGATCCACTATGTGTGGATGTTTCACACTCTCAAAGTGGCCTAAATCAGTGAGGAAATGGTCTATTCAGTAAACAGCCAGCGCTGGAGACAGGTGAGACACAACCTCTTTTCCTTTCCCCTCGCGTCAGACCTAATAGTGGGTGGGTTCAAAATGGAACCTGCAAAAAAAAAAAAAAAAAAAAAAACCAATAAAAAAAAAAAAACGGGAGCGTAGAGCTTATAGGAGAGGAAGCGGAAGATTAATTATGTATTAATCTGAGTCTTTAAAATGTAAAGCTCCCTTGTGATAACAACACAGCTAGGCAGATGTGTTGTGGGAAATATTTACATCAGGATGAGAGACAGTATGTGAATTTCCTTAACTACAAAGAAAGAGTAGAAATCCAATAAAGCCGACAGAGTGAACCTAGAAGACAGAGTGAAAGAGATCGATGCAGGACAGAGGAAAGCACGGCTCAGCTCTCTGCTGTTAAGATACAAATTAGAAGGAGAGGCGAGTGACAAATGACTAACAAAGACACCGGAAAGTGCCCTTGAGAGTGAGATTAGTTGCGGAAATGGAAATTGCTGGAGCCTTTAAGGGTGGTGACTTGACCAAAGCCTGTCAACATTTTAACAGCATGTGCTGTCTAGCCAGCAATTCCACTTCTAAGATTTCTCTGCAGCATTTTTTGTAAGAGTAAAAAACTGCTAGGGTGGAGGTGGTGGTGTGATTTGAAGGAGCTCTGACACCTGCCTTTAAGAGAACAAGGCTCTGATAGCCAGGCTGGTCTATGTGATTACGTACAGGTACATCAGTGGAATTATTCACCGACATGCAAAGAGAAGCAGCTATGTGCTTAAGAAATGTTAGGGAAGTCAGTGGCTCTAGGCAGTAGGCTAGAGCCTGGCAGCGAGGGAGATGCCCCTCAGGACTTTCACCTAATATGCTGTGGGGATTTCTTTCCTTTTTAAATATTTTTTAAAATTATTTTTAAGTCAGCCGGCAGTGGTGGCGCACGCCTTTAATCCCAGCACTTGGGAGGCAGAGGCAGGCGGATTTCTGAGTTCGAGGCCAGCCTGGTCTACAGAGTGAGTTCCAGGACAGCCAGGGCTACACAGAGAAACCCTGTCTTGAAAAAACCAAAAAAAAAAAAAAAATTTTTACTTAGTTGGTGGTGGTGCTGTACAGTTTTAATCCCAACACTCAGAAGGCAGAGGCAGGTAGATCTCTGAGTTCAAGGCCAGCCTGGTCTACAGAGTGAGTTCCAGGACAGTCGGGATGCTCAGAAAAGCAGAAACACAGTCAGGAAGTGCACTTTTTATTCTAACTCCGGAGGTGACTGAATCTTTTCCCCTTGGGCTGGGGTCTGACCCCACAGTTTTATTGACTGACTAATCTTAAAAGAATTGAGGCACAGGAAAGGGAGGAGGGAGGGGCCACTTCAGGGTCATCAAATTCTTGAAATGCAGCTGTGGCCCCTTATGCAAACAAGGGTTTTGCTGCTGGCGGAGTTAAAACATTTGCATGAAAAGACACAAGGTGGGGGAGATAAAAGATTGGATTTCCAGTCCTACACACAACTTTTACAGTATTTGATAGAAAAGACTCATATTTAATATTCCTTACATATGTAATTTTACTGCATGCATGCCTGCCACCCCAAAGAGGCCAAAAGAGGGACTGAAGTTACAGATGTTTGTGAGCCACCATGTCTCCTGCCTTTTAGAAGCAAAACAATTTCCTTATTGCTCCAGATGGGATGGTGCATGTGTTTAACACCTGTGCTAGGAATGCTATGCCTGCATGTTCTACACAGTGAGTTCTGGATCAGCCAGGGCTGCACAGTAAGACCCTGTCTTAAAAAAACAACAACAAAAAAAAACCTAAAACCTAGTGTCTGAATATGGGAGAGGGTATAAAACCTGAGCCATGGCATGTATACAGAGAGCCAAAGCTAACTCCCAGGAGTCAGTTATCTCCTCCCATGTGGGTTCAGGTTGTCAGCCTTGGTGACAAGCACCTTCACCAGCGGAGCCATCTTAGCAGCCTCACTCTCAGTGTTAGCAGAACGAGTTGTGGTTTCTGTTACGGTGTTTAAGATATTCCAGAATCCAGGCAAAGTGACACATAATCTCAACACTCGGGAGATGGTGGCGGGTGGGTAATGAGTTCACGCTGGAACTGGAGAGAGGTCTTAGCAGTTAAGAGAATGTTCTGCGAGATTACAGGGACCACAGTTTGAGTCCCAGAACCCACTTAACAAGCCTGAGACCCACACATTCCAGTAACCCTAGCTCTGAGACAAGACAAGAAGATTGCTGGGTCTTGCTGTCTTCCAGCCTAGCCAAGAGAGAGAGACAGACACAGAGACAGAGACAGAGAGGCAAGTGGTAAGTGATAAAAGAGAGCACTGATGTCCTTTGCTGAGTTTTCACAAGCACACGCATGTGCACACACACACACACACACTCACAAATAGATATAAACCTTTAAAAAAATCAAGGTCAGCTGAGGCTTGGTTGTGCATGCTTTTAATCCCAGCACTCAGGAGGCAGAGGCAGGCAGATCTGAGTTCCAGGCCAGCACAGTCTATGTAGTGAGTTCTAGGACAACTGGTTCTGTATAGTGAGAGCCTGTCTCTAAAGAAGCAAACACCTCTTGGTTAAATGGATCTCTTATGGCCCTATCTATGATTCTTTCCTTGAAAGCTTTTGAAAATGGAAAGATCATCTTGTTGCGATTCCCCTATTGTTTTGTTTAAAAAAAAAAAAAAAAAAAATCCAAGCCCTGCAAACGGCTTGTACTGAACTTTTGCGTTTGAATTAAAGATTGTTAAACATCGAAAAAAAAAAAAAAGAAGCAACACCCTGAGCTACCGCGTGCCGGGCGGTGGTGGCGCACGCCTTTAATCCTAGCACTTGGGAGCAGAGCAGGCGGATTCTGAGTTCGAGGCAGCCTGTCTACAGAGTGGATTCCAGGACAGCCCGAGCTACACAGAGAAACCTGTCTCGAAAAAACCAAAAAAAAAAATCACACCCGCGTGTTTGTTCAGAGCAGGCCAGCCAGTTTTCAAAACGAAGCACCAGGCTAAGGCGGTGGTTCATCAGGAGATGGCGCTTATCTCAGATCTGACGACCTGAATTTGGTGTCCTGGACCCACATAATGGAGTGAACTGACTCCTGCAAGTTGTCAAGTTGTCCTCTGACCACGGCATCTGCGCTCACTCTGGAGCACGTGTGTGTGAACACACACACACAAATTACACAAGTGTAATAAAGTAATAGAAACCAAAGGTGTGGCCGGGCGGTGGTGGTTCACGGCTTTAATCCCAGCACTTGGGAGGCAGAGGCAGGCGGATTTCTGGGTTCAAGGCCAGCCTGGTCTACAGAGTGAGTTCCAGGACAGCCAGGGCTACACAGAGAAAACCTGTCTCGAAAAACCAAAAAAAAAAAAAAAAAACCAAAGGTGAGATATACAGGCTGGGATGTGGAGCCTTGGGTAGAGTGCTTAGTTAACGTCCACAAAGCCCTGGTTTCTTTCTTTTTTTCTGGTTTTTCGAGACAGGGTTTCTCTGTGTAGCCCAGGTTGTCCTGGAACTCACTCTGTAGACCAGGCTGGCCTCGAACTCAGAAATCCGCCTGCCTCTGCCTCCCAAGTGCTGGGATTAAAGGCGTGTGCCACCACCGCTCGGCAAAGCCTTGGTTTTTAGGGCACTGTAAGTGTGTGCTTCAGGCCTGCAGGGCCTCACTCAGGAAGCAGAGACAGGTGAATCGGCATTCAAGGCCATTATCGGCTTACTTAGGATTATATAACAACTCAGAGATCGTGCCTCACTAAGAAAAAAAGAAAAGCAAACTATAAAACAATTAAAACTAAGCATTAAATTAATAAAAATAAGTTAGTAGGTAAAAAATTTGTTATTTTTTAAAAAAAAATAAAGTTAAAGTTTAATGATTAAAATGAAAATGTAAATTAACTGAGGCCGAGTGGGACCACGTGGGGTGGTTTCTCCAGCTGGTCCTGGGTTGGTGTCATTGTGTCTTCTGCCCTCTCCCCAACCCCCATACCCCTGTGGATTTGCATAGCTCACCCTGGACCAGCCTCAGAGGCCACGGAGGCTCCAGACACTCCAGCACCAGCCAGCCAACCTTCACCAGCAGGAAGCCCGGCTTGTCCCCAGGGCCTCTCATTCAAACAATCCTGTGCCTCTTAGATGCTGCAGGAGCACAGAGCACCGCCTCGTTCTGCAGGTCCCTTCCTGTCCCTGCCATGTGACTTTGCAGGGGGAGAAGCCGGAGGCGCTACTCTCACCCGGTGTGTCCCAGGAGACCCCGGAGGAGGGTGACAACCATGACAGCTCCTCCCGGTGCTCTGGGCTGCCTGTCATTCTGCCACTCACATTCCAGGCGTGACACTGTGTGGGTAGGAACAGGTGGGGGCTTCAATGTTCTTCCCTACAGAAGTGGATGCTAAGAGGCTGGCAGGGAACTTTTGGTGGCTGCGAGGAAAGCCAGCCTGTGCAGGAAAGGCAGGGTTACCCTGACATCAGCTGAAAATGCAGAATCTAAAACCCGCAAAGGCCCAAAACTACGCCCAACTACTCGACATCCGGGCATTTACCCTAAACCAAGCGCTCGCAGGAACGCATGTGGAGTGAGCATGCGCACTCAGAGACCTTGCTGGAAGCCTAGAGGCCGGAAAGGTTAAGTAATCCAGCTGTTATGCCGCTGCAGAAGGACCGCAGTGGCTGTAGTCTAACCTGGTGAATGCTTAAAGTAATAGTACAAAGTTCCAGTGTTCCTACAGAAAAGAGCAGTTTCACTCCCTTCCTGTTTTAAGGTGTGTCCTTAAAACAGGGGGTGTGTGTGATCTTCTCAGCCTTCATTTTTTTTTTAATGGGAAAGGGTATTTATGGGTTTTGTTGTTATTGTTGTTTTGTCTCCGGGGGGGATTTTTGTGACAAAGTCTCACGTAGGGCTTGAACTATGGACCCTCACGTCATATATCACAACCACAGCCTTAGCCCACTCCCTTCGGATTTTCTCAATCCCATGCATGTACCAGTGTACATGCATACTTTTATCATTTATATATTGATACAACTTTTATCATTTATATATTGTGTGTATATAGATACAACTTTTATCATTTATATATTGTGTGTTTGTGTGTACATGCACACATGGATACTCACATGCCACTGCAGACATTTGGAGGTCAGAAGACCCTTGCTGGAGTTAGTTCTCCCTTTGCACCATGTGGCTTTTGGTGACCGAGTGTCACTAGGCTTGACGGTAAGTGCGTTTCTTTTATTACAGAACTATTTCACAAGCCATAAGGAACTGTCTTTTTTTTTTTTTTCTTTAGGTTTTTCGAGACAGGGTTTCTCTGTTTAGCCCTGGCTATCCTGGAACTCACTCTGTAGACCAGGCTGGCCTCGAACCCAGAAATCCTCCTGCCTCTGCCTCCCAAGTGCTGGGATTAAAGGCATGTGCCACCACTGCCCGGCTAGGAACTGTCTTTTAATGAACATAGTTGCATATAGAGGGAGATAGTGGGCCTGAGAGATTTGACTTTAAGGGTCTCTTCTCCTGTGTCTCAATGGTTTATTTCTTTGCAGCTTAGGATGGGTTTTGGTTGGTTTTGTGTGTGGTGTGTGTGTGGGTGGGTGGTCCATCTATCTATCTATCTATCTATCTATCTATCTATCTATCTATCGATGGCATGCTGTTGTCCAGGCTACAGCTCACCATGTTGGATGGTTCCCAATGGCCTTTCCTGGGGACCAAGCCAACCCTTCCTAAATGAAAGACACAGCTACCACTGGAATAGAAAGGTGTCTGAATTGCAAGAGCCATGTACACACTCATATACCTCCGTCACAGCTTACTGAACCAGGGTGACCCTATGATCCGCTGTGAGCAGCCAGAGGTCACAGGAACCTGTCAAGGAGCCAGTGTGGAACTGACAGGCACTACACGTTGAACCTGAGGCTGGGAGACCAGGGGTAAAAATGAGGGAGCTAAGAAGCGGGTAGGGCAACAGGGGCCAAGATTGGTACAGCTATAGTTCCCCACGCTGACTTTCCTCCCAACCCAGCAGCCCTCTGTCACAGTGTCCCAGTCAACAGGCCATTGAGGGACAAGATTTATCCTTTTAATGTCTCCTGAAGCCAAGGCAAAATGGATGCTTGTGGGTGGTGCCTGCCTGGTGACTTACTGATGCTCCCTTCTGTAACAGCCACTGTCTTATCTCACTGAAGCCCCAGGTCCAACATGCACATGTCCAGAGATGATACCAGAGCCCATGCCAGCTCTGCTGTGTGTACTCAGCCATCCTGGTCAGCTCCTTGTCCCACCTTTGTCCATCAGTCAGCCTAGCAGAACAGCCCAGGTAGCAGACCACGTGCATATACCATGCACCACCTAGCTATGGGCCTTGCCACTCAACTGTATACCTTGCTTCCACAAAACTCTTGTCAGCTCTGGTTCTGTTCCCCTACCCCATCCTCTGTCCCCCAAACCCTATATTATCAAGTGACACCAAGAACCAATAGGTTTTTATTAATCAAATGGCAGGTAGCCCCTTGCCTTGAGTAAGCTCTTCCAACCCTGGCTTGGATGGCCCTTAAATATTCAGGAATGGCTTTCAGAATCAAGGGTGTCTATACCAATCTCTCCCCCACCTCTCTGTGTCTTCCCATCTTTCCTGAGCCTTGGGACCAATCTTGGGAGGGTGAGGCTGGGTCATTCCTGTCTGTATTCTTCCAGCAAAGAGGATTTGCAAAACCTTCCTGCTTCTCCTTAGTATCTAGTGTCTCAAAAATAATAGCAGTCTTGGGCTGAGAAAAAAACCTGCTTACTGTGTTAAGTATAAAGACCTGCGTTCAACCCCAAGAACCTATATAAGAAGCCAGGTTGCACACCTATAATACTGGCACTGGTGGGATTCTGATATAATACTGGCTGCAGTAAGCCAGGTGTGGTTACACACCTACAATCCTGGCAATGGGAGTGGGCTGGTGGTAAGGGACTGAGGGCTAGTGAGTAGAGACAAGTCAAGTTGCTTTTTCACACCCAAGCTCTGACTTCCAGACATGAATGTGATGTGTACTAGTTTATTTTATTTTATTTTATTTTATTTTATTTTATTTATTTATTTATTTTTTTGGTTTTTCGAGACAGGGTCTCTCTGTGTAGCCCTGGCTGTCCTGGAACTCACTCTGGAGACCAGGCTGGCCTTGAACTCAGAAATCCTCCTGCCTCTGCCTCCAAGTGCTGGGATTAAAGGGGTGCGCCACCACCGCCGGCTAGATGTGTACTAGTTTAAAGTGACCCACACTTTTCCACTGAGATTAACATGTGTGCAGGTTCTGTGTGGCTCATCTTCTCTGTATTGGAGAGAGCAGCATCAGAGAGGAGGGCTTTTGAGGGTGGGGTTCTATATGAAGGGAGTCTGAATTCTCTCTTCTGCCTGTTTCTGTGACAGCATGAGGCCATGGATCCTGAACCCAGCTTTCAGAACAGTGAGCTAAGTGGGCAGCTTCCTTCCTAAGGTAACTCGGCCCCCGGGGAACTAGTGATGCTGTAGAGAACAGGCAGAGAACACGGTGGGAATTGCTCACTAAGGGCCCGGTTTGTTTCTTGCCAGACAGAATTTCTGAGCCGAAACCCAAAACTTGCCTGCTGACCTCTTTGAAGGAAATCAGGCAGAAACCAAAATGTCCACGGTAACTTTCTCCAATTGGTCTCATTTCTGGGAATCTATTTCAAGGAAAAAAAAAATACAAAAAAGGGGGAAGCCAAAACATAAAGATGTTTATTGAAGCTCTATTTATAGCGAAAATAAAATATATATAAACAAACATTCAACAAGAAAATGCCATGCAGCCATTTGAAAGTAAGATTCCACATCAACATTGAAAAACATCAAGAAAAAAAGTAGAGTAGAAGCCAAGTATACATTTACAACCTTGTCAAAGAAATAAAAAAGCAAGAAAAAGTGCCCATGAGCAAACCTGCTTAGCCTAGCTTTCCCCATCTGCTCAAGGATCACACAGTGTCTCTGCTATCCCAACCCTCCCAAAAGCCTGGTGGAAGAAACGGCCTGAACAATCCTTAGGAGTGGAAACCCAGGCCAAGTCTGCTGGCTACTCCTAGAGATATACATGACAGACAGACCCTGTATTTAGATGACCCTTCTAGATAGGTATAACAGAGACACCATAGGCAACTCCTCAGGCCACAAGGCACTGCCAGGCAGCCAGCACTCAGACCAGCAGTAGCCCTATTGGCCACTGGTCCCAGCCCTTGGGTCACCTGTCAAGTGTTTGCAAACATCTCCTTTAAACCCCAGGTTCTTCCAGGATTCCCCAGCCCTAGCTGTCTCCCTCCTTTCCAGACTTCTTCCTTCTGGACTGTGGCATTGGTAAGTCCCTGCTGGTCCTTCTGCCACCTAACCAGGATGCTAATCTGCTTCCTGCTCTGGTCTCAAGACATCTGCTGTCTGTGGAAGTCAACTAGACAACTTCATCTTCGTCTAACTTATCTTTGATCTTCAGCCAAACTCCCTCTGCCCTTGGGTCCCAGGCCCTAGTTAACACCCACAGGAGAGATACTTTAGAAACCCACTCCCCAGAACCCCCAACATTATCTGCACCCACTTCAGTCTGATGGAGGACCGTGAGCTGTCACATCAGGGGAAAGGAGCCGCAAGGACAAAAGAACATTATGACGGTGCTTTTTTTTTTTTCCATTTTTCTTTTTGCACAAAAACAGTCCATTTATTCAAGTGTTCTCCAGCACAAGTACATTAGAAAGGAGCTTTATTATATTCTTCTGGGCACAAAAAGAAAGTGATGAAAGTGGAACTGACAGACTCTCTACACCTGCTGTACGCATTGACCTTTTTAATATTTCTTCAACAGCTATGTCACAAGCATCACGTACACAGAGATACAACGGGACACCAGGTGGGGCAGCAAGCTGTGTGCAGCCCCCACATCCCCCCTGGGCTGTCCCAGAACCAGACTGTGAAATGTACATTATTACTGTCAATAAATAGAGAAGCAACCCTAACAAAAAATACAGTGGTAGAAGGAAGCTGGGACCAGGAAAAACAAATGACAATTTAAAAAAAAAAAAATTAGGAAAAGAGAGAGATAGGAAGAGGAACGGAAAGAGGACCAAGGGGGGTTAGGGGAAGGTTCTGGAAGGTCCTGCACTTAGCTGCGTGGAATGTGGAGTAAAAGCGCTCTGCCACCGGGGTCAAAGCGAAATCGTCTGTAACAGTAAAAGTTATTACCAATCAGCTACGGAGTTTATTTTGTAGTATGAATACATGATTTCCCACAAGTAAGCACCCGCTACTTCGATGCCTCAGCTAAAACACGTGAAATCGCTCACTTAGTTTTCAAGTACAAAGTTAAAATGCCTTTTTAATAATAATATATCAGAGTAAAATAATAGTCTCTTTTAAACTCCACTACAAGAAAACAAAACAGAACATCATTGTCCAGACAGCAGACTTAATTTAACAATATATATTTTTAATAAAATGTGTTTAGCACCGTGTTGAGTCATCTCCTCCCTCTGCATATTCTACGGAATTTCAGCTTTTCGTTATTGTTGTTTCTGTAGAATTCTAGGGCCGGGCAATCAAATTAGTCTGTAAAATGGGACTAGGTGAGACTTTAGCCCACTGCTCACATCCTCAGGCTCAGGGCTGGGTAGAGTTTAGGAGGCCATTCTGTGAGCCCACAGATGGAGCTCATTCCAATAGGGGAGCCAGTCACTGGAGTTCCTGTTGTCCCCTAGAGAAGCCATGAGTCCCCGCCAGCAAAGGGCCTTCCATATATCTCCATTTCAGCCTGCTTCTTGGTCTCAATACTAATACTCCAGTGTCTGGGCTAGAGACTTGTCTCCAAGCAAAGGCCAACCTTAGCTATATCTTGGAAGCCTGCAAGGACAAGGCCTTTCCTCCTAAAGACCTCAGCTTTCTCCACACAAACATACGAGCGCTAACAATGACCCCCGAGGCCTTTCCTTAGGGGTTCTTCAGACCCAGCACTGTTCCTAGTGCTGATACTGACTGAATGGGACAGGATCAATCAGAAGGGCCACTGACTCCACTTCATCATGGGGTGACAAGCTTCAGCTGTTCTCTGCCAAGTGGACAAGTCAGCGCCACCACCTAATCACAAGCACTGGGAGCAGGCAAGTGCCAAACTGAGATCCAAACACAGGCCTGCTTGGAAACTCAGCTGCAATGGTCACACAGTCCCAGCTCACAGTCAGGCCTCCTACAGTGACAGTTCCTGAAGACTGTGCAGTGCCGTAAGAGCTCTGCACCAACCAGACAGGCCCAGGAATTTGCTTCTACTCTCTGGACACACTGTATAGTAAAGAACAGAGAAACCAACAATCCGTATCTTCCTGTAATCCCATTTCTTCCAAGTGGCTCAGCCTAACTCCAATTCCTAAAGCAGCATGTGATGATCACAGCATCCCCAGAACAGACATGCTGTTGGGGAGGTGGATGCTTTTGATGGTGGCCTGCAAGGGCCACTAACTCCACCTGTTGCTCTTGCATTCACACTTCAGTCACTTGCCTAAAGCCACAGGGATCTTTATGCCTGCAGATCTCTCTACCTGCTGCCACACCCAGCCTGGCCACAAAAGTGACTCAGTCCAGGAGGTTCTTTAGGGGACTTTCTAACAGCGTATTCGCTCCCAGGCTTACTGGGTCCTATGGAGAGGAATTAGCACCAGCTTGGGACCCTGCTGGTATGTGTGCCTCCTCAGGAGGCCTTGGTTCTGTGACCCTGGCGCTAGCACCAGCTACCTTCCCTGGGCAAGGGCCACAGAAGCATGAGGCTTCACACGGCACCTGCTGAGGGGTGGCTGTCACTCAGTCCCCAGCACCTAGTTTCGAGGAAAAACAAGCCTATTCTTTGGAAAGGAGAGCCCACAGGGAACCTTGGGGATCCTCCCATGACCTGCCTCCAGCTTCAGCTCCACCTACAATGAGCTAGCTCCTAGATGCACTGCAAACCCCCCACCCCCAACCTCCCCTCAGCTATCACAGCATCCTAGCAGCTCTCCTCAAAAGGGACCCTAGAAGCCCCACGGGGTAAAGATGAACAAGCTGGCACAGTCCCAAAGATCCCCCAAGAAGATATTGGGGGCTAACTCGACTGGTGCCTATGCATTACAGTAAGACTAAGCCCACAGACTGGACTGGAAGGAAAGCCAGTGAAGACCACCAGATGCCCCACGAGAAATCCATTAGGAAACTTGTCAGGTCAGGATGGTCAGCCACCTGGAAGCCTCTACTCAGTCCCTTGAGGCTTCTCCTCCTGAGCCCTCACACTAACCCTAGACATTAGGGAGCACCAGGCCCAGCTGAGGTGGCACAAGGCTCCTGGGAAAGCCTAGCTTCTTCACATAAGCAGTGGGCAGAGGTGGGAGAAGGTCCTTTAAGACAGTCCTGACAGGAGCCGGGAAGACCTTGCCATTGTAGAGGGGGAGGGAGCACCTTGGACTGCCTAAAGCAGCCTTCCTCCCCTCCAGTCCTCCTGCATGGTGCTGGTGGACTCCAGATCAGAATGGAGCCCTGCTGGAGCAAGGGAGGACATCACATTTAGTACAGGGACTCCAAGAGGGCAAGCATCCCCCTCTCCTGGATGCTCCCATAGTCACTACCTGACATGGCAGGGAAAACTAGCTGTAATCTTAAAACTCTCTCCAGAGAAAATGAGCAGAGGTGGGCAGGACGACACAGCCCAGGAGGTGTAACAAGCCACCAGCTAAGCTTAGTCCTGAGCAGTGAGCAAGGGGCCAAAGCCTCTATTTAGTTTTATCACTGATTACTGATTTGCTTTACTCCAAAAGTGAGGTTCACTGTCCCATTTTTAATTTTTTAAATATTTTATTTTCCCAATGGAAGACCAATGGCCAAGACAGATTTCAATTAGACTTTGGCTGGGGAGAATAGGTAGGGGGAGTTGAGGGCTGACTGGTGCCTAGAGTTGCAGGTCAGTAACCACAGGCTGCTAACAGAAGAGTCTTTGACATCACCAGGGGCAAAGGGAATAGAACACAGACCTGCTAGAGGAAGCACCTGCTTGATGATCAAACCTCCTCCTTTTCCTGACTTCAGCACCTAGCAACTTCTGGGATCGAGTCTACCTGTCATCAGGGCAACAGATGTACGAGAGCTGCGCAGCCGACTCCGGCGTCCTGATCCTGGGGAGAAGTGTGCTGGGGGCTCCCTGGTGTGCACCCAGACAGAAATAGGTTCCTGTGCATGTGTTAGACTGATAAACTGTTTGTGGGGCTGTCTGCGGGAAGGACCCAGGCTCAACACAGAGCCCGCTCCCTCCAACCCCCACTGTGTATATTTCTTATACGTGACCCTATCTATGTATTTATACAGGACCTATCATAGGCCCCATCTTTCTAGGGATGCGGTCTTGGGACCATGTGCTTGACAGCACACCTCCCAGCCTCTGCTGGTCCCAGGAGGTGCCGCCCCCCCTCCCATTATAAAATATATATCTCTATATGCCACATATCTACACTCCATCCATCCAGGCAAGCCCTCACCCTGGGGCCAACAACACCTTCCCTTCCCACTGCCTATGCCAGGCTGCCTGCCCTGGGTAGGAAGCAGAACAAAGTGCGAGCACAGGGGCCCCAGGTGAAGCTGACTCACGGTAAGAGCACAGCTATCAGACCAAACACTAGAAAAGAAAACACACGCCACTCCAACCACACACACAAGGAGGGAGGCTGCCCCGGCCTCCCTCCAGCCCTGACACACCGGACTCACGAGGAGGGGAAGAAGAAGAGAAGAGAGACTGGCCCGGAGGGTGGGCCTCAAACTCCCTGGCTGCCTAGCTTGTTGCTGTACTGCCCAGTGGCCCACCTGGCCTGAGGGGTGGGAGCCAGGGCACCAGAGCCACTGGTCCTTAAAAAAGCACCTGCCACCCCCCTGCACCTTGGTTTGAAACCTAAAGGGAAGGGTGTTGGGTTTTTGTTTTCTCAAAGAAAATCTTAAAACAAACAATTATAGCCAGAACCATAAGAATAATTATAATAAAGGTGTCATCAGCCTCCCAAGTATGAAACTGCAGTCTTTAGAGATGACCAAAAACATCACATTCCAGGACCGGAGCTGCCATGTGCACAGGGGATGGTGGGGCCTTATAAAAGAACACACAAAAGGCAACGTAGACAGAAAGCACCAGTACATTTTGTATGTTTTTTTATTTGCTCCAGGTGGGGTTAATGGCGGGTCACTTCCCCTCACTCTGGATTATCTCTGATCCCACGAGGGGCCTTCAATGTGGCTGACGGATTCAAAATCAGGGACAATGTTTTCTCAAGCCATTTCTCTGAGGCAGCCATTTTAGATTCATATTCAAAGGTTATTGCACGCGAGTCTGGATCAGTTCCACACTCGGCTTCCCCAGGCTCCGACCACCTCAGCTAGGCCCGTTTTTGGCAGGAGAAGCTAGGCGTGGGGCGGGGGCGGGGTGGGATAATATGGTTCCTCCTTTGGTTTGTTAAAAACCAAGAGGGAAGATGACACCCTCTCCCTCTCCTCCCTCTCGCGGCTTCCCTCTCCCCATCCTGGGCTGAAACCCTTTGCACAGAGGGCCAGGTGGAAGCTGATGTTTTTGCTCATCTCGCTGTTTTGAAAGCACCATTATGAAGTCGGGATGTACAGTAGTTAACAGTACCTTTTATATATATATCTCATATCTATCATATATATATAAACTGTAAACAAGAGGTAACAGCGGCTTCTAGAAACTGGTTTTCTTCAAGGTTTCCTGTGTGGTAGGCACCTGAAATACTGTAGAAAAGTGTCTGGTGTGGTGTTCTCAGCGCCCTGCTGCTAGTTGGGTTCTGTTTTGCATGACCAGGAATGGTGCTGTGGAGACTGCTCGGGGGCTGGGAGAGGAGACTCTGCCTCCGAGGGTCTCTGTTCTGTTCCTGTTTGTGCTCCTATCTGATCAGGCTAGAGACAACCAAAGAGATATATAGAAAAGGGAAAAAAAAAAAAAAAAAAAAAAAAACATTTTAAGTTTTTATAGACTTTTCCCTCTCTCCCTTTCCTCTCCGCGGTGTTACTATTTTTTGTTGTTACTGATTTTGCTGCAATAACTCTCTCGTTTCAGTCACAGCAAGAAACAAAAACCCAAACAAACAGAAAACCCCTCTGAAAAATAGAAAACAAAAGGTCCGCCTCCTAGGACTGGAGGGGGAAAGGGGGAGGGGCCTATTCTGCTCTTTAGATAGGACTGAAGATTAACATTGAAAACTCAAGAGATGATGTCCAACCCCTTTGCAAGGCCAAGCCCTCCGGCATTTCCTCCTCTGTGGTTTGCTTTAAATTCCTTTTTCTCTTCTGGGTGCTGAACTTCTCTCCGTCCTCTCGTTCTTGGTGTTTTATTGTGTTTTGTTTTGTTTTTGTTTGTTTGTTTGTTTCACTTTGTTATCATCACTGCTTCAGTTTGCCCCCAAGTCCCTTACACACAAGCAAAGTATTCCTTCAGCGGAGCGAAGAGGTGACGGATGACCGGCACGCTCCACGATCGGCCCAGCAGTCTCTGCCTCGCCAAGCGGCTCATGTTGGAGACGTCTGTGTAGTGGACGGGGAAGCCAAACACCCTGAGGGAGGAAGGCAGAGAGGCTGAGTGAGTGAGGGTGTGATGGTGGATGTTAGTTTACTCTTAATTCCTGTCACAGCTGCCCCTTCTTTATGGCAATTCAGCCATGTGCCAGGCTCTCTGCGGATTTAAAGATAGCTAGTATAATCCCAGCTTTGAGGTTCACACTCACCAGAAACAAAGACAGGACTTAAAAACAAAACAAAACAAAACCCCCAGACCTCTGAAATGCCTCTTGGATGTGCTCCACAGGTTCCCTGCACATGAGATCTGCAGGGTGCAGGCAGCTGAGTCTAAATACAATCTGATTCATCCCTAAATGCCCCCTCTGAGAAGAGAGGGGCTCTCAAAGAGTGGGACTCTGTATTGCCTTGGTGAGTTCAGGGATCCCTGCTGCTCAGGGTGTCTGTGAGAACAGCAATTTTGTCTGTCTAAATCCTACTCAGACCCTTGCAAGGAGGAGCCCACCCAGCTGCGTACCCTCTGGTTCACAGGCATCTATCTACACTGGCTTTCAAAACACATACAAAATACCTATTATCCAAGTCCACGAGGCCACGGATTATGTTAAGGGGTTCTAGTGAGCTCTTTGGGTAATTCCATGACCCTTCTGAATAGGGACCAGCCATGGAATGTGCGGGTTCTCCCCAGAGCTTGGCATGCTGGGAAATGCTTGTTAAAATTCACTCACGCTGGGCAGTGGTGGCACACGCCTTTAATCCCAGCACTTAGGAGGCAGAGGCAGGCAGATTTCTGAGTTCAAAGCCAGCCTGGTCTATAGAGTGAGTTCCAGGACAGCCAGAGATACACAGAGAAACCCTGTCTCGAAAAAACAAAAACAAAACCAAAAATCATTCACAAGGAATTTGGGGGAAATAAGGGTGTGGCAGCCGACACAGAGCCTGCCTTCCAACCCAGCCCTCATCAGATGCAAGCACCCAGCACGCTACCTTTCCATTTCAGTGCACCAGAGGATGTCCTCCTTCTCGTTCATGAAGACGGGGAAATGCTGGTCTTTGCCCTGCTTTATGGAGTTTGACCTGGTGGTTATGGTCCTCACTTTGCTGAACTAGAAGATGAAGAGGCAGAGGAATGAGCGGCATCACTTGTTGACAAATGGCTGGCTGGTCTCTGCTTCCCTTCCCACTCAGAGGACACTTGGGCATTCTTGGTCTAATTAGGCTAACAGAACTAGAGGCAGCAGTTGTGGCTAGCTTGCCCCTGAAGTCTTCCAAGCCTGTTACTCTCCCAGAGAGAACAACTTTCAGGCAGAAGGATGTTAATAACTCAGCAGCTCAAAGGCCCACTGTAGGATCTGCAGTCCAGAAAGCTAGACTGTGTAGGTGGAGCCTAACATCTGAATGCTCGGTGAGAATTCTCCAGAGAGAAACTACTTCAGAGGCGGCCCCCTTCATGCTGCAGGCTTGTAGGTCCTAGCCAAACAGGAACAAAACAAAAGTGTTCTTTTTGAAGAATCATTTTATGAGTTTAAGAGAAAAACTCCAGAAGAGGCAAACTGTAAATCTCAGCAGCCGCCTGGAGGATGAAGGAGAGAGAGACGGGAAATGCAATGCCTGCAGATGAGACACATGGCAGACAAGCAGCCACGTGTGAGGAGGGAGGCTTTAGAGATAAAGAAGCCCAAAGTTTCAGAAAACACACACTTAGGTTCTAGTCAGCATTCAAAAGAAAGAAGCAGAAAAGAGAGAGAGTTAGAACGTGGGGAGACCCAGACAACTCTCAGAGGGACTGAGCTGAGACCTGGGACACCCAACTTAAAAGTGCTGAGGCTGGAGAGATGGCTCAGAGATTGAAGACACTGGTCCAATTCCCAGTACCCACACAGAGTTTTGCAACTGTGTTTAACTCCAGTCCCAGGAAATTTTACACCCTTTTCTGGCCTCTTCAGGCAAGCATACATATGGTGCAGAGAATATGCAGCAAAATGCCCATACACAACAACAAAAGCCTCTGCACTTCCCAAAACCTAGTTAAAGACCCTACTGTGCCTACCCAGGGTGGGATGGACGAAGCACATCAGGAGGGGTGCTTGGCCCATTCCCTGGCCAACTGGCTCTATGATCCCACACCATGCCACCAGGTCCAGTGGTGCAAGGCTCTGCCATGCATCCACGCCCACCCACTGTCCCAGGTGCTGAGGCTCACCTTGGCTATTCTGCCGTGTTCCAGACACTCCTGCAGCTCCAGCTTATCGTTCACAGTGGATGCCAATGGCCTAGAAAGCAGAGACACCGTGGAAGCACAGAGCAGGAAAGCCCTGTCTAGGTACAAACCCCTGGCAGCCACAGGACTTCAGGGAGGGTCAAAAGCCCATACCCTAGGTAGACACACACAGCATGGCCCTCTGCATACTGTGCCTGTCCATAAGCAACCAAGTCAATCTCAATCCTTACAGGCAAATTTAAAGGGGGTTTCAAAACACATACCAGGCAGCTAATGCCTACCCAGGGGCAAAAAGTACATAAGCAACCTGTATCCTGATTTCTGGTGGTGTGTCTTAGTGGTGGTTTGTTTCAGGGCTGGGTATACTGGCTGAAGCTGATTGGAACATAAACCTTAAAAAGGCATCCTTTATTAGAAAACAAAAACAAAAAACAAAACAAAACAAAAAACTCCTCCTTTTTCTGCAGGAAAGCCCAGCATCAGGGAGGTGGAGGTAAAAATGTTATAAATTTGAGGCCAGCCCAAAACAAAAGTTTAGCTCCAGAAGCTAAAGTTCTGTGTTGCTGTGTATCTCAGGGCAGCCCGGGGGGAGTGAAGCCCACCTTTGACACTGTCCTTTCTGTGGTTAAGGGATAGCGGGGTGCATCATCCCAACACTTAAGAAGGGAAAAGGAGCATTGAGGACTCCCACGTTTGAAACCAGACTAAACTATATAGGGAGACCCTATCCCAGACACCAGGCTGGGGTTGTGGCTCAGCGTCCATGCCTACTGTGTGCAAAAAAGAACAGGCTAACTCTGCAGCATCCACTTTCCTGAGGAAGCAAAACAGTGTGTCAGAGCAGCAGCCCATTGGCAAAGGCAGTCCTGGCTGGACACTTAGGGTTTCCCTCCTTGGGTTGTCTGTCCTGCCTGCAGCCATGCAGCCCCTCTTCCCATACCCCTCATGCCAGGAACCCTCACCAACCTGTTCATGCCAGGAAGGTTACCCCAGAAGTAACGGGCCCTGTGTGCAGCAGACACTTCTTTGGCGTCAATCATCACGGGGTTAGACTGTAAAACAGGAGATGGTTTAAGATGACCAAAGAGGAAGTAGTAACTAAATACTGCTGGGTAACTGGACTGGCCAAGTGCCTCAACTCCCCAGAGAAACTTCCTTCTGGAAGCCATACACTGGAATAACCTAAAGACCCAAACTAAATACATCCCATATTGCTTGCTAGAACATTCTAGATAGACCAGCACAATCCAACGGAACTTTCTGTAGTGATAAGAGCAGTTTATTCCAGTAGTACTATGGGTGACTCCTGTGTGCTTAAAATGAGGTTCAGTCTTGTAAGACTAGCCACAAGGCTGGTGACTACATAAGCCCTTAGCAGACAGAGCAAGCCTGATGCCCTTCGTGTGTACTATGCCATCACATTTACGACCTGAGGTTATTACTAAGCGTAGGCTGATGGGACCATAAGCTGACAGCCCACCACAAAAGAATGCCTTGGGCAGCAGCAATCCCCTGTGTATGGCTTGTACTTGGCTCGGTGCTAAACTAGGGCTCACATAGCAGGAAATGAAAGCAAAGATAAGCCATGATTTTTATCTCAGGAATCACAAAACACCCATGAAGGTGCCAGAGAGTGAGCATAGACCATTCTGGTCAGAGAAAACTGACTCTGGAGATCTCGGCAGAAGACTGGACGGGCCCCAGCCCATCTGTTTGATGATGACCACTACACCTCTTGGAACAAGAGCACTTTCTTCTAGGTGGGCCTCTAGCACTGCTTCCTCTCTACACAGGAAGACTTCCTCAAGCTGCCTCTTGCAAAGAGAAGCCACCAGTCCCCAGCTCCAATCCCCCAGCTCCGCAATGCAGACAAGACAGGGATGAAGCAGCAGTCCCAGGTAGAAGCCATTAGTGAGCTGGCCAAACCAAGGTTGCGGTCTATACCTCAAGAAATCGTGAGATGTCCCTCTTGTCACTAACGCCCATGGCCACCACATTCTCAAAGAGCCAGAAGAAGGGGGGTCATCTCCCTCCTTGGGCCGCGCATCATGCAGGAGGCGGTAGAACTCAAAGAAGAGGCGGCCAGTGCCCTCTGAGAGGTTGGAAAGAAAGAAAAAGCCATTAGCTGGGCTGTCTGCTTCGGACAGTGTTGAGGCCTGGGCATGGGCAGGGTGAAGGGAGAGGGCCACGGGAGGAGCTGCCAGGGCAGAGATATCCAAAGCAGATTCCTAAGACCGAAGTGCAGAAGGCAGCAGGCCCAGAAAGCAGAGGAGCCAGGAGGGCACCTACCGTAAAGTCCCTTGCGAGCAGGGTTGACAATGGAGAGGTCATTGCAGGGACTGCCTCCAATCACCAGATCGAATGGGCCCCACTCCTGGATCTGGGAGGACAAAGGTAATGTGATGGGCCTGTTGTCCAGGGACAGAGGCGGAGGGAAATCTGTGAGTCTAAGAGTCAGAAGGTAAGCCTAGAGAACTTCTTGGTTTATAACAGACCCAGCAAGGAGCCTAGGAGGTGCCAAGCCCCAGTACCCCCCACCCCCCCAAAAAAGCAGCCTTCCCTGAGGTGGGAAGGAATTAATTAATTGTAATTAATGTGATTGTCCCTTAGGGATTGCAGAGATGAAACTGCCAGCACTCCCTGAACCCCTTGAAATGGAGACTGGCAGAACTTCCCAGAAGCACTTAGATGACAGGAACCCTTCTCCAATCCAGAACACACCACACACAGTCAGTCCTGAAACCACAGCGGAGCCTTCAAGCCCTCTAGGCAAGAGTTCGATGTTCTACCCTCACCTGTCAAATCCCCATTTCCAATCTGCTCATCACCCTGAGAAGCCACAGAAGTAAACTGGAAGATGAGGAAGGGAGGAAGGGAGGAAAGGGAGGGAGGGAAGGGAGGGAGGGAGGAGGAAGACAGACAGGCCAGAGAAGAGGCGAGAAGAAACAAATGGGCCTGATGGAAGGAGTGGATGGCGATGTCCCCAGAAGCTGAGGACACTGGGGGAAAACAGACATCCCTGCGCGCACGGACATACATGCTTCTGTGTGACGCTGCGGACGTCCCCGACGTACATGATCTTTCCCTGGTGCCGCACCATGCCCACTGTGATGGAGTCCTCACACACCTCAGAGGCGATGTAGCGGTCCACTTGGATGCCCAGGTCCTTCAGCACCAGGAGCCCTGTGCCAGCCAGCAGAGAGCAAGCACTGTCACCAGAACCAACCTCATCCCTGGTCTTAAGACTTATCTTGCCAGCTGCACACGGCCACCCTGCCCACGTGACACTCCCAGCATCTTTTCTCAGATCAAAGCAGATCAGCACAGACAAGCACTGGGACTGCTTCAGCTTTGCCAAAGGTGGCCAAAGCCAGGAAACACTAACCAAAACAGCAGGTGGGCTCAGGTCCAGAGAGGTGGCCTTTTCACATGTCACAGTAGATGGTGCCTGCTCCAAGGGATCACCATTGGCCCAGCTCCCCCAGCCGCCCCTGGAACCAGCTCTGTGGCCAGGCACCCGGCCTTTGTATCCCTCAATCAGTTTACTTCCAGCTTTGGATTGTGTCAGTTGGGTCCCTTCATCAACTTCTCTCAACTAGCTATGACTTCCTTACCAACCTATGCTGCCTATCGATCCAGGAAAACAGAACCACACCCAGGGAGGGACAGTGACATCATTTCCACTGCTCTCAATAGCTCTCCAAGGAGCCTCTATAATCTTGGATGTAACAACATTGACTATTTTAATTTTTTTGAAGGGGCCTCACTACATAGCCTCAGCTGGCTAGATCTTACTATGTTGACCAAGCTGGCCTCAAACTCAGAGATCCACTACCTCGCCTCCTGAGTCTGGAATTAAAGGTGTGCACACCATGTCCATCTCTAACAAGCAATACTCATTCATTTGTTGTTTTATTTTTGAGACATAACCTGGGAGGCCTTGAATTCTGTAGCCTAAGAGGAATGAACTCCTGACCTCCTGTCTAAGTACCTTCCTTCCTTCCTTCCTTGTTTTTCGAGACAGGGTTTCTCTGTGTAGCCCGGGCTGTCCTGGAACTCGCTCGGTAGACCAGGCTGGCCTCAAACTCAGAAATCCACCTGCCTCTGCCTCCCAAGTGCTGGATTAAAGGCGTGCGCCACCACCACCCAGCTTTATTTATTTATTTATTTGGAGACACGGGTTTCACTGTATATCCCTAGCTGTCCTAGAATTTGCTCTATATAGACCAGGCTGGCCTCAGACTCAGAGATCCACGTGCCTCTTCCTCCCGAGTGCTGGGATTAAAGGCTTGCGCCACCACCACCAGGCTCATGCCTAGTTCTCAATCATTCAGTTTTATCAGCTATATAAACTTTAATCTCTACTTTCCCAAGAGAAGCAGGCCATTCCCTCAGGACCATGCCACCCACCTGTAGCAATTCCATCAAAGAGAGACAGCACCCGGATGGGCTTCCTCTTCTCAGCTGGCACAGGTGGGTAAACCTTCGGGGGGTCCTAAGTAGTGAACACCATTGATCAGGTCCATGCTGGGACTGCCCCTAGTTCCCCATCCTGTGTTGGCCCCTCCAGCTGAGGACTACAGGGCTTCTGGATGGAACTGCACAGTTCACACACACCTCAGTCCCTCCTGCAGCCTGCCCAGGCCTCACTGCTTACTCAAGGGCTCTCATGGAGGACTAGTCTCAGAAAGGTGTGAGACAGACAGCCTAGACCCAGCACTCACAAATTCCTGGTCGTGGTTATTGGCAAAGAACATCTGGAGTCGAGAAGGCCAGTCTTCCCGTCTCCGCAGCAGCCCATAGGTGCCCTTGTGCCCACACATGTAGCAGTTCCAGGGTCTTCCTTTATGGCTGCCTGGGCAGCTCCTGGCCCACCAAGAGATCCACACACTCGACACAAAAGCACCTGGAAGAAAGTCCAGTGAAGAGGGGACTGACTCTCAGACCTGAACGGCTGAAGTCTAGCAGTAGGCAGGAATGCAGGCTGTAGCAGCACCATCCAGAGCTCATCGGGTGGAGCAGGTAGTGAGGACCCAGTATGCAGCTCTGTGGGTAGGGGTCTCACCTGCAGCAGTTGTTGTTTCCACACATGAGCACTTCACGCCCCCACAGCAGATGGTGCAATAGGACTGGTACCCATCGTCATCATATTGGTAAGCACACTCCAAGAAGCAGTTCTAGGGAGAATGTGAAGGTCAATGTGGAGGTTCAGCAGAGCCAAGTGAAGACAGGTTCTGAACCCAAGGACATGGGAACCCATGGCTTGCCTGACCTGCCTCTGCCACCCATCCTTCACCCATGTGTTAAGACCCACTCCTGCCGACGTGAGGCCAAGACTCAAGTATGAAAGGTTCTTTCATGACATAAATCAGAAGAAGCCTCAATCTTTGGAGTGTAAGTGCATGCAAGAGTCCACACCACATTCAGGTGATGGTTCCCAATGTGAAGAAATAGGGAAGGGGTCACCTTCCTTTGGTGGGTTGTTTCCTACCTTACAGTTCTGGCACATTCCACCAATGAAGAGTGGGTGCTCCAGGGTGACATTGAGGCTCCCACATGAGATACAAATGTCTGTAAAGTAACAGGACGCCATGAACATCCATTCCCTGGAGTTCCCGCCCACCTGGAGCCAGAGCCCAGCTAAAACAGGATCTACCAAAGTGGGTGTCAGAATGGCTGCCAACACCGGGAGAATTCACTTCCATAATCTCAGCATTTGAGAGGCTGAGAAAATCAAAGATCAGCCTGGACTACAGAGTGAGTCCATGGCAAGCTCAGTCAGTGGGACTCTGCCCCAAGACAAAGCAAAAATCAGCAAAGAGCTGTGAAGAGAGACGGCTCAAGAGAGCATGAGGGTCCAAGTTCAGATCCCCACAGTCACATCAAGCAGCCAGGAAAGTCGCACCAACTGGACTCAACAGTTATGGGGGCGGGGGGGGGGTTGGCAGGTAAGAAAGAAGCGTGTTGCAGTAAGTTCAGTGCGAGTCACAGGGAGAAGTTGGGGTAGGCGTGATCAAGAGACACTGTATACAAATATGAAAAATTTAAAGTTTAAAAAAACAACAGGTGCCAGGTGGTGGCTGCCCATGCCATCTAATCCCAGGCAGGGGAATATCCCTGTGAATTTGAGGCCAGCCTGGTCTACAGAGTGAGTTCCAGGACAGCCAAGGTTAGGAGGAAGAGGAAGAGAAGGAGGAGGAGGAGGGAGGCGGCCATCAGGCATGGCAGTATGCCTGTGACCCCAGTGCTGGGGAGGGTATTAGATCGGCGGATTCTTGGAGCTTAGGTGAACTTTCTGAGCTCCAAGTTCAGTGAGACCTGTCTCACAAACTAAGGTGGAGAGCAATTGAGCATGACTCCTGACCCTAGCTGATGCACCCCCACACACATGCATGAGTACTCATTCATTCAGACACCCCACATATCTTTTAAAGGCAGCAGTTGGTTCCCCAACTCTGAAGCTCATCTTTCAGCTATTCCACCACCCAGGCACAGGGCGCCATGAGGACAGAACCCATGCAAGCCCACCCAATCCCCACGCAACACTTACCCTCAATGTTCCGGCACTTCTGGCGCACCTCATACACGAGCCGCTCTGCAGAGGATGCAAGCCTACATTAGGACGTTGCCCAGATGGCCCAGCATGGGTACCCAGATGATGCCCACCCCTCAGAGCTCCCAATTCTCTCTCCAGCCAGGCTCCTACCTCTTGTGCGTTCATCAATGATCTCCTTGACCTTGGGTTTCTCTGTTGTGCTCTTTCTGGGTTTCTTGGCTGGTGGGGGTGGAGCATAAGCAGCTGCCTCAGGCTCCACCCACATGTCGGTGTAAACTTCCTTGTAAGGATTCTTCTCCTCTACACCAGGAAAGCAGGTGACCATACCAGTTACAGAGTGATACTAGCACAGCACCCAAGTGGGGCACCACATTGCCCCAGTGGCTTCCCACCCCCCCAGTTCTGAGATTCTGGTGAGCCAATGGATGTCAGGGTAGCACACACACCCTTGGGGTAACAGAAGGAAGCCTCACATGCCATTTCTATTCCGCCTGACTGACTGTACGGACTCTGTGGCTCACCAAGTGTGGCTTTCCCAGTCCCGGCTGCACTGGACCAGAACATTTACCTTCTGGTGGCTCCAGGCCCTTAGGACCCGAGGGCTGGAAGCCGCCAAGGGCCCATTCAATCATCTGCTTGTTCTGCACCTCCACAGCCTTGCCAGTGTCACTTTCGTCACTGTCATGGCAAGCTGGAAACAGCTTCCCTGCACGGCTGCTGGCCACCTAGAAGGGAACAAAAGTAGGGACAGGTTAGAAGAGAAGGGAAGCCTGACTCAGAGTGGCAAAGGTGGGCAGGCAGTGGGTAGAACAGCCGGAGGGAGCCTGAAGAAGGGCCTCAGGCTTGGCTAACACAGCTCCAACGTCCAGGGATGCTGGTAGCCCCACCAGTTAAACTCCCTGGAGCTGCCGGGGACACGCTCACCTGGAGGACTTCGTAGATGGCTTTGCGGTACATGGGCTGCTTGTTGTAGGTGGCCTGGTGGAACGCACTGCAGAAGGAGCTCAGAGGCATGAGCTTCTCGACACACACCTAGGGACCAAGCCACCCTCAGTTGGTTCTTTCCATGGGACACATTCTGACTCCAGTCCTGCATGGCCTGGCACTCACTATGTAGCTAAGGTTGGTCTTGAACTTGTGATCTTCCAGCTTCAGCAGGGATTACTATACCCAGTTGTCCTATACAGCTAAGCCATGTGCTGTACTGCTGTAGACATAAGCCTGAAGGCGTGGTGGTACGCCTTATCAGTTGAGCAAGCAGGATTCGATTCGAGAGCCTGTTACAGGAGTCAGGGTCCAGAGAAACCTGTCCGAAACCATAAAAAAAAAGAGTCACTGAACCCTTGGGGACCAGGTGCATTGACAAATACGGCAAATAGTCCCAGAGGAGCCCAGATGGAGAGTGGGAAACATCCATATGAAGGGCTCTGGCCGCTGATAGGCCAGAAGGCTTTCTGCTCAGCTCAATGGTGGCTAGCTACGGCTTCTTCCACTGAGCCCACATTTGGGACAAGTGGAGTGCATTTTTACTGCCCTTATTCCAGATGGCACCCAGCAGAATCTAGGCTACAGGACCAAGACCCCTTTTCTCTTCCCAGACCAACCTCCTAACCCCAGCCCAACTCACCACTGAGAACTTGCCATCTCCGAACCACATGACCCAGCGAGTGCCTTCAGCTGCTCGGCTCCGGCCTGTCATCCACCAAGACACAATTCGGCCTGGCCACCAGGAGAAGCCCCGAAGTTTCCCCCACACCAGCTCTCCAATGCCAAAGCCCCGGCCATCCTGGAGCAAAAGTCAATAAACAGCAGTCCTAAGTGCTGACCACCCTGAAACCTCCCAGAGCTCAACCCTAGCCTTGGGCATCTGAGGGACAGTATGAGCCCCGTGAGAACATCAGGCAACAAAGCCAAGCCAGGAGCTGATACTCTGGAAGTAGCCAGTAAGAGCTGGCAGCAGGAGGGAGGAGGGTCTGGCAGCCAAAGAGCACAGGAGAGTCAGTCAAGGCAGATAGAAAACAACTGCTCACCTCATACTCGGGTTCATCATCGGCTGCTTTGGTAGCATTCTTATCCCCGGCATCAGCCCCTACTGGCTCAGGGGTGGTGGCCACAGTAGGAGATGCAGGGTCCGTGGGTTGCTGCACAGCAGGAGGGCTGGCCTCCTCTACCTTCTGAGACTCTCCAGAGGCCTGGTTTTCTTCCACAGCATTCATTACTGCAATTACCTTGGCTTTCTTCTCAGCCTGGGGAGATGGGGACAGGAAGTCATCTTGACTCCCCCAGGAATGAGCAAGGCTAGTGATACTCAGGAACCTTCAACCCCCCTCGGTCTGGAGAGGGCATGTTACTCTTACAACCCAAGAAGCCACCATGTAAATAAAAACAGCTAAAGCTGGGAGGCTACCCAGTCTCTCCTTCCTGCCTTCGAGGAAACCGCCCTCTTGGCCCTGGATCTACCCTCTGACCTTTTAAGGCCAAATCTCACATAACCCAGGCTGGTCTCAAACTTGCTATGTCACTTAGGATGGTCCTCCTGCCTCTACTTCTTCTTCTTTTTTTTCCTTTTTAAAGATTTATTTATTTTATATATTGGAATACACTGTCACTGTCTTCAGTCACGCCAGAAGAGGGCATCAGAACCCATTACAGATGGTTGTGAGCCACCATGTGGTTGCTAGGAATTGAACTCAAGACTTCTGGAAGAGTAGCCAGTGCTCTTAACCACTGAGCCATCTCTCCTGACCCTGCCTCTACTTCTTACATTCTAGGACTACAGTCATATACCACAAGTGCTGGCTTCTCAAATATTAATTGTGCACCCCTGTTCAGGCAAGAATCTTCTGGTCTTGCTTCCCACCTAAGAAAGCAAGCTTTTCTGGTTTTCCTTTCAGTTCCTTTTTGGAATCAAATCCTTCCCACCGAGTTTCTAGGTGATTTGGAGTACATCTCTGACCATGTGACGTAAGGCTCTACGAATGCTGTTCCCATGCAGATGCCACTTTAAGTTCAGTCACTGTGCAGCCAGCACACTGTGTGCTGTCACATGTGCTCAGTTTGCTCAGCATACTGGGTTAGGAGCCATCTCTGCCATTCTGCCAACAACAAGCCAACTCTCAACTTCTCTCTCACTGACAGGTCCCATCTTTCCCTCCACCACACTCGAGACAAAGGACCGTGAGCCCAATTCCTTCTCAAACCTGCTCAAAGCCAGGCACTTGGAATCTCTTGTGAGTCTGAGGCCAGCCTGGTCTACACAGTGAAGTCCAGGATGGCCAGTTACATAAGACAGACCTTGACTTTAAAAAAAGCAAACAGAAATAAAACAAACCTCTGCTCAAGGATCCCTATAAAGTGCAGACTTGATGCCAAGTTCTGGGGACCATTCAGTTCACCTCCATCTAGGGCACATGTCCTCCAAAACTCAAGGCTCTGCACTAATCTTCACTGTGTCAGTGGGACAGAGAGCAGGGAGAGGGTTTCTCTGTGTAGCCCTGGCTGTTCTGGATCTTACTCAGTAGACCTGTGTCTGCCTCCCTCTGGATTGCTGTGATTAAAGGCCTGCATCCTTTACACCTGACCCAACCTTTGACCCTGGAGCCTTGTGCATACCCTCACATGTGCTTGACCAAAGCTCCCTGCCTCCGCCTCATTTTCTACAGACATCTTTCGCCGAGAACCTGGAGCTATGAGAGCTAACTCACTCTTAAAGACTAAACATTCATGCCATGGGGGTCAGGGAGTGCAAATAAGTAAATGTACTCTTTAAAAATAGTTTTTTTAGTGATCAGAAAACTTGGAGCCAAGTATAGTATATACACCTATAATCTCAGCTCAGGCAGAAATGTTAATTGGGAGGCCAACCTGAGCTCCTTGAAATCCCTCTTTTAAAACACAGACAGAAAGCTAGTTGGGAACTTCAGAACCAGTAAGATCACTCAACTGGGTGGCAACTCAAAAGCCGCAGACTGGCCCAGCCTCTTTGTGAGTTGCTCAGACCTAAACATCTAAACTGCAGGGTTTCTGGTCAGTTTTCTTGACCTGATTAAGAACCTGAAACAGCCGGGCAGTAGTGGCGAACGCCTTTAATCCAGCACTTGGGAGGCAGAGGCAGGTGGATTTCTGAGTTCCAGGCCAGCCTGGTCTACAGAGTGAGTTCCAGGACAGCCAGGGCTACACAGAGAAACCCTGTCTCGAAAAACCAAAAAAAAAAAAAAAAAGAACCTGAAACATATGTATCAAGAATTCCAAGGATGCTGGCCGGGACTGTCAATGCATGCTGGTTAGGCATGTGCAAAGCTGTGCACAGGGTCACCTTTAAGGTGAGCGAGTAATCAAGTACCATCTTATCCAGTCTTCATGGTTTTGCCTCAGGACAACAACCCAATTTCTTGTGATCCCTAAAACACAGAGAGTGGTAATTTTAAGTGCTTGCTATTGGTTCAACAAATCCCAAATGGAATGATCCGGCTGGGGAAGCTAGCTCAAGGCTAGGAAAGAATGCAGGGCAATTACTCGACTTTCCCCAGCCCCACCTCACCTGTCAGGGCTGCTTCGCCACCTACGTCAGGGCTTGCTTTCCCCTTCCTTGCACCAATAAGCTATCACCTCCACCAGAGAGGTGCACCAAGGATGGCTTTGGAATGAGTCCTTTCTCCTGGAAGCTACCTCCTCTTCTGGAATCATCTGCTGATGCTACACAGAGATACACCTCTGCCCAGATGTTGCCTCTCTCCTCCCATCATGCCTTCTAGAACTTCTGACAACTACACCAGATCCAACTTAGGCAGCTGCCTCCAATGACCCAGAGACTCTGTGTTGCGGCTCCTCAGCTAGCACGAGGAAAAGGCCTGCTACCATTTCCATAGCAAGGAATAGCTGGTAGGCAAAGGCTCCTTTCCAGGCTGCCAGGTCTCTAAGGGAGTCGTGCCTGCCACCACCCTTATTATTATTCTCCCACAGCTCCTTTGTCTTTCTCCTCACCCTTCACCACAGTTCGTGAAAATTCTTCTCCCACAACTTCCCCAGTTTGTCAGATGCTGCTGCTGATAGCTGCTTTACCATCCCCAACCCACCAGCACAGAACATGTGCCCAGCACAGCTTGGGCTGGCAAAGGAGGAAAGGGGCCTCCCCTAGGACCAGCACAGTAGAGGGGGTTAGTAGCAGGAGGCCAGAGGAAAGGGGAAGAAGGGGCAGCACGGCCGGTGGGGGAGGGGCTCATTAGAATAGTCAGCCTGGCAGTACAACCACCCTCCTTCCCACGTTCACTACCTCTACTCCCCAAGCAGACAATAGGAAAGGGAAGGGTTAACTGGTGGCTCTAGCATCTGGTCTCTAAGCCCTGAAACTGGGCAGGGTCCAAGAGGGGCACACCACCATCCCCCAATACCCATAGCGCAAGAAAGCCACTTGGCCTAGAGTTCTTCCAGCCCAAGAAAGCCGCTGGTAACTACGGTCGTCTACAGCTTCTCTGTCCCGTTCCACCTCAGGCAGCTGTACCGGCAGCACCCCTCTCGGCGACTCCCATTCCAAAGGTCAGAGGTCTGATTGCCTCTGCCGCCAAACCCACGCGGCTCTGGGCTATCCAGTGTCACAAAACATCAGGCTACCCTCCACGACCCTGAGGGTCCCACTACTCCCTGCCATAGCTCACCACTTTTTTGGCTGCTGGCCTAGTGATTCAGGAATATTGGGGTGTATTATGGGAGGAAACTGTTTCTCTCCAGAGGCCTAGAGTTGGCAGGGCCTTGAGGCCAACATGGTCCCCCAAGAATGCACACAGTCACCAGGAACTGCCAGGCATCCATCAAGCCACCAGGACAGGCTGCTTCCAACCCAACTCTAGTCTTCTACTGTCTTCAGCCGGGACGTCTGCTCCCAGCCTGCGGTAACCGCTGTCCCGGCTGATCTTTCTGTCCCCTGAGCATGCCAGGTGACAATTGAGACCAGTGACGAGTGAGGCCTTGAAGCTCCTAAACTCGAGTGAGTGGGGTGACCCAAATCAGCACCCCAGGAACTCAGTTGGGCCGGAGGCTTAACTTGACTCTTTGCAACACTGAGGGCTGCGGGGATCCTCCCACCTCCCCTACCACCTCCCCGCCCCCGGTATCCCCAGGACTCTGTCCAGGAACCTACCCATAAGGCCAGGTGCAGCCCCTCTGCAGTACAGCTCAGGTGTGAGCCCCGGCCCGAAGCTCTGTAAATAGCTGCCCGTCTGGGGGGAGGGGCAGGGGGCGTTGGGGCTGGGGGCGGAGGGGGCCAGAGGGAGGGGGAGGGGGCGCTGGGGGGGAGGGAGGGAACATTTTCTTTGTCTAGAACTCCAGGTCACGTGGGCCCCACTGGAGTTCCTGGTTGGCTACGCGCGGGCCGGGGGAGGGGGCCGGCCTCCTACGCTGGCGCTGGGCCAGCCCCTCACCCCAGCCCGAGGGGCGCGGGGGGCCTGGGGGCGAGGCTGGCCCGTCCGTTCCCAGGGCCCCGCCCCTCCAGCCAGCTCTATCAGACGGCCCGCTCTGCCCCTTCCCCCAACTCTGGGGACTGGAAGGGGGGCGTGGGGAAGATGGGGACCCTGGGGGAGGCAGGGTGCATGCGGGCCGCGGGGACCCGGAGCAGCGGTGGTGGGACAGGGGCGCTGGCTTCAGACAGCCTGAGAGTGCCGGGAGAAAGTTGTAGAAAGTGAGTTTCGCAGAAGAACAGAGAGGGGAAAAAAAGAGCGAGTGCGGGAGCGCGCAAGCGAGTTTACAGAGGAGGCTCGGAGTTTACTGAAACGCAGTTAGGGAAAGTTGGAACACAGATGTGAGTGGACAGAAGGTGTCCACACGGATTGAGGGCGCCCCAGAACAATAACTGCTGGGGAGTTAAACCCATCACCACGCTATAGGTGAATGGGGGATGCTTTAAAAGCGTGATTGACCTGTCTCGAAAAAACCAAAATAAATAAATAAATAAATAAATAAATAAATAAAATAAAAGCGTGATTGACAAGTAGACTCTGAAAACCTCCCCTCCCGAGTCCCCCAGGTCACTCTGGGTCTTGTTTAGTTGTCTCATTTTTCTGTTCATTAAGAATAGGGCCTTCAGCTGGGCCGTGGTGGCGCACTTTAATCCTAGCACTTGGGAGGCAGAGGCAGGCGGATTTCTGAGTTCAAAGCCAGCCTGGTCTACAGAGTGAGTTCCAGGACAGCCAGGACTACACAGAGAAACCCTGTCTCGAAAAAAAAAAAGAATAGGGCCTTCATTCACAGCCAAGGCACCTGTTAAAACCTGTGGTAGTGAAGTGCACCTGTAATCCTAGAACTTGGAGAGAGAGATCAGGAATTCAAGATCATCTTTGACTAACGCAAGTTCAAGGCCAGCCTGAACATCACGAAACCCTGTCTCAACAATTACGGAATAGACACACATGCTCGAATGCACGTGCTGATGTCTCCTAGAATCACCAGGTGAACCCTAGGTCATTTCATGCCATTCCTAAGCAAATGCATAGTACCCCAAGGGGCACACACACCACTCCTGGCCCTCCATCAGAGGACTGAAGCATCAGATGCTGAAACGGACACTTGTTCCTGCTCTCAGAAGTTGATAGCTTCCACTAGACTTGGAGAGATGGGGGGAGGAGAATCACTGAAAAGCAAACTCCTGTATGGATAACTACCAAAACCACCAAGCAGATAGCAGAAGGCAGCATCAAATGAAGGATGTGGGTGAGAGATAGGACAAGAGAGATCAGAAGATGAACAGGATTTGGAGGGGGCAGGCAAGTAGAAGGGGAGGAAGAAAGAACTCTTCCACCCACCCTCTCAACTTTGACTAAAGCTAAATGGCTGAGTAGTAGGAATGGGGTCAAGCACTGAGTGGAGATATTCTGTGACGTGGCAGATGTTCTGGAAAAACAAGGTGAATGGGTATTTTACAAAGATTAGCCAGGATTCAGTTTGCAAGATTAGAACAAAGAACTGAAGGAGAATGCCCCAGCAGGGGTGGGGGCGCTATCTGGCTTGTGGAAGACCTGATCAACTGCCATGACCTTGACACAAACCACTTATCCCCAAGTTGTCTGTTTTCTAATCTGCAAAACAGGGGTGATGACATCAGCCCTCTAGAGCCTGGAAAACCAACATCCTAAAGACAATGAGGTAACACCCCAGGTGCCTGGTTCCCAGCCAGGGAGCTGGCACATACCAGCTAGAACAGGTACGGTATAACAGAGGTGAAGGGATGAACTAGGAAGAGGAACCCTCCAGCTCACTCTTCCTGAGACCATTAGAGTAGGTGTGCAACTGAAAAGGCTTTCACCACGTAAAATGTATGGGTCCAGGGCCAGGCCTGATAATGCACTTTGTAACCCCATCCCCCATGGCTCCCAAAGGAGGCAGAGAGATTGGGAGATCACTTCCCATTGGTTATTTCAAGTTTGAGGCCAGACTAGGCTACAGAGTGAGACTCTGGCTCAAAAAAAAGAAATAACAAAAACCTTAGGAGTACAAACTTCCCCTAAAATAAAAAAAGGAGCCATTCCCTGCTCCCCCAGGAAACCACTGCCCCAATGCACCTTTCAGCACTGTCACAGTGGTGTTTGTTTAGGCCAGCTATTCAGGCCACCCAAGCTGTGAGGAGAGGCCATGAGCTTGGGGCTATGGTGTAGCCCCATGGTAGGCCACATTCTCAAACACTGGTTTGATCCCTAGCACCCTCCCACCCGGAGAAGGGAAGGAAGTCCCGACTCCTCTTGCTGCCCTTTGACCTTTCAGAAATAAGGACTATAAAAGACTTGCTCCTGCAATCTCCACAGGCCCAATCAACACCTCAGACCTCTCAAAAAGAATTTCCTGCTCTTTAGTTTGGCTGTACTTTAGGGTGCAAGCCATACTGGCGTGTAACTCATTACAAAGCTAAGGCTAGCCCTTGAACTCAACTTCCTGCAGGTGTGTACTGCTACACCCAGCCTTCAGGTATTCTTCAAACACATTTCATTTTATTACATTTTCCAGTGAGACGCATACCAATAAACTGCCAGAAAACGTCACGACAAGTGTTATGCTCCAAGTGGCAAGAGTGTGTGTCCTGTGACAAGTCGGGAAGTGTTCCTTCTCCTGTACATTGCTTTCCCGGGACACTGAAGCACCATACAAAAACTGTGCAAACTTGGTTTTCCAGCTGCGCAGAGATAGGTGAACCTCCAGGCTAAGCAAAGAGCAGTACTGCCTAGATCAGAGGTGACGGTCACTCACAGCAGCGTGTGACAAACCTTGGCTCTGAGTTCAGCATCTGTAGCATGCAATGTCCTAATGACATTGCCACCTTCACTCACAGGACAGGCACCACCTATGGCTCCTGTACAGCCACACATGGGAAGTCGCTGCATCTTTTCTTCCTTCTACCTATTTACACTCATTGCAGACACCAGACGCGGAGACATAACAAAGGCTATGAGGTCAGTGTGAATGGATATCTGCTCTGAGCCTGCCCCTCCGTCCACAGAAGCCTCAGTGTAAAGCAGCCGACATACAAATGACATTCAAGGCCCCCACAACTTAGAGGTCTCCCTGATAACAGCTCCACACTGAACCCACCTGCTGCCCTGCCCCAGGGCTCTTCCCTTACAGCTCCGCCAGCTGAAACCCTGGCTAACTTCCATGTTAGCTTACCAGCTCTCTCCACCAACAAAATTCCTCTAACCCTGGGCTGTCCATGGAAGTAGCCACTAGCTGTATGTAAGTTAATTAAAATGAAGAAAGAATTAAGCTGCAGCTCCTCAGCTGCATCAGCCATGTCACACATGTTGAAGAACCGCCATTTTGGATGCATGCACAGAATTCAGAGCAATCCCATTGTCACAGGAAATTCTGGATAGGGCTTCTCAGACCCCTTCCCACTGTTCTGTTCCTTATCTCCCACTCCTTTCCCGCTCCCTGCCATTCCACTGTATAATCTCAAAGACAGCTGGCTTTGCCTCTTAGGAAGAGGGCTGGACTCATCTCCATGAGATTACAGCTCCCTAGAGATTAGGCACAGAATCTTCCTTGGCTTCCTGTGGACAGAGCACCTTGCTGGCAAGGGTGGGGGAATAATGCAGCTGCGTGCAACACTGCCTCAGGAGCTTCCTCTGCCTACATCCATTCCTGCATCCCAGCTGCCGGCAGATCCTGTCCAGAGCAGACATTTTAATGGTTGCCAGGAGGTCCTGGTTTAGGGCTCTCCAAAGCTGCCAGGAAATGTTCGTTTTCCTATTCCTGTGCAACCCATATGGAGGCTGCAAGCAAATGACCAGGACTGGCTGCTGGCAGTGGAGCTAAAAATAGCCTCAGAGCCAACAGCACGGAGTTAGCAGGACTTGTTGCTAAGGAGACAGCCACAGAGAGAGCAACCAAGCAGGAGAAAGTGTCAGACATTCACCAGGAGAGCAAAGGCTGGGCTGGGGGACTCAAAGTTGACAGGGGTCCAAGACTCCCAACTAGAGATGGTCTGCCTTCTGGCAGCTTCTGACTACTGTTCAAGTGGGGTAAATATTCCCCTGTCCCTCAGAACCTCATCTCCATGGCAACCACCAGGGCTGGGGTAAAGTACCAGCCCCTGGAAGGGAGGCCTCTGCCTGGAGCTAGTTGTTATGGCAACATCTCCCTTTTCCTGTCATTCTCTCCCTCCTGGCTTCTCCTAAGGGATGAGGTGGGGGTCAAGATTTGGCTTAACCAATGGGACCAGGAAACACCTACTAAGCAGCCAGGGACTCCAGAGGCTCCTGGGAGCCCAGTAAGTCCTCACATTGGGCAGTACATCTTTCCTTCTCCCTTAGCCCTTCACAGGTGACCCTGCCAGAAGAGGCCCACACTCACTGGGGTTTAACCCCATCAAGATCACCTGGGGAGATTTAAAAATACAGATGATCAGGCCCTGCCAACTCAGATCAGTAGGCTTGGATGGAGGCCAGGGCTCTTTTTAAACCACTGTAGGTAATTCTAACATCAGTCAAGTGTGGGACTTCAGAAAGCTCGGGCTGTGGGTTGGTTACAAGTGAGTAACTGAGTCTTCGAGAGGACTGAGCCCACCAGAAGGGTCATAGTCACCCATTGGGGAGAAAGTGATCTAGAAAAGAGGGGCACTCCCGCATCTCAATGCAGGTGTCCCAGGAGGGCCACCGTACCTCGGGCTACCCTCGGATGAGGCCCCTTGTTGAAATCAAAGCAATGGACAAGCTGTTCCCTGTGGTGGAGAACAGAGGGTGGGGGGCTGGGAAGCCTGCTTCCCAGAGTGCAGAAAGGTGGCACAGATGATTCAAGCTAAAAGAGAAATCCATCTTCAAAGGTAAAGTGAAAGGGTCACCATGGCAACTGTAGGGTACCAGCCTGATTGATTCTACCTAGACAGCCTGAACCTGGCCCTGCAATAGAACCTTGATCCCAGTTCCTAAGAGTAGCATTTGGCCCAATGTCACACGCCCTGCCCCCACTAGCCAGATCCATTTTCTGGAGTCAATTGTGAGTCTGCCTGAAACACACAACACACGTACACTAAGATAGTTGCATCTGGAGTACCTGCAGTAGCCAGGCTGAGGGAAGGACCCTGGGGGGAGGGGTGGGAAAGAAGGTGGAAGTGATGAGCTGCCGTGCTCCTGTTCCTCACAGCCTCTCTGTGTGCCCAGGACCTACCACACATAAACCACAGCCCTCACTCAAGACAGCATGCAATTAGATGGTAAATTATGTGTAGTGACGCTTCCTACATGTGCAGAGGGAATCAGAGGCTGTCAGAGCCAGCAAACGCAGGAGAATTCCAGGATGTAAACCAGGAATAGATGTAACCTCCAAGCTTTTAGGGCAGGATGGGCAGATCTGCAGCTCACCTGCGATGGCATTATCTTCCTGGTAGCAAGTGGTTAGAGGAAAGGTGTGGGAAACATGAGGTAAGCCATATTCATTAATCCTTAGAGAAGGGCAGGCCGTGGCCTGGGCCTGCTGACCTTGAGAGAATTTCTTCTTTTTTTTTTTTTTTTTGGTTTTTTAGACAGGGTTTCTCTGTGTACCTCGGGCTGTCTGGAACTCACTCTGGCCTCGAACTCAGAAATCCACCTGCCTCTGCCTTCCAAGTGCTGGGATTAAAGGCGTGCGCCACCACCGCCCGGCTCATTGAGAGAATTTCTATTAGCAGCATCTAATGCCGAGGTTGGAGGATTAGCTAAAAGTCAGTCCTTCCTTCTTGCTGACTCCTTGACTCTGCCCATCCTGTGTGTCTAGCCCCACTGAACTCCCTGAGTCCTCTCAGTCATTCCTATACTTGGAAGCTCCAATGCACCAGGCCTGCCCGTGGGCTCCTGCTATGTCTTCCTCATGCACCCTGGCCAGACATCTTCTGCCCACTTCCCTGCAGCTCTGGAGTCAGTCCCCAAAACAGCCTCACTTTGGGCTGCTATGCCAGAGTTACTAGGTCTGCACTGTTCCTATGATGCCTAAGTCTGAGGGCCTGGGCAAGAGACACTGAGGAAACTTCCGGGGTGGGGGAGGCTATGCTGCACAGACCCAAGCCTCACTAGACAGTGATGACAGGATTCTAAGTGACACCTAGCTTTTCTTTTCTAACCAGTCTAATGAGTCTAGAGACACCATCTGCCAATACAGATGGGATCTAAGGAAGCTAAAGGGGCTAACACTTAGGCAGAAAGTACCTAAGGATAAGTTTGCTCAAATGGATGTTGTCACTCTGGAGAAACCTGAGTCTACAGAGGTGCTAATCACCCCCAGCAGAGAGAGTGTGCCAAGAGGAACTCAGATTGCTACCCCCCCCCACCCTTTCTCCAGAATCCAGGAGTCGGCGGAAGAGGCAGAAGGACCACCATTCTGATTCAGGCATGCAGACCCTCTTGAGTTTCAGGGTCCAAAGAAGAAGGGAGGAGCCCAGAAGCCCAGCTTGGCTATTGCTGAAAAACAATGGGGTGGCTTCCATCTCCAACGGAAGAGGAAATTTAAATCAAAGCCTGGGTCCTTTCCGGTCTTTTCACCCCCAAGCTTAGAAAGTGAGAGCTGCAACTCCAGGGGAGCCTTCCAATCACCTGAAGACCTGAGCTGTCACTCAATTCCCAGTGATTTCATCTGCCCTAAGCAGATTAAACAAACAGCTCCTGGTGACCCTAGTGCTTCGAGAGGCCCCCTCCCTGAAAGTGGGGCAGCCTTAGGGGCTCCAGGCTAGGTTCAGTTCTGTTCATTTCAGAGGCCTAGTGGTTCCCAAACATTAGTGAGCCCAGCCCCTGGGGTGCGGGCTAATCCTCAGCCTGCTGAGATGCCGCCCAGAGACTGGCTTCCAGGGCTCAGAACAGGTCTCTGGATGCCTGCCCAGGTGATGTCAGGCAACGTGTACTCTTTAAAACACCGATATGTTGTTGTTGCCCAAGCTGGCCTCAACTTCCAGGCTCAGGGGATCCTCCCACCTCAGACTCCTGGGACAGACAGCACACCTAGCTAAGCAGTGGCTTCTGTCAGCATCCCTGGGATGTAAAAAGTAAATTCAACTAAATGTTTGCTGCCTGAACTCCCCTACCTCACTCCCCAGTTTCCTTGCAAATACCATCAGTTTTTAAACATATAGAGGTATGAATTCTTCTTGTGGTTCAACCCATCTGAGCTGGATACAGACAGCCAGAGGCACTGCCTCTTGGCTGATAGAGGCCAGGAGGAGTGGCAGTCATATGGCAAGGCAGAGGCACTGTGACACTGCAAACAATAAGCTGTACTCCTTGCAGCGGCGATGTGAAACCTGAAAGGCAAGGGTGCACAGCCATGAAGAAGGGAAAGCGGAAATGATCTACAGACTATTTTATAATCCTTCTCCTAAGGATGCTTCATAGACGCATCTTGAAGACGGTGAGCTTGGAGGTTCCACTCAGATTGAGCACTGAGGTTTAAAGTAGTATAGGTGACAGAGGGAGCAGTGGATCCTGATTCCAGCCCTTCCCACCCCCAGACAATAAATGTCTAGAATTCCTGGAATTAGGCAATCTATTTCTATCACACTACAAATCAGGAAACTGAATTGATCAACTACTCTGGAGCAGAAGCCAAGACTAGAAACTAGGCTTCCAGAATTCCATTCCAACATTATCCTAATCCAATTTTACAACTTTAGACAGGCAGTCCTGAGGAAACAGCTAGTCAAGGGTGGGACAAGGGCACAGGGAAGCAGGCCTGAGTCACTGGATGGCCCGGAGAGTCAACCCAGACAGCAGGACCTGGGAAGGCAGCAAGCTAGAGGGTCTCCTTGCCGAGTCAGGCACCAGCTTTGAAGACAAATGCACCTGAGGAAAGCCAGGGTAGGGTGTCAAGAAGTAACCTGAGATAGGGAGTTGGTATTGACCAAAGACTTTCTACATTTTGGGGGTGTATGCCCGTGTGTGTGTGTGTGTGTGTGTGTGTGTGTGTGTGTGTGTGTTGTGGTGTGTGTGTGTGTCTGTCTGTCTGTCTGTCTGTGTCTATGCAGGGTCACATGTGGAGGTCAGAGGACACCCTCGGGAGTTGGTTCTCTCCTTTTACCTGCATGTGTCTAGGACCAACTCAGGTCATCAGGCATGTGGCAGTGTCTTTACCTGACATCTGGATTCCTGATAAAGATGTTCTTGCCGGCGATGGCGCAGCCTTTAATCCCGCATTGGGAGCAAGGCAGGCGATTTCTGAGTTCGAGCCAGCCTGGTCTACGAGTGAGTTCCAGGATAGCCAGACTACACAGGAAACCCTGTCTCGAAAACCAAAAAAAAAAAAAAAGATGTTTCTTGTGGACTTGGAGGGTACAGGACCCTGGTTTCTGCCCCACACATCAAGCCAAACACAACCAATGGCAGGATGTGCTTCAGGTCTGTGGTAGAGGAAGCTCACTCCACCCTTAGCTATAGTCAGCTGCACCCTAGGGGCAGTCACTACCCCTCCCGGATTCTCTCACAAAGTGGAGGCTGTTCAGAAAGCTGTTCTTTCTGTGTCAGAAGTGAATGAACTCTCCGACGTGCAGTGTCAGACCTTAAGTTAGAGACCAGCATGGGTTATCTACTGAGTTCCAGGACAGTCTCTGGGCTACAGTGGGAGACCCTGACTCAAAACAAACAAACCCACGCAGACCAAAGCCAGGCCTTTTGCACCTGTAATCCCAGCATTTAAGAGATCTAGAGCCGGGCCAGGCGGTGGTGGCGTACGCCTTTAATCCCAGCACTTGGGAGGGAGAGGCAGGCGGATTTCTGAGTTCGAGGCCAGCCTGGTCTACAGAGTGAGTTCCAGGACAGCCAGGGCTACACAGAGAAACCCTGTCTCGAAAAACCAAAAAAAAAAAAAAAAGAGAGAGATCTAGAGTTCATGGTGTTCCAAGAGTCAAGTTTCAAGGCCACCCTGAATCAACTGAAATCCTGCCCCCAAAACAACGGAAACTGCCCCAGCCCATCCACTTATCCCAGTGGTGGTCTTTTTGACAATTTCCACAGCCTGGTGCAAAGGCCAACCTAGGAGGTTCTTTCTAATTCTGGAGCGCCCTTTAAAATGTACTCAGCCTTTTGGTAAATTACTTGGTGTCTCAGCTGCAAATGTTCCTGCCCTCTCCAGGGTAGCCAGGTACTACCCAAGAGCAAGAGTTGGCTGTGGCAAGACAAGAGTGAGGGGTATGGGGCCAAGAGGCACACAGGCCACAGCTGCTCCTTTGCTGTTAACTTTATTGGTCTCCTCTGCAAATGGCTCAGGAGGTCACACCTACCCACCTCATCTTCCACAGCCTCTCACACAAGGGCCCCTGCTCAGGGCGTGCAGGGTGATTGCTTATTAAATGGCATATGGCCCAGCCAGAGGTGACCCTCTGGACACTCATGGGCTGTTTTTCCTGGGCAGACAGGAAGCAGTCTGTCACAACCCCAGGTTGTAAAGCAAAAGGACGCCACATTTGTTAAAACTCCCAGAAGCAGTATCAGCAGCACAAATGGTCAATACACATGAAAAGATAACCAAGCCTCACTTATAATCTGGGAAATGACAATTGGAATCATAAGACACCCTGTCCCACCCACTCCATTAGCAGAACGCATCGGCTAACTGGCACGGAAGTTGGGTTTCAGTGCAGCTCTTTCCTAGCAATTTGATAGATTTTTGTAAAATATAAAATACACACTCCTTTCACTTGAATTTCTCTTCCTAGGGGTATGTCTTATGGAAAAACAGAAGCACAAAGAAGCAGGCTAAGCCTAGTATGCATGAAGACCCGGCTTCAATCCCTAGCACCACAGAAAATGACCTGGAGGCACACAACTAATAATCCAGGCACCTAGGAGGTAAAGGCAGAAAGGGCTGAAGCTTAACATGATCTTCAACTACATACCAGGCTTGGACCAGCCTGGGCTACCTACGACCTCAGTCACACATACCAAGGATGTGTACTGCCACAACATGCCTGAATAGCAAAATACTGCGACATAAACAGCCAGCAGTAAAAGTCTGGTTACATAAAAGCATGGCAACTCATACAGTGGAAATATTCTAGTAATTATGTGGCTAAACTGGCTAGCCTTGTTGTAAGTGAAAAACCAAACTGTAAAATGAAACTACAGAATGGCTCCAGTCATAGAAGCACAAATCTGTGGGCAGGCTTAGACCCACAGACAAACAGAAAACTGTGTCATGTACACAGCAGACAGCATCAAAGGCCTCCAAAAGGATTTTGTTATCCATGTGTGTGCACGCTCGATTTTTGAGACAGTATCTTATTCTGTAGCCCAAGCTAGCCTGGAGCTCACTAGGCAACCCATTCTGGCTTCGAACCTGTGATCTTTCTCCTGCCTCTGCCTCCTGAGTGCTGGGATCTCAGGCATGCACTATCATGTCGCAGCTCTAAAGCAGATTGAATTCAAATTGTGGGGGTGAGGGGTGGCGGGTAGGGGATGGGGGGAGACTTTGGTTTTTTTTTTTTGGTTTTTGAGACAGGGTTTCTCTGTGTAGCCCTGGCTGTCCTGGAACTCACTCTGTAGACCAGGCTGGCCTTGAACTCAGAAATCCACTTGCCTTCTGCCTCCCAAGTGCTGGGATTAAAGGCATGCGCCACCAGCGCCCGGCTGAGACTTTTAAAATAAGAATTTGTTTTGTGTTATACTTACATAATTTAAAGTAACTTTTAAAGCTGATTTAATGAGCTGGACATGGTAGTTTCAGACCTAAAATCCCAGCCCTGGGGAAGTAGGTAAGAGGACTGGAAAAGTTGGAGACCTGCCTAGACTGTTTTAACAAAGTCCTGTCTCCGAAACTAGAAAGACAGGGGCCAGTGAGATGGCTCAGCTGGAACATCTGCCAGCTAGTCCTGATGTAGTCAAGTCCTGGAGTAGATGGAAACAAAAAACCAGACACCACCAAGCTGCTCTCTGACCTCTCCATGCACTCCATAGCACACCCAGCATACACACTAACAATCTGCCTGGTGGGGGCACACCCTTTCATCTGAGCACTTGGGAGGCAGAAGCAGGAGGATATCTGTGAGTTTAAAGCTAGCCCCGTCTACATAGAGAAACCTTATCTCAAAATAATAACAACAACCAAGCTCCTGTTCATGCCAACTTGGCAAGGAGCTTTAAAGGTTGTACAGTCTATTAATCCACACACTCCTGTGTTTAGGATTCTTGCTTTACCTAGCTCACTTCCTGTCCTCAGGGAAGGGCCTCAGCTTGGTGCTTTAGTCTCAGACCCCAGAGGGGGTAATCCATGAAGTATCACCTCCTAAGGTCTAGGAACAAAGTCCACCCCCTTCAGGAATGTGACAGTTTTGTTCCAGGTTGGACAGCCTTGGGTGGAGACAGGTTAGGGGCAGGAGGGAGGCTGGAGAACTGGGATTCTCTGGCCGTAGTGACATTACTATCACTATGCAATATTGTCTGATGAGTACAGAGATGCCTGAGCCGGGGCCCATCCCTCACGCGTGGGTCAGATAACAGACACCGGAGGAGCCTGTCTGGAATGTGGGACTCCTGCCCTAAGGGGACTCAGAACCTGGTCAGGGAGAAAGGATTAATAAGTGAGTCCTCCCATCCATCCACCATGGAGTCCTAACACTGGGCTGATATGGGGGGGGGGGTGTCACAGACCGAAACCTTGGGAAATAGCCCTGTATACATGACTGGAGATGGGTGGGAGTTAGGGCCATGAGGGAGCTGCTGTGGGTTCTGGAACATGGTTTGGTATTTATTATAGCAGAGCCAACCCAAGACAACAGCTTCTCCTCTCCAACAAGAATTCCTAGTCAGAGATGAAATGGCCAGTTTCCCTTATCACCTATTTTATTTCATTTTGTGCAATTTAAATGACCATTTATTTACTTTTAAAGACAGGTCTCACTTGCTATGTAGACCAGGGCTGGCCTTGAACTCAGAGACCCACAGTCCTTGACCTCCTGAATGCTGGAATTAAAGGCATGTGCCACCTTCACAATCAAGGATAGGTGAAAAGTATAGCTCTTACCCAATAGCTAAGATGTGAATGACAGGCGTGGAGGAAGGAGAAACTAGGCTGGGAAAGGCGCTTCTATTTGCATGTGGGCTGAGACTGAAGCCAAGGCCAGTGCTAGGCAAGTGCTCTCCCTCTGAGCTACATCCTTCTCCCTGGGAAAGCAGCTTTTGGGGTGAGAAAGGTCTCTAGGTAAGGCAGATGCAGGGTGGGAGCTAGTGGAAGCTCCCTGCAGGGCACACAAGCCCTTCAGACTTGAGCTTCATACTTCCATCCAGAAAAGGCCCAGGGACTTCGCAACCAACAATGTGAATGGAGGAGTTTTAAAGCTTGCAGAGTGCCTCATTTCAAGGCTAGGAGATGCTGGCTGGTGGTCATGCCCGGGAGGCAGGTGCCTCAGAGGCATGGAGTGTGTGGGGTGGGGGGGTATCAGGAGTGGAGAGGGCAGGGGGTGTAGTCAGGAGTGGGGCGGGCAGGTAGTTAGACCTATGAAAGCTTTTCTAGTAAACGTGTATAAGGGGGAAATGAAGGTGGGTTGCAAAGGCACACGCCTGTGATCTCACTACTTTAGAGGTAGAGGCCAGAAGATCAGGAGTTCAGGTGAGTCTTAGTTACATGGCAAAAAACAAAAACAACAGACAAAAAAACCCAAAGCCAAAACTGCAGATATGTGTGACATTGATCAGGAAGAAGGAGCCAAGGACACCCTAGTTAAGGGACAGAGTGTACTGCCGAGGGTGTAGGAAGTGTGAGCTTCAGGGGCACCCGGCTGGCCCCAGGGAAGCAGTATCAGAAGAGAAGCTCAAAGGTTAAAGAGCCAAAGTGAGTCTTAGAGATGGGAAGGAGGCCTGGGGGCTGGAAAGCTAGCGCTGCTGGCCAGCACTTGCTCTCATAGAAGGCCTAGGTTCAGTTCCCAGCACCCACACGGTGCTTATACTGTCCATAACTCTAATTGCAAGGGACCCAACATTCTCTTCTGACCTCTGGGCACAATGCACAAGTGTGATACACAGACATGTATGCAGACAAAACAGCCAGACACATTAAAGAAAAACAGAAAAAGAAAGTCAAAGGAAATCCCATCGCCTGCTGCTCTGTAGTCAGGAAACCTATGGTGTTTCACCAGCACTCAGTTAGTCCCTCTCTGTCCCTAGCAGGGTGTGGCATTTAGAGCCCAACTCCTTGAGATTAGGAAACCTAAACTGTAATCAAGTACTAGCCCCACTCCCCACATGCCCTGGGGGCTTTCGGCCAGTCAAGGATCAAGGGATGTGTAGTCGCCATTTGCCATTTAAGATCTGTAGACCGGATTGCACTGGAAGTCAGAGTTCACTTTACTGATAGGAAGTACATTGTGTTTCGAGCTCTCCACACTATAGGCCATAGGCTCCTCTAACTGAATTCATTTTTTCAACTTTTCTGTTAACACCTAGAGGCCTTTGTGTTGGTTGGGATGGGAAAGCAAATGCCAGATCTAACAGACTCACTAGAAAAGCTTTAAATAATTGCTGAAGCAGAGACAGATACATGCATATAGATACATATGGTTTGATCTATGCATAGATTATATATTTTCCATTACATTTTTGCGTATATTAACAAATATTCCTAATTTTTTTCTTCTGAAACAGGGTCTCACTATGTAGCCCTGGCTGGCCTGAACTCCCTAAATAGATAAAGTTGGCCTTGAACTCAAATCAACTAGCCTTTCCTCTTGAGTTCTGAGATTCAAAACATGCAGCACCAAGGGCTGGAGAGATGGCAGCACAGAGGTTAAAAGTGCTGGCTGTTCTTCCAGAGGTCTTGAGTTCAATTCCCAGAACCACATGGTGGCTCATAACCATCTATAGTGAGATCTGGTGCCCTCTTCTGGCCTGTAGGCAGAACATTGTATACATAATAAATACATCTTTAAAAACACTCACCACCACATCTGGCCAATATTGTTAACTTTTTTTTTTTATTCTTTTTGTTTGGTGGGGGGAGAGGGTCTTCTGTGTAGTAAAAGAGGGGCTTGAACTATGTGGTGTTGTACAGATCAAGCTGGCTTCAAACTTGTATCTTCCTTCTCCAGTCTCCCAAGATCCCCTCATTTACATATTCTTAATTTAAATGTAAAAAAAAAAGTTACTTACACTTGTTTGTTTATGTGTGCTGTTGTGTGTGTGTGTATGTGCACAGCACCTATATGGAGAATTCTTTCCTGTGTGAGGCTCAGTGACAAGTGCCCTTACTGGCTGGGGCCAACTTGACCACTCAAATCTTTTAAAATTTTAGCAGAAACCTAAAATGATTTTTTTTTAAATCTTCATTTTATGGGAGTGGGAAAAATCCTTCTTACTGTGGCTCTGACCTCCATGTGATTGATGCTTGAGAGAGACCAGGCCCAGGTCACTACCTCAGCACCTCTGCCTCAGGCTCAAGAGCAGAGGCACTGTATAGACCAAGGGTGAAGCAGAGCCTCTCTGATCCCCAGGCTCCCGGGAGAAGAGAGAGCAGCCTACTTTCTGAAGCGATACTACATAGTCTCAGTGCTAATGGCGGCCCTCTCAGACCGTGGCCAGGCTGCCCTCTCTCATTTTTCAGAAGGATGGTTTCTGTCTTCCTGGATCTCAAAGGAACTAGAAACAATACGGCAGCCAGAACCATGACCCCTCCCCTTGTTTGGAACTTTCTCTAGGACCAGCAAGCACGTACTGTTGTATAGCCTGAGGTCAAGACCCTGCTTCCTTTCTCTCCCCGTGGGAGTGGTGCCCACCACCCTCCCTTCCCACAGCTGACCTTAGAGGACTGTGGCTGCCTAGGTCTTTATGTGGCTTTCCCTTTCCCTTTCCCAGCTCTGGGCTGCTTCCAGCTCCCTCAAGCTTAACCAACGTGGAGCATGCCCCCAGCCAGTGCGGCTCCTGTATAGAGAAAGCTTTCGCAGACACACCTCTCCTGGCCTCCTGGGCACCACCTCAACCCCACAGCTGCAGCTCTTCTTTTCTCATTGCCCCACAACGTTGGCATCTCTGTGCACAAAATTCTGAGACTCTGCCTCTCTGGCCTCTACTGAGTAGGCTCCACAGACCCTGAGCCCTGCCTCCAGCTTCTTGACATCCCACACTGAACTCTCCATCCCAACAGCCAGTCAGCAAACAGCACAATCCTCGCCTGTGTCCAGGTGACTCCTGATGGTGTCCCCCATGGCTGTAGCAGTTCTCTGACCTTTCTATCAACATGCCTTTGATTCCATCGTCAAAATCCAGCCAAAGCGCCCTGTTGCCACGGCTATCACCTGCTCCCGAGTCATTTCTCTCACTGTCCACGCTTCTCTAGATACTCAAAGAAGGCAAATGCCACCTCTTACAAGAGACCTACCTTGCCCATGAACTGTAGTCTCACTGAGCCTCCAATTCCCCTCAGTTCTGTCTTTCTCACCCATCAGAACATCAACTCCATCCACAGGTGCCGGAGTGCTGTACGCACAGAGCTTACCTATGTGCACACACTACCTCGTACATGGCTAGCACCTATAAACAAGATGAAGGACAACTGCCAAGTAGTGGCTTCCTGGAAACACTAAGAGTTAACCCTAGGGGGAAATGGTCTCAGCTATGGCCCAACAAAAGTCCCAGAGAGTGGCTAGAACTGACTTTTGGTTTGGCAGTTCCACACTTGGCACCAAGGATAGAAGGCATCTCACCTCCCTTTTCCAACGTGCCAGCCACTCGTCCCGTTTCCGTTTGCTGATGTAGTAGGGGTCTCCTGCCTGGAAGGTGAGTCTTGGCATGGGCCGCTGACGGAGGCTGGACTCCCAGCCCAAGCCACCGCGCAGTCGGCCCCGGGAGCCCTAGACAGAGAGACAGACAGGTATTAAGGTGGGCACAGATACCCTGTGGGGTCCGCTCCTCCTGGAGGGGAAACTGAGAGAGGTCACTCATCCCAAACAGAATATAGAAATTCTGGCTCCCGGCCAGAGGGGTTGACCCCACTGAGGAGTGATTCGGAGTTGGTAGGGACACATGAACAAGGCAGTGAAGGGAAGTGCTTGATCTGAAGGGGTGAGCTGGCTGCCTCTCTAGGGGACTTCCAACCTCCACCCCCAACTTCCTCTCCCTCTCACAAGGGACAACCAAAGATGGGGCAGGGACCCACCCTCGGGCCCCCCTCACACACACTCGCCACAGTCCGTCAGAGAGGTGGCATTCTTCTAGAATCAGGATCCACAGAGCCCCTGGGGGTGAGGAAAACACTTGCCTCCATTTTCATGGATTCGATGTTGGTCTGCTTCTGTTCTTTGCCTGTGGAAAGGGAAGAACAAGAGGACTGTTGACCGAGTCACAGGGGTGGCTCAGAGGAGCCTGGGGCCCTCCATGGGGTCAGGGTCCTCCTAGTGTTTGCTTGTTCATGCGGCATCCACACTAGCCATACCATGTGACAGGCAAGGTCTGGAGCAGAGAGAGATCCTGGTCCAGGTCCCAGGCCCAAGGACACAGGAATAAGGAAAAAGTCAGGGGCATGGTTTCTGGCCTATGGACCCTGGTCTCGAGTACACAAAAGGGGCTTCGAAGTAGCCACCATCTGCTGCTTGCCCCCAGCCATCACTCAGAGAAAGGAGCAGGAGGGTGGAGGGGGAGAGCAGGGGTTGGACTGAAGACGCTAGACTGTGTTCACTTCTTTGTGTGGGGTAGGAAAAGGTGCTGGTACACAGACAGTGGGCCAGCGGGAACAGACCCCAGGAAATAGCTCGGTCTTTTCTGAGTCTCTCTTTTGCTACAAACATTTCTAAATGGTATGGCCCTGTTACCAACATGGAAACTGTCCTCCACTCCTAGCTCTTTCTCAGGTTAAGATAAGGATTTGAGGGTGGGGGAGGGCAGAGGAGACAGGGTTTTTCCATGTAGCCCTGGCTGTCTTGGAATTTGCTCTGTAGACAAGGCTGGCCTCAAACTTACAGAGATCTGCCTCTCTGAGGTGCTGGGATTAAAGGTGTGTGCTACCCAGCTCAGTCTGGATTCTAACCACCTCACCGTGACCCCCTAACCTCTCCTGTTTCCTCACTGACCCAAAATGACATGTTCTAAGGATTGGTGTGAGCAATAAATGCATGCACAGGGCTTGGCGTACAATAGGTACTGCCAACATGCCTCCCTTCTGTAAGGAACTCCCTGATGCACGCGTTTTCCTATTCTTTTGGCTTTTCTCAAAGTTCCGGGGCTGGGCACTGATTCCAGTTCCTGGGAAGGACATCTGGGCTGGAAGCCGCAGTCTCCACAGCGCCATCTTTAGGAAGGACTCTGTGTTTGTACAGGCCGGACACGAGGACAGCTACACCTTCTTGCCATTTCTGCATGCTTGCCAGGCTCCTCTCCCAGGCAACCCCGCGGCAGCTAGCTGTTTGGCTTTTCCTAAAGTAGGGAAAATTCGGCTGCCTTTCTTTACCTGAGCGCCTGAATTCTTTTCTTTGAGACTGAGAAAATACAGGGCTTGGGCCCAGAGCAGGAAGGACACTAAGGTTGGCTCACGTAGCTTGGTGTGCATGGGGTGGGGGGTTGGGGTGGGGTGGGTGCAAAAAACAAAGAGCCCCAAACGGAAAAAACAGCCCCTGCTACATCTCCCAGCCCAGGAACGGAAACCACCCGCAGCATTTATGGCTCTGAATCTTTAGCCTGGACGTTTCCCCTACTGTCACCAGCCAGGACCTGAGGTTCCTCTCTGCACCTGCCTAGAGCGCTCTGTACAGCCACGTGTGCCGGGCTCCATCTACAGGGGCTGGAGCGGGGGAGGGAAAAAGGGAAGGCAGAGCCCCTGCTGGTTACCCCGTGGGCTGTGGGCCCCGTGGTAGGCAGGCGTGGGCCTCGTGGAGGCGGTGCGTGGGAGGAGCGTGGTGGCTGTCACCCATGTGTGGGTGGGTGGTGTGCGCCCTCCCAGTACAGGGTACGTGGTTGGCCTTTTAAGGCACGTCTCACCCGCCACGTCTCTTCCTCCCTGCTTCCTCCATGTTCTCTCTCCCACAAGTCTGCTCCCCATTTTCCACGGGGTTTCTCCCCAAGCCTGCCCGGGCCTCCCACTTCTAGGGCAAGCCCCTCCCTCGGACCTCGGTGCTCAGCCCATGACCAGGCTGCCAGGAGGGGGCGCCTGCCCTGGATCGCGGCTCCTGCTGAGGCTGCAATAGCTGCAGCAGCAACCATGCAGCAGTCCGCAGAGGGTAGTGAGGACTCCAAGCTGGCCCAGGCTATTAGACTGTGTATTGGACCTAGGAGTTTCCCGAATACCGCCCCTTCTACTCCAGTGGCTTTTGACTACGTTTACCAGGAGTGATTTATTTATTTGAATATAAGAAAATTTGACCTGAAAAGAAGACATGTTTGAATCTGCTGAATATTTCACAAGAGGCAACTGAGGCCGGTGAGCGAGCTATAACTAGTTTCAGGGCTTCTGACTCTGAAGTGCACTGCCGCCATTATTCCTTGCCTCCTTTGCCAGTCTTCCAGCCCCAAAGTCTCCCAAATGCAGACTTCTTGAAAGAGTTTCCAGCTGGCTTCTTTCTGGAATTTTTTCCCAAAAGACTGCGCATGCCTACATGAGATTTCTCATTGTCAGTCACATGCACGCACGCATTCACGCACGCACACATGCACACTCTTTCCCTCTCCAGTCTTGCCAGCACACCACAAACTGGCTGTCTCAGAAAGCCAGGGCTCTCCCATATGCTCCTGGCTCAGACTCAAGGTCCCTGGGTTAGGTGCCTGTGTGCCTTCCAGAGTGCCTCTGGGATAGGAACATGACTCTAAGGCACGTCAGGTCCTGGGGACACGGGACATCAGGGGCTTCAATCACTTAACCTGTTGGCCAGAGACTATCCAGTAAGACTACCCCACGTTCTCTTTACAATGAGACAATATCCAGGCAACAGGGCAGGTGCTAGATTTGATATAAGCATGATTACTGGTCCATATCTGTCCTCATGCTCAGTGTGAGCAGAGCAGCCTTTGCTGATGCTCACCCACACTCCTCTGTCAGTTACCAGGTTTTATGTGTCCTGGTCTGACCTCCAAAGCCAAGAATGACCTTGAATTTCTGATGCCTCCATCCAACAAGTTCTGAGACCACACGTGTAAGCTACCACACCTGGCTGCCCTCCTTTCTTCCCCATAAGAAAAGCAGAGACCATCAGGTCTTCCTCACATGGCCCAAGGGTGAAGTGAGAGAGAAGAGGGTTCTCAGAAAGCATGAAGATCTCTGAGGTAGAGCTACAGATTCTGCATCTTGGAGTTATAGGTACTAGGGACCACAGATGGCCGGAGGACCCTGCTCAGTGGAAGAGAGCACGTGTGCAGAGGAGGCAGGCACAGTGGGCTTCCAGGAAGATGGATGAGACTCTCTGAAGAGAGCCTTGGAATGAGGGGAACTATCTCTTCCTCATCTGAAGTCCTCAGCTGAGATGCATTCATTGTCAGCTGACTGCTGGAGCTGTGGCCAGACCCCATACACCAACACACAGGCCAGAGCCTCCAGAAGGCCACTGTCCACCTCTCTTGGATGTCTAGGGTCACCAAGGGGTGAGTCTCCCTCCCCAAGGTCAAGTGGAAGTTGAGTGTGCCTACCACGCACAGACCTTGTCTGAGTCCCCAGCCTAGGTTATCACCTCTTCTTGAACATTTCTTTACCTCTTTGACCTCTGGCATTTGGTAGCCTCCCTCCATCTATGCAGATCTGTTTTGCTGGCCTAAAAATTGTCAGAGCAGGGCCGCTTCCTCCCCACATCCCGCAGCAGCTTCCCAACCTCTCAGCCCACCTCCCAGACCGTCTGAACCACTGAGGAATCTAGGTGGAAAGTCATCTTTTCCAATCACAGCCTGTCGGATCAGCCGTGAGACTGCAGCCAGGAAAGCCTGGTTTGGCTACCTGCCACCCACTGCCTGCCACATCCTTCCCCCTGGCTCTTTCCACTCCAGTCTGGTGGCTTCTGTCAGGTCCCTGATGTCCTGTTCTCTCTCACCTTGGAACCAGTCTGTTCTCACTATCTTCTTCCCCCACCGCTCCCATGATTATAACAGGATAGCCAGGGGCCAGCTTACGTTCTGAAGTCCTAGCTGCTCATGGCTGTCCCCTTGCTCCAGGAACACTGTCCTTCAAGCACAACAGCACATTTGGCTCTGTTGTCATTTTTGTGTGTGTGAGCATTGGTTTGGAGAGAGGAGGATGGCCTAAAAATTGATAGGCAGAGATGACCTTGAACTCCTAACTTTCCATCCTTCTCCAAAATCCTGAGATTTGGGCGCCATAGCAGTTGCTGCAGTGCTGAGGTCTAACCCAGGGCTACTTGTCTAGTCCTCACGACACATTTGAAAGCACACGGTCTCTAGCAAACTGTGAGGTCTTTGAGGACAAGAGCCAGGTTTCTGTTCAGGATGGTTTCCACAGAGCAGCACAGGACCTGGCACACACCAAACATGTTTAATGAACACTTGTTGGCTGACTGAGTGCCTAAGAACTAGAATGCAGACAGGGAAGCCCTGAAGTCAAGGTCAAAGAGCAAGGTCCTTGGAGCTTTGGCTCCATCCTGCTGGGTGGGAGGAACTGTCCTGGTACCTGCCTTGATGTGATCCTAGCACTCTGGAGGTGAGTTGAAGGGCACAGTATCTGTCTAGGAAGGGCACTGAGTGCTCCAGCATACCTGTTGCCGTGAGCTGCAAGGGATATCTCTGCTTCCTCGGTCTCTGCTCAGGCTCTCTCACCTCCTATGATGCCTAGACAGCTCAAGAGCCACACATCTACAGAGCACCGGAGAGTGAAGAGGCTCAAGAGCAAAGGTCAACAAGTCCTGGCTTGGAGAGGTAGCTCAGTTGGTACAGTGCTTTGCCCAGCATACATGAAGTCCTGGGTTCAATACCCTGGGCTCAAGCCTGAGAACCACATAAAAACAGGGATGGACAGACAAGATGGCTCAGAAGATAAAGGTGCTTGCTGCCAGACCTGACAATCTAAGTTTGAACCCCATCCCAAGGCTTTATACGATGGAAGGAGAGAACGGAATCCAAGTTGCCCTCTAACCTCTTCATGTATGCTGTGGCATACTCAAGTGTCAGACACACACACACACACACACTCAAGTGCCACACACACACACACATTCACACTCAAGTGCCATACACACACACTCAAGTGCCATACACACACACTCAAGTGCCAGACAAACACACACACACACACACACACACACACACACACACACGTGTACGTAAATAATAAAATGTGCATTGTGGTGGCTGGTTCTGCAATCCCAGAACTCAAGAGGTGGAGGAAGAAGTATCAGAAATTCGAGGTCTTGGCTAGGCATTGATAGTGCATGCCTTTAATCCCAGCACCCAGGAAGCAGAGACAGGCAAATATCTAAGCTTAAAACCTAGTCTATTCAGGGAATTCCAGGCCAGCCAGGCTACATAGTGAGACCCTTAAAAAAAAAAAAAAAAAAAAAAAAAAATCCATAGCCGGGCGGTGGTGGCGCACGCCTTTAATCCCAGCACTTGGGAGGCAGAGGCAGGAGGATTTCTGAGTTCGAGGCCAGCCTGGTCTACAGAGTGAGTTCCAGGACAGCCCGGACTACACAGAGAAACCCTGTCTCGAAAACCAAAAAAAAAAAAAAAAAAAAAATCCACGAACAAAATGTTAAAGGATTGAAAGCCAGAGGCAGGTTTGGAGGCCGTGTAAAAGTCACTTTTTACGTTCTTCTGGACTTAAGTGGGGGGCTAATCAAACCTCTTGAACAAGGTCTTTTGGAAGAGTAAATAGAACAACAAATGCAAAGTGCCTCGGAGTGTGCTTAAATATTTGCTGAATAATGAATGAAAGATATTTCAAAATAAGTTTGGAAACCTCTTTTCTGGAAATGTTCCCTCCTCTGCATAAATATTAGGTTTGGATTCATGCAAAATAAGTTATGCCAATTAATCAATTTACTCATCCCATCATACACACTTGGAAGGAAGACTTTTTGAAATTAAAATGCACATATGCAAAGCAACCTGGCAGGGCCCGGGAGGATCAAATGTGATAATGGAAGAGGAGGCGCCGAGTAAACTGTGAAGCCGGTACAAATGCGAGCTGTCCTCATTACTCACTTGTTTACAGCTTGCTTGGCCCTGAAAGCTCTGGCTTAACCTGAAAGAGAAAAGTGGGCGACTTTCCAAAATTCCAGGGCTAGGCCATAAAGTCCCCAGAGGGAGAGGTCTGAGCAGGGCCGTGCACACAGGGCCTCCTCCAGCCCTCCCCTGGGTGTCCACTGTCAGAACCAAGTTTTCTATGGAGTCAACCAAACTACAGTGTGTCAGGCAAGACCTCTGCACTGGGATAGGTAAACATGGCCTCTGCACTCCTCATGAGCCAAGGCAGGTCAAGTATAAAAGTAAGCCAGCCAGCTGGCAGTGGAGGGAAACTGAGGCACACAACCAGCATAAGAAGAAGGGGCACCTATTATCTCAGTCTAGCGTCCCTTGGCATTACACAAACAAACCCACTGTTGTCTGTTGCCAGAGCCAGCTTCCCCACCCCCACCCCTCCCATGAAGGGCCAAAACTCCAGATTTTCATTTGGAATTTCTTGATTTTTAAATACTGGCAACTAATTTTTAAAAAACTGTTTCGCACATTAGGTGGGCCAAGTAAACAAACATGTGCACATGCTGTATTGATCTAGTAGCTTCTAGACGATTGCCACGGCCCAGCCCACCTTTGCCCATCATCCTGAAACCTGCCATAGACTGAAGTCTGTGACTGTTGGGAGCTCAGAGGCCCCAGAAGAGGATTCCCTGAGGCAGGGACTCACCCTCTCCTGCAGAGGCTCCACGGCCCTCCTTGGTCACACAACAGCCGTTCTCCACAGCCCTGGAGGCTTCTGGTGGGGTCTCAGTTCCCTCTCCTTCAGCAGGGGCCCCACCCTTCTGCCCGGCAGCTAGGCTCCCCTCTTCAGGTTGGGGTTCACTCCGCTTCTCCAAGTCTCCATTGGGTAGCAGATCTGAGGTGCCAGAGTCCTGGGCCATGGGCTGAGACTTGGTGGTCACCGCTGGGTCCTTGGGGTGTCACTGCTTTCCACCTGCAAAGATGAAGAAGGACAAACATAAGGACAAGACCTTTGAAGGTTTAAGGGATCAAGCAGGTGGGCCAGCCTGATCCCACCACCCCAGGATACCCCCCACTGCGTTCCATTGCACTAGGACTTCCCACTTCTAAACAAATAATCCTGCAGCTGTGCATGCAGCCCAATTGGTAGAGTGCTTGTCTAGCAAACATGAAGCCCTAGGTTCAGTACCCAGTACTGTGTAAACCAGGCACAGTGGTATACACCTGTAATCCTGGTAGCAGGTAGAAGCAGGAGGATCAGAAGTTCAAGGGCATCCTCAGCCACATATAGAGTTTGAGGTCAGCCAGGGCTACATGAAACCCTGCCTTAAAAAACTAAAAGCAGGGCTGGCAAGATGGTTCCATTGGACAAGGTACTTGCTATGCAAGCTGGGTTACCTAAGTTCAATTCCCACACCAAAGAGAACCCACTCTGCAAAACTGTCCTTGACCCCCAACATACTCATTGTGTGCGTGCCTACACACAGATGAACATAATAAATAAAAACATAACAAGAGCCGGGCGGTGGTGGCGCACACCTTTAATCCCAGCACTTGGAGGCAGAGGCAGGCGGATTTTTGAGTTCGAGGCCAGCCTGGTCTACAGAGTGAGTTCCAGGACAGCCCGAGCTACACAGAGAAACCCTGTCTCGAAAAAACCAAAAAAAAAAAAAAAAAGATTGGAGGTGACTGACTGGTTCAGGGTCTGCTAGCTTCACAGGCTCCAGGGTGTGCACAGTAATCCTACAGTTACAGAATAGGGCAGGAAGTGGCAGAACTAGCTCAGCAAGCCCAGAGAGACCTGAGCCAGGCATGGTGGCACGAGCCAGGGATCCTAGCATTTGGAAGGTAGAGACAAAAGGACCAGAAGCTCAGGGTCACCTTAGCTACACAGTGAGTGTGAGGCCAACTTAGCTACACGAGACCCTGACTCAAAAACCAAACCAAACAGACAGAAAGAAGACTCACTTCTTTTTGAAAGGTAAGGTGACTATGCTTAATCAACAGATACTTTGTTCTTTGTTTCACAGGGTCCTGGCCTTGAACTCATTCTATAGATAAAGATGAACCTCTGTCTTTGCTTCCTGAGTATCCTCAGACAATTGGCATGTTGTCACCTTGCCCAGACCCTTTTCCCTATTATAAAAGTAATGGGCCAGGTGTGGTGGCACAGAGGCAGAGGCAAGCAGATTTCTTTGAGTGCTAGGCCAGCCAGGACAACATACTAAGAGTCTGTTTCAACAAAAATATATAAATTTTAATTAGTAATGAAAAACCAGACATACAGGGCTGGAGAGATGGCTCAGCCATTAAGAGTACTGACTGCCCCTCCAGGGGTACTGAGTTCAATTCCCAGCAACTAAATGGTGGCTCACAACTATCTATAGTGGGATCTGATGCCCTCCTCTGTCTGATGCGCTCTTCTGTTATGCATGCATACATGCAAACACAGTGCTCATATACATACATAAATAAGTCTTTTAAAATAATCAGGCATACATAATATATTTTTGTGTGACTAAGTCACAGTTATCCCAGGCCAGCCTCAAACTCGCTATGTAGCTAAGGATCACCTTAAACTCCTGAGTTTCCTACCTCCACCTCCTGAGTGTGGCATAACAGTCATGTACCAACACACCCAGTTTATGTGGGGCTGGGAATTATACCCAGGGCCTTGTACTTCTAGGCATGTATTCTACCCACTAAGCCAAATCCCCAGCCCCATAAAAATTTGAATTGCAGAAACCAAAGCTAAGCTGGTAAGATGGCTCAGCAGGTAAGAGGACTTGCTGCCAAGCCTGATGACCTGAGTCTGATAACCAGGACCCACGAGTTGGAAGGAGAGAACCAGCGTCTGCAAGTTGTCCTCTGACCTCCTCCAGGAAAGTGTCTGTCTGTCAGTCTCTTTATCTGTCTCTTTCTCACACAAGTCTCAGTCTCTCTCATACACACACCAAATAAATAAATGTAAACAAAAATTTTTAAATAAAATACTTGTTTTAAAGGTTAAACTCCTATATGAATACCCCCAAGTTATGTTCTCCCTGAAAATCATAGCAGCTTGATAAACACCCTCATCCCCAGCAGGGTCTCAGCATATGGCCCTGGCTGCCCTGGCACTCAAGGAGCTCCAGGGCGATCTGCCCTCACCTCCTGCGTGCTAGCAGTGAAGGAGTGGGAGCCATACTCCATCTTTTTAGACTCTCTGTTCCGTCTCAGGCTAGAGAGATGGCTCGTGGTTAATGGCTCCTGCAGAGGACCTAGGTTCAATTCCTAGCAACCCCATGGTGGCTTACAACTAGAACTCCAGTCCCAGGGGATTCAATGCTCTCTTCTGACATCCACAAGCACCATGCATACACATGGTGATCATAGATACATGGTGGCAAAACATTCATATACATAATTAAATAAACAAACAAAATAAAACAAGGTTTCATATAGTCGAGGCTGGCTTCAAACAAACTGTGCATCTGAGGCTGGCCTTGAACTCTTGATCCTCCTGCTTTGTGTGCCAAGTGCTGGGACAGCAGGCATGTGTCAAAGGGCTAGGTTTCCATTTTAGACTTCTCAGTCACGTGTAAGTTACAAATCTGTCCACACAGTCACACACACAACGAGATCCAAAATCGTGTTTTTTTTTTTTTTTTTTTTTTTTTTTTGTTTTTCGAGACAGGGTTTCTCTGTGTAGCCCTGGCTGTCCTGGAACTCAATCTGTAGACCAGGCTGGCCCTCGAACTCAGAAATCCGCCTGCCTCTGCCTCCCAAGTGCTGGTATTAAAGGCGTGCGCCACCACCGCCCGGCCAAAATCGTGTTTTATCATGATACCCAGAAGGTTCTAGAACTCACTTCTCCCCTGACAAATACAATGGCATCTCTCCACACCCCACATACGGCTCTCCCTCCTGCTTAGTGATGCTCTGTGACTCATACCAACTGTGGGTACTGGGGCTGAGCTGCTTCCTGCTGTAGTGAACCCTATAACTTCCAGTTCCCTATAGCTAAGTATATTCATAGGGCAGTCCCAGGGGACTAAATCCCAGGGGACAAGCTCGCTCCAGAAAGGCTGCAGCACCAGCACATAGCCTGAGAGGCACAAGCTGCTGGCCCCTCACCTCACAGCCTCCATTTCATGTGTGGGATGGGATAGCTCACTGCTGTTTGTCGAGGAGCCCTGAGAGTGGCAAACCCAGGGTCTGACTGAAACCACGTCCTGAGGGCCCAGCAGTTGGCCTAGTTGATCCAGCAGTCTATGCTCTGGGCTCTTCATCTGGAAGAGAAAATGCTGAGGAGCTGCGTCACTGCGGCTCGCCTCAGCAGCTGGGGTTCCGGGAGGCTGCAGCACGAAGAGGAAGTGCCAGAGGGAGGGAGGAAGCCACCATAGGCCATGCCAGGCTGCTGGGCAGCTGCATGCAGAAAAGAGAAGCGAACAGATGACCACCCACTTCCTTTCGTCCCGGCCCCCACGCCATGTGCCTGACCCACCTCAGGGCGGAAACTGCACCTTGCATCTTCCTGTGTCAGTCTGTCAACTCTGCAAGGTTGAGGTGAGTCACGCATGGAGAAGGCCATGCCTCACTGCCCTGGTGGACACTTTCCAGGGACCAGTGGTACCAGGTACCACAAAGCCGACGTGTATGACAGGGAAGCGGGCAGCTTGCACTTGGACAGAAGCAATCTCTCTTGGTTGCTCTCTCTCTTAGCCACTCGCTGCCCCTACAGAGCTGCCCAAGATCATCCTGGAGGCTCATTTCTTGCCTGAGGATCACACGGGCCTCCTTACCCAAGGACTCGATTCCTGTTGATACCAGCTCCATAGCCCATGGAGCCAGGAGTGCTAGCTCTCTGCCTGGCTACACAGTCTTCATCACACTGCATAGGTGCTGCCCCACCAGCCCTGCCAGAAGGACCCCCTCTGCAGCAGCATCAATTCATCCAGAGGTGAGAGCCAATACACAGGTGGGGATGAAGGGATGGGAATCTACCACACAACTGTAAGCCTAGGATCAGCTCAATGGCTGAAAGGCTCACCCCTTCCCATTGGCCCACACCATCCCCTGCTCCCCATTTGGTGCTGGAATTAAACCCAGAGCCTTTCATGCATGTATTATGTAAATGCTACCAATGAGCTATATCCCAGCCGACCCCCCCTAAGCTCGCCCCCCCCCAAGCTCTCTTCCTAACACCCCTATCCTCTCCTGTTTGACTCTTTTGTTCCTATTTTGTTTTTGTTTTGTTTGTTTTTTTGAGATTGGTTTCACCTAATCCAGGCTAGCCTCATGCAGCCCACTAGCCTCATGCAGCCCAGGCTAGCCTTAAATTCCTGATTCGTACCTCCCCAGCACTTGCCCTTTTGTGTGCTGGAATTACAAGTGTGCACTACCACACTCGGTTTATTCAATGCTGAGGGTAGACCCTGGGCTTCATTTGTGCTAGGCAAGCACTCTACACAGTGAACCACTCCACTTCCTTTGAGTCAGCCACTGACCTGAGGTTCAAGTGAACTCATGACTCCTACACCATAGCTGACCCTTGCTTCTCCTTACTATCCAGAACACTGGGCTAAGCATGGCCTCTCCCTAGGGCAATTGGAACCTGGGCAACTGGGAGAATAAATCCATCTACAGAACTACCCAGAGGAAGGAATCCAGACTGGAGTCAATGGACCAAAGCCTTCCAGTTTCTGGGGAGGAGTTGGGGACTTACTAAAAGGGGCATTTCAGGGGCTGGAGAGATGGCTCAATAGTTAAGAGCACTGATTGCTCTTCCAGGGGGTCCTAAGTTCAATTCCCAGCAACCACGTAGTGGCTCACAATCATCTGTAATAGAATCTGATGCCCTCTTCTGGTGTGTCTGAAGAGAGCTACAGGGTACTCATATACATAAAGTAAACAAATAACACTTTTTAAAAAGGGGGTGGTATTTTGAGCAGCCAGACCTGTGAGTCTACCTTGTGTTCCGGCCCCTCCTCTTTCCCTAGCAGTTCCTACACTCCTGGAACACAGGGACTTGGTTTAAGCCAGTTGGATCTATCACAGAGCAGGACCACACCACCACTCCATAAATATTCCCAATGGCTCCATTAACGACAAAGTTCAAACACCCAGCTCATGAGCCCAGAGGGAGCTCTGGCCCTGTGGCCATGTCAGAGTGTCACACCAGCTGCTTCTGTTTGCTTTACTTTGACAGTGCCTCTGAAGAAGACAGCAAGGCCCTGAGACAGACATTCCACGGGTCACTCCTGGCCATCTTAGGAGGCACTGAGTACAGCTGCAGACAGACAGCATCAGGGAGGAAAGAGCAGCAGTGAAGACCTTCTCTTCTGAAGAACTAGGGGGAGGGATGTTCTGGAGATTGACACTAACATCCCAGGATTCAGTCAAACCTGGTCCCTTTGCCACTGTCTGTAAACCCTGCCAATAGCCTATGCCCAGCTCTGAAAGCCCTCATTACATAGATGGCAGATGTGGCGAGCTGCTGGGTCCAACCTTACCCCAGGACCAGTAGAATCCACAGTGGTTTGCACTCCCAGAAGTTCTCAGTTTGCTGACCTTTGCCCCCTGCCAGGAACGATCCTATCCCTGTCTCTAGACAACTCTCCCCTGCTTCCCTGCTACCCAGCACCCTCCTCAACCTCTGCTTCATGGAGCACATTCTGAGCAGAGTTCATGGGTAGTTCCTGCAGGGAAACACCACTGCTCCCCTCAGGACATTTGGCAATGTGGCTGGAGATTGGTTTGGTGTCACGTGTCACATGCTGGCAGCTAGTGGATACAGGTTATGGATGCTGTTACATGCCCTAACATCTACCACATCTAGCTTTAAGGAGCACATTTAAAAAAAACAAAAACAAAAAAAACCCTGCCGGGCAGTGGTGGCACACACCTTTAATCCCAGCACTTGGGAGGCAGAGGCAGGCGGATTTCTGAGTTCGAGGCCAGCCTGGTCTACAGAGTGAGTTCCAGGACAGCCTGGGCTACACAGAGAAACCCTGTCTCGGGGAAAAAAAAAAAAAACCTAACCAAAAAAATAATTCTGCGGTAGCTGGCTGTGGTGACCCAGACCTGTAATTCCAGCACTTTCAGACTGACATAAGAGGATTGCTACAAGTTCAAGGCCAGGTTTGGACTATGTAGGGAGACCCTGTCTCAAAAAATAAAAATAAACAAAATAACCCCCCAAATCCATGATAAAGTATATACAAAATTTGTCATTTTAACCATTTTGAAATATACATTGACTACATTCATGTTCTGTGACTATCACCCCACATAGAAGTTCTGCACCCTGAAACAGTAACCCTCAGCCTATGCCTCGCTCCCACAGCCCTCGCCATATAGATGACAGATGTGGACAGCTGCTGGGTCCAGCCTCATCCAGAGGAGGGCTGGTGGCGTCCTCCCCCCAGCAGGCCACACTGTTTACAGAGCTCCCACGATCCCATTCCAGCATTCACCTCACTAGAGTAACATGAGGGAGACTCAGCCAGGGAGGTGACTGTCCTTCAGATGGCTGTCCTGTACTTGGGTCACCCTGGGAGCTTTGCTGAGGACTGTGAGGAATGTGTGTGAGCAGAGGCCAGCCTTGGAGCCATCTTCTTCAGATGAGCTCCACATATTGCCTCAGGAGGCTTGAGATAATTAAGTTTATTGATTTTATGGGTGCCAGGTCCTTTGCTGGGTGCTAGCACGCTGGGGTAGAGAAAGGAAAGGCAGCACCCACAGTCCAGAAGGGAGGCACACTGTGAAGAAGCCATGACTCTAGCATGATGAATTACAAGTGCTTTACCACTGAGTTCCACCCCCAACGCTAGGAGCAGCCCCTATAGTGATCTCTGTCAACTCTACCTCAGAAAGTTTGGTCTCTGACAACAGCTGACATTGCTCCTTTTGAGCCATTGCTGGGGCCTGTGGCTTCTCTTTCACCCCTTCATCTGACCAGTGAACAGTGCTTTGTTTTTCTACAACCGCCCCCCCCCCCCCCCCCCCCGCCAGGTCAGGATTTGCTTCTTGCCCCATGCTTCCTTTATTCCCAGTCCTTAAAGGATACAGAGTAAGAACACAAGGTGTGACTGTGCGAGCCTATCAGGAAGCTGGGTACAGTGGCACACATGCCTTTAATCTTTATACTCAGAAGGCAGAGAAGGCAAGTTTCTGTGAGTTTGAGGCTAGCCTGGTTTACATTGAGAATTTCAGGACACCCTGACCCAAAAAATAAAATAAAATAAAGAGTAAAACCCCTCAGGTCTCTTGTATATTTTTTACAGGTAAGACCCGTTTTTAATGAAACCTTGGTCCACACAAAAGGCTGGTAGGTTCAGGGTTGGCCTCTCAACCCCTATACAACATGCCTGCCCCACCTTGCTCAGCAGGGCCTCAGCAGAACCTGCCACTTTTCCCTTGGTTCTGCCCTCCTTTAAGGGCCAGGCAAGCCCCACATTTCCCAGTAGATTTTCCCTGGCTTCCTTGACCCTCAAGGTCCACAGCTGGTGGAACCCCCACTCCACCCCACCACTGGCCTCCCTCAGATTTTTCTTGTATGCTCAGGAGGGCAAACCTTCAGGAAGAGTTAAATTCCTGGAGCTGCACGTACCCCATCCCGCTCTATCTCCCTCAGACCTTCTGGAAGGCCACTGCTGGGGTGTGACCAGGAGCAGCAGCCCAGGACTAAGAGAGCCTAAAACCAAGGGGGATCAGCCATTAAGTCTCCATCTAAAGAGCTTGCAAAGCACAGGTCTGCTCTGGAAACAAGGAGGGGATTGAGTTCTGCTGGAGAAGAATCAAATGGCTCTCAGAATGGAAAAGTCAGCCACACTGCAAAGCCCAGGGAGCCGTAAAACTGCCCAGGCAGCTGAGGCTCAGTCCAGCACTGCCTAGCTTCCCCTGACTTCTGCCCTTCTGCCCTACAACACTGCCCTCTGGAACCACTCCCTCCTGGCTGTGCAGGAGGCTGCTATGGACTAAGGAGCCCAGCCTGGCTCAGCTGAGCTCGGCGCCAGCTCCCACCCACTCCTCCTCCCGCCCTTGCTGAGTTATTCTTAGCAAGAGTGACCTCAGAATGCTCCCTCCAAGCAAAAATAACCCTGGAGGAAGTTGGTGGGTATAAATCCCCACTGATATGCATGTAGCCAGCAAACAGGGTGTGGACCTTGCAGGACCTGTCACCCCTACCACCCAACCCCAGGGTCCGGTGGGCCAAGGCAGAAACTGTCCCTCTGCTGCCCCAGCTGGAACCACCCACAAAGAACAAAGACGTCTGCAGAGCTGTCTGGGCTTGTGACCGTGCAGGAACCAGCCTTACACAGCTCCACTTGTCACGGTGCAGGGTCTTCAGGAGCTGAACAGGAAAATGGCCCTTTCTTTCCACGGAGCCGCACACACAGGCCTGATTCCACATACCACATGCCAGTCTCCTCCTCCCCAGCATGGGCACTGGCCAGCCCACAGGCCCTAGCCCAGGTGCCAGCTCCTTTCCTAAGCCCCTCCTAGCCCAGCAGCTGGCTTCCTGTTTCCTGTTGCCGGCAGTATCTTGGCTTTCACCAATGCAATGTTGCCATCGACACAGGCCAATGCCCACTCTGAAGCAGGCTCATCTCCCAGTCCTTGGACCACCCAGCCTCCCCAGTTATACCTGGATTTCTGGGATTTGTGTCAAATTCTCCCTCAGTTGTATTTTTTTTTCTTTCTTTTATTTTTTATTTTGAGATAAGACTCTTCCATGGCCAAGGCTAGCCTTGAACTTGATGCTGGCTAAGGATGACCTTGAACTTCTGATCCTCCATATCTCAAGTCCTGGCCCTATAGGCATGTTTATGTGGTGCTGAGAATCCAATCCAGGGACTGGTGCACGCACAGCAAGCATGCTACCAACTGAGCTACACCCAGATGTCAGCTTTCTCTGAGTGTTTTTCTGGGAACACTATGCACTATGCCCTGCATTCATATACTAACTTAAAAGAGCCTCTGGGGACCCAGGCTCCCAGGGAGAAGAAAAGCAAGGGCTTCACAGTAGGGGGTGGGGATCCAAGAGGTGAATCTTTTAATTATTATTATTAGGGTGTGTGTGAGAGCATTCGAGCTTGTGTGTGCGTGTGTGCATATATGTATATGTAACACACAAACGTGCTCATGCCATTGGCATGAAGGTTGGAGGACAATTCTTGAGAGCTGGTCTCCATCCTGCACAGATTCTTCAGGCTTTTACCTACTAAGTCATCGCTAGTCTGAGGTAAGTCTTGGAACCGTCTTTGTAGGCACTCCTCGATCTAGTGAAATAAGTTCCACTTGGCAGACATGCAAAGGAGCCTGTATGGATTGTGGCAAGTTCAAGGACAGCCCAGGCTTCAAAGTGTCTGTCTCAAAAAACAATCAACCAGTGGAGGAACAAACTCTATTATCCAGAGTTAAAAGCAAATCCATGATTTTAGGTTGTGGGTTTGGGGGTAGGGGCTAAGAGCACAGGAAGCTGTTATGGGCTGGATTCTAACTTCTCTACTTGCTAAGAAAGCGATCATTGTAAAAACAATGAACATGAATAATAATGTTCATTACTAAAAGAAGGGTGGGGGGGGAGGAGGTAGAGGAGGGGAGGAGTTTCCAGGGCTAGGGGTGGGGATCAGGGCCTGAGCACTTGGCTGAAGATGGGTAAACTAGGTTTGAGTGCCACTCAGTGAGTAAGTATATAAATAAGTAAATAAATTAGATTGCAGCTTAGAAACCTCAAGCTCTTAGACACGGATTCAGAGCATGGACAAGCAACAACCCTGCCTCTGGCAGTGAGGCATGCAGACCACTGCCTTCCAAACATTTGTCTGGTTTCCTAGTACTTCACCCATACTGATTCCACAAGCAGGTCAAGGGGGACTTATCATCAAGGGGACCAAACTGGACTTTGTTTATTATATACTTTTCCGTCTGTGTGTGTGTGTGTGTGTGTGTGTGTGTGTGTGTGTGTGTGTGTATTACATGGGGGCAGTGCACAGACCACAGCAGGGGTGTGGAAATTCCAAACCAACTTCGTGAAGCCTGTCCTCTTTGTCCGCCTCTTCATGGGTTCTAGGGCCTGAATTCAGGCTGCCAGCTACGTGCAATGAGTGCAGGTACCTTTGCTTGCTGAACCACACCCCTGGCCCTGGGCTTCATTTTCAAGCCAGACTTGATGGGGTGTGGCTCCAAGGGAAGAGGCAAGTAGGGCTATCAAACCGCACAAGTGGGGAGAATGAGCCTGGAGTATCCTGGGGGGCAGCAAGAATACAAGATTCTTCAGAGACCTGCCAAGCAGTTTATTACTGTGCCTCTCTTTTCTAGTGCACTAGATTGGAAGGTAAGTTTCTTCTTCCCAGGTGAAGAGCAAGAAGCAATATGGGGTTCTGGGAAGTAAGCTAGCCTGGGTATCCCTAGCTAGGAAACTAACACAGTAGCACCCAAGGACAGATGTCTGAGGAAAGCAAAGATGCACGGGCTTGGGGACAAATTGAGGAGGTGCCAAGGGTACTTAATTTGGAGTTGAAGGACAGATGGTGTACTTGAACCTCTCTGTCCAGTGCTGCAGGGTAAAGCTTACACAAAGGAAGTTCTCCTCCCCGACCACACTTGGCTTCTAGGCCTCCCCTTCATTATCTCCTGCCCTCCTCAGACATGCCTGGGAGACACACAGGGCTGCTCCAATGCTCCTCGGGGATCTAGTCCCAGGGCTGCAGCAGATCCCAGAGAAGCCTGCTGAGCTCCTGCTGCAAAGGAGAAAAGAACATCAGGAGAGAGGAGAAAATCTGGGTTGCACCTGCCCCACAAGAGCTAAGAACCCCAACTAAGGCCATCTGTAGTCTGCAGGAACAGGAAACATCCCCAAGTGGCCTGCCAATAAAAGCTGCATTCTATAAGCTGACTTTCTGTTGCCTCCAATGTATAAGGTGTCCTTTAAAAGATTTTTAAAAAAATATATGAGGGTTTTGTCTGCTTGTATGTCTGTGGTCCATTCCTGCCTGGTACTCTTGCAGGTCAAAAAGAACATCTGATCCCCTGGACCTGGACTTACATATGATTGTGAGCCACCAGGTAGGTGCTGAAGTCAAACCCAATGTCCTCTGCGGGAGCAAGAAGTGCACCTGCTAAGTCAGACTCTCCAGTTCCTTACAAAGGTTTTTTGCTTTTTTTTTTTTATCATTATTTAGTTGTTTTGTTTTTTTTTTGGGAGGGCAGGGTTTCTCTGTAGTTCTGGCTGTCCTGCAACTCACTCTGTAGACCAGGCTGGCCTTAAATTCACAGAGATCTGCCTGCCTCTGCCTCCCAAGTGCCAGGACTAAAGGTGTGCACCACACCACCTGGCTGACTTCTAATCCTCCTGCCGCCACACCCAAGTACTCAACATTATACAGAACTGGGTCCGACCCAGTGATTCATGCATGTGAGGCAAGCACTCTACCAACCAAGTCACAGTCGCAGACCCCAAGGTCTCTTCCATCACATGTCCCAGACTCTCAGTGGCACCAGCTTTCCAAGGGGTTCTCCCCAGAGGCCTCTCCTCTGAGTGCAGGTGGCTGCAGTGTCACCCAGGGCACAGGATGGGCCACACCACTTGATGCTTGGCACAATGTGCACTGAGGGGTCAGTGCTGGCCCCCACCGCAAAGGCCCACAGCCTGGTCCATGGACACTGAAATTATGCAAGTTTATTATCTGGCCAGCACTGCCCATCTGGGCTCCACTTTGCAGTTTGCAAGCACCCCAGGAGGTGCACAGAGCAGGTATTCATGGCAGCCCATTTTACCAGGGAGGAAGTGGTCAGAGAGGTTCAGTAATTGCACAAGGTCACATATCTTGGAAGCACCAAACATGACATTCTTTCTCTTGTCAAACTGTGATTGCCACGGTGCTAGGCAGGGACGAGCCTAGCGCCCTTGCTCTGCACTGGACTGAATTCATCTCAGGCACCCTAGAAGGAATACATCCTGCCTGCGGTTCTGGCTGTGACTTGTTCAAGCTCATAAAGGTGGTGGACTGTGAAGGGGGTGTTTGAACCAGGTCTGCTGGTCTTCAAAGACAGTATTTTTTTTTTTTTTTGCACCGAAGCTGGATCCAGGCAAGAGCTGAATGCCTCCCGCCCAGTCTCACACCCTCTGACCCCAGACTTTCACCCTCCTTGGTGCTGCGCCTGCCTTTTGATTCCAGACCGACAAATTGGAGTCAAAGGTCACTGGTTCTTTATTTGTTACAGGTGGTGGCTCTGGGTGCTCAGCGACTAGAGTGCAGACATTTGCTCTGCAGATTACAGGCTGAGGTGCCTCAGGGGGCAAGGACATGCCTGCAGTCAAATGGAGCCAGCTGCTCCCTCACACGCCTTCACCCCTCAAGGTGCTCTTGCGTGAAAGAGTGGGACAGAAGCATGGGGAATCTGCCTGCCCAGATGCCTCAAACTGGAAATTCTTCTGAACTCATTTCATTCTTCCACTGTCAGGTGAATTTTTCATTACAGGCCATAAAATATCCATGTGTGCTTTATTATTAAGATGTCCTAAATTACTTACCAGCTAGTTACCTAACTTCCACCCTTCCCTCTATGTCATGCAGAATTGGCTGTGGTTCCCATTAGCTTCCCACAGGTTCCCAGACCCTCTGGCCTCTGTGGAGCCAGCTCCCTAACTGGATGTGTGAAAATCGCTCCTCCCAGCTGTCCCACTGCCTGAAGGACTGTTACCAATCTGGAGCTGCTGCTCCACTTCATCCTCCTGCTCCAAGTTTACCGATCTCTGCTAGTGGGGTAAGAGAGAGGAACCACTGGCCTTGTGCTGGGAAATAATTATCCACCCTTAGGCCGAGGGAGGCAGGCTCTTGCAGTCAGCAGCTTCGCCACACCCCCCAGCTCTCTCCATCTTGAGCAACCCCAGAGCTCCCCAAGGCCTCAGCAGCATGGCTCCCTGGAGCAGGAGCTTGTGGGCCAGCTGCACCATGCCAGCCACCCTGCAGGCCTTCAGCAGTGCCTGGGGCTCTCTTGCAGAAACTTAGCCTGCATGTCTTCCTTTCTTGGAATCAGGCTCTGCCTGGTCTCTGGTCCTCCTGGGAGCAGAGGACCATGGCTAGTGTATGGCTTTGTGGCAGGGGCTGGACTCAGAGGCTCTTAGTCCAGCTGGGGAATGTAGCAGGCTTTCTTGGTACCCTTCCAGTGGGAAGCCAGGGGTTAGAGCCTGGTTGAAATTTTAGCTCCCACACTCACAGACAAGTTCCCTGGCCTCTAGTTCAAAACTGGAGGAAATATGGAAAGGAAAGGTAGGTTCAAAGAACGGAGGAAGTAACAAAGCCCGACAGCTGGCCTTCATGTCCCCAAGGCCTTGCAGATATACATCGCTGCTGTGCACAGCACAGGCATGGTCATGTGAGAGACACTTACCGGTGGGTGCTTGCGCTTCCGGCCAGGCCTCCCCACCTTCCGGGCCGTGGCACTGGGCTCCGGGCGCTCTTCCTTGCCACGATTCTCCTCCTGTTCCTCTCCTTCCTGTGGACACAGACACACCCTGTAAGCCAGAGCTGACCCGAGAACGCACTGTGTTCCAGGCTATCTGGACTAACATGGGCCTCCTCCTGTGCTACCTCCAGAACATTCACATTTCCAGGGCTGTGCCATGCTGTCCTCAACTGTCTTATATGGTAAAGTTGAACCCCATCCCAGTACATCCAGAGGGCTGGGGTACAGCTTCAGTGGCAGAGTATTTGCCTAGCATGCACAATACCCAAGGTCCAATCCCAAGCACTGGCCAATAAAATAGCTGGGTAACTAAATCCTAGAGGGACCCCAGGGACCTCCTGTGGAGTATTACTCCCTCTGATGACTTCACTGTGTTTTGATTTTTTTTTTTTTTTTTTTTTAAAGATAGGGTCTCAGTATATAACTCTAGATGACCTTGAGCTTGCAATGTAGACTAGGCCTCAAAAGAAACTGTTTCTGCCTTCTAGTTCCAGGATTAAAAGTATATGTCCCATGCACAACCTCTTTTTTATTTTTTATTTATTTATTTGTTTGTTTATTTATTTATTGGTTTTTCGAGACAGAGTTTCTCTGTGTAGTCCTGGCTGTCCTGGAACTCACTCTGTAGACCAGGCTGGCCTCAAACTCAGCAATCCGCCGCCCAAGTGCTGGGATTAAAGGCGTGCGCCACCACTGCCCGGCACAACTTCCTTTTTGAAAGAAAAAAAAAATTATTATTGGGATTTTTTTTTTGTTTCTTTTCTTTGTTTTGTTTGTTTGTTTGTTTCTTTCTTTCTTTCTTTCTTTTTTGAGACACAGTTTCTCTGTGTAGCCCTGACTGTCCTGGAACTCACTCTATAGACCAGGCTGCTGACCTCAACTTCGGAGGAGATCCATCTGCCTCTGCCTCTACCACCGGGCTTCTAAGACAGGATCTCACCTTGCTCTGACTAGGCTCAAACTCCCTATATAGCCAACCTTGAGCTACTGTCTCCATTTCTGAGTGAGCATGCCACCACACTTGGCTTTAAGCACACAAAGATTTTATGCATGTACACATATAAAGCACACAAAGAGTACATGTATGTGCACATATGGAGATGAAGCCAGTCTCAGGTGTCTTCCTCAACTGCTCTCCACCTTTAAAAATATAATTTCTTTAAGCCAAGTATGCTGGTGGCCCACGCCTTTAGTCCTAGCACTGGAGAGGCAGAAGCAGGTGGATCTCTGAATTCAAGGCCATCCTGGCCTACAAAGCAAATTTCAGGTCAGCCAGGGCTACAGAGAAACTCCATCTCAGAAAAACAAAAATAAACAAATAAAAAATAATGTCCTTAAAAATTATTACATAAATTATTTGTGTGTATGTGCATGCACACACATGTACAAGTGAACATGTGACAGAGAACTCTCAGGCGTTCATTCTCTCTACCGTGGGGTATTGGGAATTGAACTCAGGTGGTCAGGCTTTGTGCCAAGTGAACTCTATCAGCAACCCTAACCCTTATGTTTTGAGACAGGGTCTTCCCAGTGAACTGGCTGGCAAGCACCAGAGACCTTCCTTCTGTCTCCCTCAGCACTGAGGTTACAGGTATGAGCCACACCCCAGTTTTTATGTGGGTGCGGGGATCTGGCCTTGGATCATCATGTGCAACAGCAAACACTTTACCCACGGAGCCATCTCTCCAACTCCCATATTTTCCAAACTATAAAATCATAACACGGCCAGGCAGTGGTGGCTCATTCCTGTTAGCCCAGAACTCAGGAGGCAGAGGCAAGCAGATCTCTGAATTCCAGGCCAGCCTAGTCTAAGAGAGAGTTCCAGAACAGCCAGGACTACACAGAGCAACCCTGTCTTGAAAAACAAAAAAACAAACAAACAAACATAAATAAAGGAAAGAAGGAAGGAAGGAAGGAAGAGAAGGAAGGAAGGAGGAGGGAGGGAGGGAGTGGAGGGAGGAAGGGAGGAAGGGAGGAAGGAAAGGAAGGAAGGAAGGAAGGAAGGAAGGAAGGAAGGAAGGAAGAAAAGATCCTAACCCGAGGCTCTGGTAATGGATTTATTTCTGAGATTGTTTGGTTTGGATGCTAGGTACTGAACCCAGGGATTCATATTTGCTACATAAGGGCTCTACCACTGAGCCATATGCCCAAATCACAGTTGGTTTTATTTCTATGAAGGGGGGAAAAACTTACATAGTTACAGACATTCAAGCAGCAAGCTATTTAATGAGTCTTTATTGAAAACAAAATATCATAAAATGATCAATTTATTGACATTGTTTAAAATGCATGCAATACTTGTATCTGTGCAGAATGCAGGAATTTCATTCAGGCTGTAAACACTCCTGCCCCAGAGCCTGGTCCATGTGGCCCTGGCACTGATGCCACCGCATCACACAATTGTCTTGGAAGCCATGGCACCTCTTGATCCTTCTCACTAAATTCTGTTTGCTTTACTCCTACTCATCAAAACCTGCTCAGGGCTGAGCCCTCTGGGCTTATCTTCTGGGGTAGAGTTGCATACCTAGAAAGTCCTGCCTCACTGCTCCAGCCTGGCCACAAACCACCCACAAGTCCCTTTTGACTCAGCAGGCCCCAACATGACTAACCACTGGCAGAAACAATGTTGGGAAGGGGAGAGAGCCCTTGCCCAAGGGCAGCAGGCTGCTCCCCAGCCCCACATGATATTAGCAGCTGAAAATGGCTTTGCAGAGCTCACTGCAGAAGCCAAGCCACAGAGACACTAGTACCATGGACAGAGAAGGCAAGGGTGCCCGTGCTTCCTGGAGATTTGCGATGGTCCTCCACATCCCACTCAACTTTCATTTTCTGTGACTTCAAAATAGTTTGTGGTTCACCACATCGATTTTCAGGTATTGGTAGGGCATGTAATGAAGACCTACTGTGACCAATCACAGGCATTTGACACAGAGTAAGAGCAATACTGACCTATTTGCCTGCCCATCCATCCATCTACTCATGGCATGTCTAGGAAGCAGACAGTCACACCTCAAGTTCTAACAGGCCTCTGAAGAGATGTGAGTGGAGGTGACAGACAGCCATACCTTGGCACCTACTGGTGGGGACTGTCCAGCTTACAAAGGAGACAGAAGAGCTCTGCACAGAAGAGGTCTCCAGTGCACTGGAGGAGAAAGGAAGGGCTAGCAGGCAAGAGACCTGATACAGTGATGTCAAGGAGATCTGGCTAGGGGTTACAGCTGGCTTCGGAGGGCAGTGCCACTGGACAAGGCACAATGCCATGAGGACAACGGGCTGGAGAAGCCCTGAAGGGGACCATGTAAGGAGCTCAGCCATAAAGGATCTCCAGGGGAGCCGCAAGCAGAGGCTCCAGCGTGGAGGGAGAGGCTGACCAAGAGGTGAGGCTAGAAGGCTCCAGGGAGACAGGCCACAGAAGGGCCCTGCACAGGTAGCCCACGGACACATGTCCATGAGAAGCTAGTTGTTGTTCTGTTGAGTTGTGTCCCAAGGTCCTAAGGATGTGTCTTTAAGAAACTAGTGGGGACATATAGATCAAATCTGACATACACAGCTCAGAGTGTGCAGGTTTACTGTACCATGGCAACTTTGGGAGTAGGACATTGCTTTTGGTTTGATTCTACCACAGTTTGTGACTGTCTTTATAGAAAAATATCAGGGAAAGTGTGAAGTCATAGAGATGCCTACAGCAGGTCCACAATCCTGCGTCCCCATCATGGGTCCTCCCCGCTGAGCCTTAGCTTCCTCCCTCATAGGACAGGTAAGAATACAGCTGCTCTGCCTGCCTTTGGTTTCTAAAGTGAACAAATACCAGGTCCCTTGTCTGCTCCGTTCACTGTTTCTACCTCAGAGCCTAGGATGGGTCCTAGAGCTATCACTACCCAGAAATTCTGGGATTTGAAGTATTATTTCTTTTTTTTTTTTTTGAGACAGGGTTTCTCTGTATAGCCCTGGCTGTCCTGGAACTCACTTGGTAGACCAGGCTGGCCCTGAACTCAGAAATCCGCCTGCCTCTGCCTCCCAAGTGCTGGGATTAAAGGCGTGCGCCACCACCACCCTGCTGAAGTATTATTTCTTTAGCAAACTACATTTATCACAGTTTTGGGGATTTGTTTGACTTTCTAGACTTCATTTGAAAAATCAAAGAGTGAAATCCAGTCTGGGTCTTTACTCAGGAAAAAAGAAAACATGGCTACCAATACAGCAATGACCAGACACCAAAACCATTTGGGCTAGATTGGTAAATCATTTGCCTAGTATGCTTGAAACTGAGGGCTGGATCCCCAGCGCTGCATAACCCAGGAGTGGCAATCTATGCCTGCAATGCCAGCACTTGGAAGGTAGACGTGGAAGGTCATATTTTTAAGGTTATCCTGGGCTTTACAGAGAGTTCAAAACCATCTTCAGCTATCACACACACAAAAAAAGAAATCGCAAAACCAAAGACACTTGACCTTTTGGTACAGACAAACCCTTGTTCTCATGACCCCAGGGAAATTTCGGCCTTTAGAGTCTTTAACAGTAAACCTATGCCATGTGGTCCCTCCATGTGCTGCTCACATGTTTTACCTCATACAAGGTGTCCAGGCATGCTACACACAGTCAGCACACTTTTGTCCCTGCTGGGTTCAATTTAGGCTAAACCAGCCTAGGAAGAAGAAGCCAGCCACCTTCGCAGAACCTAGAGAGTACAGGCAGGGAGCTGTGTACCTGGCCTGAACCCCACGCCCAGCATGAAGCAAAATATGCATAGAGCAGACCTCCCAGTCTTCTGGATCCATATCCAGCTTTGGCTTCCACCTTCTCCTACAGCTCAGCACAGCTTTGTGGAAAGCAAGTTAACACACACACATTCTAAAATGGAGGATATGCTTTCTGCTCTGAGCCTGCCCGTGGTTCATACCACCAGACAGGGGGCTGATACACTGACTGGGTGAGCAGATGGCCTGGGCCATGCCCTCAGTGACTCCAGGAAGGTCTATCAAGTGGTTTATTCTTGCATCTGTCAGGAGCCTGTTTTATGCAGTGACAGTGCTGATGGCTTAAGCAAAGGAATGTGGGCTATGCTTCTCAAATTTGCAAGCAGCACCGAATGAAGGGGCATCTCTAATACTGAAATGCAAGAACCTACGCTGTAGTAACCCGAGCAGCTGGAAAGAGCAGTACATTTAGTGGGAACAGATTTGAGCCCAGATTGGTCTCCTCATCTGTCAGGGTAGGAGTCTCAATTAGCCCCTCAAGAACTGTAGGGGGCAGAAATTATAGACAGGGGGGTTTTGCAAAGAGCAGGGCTGGGCTGGGACTTACACAGTGCTGTTTACTAGTCACCTCAAACTTAGCGTCTCTGCAGCCTGCTTTTCTTATCCATAAAATGGAAACCATGCTTGCTCCACAGCTGTAGCATAAGAAATAATAAGGCGATAGAGGAACCCCGGCACGTGACAGTCACTGGGGAATGGCTTACTTCCTCCTGCCTCCATACAGCCTGACTAGAATGTTTCACATGGGCCAGCATTCCCAGCCTGCCAGCAGAGGCCCCCTCCTGGCCTCCAGCAAATCCCAGCTCTCTCCCCTCCATGTGCAGCCATCATTCACAAGCAGACAGATACCAACATCTGGCTGCTGCCGTTGCTATGGTGAGCTATGCGGATGCTGGGGCAGCCGACTTTTCCAAATTGCAAGGTGGATTATGTCATTCTACAGAGCTTTAACCCTCTCTGAGGGGAACCCCAGGGACCTGCAGGATCAAGCCCAGCTCCTAGTCTTTGCAAAGGTCCCTGGGCTCTTGCTAAACTGCCTATGTCTCCTTTCCATCCCAGGCCCCAACACAGGCAGCAGGTGCAAAAGCAGCTGCTTCCCCAGGAGTTCTTCTGCCTACACCACCTTCCCTGAAGGATTCTCAGGCTTGCTTCCCCTACCTAGACTGAATGGATAGGTCCTGATAGCTGCACACCCCTGTAATGCTATGAGCTCCTTGAATCAAGTAACCAGAGCTGTTGTTTTTGGTTTTGGAGGCAGAGTCTCACCATGAATTTCAGGCTGACCTCAGACTTGCAATCCTCCTGCCTCCCAGTGCTAGGATTATGGCATGCACTAATATGCTTGGCCAATAGGGACTTCTTGAAAGGTAGAGGCAGGAGGATCAGAGGTTCTAGGCCAGCCTAGAGTACTTGAGTTCCTGTTCTAAAAACCAACAACAACAGAAAAAAAAAAAAAAAAAAAAAAAGCCTAGCCTGACAGACAGCATAAAACAGACACCAGACAACTCTTAGATGGGTGACTCTCATATAGCAAATACTCAGTAAAGAATGGAGTCCACATACACAAATGAGACACACACACAAACCTACAAACCTATGCAAATATGCAGTGCACAAGGCACAGAATCACATAAATCTCTGTCTCCACAGTCACAAACAGGATATCTGGGTTTAGCCCAGCCTGGTCTAAACCTCACTGTGTAGCCTAAGCTGGCTTCAAACATACAGCAGTCCTCCTGCCTTCCCTCTGGTGCTACTAATAAGTATGAGCCACCACATCTGTTCTGTTTCTCGTTCATGTGTTGAGGGAGGCCCTCAGTGTAGAAACTCAGAATATCCATGAGTTCATGATCCTCTAGGCTGCATCTCCCGAGTGTCAGGGATCTGCCTCAACACCCAACCTAAAACAGATCATCATACCTTAAATATAATTGTCACTTTCCTTTTCTGGAAGTCTTTACAGCTTTGGGGGCACCTTCAGCTACGGTGGCCTGTTAGATTAAGGGGTTCCCACCAGTGTCTCTCTAAAATTCTCAGGCTATGATTTGACCTACATTTTAGCACAGCTCACTGGATGGATTATTTTAAGCCACACACATCTTTGCCTTCTGACAAGCTGGGCTATGCCAACAATAATCGCTCACATTTGTACAATACAGCAAAATCAACAACACATTTCCATATATTTGTTTTTGTTGTTGGGTTTTGAAACAGGCTCTGAAGTGCCTGAGCCGGCCTGGAACCCAATAGGTAGCTGAGACTGGCTTGAACTTCTGATCTTCTTTTCTCTGCCTCCCGAGTGCTGGGGTTACAGGCTGCACTACCACGCCTGGCTCTATTTCATTTTATTTTTATGATTGACAGAAACCACAGCAGGTGTCATGTTCTCCCATCACACAGGTGGTAAACTGAAGCTTAGAGAGATTATGAGATTTGTAGAAGGCAGAGGCAGGAGAGGGAGCCCTCAGAACCAGCAGCTCCCTCTTCTCGTTTCCAGCCTGTGGGTCTTTTGGATGTAGCCTGCCTCTGTATCCATCTATGCCATGTTCTATGCACACATGTGCAGGCACACACTGTGGAAATACAAGCAGTGCGCACTGAAAGCACACCTCATTCACTGGCATGCAAACACATTCACACACGCTTGCCTCTCCAGGCCTAGACATACGGTCCTTGTCCCCCCAAAGAGATATTCTGCCTGAAGTCCTTTCCCAGAAACAGAGAGCCATCCATGCATCTATTAGTGCTTAGAGCAGAAGCCACTGACCCAGAATCTGCTGAACAGATGCCTCAAGTTGGTGTTTGAGTCAAGGAGATGAACTTGCCAGATCTAGCCAGCTACTTGCCCAGTCCTCCCAGGACAATAAGCATGTACAGCCTTTGCCAGCTGGCTGACCTCCCAGGAACTGTCTGTGGCCATGGAATTTGATGAAAGAATTGTCTTCTGCAGGAGGCAAAGCCCTGCCCTGGGCTGTCTGAGCACCCTGCTGCAGGAGCCCTAGCAGGGCATCACAGACCTGTAGGACACAGCACTGCCCTTACATGCACACGCTCACATGCAGACACGCCTCATCCCCTAGGGAGGTGGGTCTTGCTCCACAAGGGACAGAGGCTGAGGACCTGTGAGTATTAAGAACTGCTTAGAGACACTTCCAGAGTTGCCTCGAAAGCTCATCAACCCTTCACTTCAGTAACTGACAGTAGTCGGCAAACATTCACTGGTTTCATAGGATAATTACTAATGGAAAGAATTTATCCCTTCTAGCCAAAGGCCACCACTTCTCTGGAGACAGGAGCATGCCTTAGTTCTCTTTTGGGACCCCTACAGATCATAGAAACTTATTTCTACATTAAAGGATTTGAAATAGTTTTGCTGCCGGGCAGTGGTGGGATACCTTTAATCCCAGCACTCGGGAGGCAAAGGCAGGTGGATCTCTGAGTTCGAGGCCAGCCTGTCTACAGAGTGAGTTCCAGGACTGCCAGGGCTACACAGAGAAACCCTGTCTCAAAAAAACAAAACAAAATAAAACAAAAGAGATAGTTTTGCCTGCCAGTGAGTGCATCCATCCTGCCTCTCAAGCTGCTCACTTCTGGGACAAATGCACGCACAGTAAGCCGGATCTCATCCCCGACTTTTAGGCCAGGCAACAGTGAAAATATCCACTGAACGCCTACTGTGTACTGGACACAAATGAAACTCAGTCTTGAGCTCTCAAGCGGAATACCCACTGTTCTGCTTGCAACCAGCCCCATGGGCACCAAGCACACTCATGCCTGTTCCTTCAGCAGCCCACCATGGGTCTGGGCGTCCCCTGATTCACAGTAGTAGCTAGTCTAGTTGAAACTACTTTTTTTTTGTTTGTTTTCTTGAGACAGGGTTTCTCTGTGTAGCCCAGGCTGTCCTGGAACTCACTCTGTAGACCAGGCTGGCCTCGAACTCAGAGATCCACCTGCCTCTGCCTCCCAAGTGCTGGGATTAAAGGTGTGCGCCACCACCGCCCTGCTTAGTTGAAACTACTTTGCAGCCACCTGGTCTTTGCCAAGTTCCCTAGCCTCCTCTGGCTCCCCACCTGTGGAATGGGGATAAAAGCAGCAGGTGCTTCCCAGGTTACTATGAACATAACCGCAGTGTAAAGGAGATGTGTGACTCAACTTGCCATACCTTACAGTGAAGTAAGATGTGACGGCTGACACCTTAACTGTCCTGTGGGTCTACAAAGGAAACAACAGGTACAACCAGGCCTCCTGGGCCCAGGCCAGAAGGGACACTTGCTAAGCTCAGCTCTCCATGTCCCCTCTACATAGCTGATTCTAGTCTTCCCCACACTTACCCTAGAGGACCTGCTTTCCTAACAGGGCTGGGCTCTAACCCTCCCCTTATCATTTAATGCTTAAAGGATCAATATGACTGTAGCCTGGCTGTGGCCCCTGCTCAGACTCCTGGAGCTAACCACAGCAGGCAGTAGGTCTCGCTGTCACTTGCCTTGGCTTCCCTTCCATCCCATGAGTAAAGAGGCCTCAGCCTTTTGAGCCCAAAGACCTGGAGAAGGGAGCTTCTTTTCCATGCTGGGCTCATAGAGGCCACTCCACACACCCTGGTTGGCTCCCTTCCCTCACAGCCCAGAGAGGGGCAGGCAGGCAGGTAGGTATGGAGGCAAGGAGGTACACAAACAAGTGATCCAGAACTAGACTAATTAGGCTAAATTACTATGTGGCAGGTCCCTAAGTTAATCAATCACTCATATACACCATCTCACCGAACATTGCAGGCAGGCAGGCAGGTAGGCAGGGTGCTGGCTTTGCAGCTGAGTCATGCAAGAAGCCCTGATGCAAATCCAGGTCTGGATCTAGGGCCTGGCTGACCCCACCTGAGGTCTTGCTGAGAGCTTAGCTAAACTTGCCAGTCCATAGCATCTAACTTTAGAGAAGTTTAAACAACATAAGCCAATCCTGGGCCTGGTCAGCTCTAGTGGGCTGTGTACATCGCAAGCCTGACTCAAGTGCCAAGCATTCAATTACTCCACTAAATAGAAATGTATGTGTCATTATCATGTGAAAAGAAAAAAAAAAAATCAGCTCTTCTCTATTAGAGAGGTGGCTCAGTGGCTAAAAGTGTGTATTGGCTCTTTCAGAGGACCTGAGTTCTGTTCCCAGTACCCACATCAGCCAGCTCACAATGGGCTGTAACTCTAGCTCCAGGGGATCCAAGCCTCTAGTCTTCACAGTGCCCAGAAACACACACACATACACACACACACACACACACACACACACACACACACACACATAATTTAAAATGAATGATTTTCAATTTTTTAAAAATAAAAATAAAAACAGAAAAGTCCACTGGGGTATGTTTTTCAAAGGAGCCTCTAATACCTAGCCAGCCGTGAGATGTGAGGAAATCTGAAGGCAGTAAGGTAGAGCCCCCACAACGTTGTGCTCCTGAAGACCTGTGGAGTTGCTGGGGACCTCACCAATGATGCCCTTGAGCTGCATGTCACACAGAGGAAGAGCCTCTGTGTCAAGGGAAACCTGCACTTGCTAGGTCTCTGGCTGCACTTGAAGGAAAGAGGACAGAGCCTGAGCCTTGAACCCATGTGCACTCGCGCGTGCGTACACACACACACACACACACACACACACACACACACACACTTTGAGCTCTCTAGCACAAATCTGCACCACTGCAGTCTCCTCTACCCCACAACAGGGAAGGCAGAAGGGGCCACCTGCCTGAGTGACAGGACATGGCCTTACCATCTTGTAGTTCCCACCCTATTGTTTGGTAGTCCTTCAGGACCATCTGTTTCATCCTGCAGACTTATGGAACTGAGCTGTGTGCGAGACCCACAGACAGGTAAGGAAGTCTGGGGAAATACAGGGATGGAGGGAGGAAGAGAAGAAACAGTACATCCAAAGAGGGAGAGAGAGAGGGCAGCTGGATGCTCACAGCAGTGTCTCCAATGAGGAAGATCTCTCTCTCTCTCTCTCTCTCTCTTCTGTCTCTGTTTTTTCTCTCTCTTGTTCTCAGTCTCCATCTCTCTGTCTCTCTCTGTCTCTCTCTCTTTCTCTCTCTCTCCCTCTTCTTCTCCCTCTCTCTCTGGATGTGCCTTCAACATCCACATATGAAGAGCTACACAGATCCCAACTTTCATTCTAAATAAACACCGTTGAACTCTGCAACATGCAGAGCAGCAGATATGGAGGCCACTGCTCGCTCCACCCTCTTCGCCTTGAAGGACCCAGAACAGCAAACTGGGAGACTGCATACCAGTGACTTAGCATCTCCAAGCTTCCATTCAGTCCTTAATAAGAGAAAATCATGAAAATATCAGTGCCTTTTGGGGCAATCCTAAGAATTAAAATAATTCATATAGAGTGTCTTAGTAAACAGACAATGCTCAGTGCATCTTGGCCACAAAGTTTCTGAAGCCAGAGAAAAGGGCAGCATGGAGGTCATGGAGATAGCCCTAGCCACAGAGATACCCCACTACTACCTTCTCCCCACCTCTGCTCTCAGCCTCCCCAAGCTGCAGCCCCTCCCAGCTCATGGATGGCAGGGTGCAGAGCTCACTGCCACAAATCCCTCTGTATATTCTCAGAGACAGCACAGCCCTTTTGTCTGTCACCCCAACTCCACACTCCATCTGCCTGGCCCTGGGCTCCCTGGTGGGGTGTGATGCCTTTGGCTCCCATCCATGGCATTCCTCCTTCTACATGCCACTACAGACCCTGGCGAATCATGTAAGAGAGGGATGGAGACCCCACCCTCCTGGGCTGTGAGTGACAGACACCCAGGGTCCCAACCCTAGAGCCCTCAACTCCGTAGGTCCAGCAAAGCCCCTTGCAACTCCCATATGTTTGCAGGAGATGCTGAAATGCTTGATTTGGGAGTCACAGTTGAGAACGATTGGTCTACAAACTATAACCCAAGAGAGTACAGTGAGGGCTTTCCCAGAGAGGGGATGGATCAAGGAAGTAGCTAGCAAGAGAGGCAAGGCAAAAACAAAGGCCTGAAACTCTAGGACGGGCATAAATGGTATCCAGAGGCTGCAAGTAGAAGGGTAGACAGGCAGGTGGGGCTGCTGAATGAAAAGGGCCAGCAGGGCCTCACCCCTTCCCTCAGGCTCAGCAGACGGCTCTATTGTGCCAGGTCTGTGTCATCTCTGTAGACTCTTGGGCTGTAGAGCAAGTCCATGTCCCCCATATACAACTACACAATGCCCCTGTCCCAGGCTGGCTTTTAAGGACCATTATGTCAACTGTCAGTGTCTCTACCTGCTTTTACCAGGTGGCTCTGCTGGAGCCAGCCCATGGGAGCCAGGTGAGCCAGCATATGTGTTGTAGGTGGAGGTGGTTTGAAAGGAGGCCCAGCCAGGCTCTAGCCTTTGTCTATCCAGACTGCTGTCATCTTTTGGTATAATGGCCCCTGCCAGTATGTGAATATGCTCACTCTATCAGTCCCAGGATCTAGTGCTGGGTGTTGTTTGTTGCCACCAGAGCCAGAGCAGTTACTATGGGTAGATAATAATAGCAATCGTAATCCCTCATAATTGGACCAGACTTTGCTGTCTGCAGGGCACTTCCCTGCCTGTGACCTCATCTGACTTCCACAGGCGCCCTGTAAGACAGGCAAGGCTAGAGTTACTATCCCCATTTTCCAGCTGAGCAAACACAAGCCCAGATGGCCTGAAGTCACTTCTCCCATAAGTGGCAGCCCCAGCATTGGGGCCTGGGACTTCTGACTTCTTGTATAGTGTTTCTTCCTCTGCTTCAAAGTGAACTATCACAATACAGAGATCATGTGACTTGCTGCTCTGTAGGGTGTGGTTCACAGCCCAATAACAGGAGTCTGTCCCAGCTGTAGGCGTGTCTGGAGTATATGAAGGTGTATCAGCATCCATCAGAACATGGAGCCAGGGCAGAAGAGACTCAGGGTCACTCAGCCTAGCAGAGAAACAAGGCCAGGCCCAAGGAAAGGAGGGAATTAGCTACATCACCACTGCCACTGCAGAATTCAGGAGACTGTAAGTATTGCCACCATTATGGCCAGGGACTGTGCACTCTTTGAGTTCAGAAGGCCCGCAGGGAACTTAGACTATCCAGTCATGTCCCATGGGATCACAAGGGAGAGGCTGGAGGGCTGGGGCTGGGCTCCGTGAGTAGAATGTTTGCCTTGCACACACTAGGCTGGGTTTGAACACTCTATAAACCAGTTGGGGTGGCACAAGCCTGGCCTGGATTCAGGATGTGGAGGGCAGGAACAGAACTTTAAGGTCATCCTTTGCTACATTGAGTATTTAGACCAGTTTGGACTGCATGAGACCAAGTCTAAAGGGGAGGAGTGGCAGAACTAAGAACTTCCAAGGGCCCCTGTCCAGGGACACACCATGATCCCAGCTTGTCAGTACAGATGACTACACATGCACACACAGCACTGTGCAGGGTTGTAGGTTGGGCCCCTGGACCTTTCATGTGCACATCTACATATATATATGTGTATATACTGGGGTGGGATCCTTGTCTACATCAGGACTGTGGGTGGTTACAGTAAGGTAAGATCCAGGAGGCAAGAGAGCAGACCCCCTTCTGGGCTCACCACTGACAAAGCCCAGCACCCTCTTCTGTAAACCAGGCCACCTGTTGCACCTCAGCTGTTTCAAGGGTTGCCACCAGGACACAGAATAATGGATGGAAGACACCGAGAACACAGAAACACACTCTAAGGCTGAACGAGGCAGGAAAGGACTGGGTATGAATGTGAGGGCTCCCAGCTGCTGGCTCTTGCCTGTATGGACATCCCTTGTCAGGAGAACAAACTTCACACACCTCTCCCAGGGACCGAGAGAGGCAGGACTGTGGAGTTGAGAGACCAACAGAGGGGACATAGAGTCCAGTGTTGGAGTTAGTGGCCACAGCTCCAAGGTGACTTTTTGTGGCCCCTTCAGGGATTCCCATCCATCTGATGAAATCCCTTTTGACTGACTTGATCCCAACCTGGAGTTCAGCAGTAGGGTGAAGGTCACTCCCACAGGACTCTGAAAACACAGAAGTCACTGGCTCCATGGCCTGGAGTCACATCAAAGGTTACCCAGTGACTCGCACTTGGAGCCTGGGTGGGTGAGACATCATTGTCTCCAAAGGTCGATGATGTCACTTGCTCCTGAGCATCTGAACAAAGCCACGTGCTAGAATATCTGTGTGGGCTGATCACCTCATGTCTACAGTGCCCCAGAAAGCTACTGAATACAGGGGAGAAACAGGCAGCTCCAACACAGAGGTGCAATGATACCCAAGGTCTCACAGCTATATAGGGCAGATCCAAAAAGAAATGCAGGCGTTTGAACACCCCCTCCCTACAAGAATGACCCCTCAAAGCTGCACAGACCTATAGTTTGGGCCTACTGATCCTCAAAGTTGACCCTCAGAGACCACAGTGGTTGTAACTACCGTCCTGCAACCAGAGTGCCTACCTCAGCTTAGAATTTAACTAAGCGTCTGTTTCCCAGCAACTGTGTGGCAGAAACAATCAGTATATGTGACCCATGACCCATCACAACAGCAGGTCAGCACCCCTAAGCTCTCATTATGTGGGGACAGGCCCCTCTCCTTTCCTGGGCACCAGCCATACGGTCCACTAAAGAACCAAGAGGGTTGCTCACCTTTCGATCATCCTCCCGCTCCAGAGAGGAGCTGCTGGTGTCCCCGGGGCCGCTGGAGGGCATTGCTGGCAGCTGGGCAGTAGGAGGCAGGCTGGGGCTGCGAGGACGCTGCGGGACTGCAAGGGCTTCAGAGAAGGAATTATCGTGGTCTTTGTAAGCAAGAGCTAAAACTTAAACATAGATCCTGATGTTAAGCCCTCGGAAAAGTGCTGCCTCAGCGCTGGTCTTCAGGTGGCTCTGCCTGTAAAGAAGAGAAGTTGGTCAGCAGGGCACAGCACAGACCCTCCAGCCCAGGGCCAGCCTGGCCTCTGACCTCTCTTCTCCCAGTCTCGCCAGCACCCTAGAGTGTGAGAAATTGAGGCAGTCTCTCTCGCCAGCACCCTAGAGTGTGAGAAATTGAGGCAGTCTCCACCTCCTCTAAGAGCCTGGAGGCTATGACAGTCCCTTTCCGAAACTCAAAGGTGTAGCGCACGCCACTGCTGGGACTTCCAGAGGCCTCCTGCTCCTCCCCTCTCAGCTTTTCTTCCCTCTGAACACTTCCGCAACCCTTCCTCCCACCCCAGCCAGTCCCTGGGAAACCCCAGCCACCACCAGAGGCCCCCAGACCAGCTACATTTTCCTTCTAATCTGTCCTCACCCGACCCCCCCCACCCCCACACTGCTCCTCCAGTGGAGGAGGAAGTGAGCAGCAGCCACAGGATGTAGTGAAATGAATGTCATTTTGCTCAGCTTGCCCAGGACAGGCACCCCACTGACAAAGCTGAGCCCGAACCCTGGCTGTTCTGGGATGCCGGGTTTGCTGCACTCTCTGGGTGCCAAGGGATGAGCCCCAAGGCCATAGTTGCACTGAACAGGCATGCAAGCCGCCCTCTCCAAGCCCCTCTTGTGGCCCCATATGCCGTCAGAACTGGTGGGCTTGAGCTCTACCAAACGCGCACACAGCTGTATTTCAGGGGCTTTTCTTCCTCCCTCCTCCAGGTGTGGGCCGCAAGCCAGTGAAATAACAAAGCCTGAGCCTCAGGCCACAGCTCAGGGTGGGTGTGTTACTGCCACAAATCAACCCCCTTCACTCCCGGAGACACACAACGGTTCCTGCCCCCACCCCCACCCCAAGAGACAGCGCCAAGCCCCTGCCTTAAGTGTGTGCCTGCCGGGAGGGGATTGGCAATAGTGGGAGAGTAGGAGGTAGGCTGGATCCGAGCCCACCCACACCCTTCCCCTTCCAGTTCCCTGTTCTGCTTCCCAGCTCCCCTCCCTGTTGGGCCCTTCTTCCCAGCCCCCTCTGCCAGGGCTCCCTGGAAAACCAGGAACGGGAGACTGCCCAGGCTTGGGTTTCCCGTGGGCTCTGTCCCTTCCCCAGGGATGTGATAGCCTGGGAGGTGGGTGCCCCAGTTTGGGCTCTGTACTGGCCGCGATGGGAGGAAGCTGGAGAGGGGCGGGCATTGCAGAGCCGGGAGAAAGGGACTCAGAAGTTAAAAACCAAGCCCTGCTGGAGAGGCTATGCCTAAGGGCTGCACTCTATCTAGAGAGGCTCTAGGAAGGAGATGCCTTACTCCCAACAACATTAAGCTTGTCTGGGTACTGGGTTCAAGGCTGGCTGCCTAAATACCTGAGAGGGTGGCGCCAACAAAGAGAGTGGCCCGCACAGTGACACCCACCACACCTCATTTGGAAAGCTCCAAGCTCTTCCCTAGTTTACTGCTAAGGCTAAGGCTCAAACAGTTGGGACATGTCTGAGGTGTGAGCCAGATCTCGTGACTGAACTCTGAGGGGCTGAGTGCTCTTGGAAGCTATATTCCCCCTTATCCCCACAGCCGAGAGGAAAACTGATCCAACCCAGTATTCCAAGAGGCTTCTCTCCTGCTATTGGCCAGTGATCTCACCCAAATCCCAGCTTCCCCTCTGTGACCATAGTTGTTTCCAATCACCCCCCATCAAAACCTTGACAAGTGGGTGTCAGCCCAGAGATTCACTCAGTGGGAAAGAATGCTGGACTCAGAGCTAGCAGATAAGGTCACCACAGGGTTAGTGGACCCCCAGGATGTCATCCAGCTCCCACCTGACAGGCTATTGGAACCTCACAAGCAAGTCTGTTGGAGACCTGCCAACAGACTGGGCATCTTCAAGTACCCCGCAATGGAGACAGACCAGGCACAAAGCAAGCTGGGAATTGCTTTGCCCAGAGAAACACAGGGGAACCTGTACTGGAGTTTGGTGAAGAGGAGCCTCTGACCCCAGAGGGGGAAGGGAGGGAGTAGTCAGGAAAGGCGGAACAGAGGGCACCGACCACAAGGTCAGTCACCCAGGAAAGAAGGGAAAGGAAGGAAACGTCTCAGGCCACCTACGTCCCTGACACATGAGCTTCATGAAAGGTCAGCACAGAAAACAGTGGTCCTGGGTCAAACCTAGGTCCCTTGTGTTTCTCCAGAGACCTCAAAAGCCCTCAGCATCATCTGACATCATCAGAGTGCGACCAGTGCCCTCCTTAGTGGCCAAAGCCCCAAGCCTGGACATAGCACTGTCCACCTAAACTTGAGAGTCATACTCTTTTCTCAAGCTAATCTGGCTACAGGGAGCAGTGGGCTCTGGGACCCACTGTCCCAAGCTAGTAGCAGACTCCTACAGCCCACAGTACCTACAGCATCCTTCTCACCAAGGCCAAGGCTGCACCCCAGAAATCCTCCCCATGGGCCCAGCCATCACCACCAGCAGTTTTTATCTCCTCAATAATTCTTCATGTCCATACTGATCCTGAATCCTGTTTATAACAACAACAGCTTAAAAGTGCTTATCCTTGGGCTGGAAAGATGCTCAGTGGTTAAGAGTGCTTGATGCTCTTCCAGAGGACCCTGGTTCCCAACACCCAGACCAGGTGCCTCAGAACAGCCTTAACTCTAGCTCCAGGAGACGGCATCCTCTTCAGACCTTCACAGACACTGCACACACACACACACACACACACACACACAAAACCGTTCTTCAGGGGGAAATGCTCATCCTTGAACTCATGATCCTCTTGCCTCTGCCTCCCACAAGCTAGGGTTGACCAGTATGTCCTATGTGCCTGGTTTCAGTGGTGCTAGAGATGAAACTCAAGGCCTTGTGCGTGCCAAGAGCCCCACTAACGGAACCACCCCTACAGCCCATTTTGTCCTAGTTTTCTTTTCTGAGAGGGTCTAACACAGCCCAGGCTGCCTTCAAACTTGCTATGCAGCTGAGAATTTGAATCCCTGATCCTCCTGCCTCCCCTCACCCAAGTGCTGGGATTACAGGCATGTGCCACCTGCCTAGAGAGGAATGCAGCACCAGCTCAGACTCCACATCTTACAACCTCCTTCAACCTAGCAGACTTTTTCTTTAAGATGTGAAATGACAAGAACAGGCTTAACAAGGGAAAAGACATTACCAACAAAATTTCAAGATTGGGAAAGGAACTTAACAGTCAAATCAGAGACAGGCACGTAAAAGCTGATTTTCAATGCGTAGTTCTTAACAGATCCTTGTTGCCATAGCACCGGGCACCTGTGGGACTAAACTGAAGAGGATGCACGTGTGAAAACATAGGGGCTGGAGCAAGAACCATCCCAAGACACCTGTGTCCCCTGAAGCTGCAACAAAAGATTCTCTGGAGGGCAAAATGGTTCAGGTAGAGCTAACATCCCAGCCAGCAGAAGTAAGTTCATTTAAATGCTGATGTGAGTTCTTAGCCCCTTCTGGACTGGAAAACAGTAGCAGCCAGACCCTGCTCTCTGGAGCAAAAGCAGAGGACTCACATCAATACCAAGACCACCCGTTCATTCACCAGTGAGGATCTGAAAGTTGACAAGCCTTTGGGCCCACAGCTTACAATAAACTTCTCTGGGTTAGTTGGTTTCAGTTGTTTGTTTTGGGTTTTTGTTTGTTTTATTTTTGAGACAGGATTTCATTATAGAGCTGAGGCTAGCCTGAAACTCTCTGTGTAGCCCAGGATGTCCTTAAACGAGAGATTTTTTCTGCTTCTATCACATGAGAGGTGATTTCAGGTCTGAATCATCATATCCAGCCACTCCCCTGTCCTTCCTTCCTTTCTTTCTTTCTTCCTTCCTTCCTTCTTTCCTTCCTTCCTTTCTCCCTTCCTTCCTTCCATTCTTCCATTCTTCCTTCCTTCAGAGAAATGGTCTCACTAATGTAGCCCTGGTTAGCCTGGAGCTTGCTACATAGACTAAGCTGGCCTAGAATTCACAGGGCTCTGCCTGCCTCTGCTTCCTGCAATTCTTAATCAAAGGTCAACCAAGGGCCAACAGATATTTTAGGAGAGCCTCTGACTTGTAAGATAGGGACCAGAATAAAACCAAACCAACTGTAGCAAAACATGCCAATGGTTTCTATAGCCACAAACAAGAATGTGATGTTACTGAAAAAGAAGAGAACAGAAAAGCACTTCCAGGGGCTGGAAGGATGGCACAGCAGTAAAGAGTACAGACTGCTCTTAAAAAGGACAGAGTTCAGCTCCCAGAACTCATGTCAATCGGATGACAACCACCCGCAGCATCTGGTCATGTGACATCTCCAGCTTCCTTGGGTATCCACACTCACATACACAGACACCGCCATGGCCACAGCCACATACACATTGTTAAAAATAAATGTATCTTTTTAAAAAGGAACTTCTACAAATACAAACATTGTGGTAGTAGAAACAAAACTTAGTGGCCAACTGGAAATAAAATGATTTAGCATATGGTCCAGGATCCCACCAGTCCACCACCATACCTACAGGAATCTAAGAGATGAATCATGTCAAAGGCACCTGCATTCCTGTATTTCCTGAGGTGCTGTGAGCAGTAGGGATCCACCTAGGCACCCGCCAGCAGATGACCGAGTAAAGGGAAGACGGGACGTATGCCCGACTGAGTACTGCTCAGTTACAAAGCAATAAAACTCATCTGCAGCAACGTGTAGGCACCGGGAGCATTAAATTAAGAAATAAGTCAAGCAAGGAATGACAAATACCACACGGCATCATCTGCATGTAAAAGTCTGGCCAGACATGGTGACGCACGCCTTTAATCCTGGCACTTGGAAGGCAGAGACAGGGGGATCTCTATGAGTTCAAAGGCTGGTCTACACAGCAAGTTCTAAACCTGCCAGAGCGACATAGTAAGACCCTGCCTTGGGGAGGAAGAGGAGGAGGAGAAAGCTTTTTACATGTGGGTCACACAGAAATAAGGTACAAGACTAGCAGGTATGGGGGTGAGGGGGAGAAAGGGCTGAAAGGATGGAGAAGACATGGTTAATGGGGACAGGGGTTCACCTGGATACAAGTAAAAAAATTTTTTTTGTTTTCCCAAGAAAGGGTTTCTCTGTGTAGCTCTGGCTGTCCTTGAACTCACTCTGTAGACCAGGCTGCCTGCCTCTGCCTCCCACCAGAGTGCTGGGATTAAAGGCATGCACCACCACCACTGGATTAAGTAATAACTTTTTTAAAAAGCTATTTTTAATTTATATGAATGTGACTATGTATCCACATGTGTATGGGTGCCCTCAGAAGCCAGAGGAAGGTGTTGTATTTCTAAGAAATGATCCCATGGCACCCATGGGTGTCAGGAACCAAATCCGGGCCTTCTGCAAGAGCAACAAGCATCCTTACCAACAAAGCCATTTCTCCAGCTCCATGAAGGAATAACTTTCAATGCTCTGTGGCACAGGAGAGCAACTAAGGCCAACACCAACTAATTGTAAATTTCAAAATAGCTGATAAGAGTTTGACTGTTCCTAACCACCCCCCCACCCAAAAAAAAATTCTTGGTGTTTGATCAGTGTTTGAGGTTATGGCTATGCCGATGCCCTAACCTGATTGGCCCATTACACAGACATAATGAAACACCACAATGTAAGCAGGAGAAGTGGCTTTGTAGGTGAGGTGCTTGCCACACAGGCATGACAAGGACTTCAAATCCCAGGAATCCATGCAAAAGCCAGGCAGAGGCAGTAGCACACGTATCTCTAATCCCAGCACACCTCTGTCCCAGAAGACAGAATAAGAGACAGGAGAACCACGAGAAGTTTGCTGGTCAAATGGGTCAAACAGTGTTACACATGAAGTAAAGACACACGCATGCACATGCCAAAATATCTGACAATGTGCCCCAAGAATATTTGCCTCATTGTTTTGTTTTTTAAGACAAGAGTTTCTCTTTGGGTAGCCTTAGCTGTCCTGGGACCTATAGACTAGGCTGGTCTCAACTCCACCCACCTCTGCCTCCCCAGTACTGGGATTAAAGGCATGTACCACCACTGCCCAGTTACTATTCATCATGTAATAGAAGTGGTTGTTTCAAAGAAAAACATATGGACATGATTTTGCGTAACTGTCATCCCAGCTTCTTGGGAGGCTGAGACAGGATGCTTACTTGAGCTCAAGGCCAGCTTAGTCTATGTAGCAAGTTTCAGGCTAGTCAAGGCTACATAGTTAGATACTGAGTGGGGTCTGGGTGAGGAAAAGAAATAAATCTGACCTCTTCTGGTAGAGTTCTTTACCCTGCCATTTCATCACTTAAGTGTGAGAACAGAATAAAGATACTTCCAGCCACACATGGTCTCACACTATAGTCAGAGGAAGCTGGGAGAAGAGCCTACAATATAGGAGAACCAGCGCATGAGAAGAGGGAAAGGATTCTTTGCTGTGAAGCTGAAGAGAGACTATGCAGTAACCACCTGACAGGTGACTCAAGATACAGGCCTGCCAAGCACCGCCATCTCTGTGCATCCGCCACTCAACCAGACTAGTGGCAGGGACATCTTCTAGGCCTACTCTACAACCAGAATCCAGGCACTGACTATATTTGGATACTCAGTCATCCGTCCTAGAAGACAACCACAGGGATGAACTGAGCAAGAGAAAGGCAGAAAAACAGTCACAGCCAATAGATAGTGTTTCAAGGATGACCACTGAGCAACATCACGAATGTCAGCAACCACAGCCATGTGCCTAGAGAATAGTGGACCCAGGGCAAGAGAGTAAAGACCTCAAAATGTGGACAGAAGCACTTTCAACACACTGTTACAGAAGGAATTAGCAACAGGTACAAAGAAGACCAGTTTAAAAAAACAAACAAAAAAAAAAAAAAAAACCACAAGGCAACCACTAACTATAGGGAAAAAAACAAAAAGGAAACCTGTTAGGCTCAGCTTTGAATAACAGTTACATTGACATAATAATATAATTATGTTTATTTATAAACACAATTATGTTTATTTATAAGCACAAAGGTGCTTATACACACACACACACACACACACTGCACAAACATCTTCTGTAACACAAAATTCATGGCTTAAAAGAACAGATTTCGGAGGCAGAGGCAGGCGGATTTCTGAGTTCGAGGCCAGCCTGGTCTACAGAGTGAGTTCCAGGACAGCCAGGGCTACACAGAGAAACCCTGTCTCGAAAAACCAAAAAAAAAAAAAAAAAAAAAAAAAACCAAAAAAAAAGACCAGATTTCTTACTGGGCCTCTCTCTGTACATTAGAAGTCATGGCAGTTTTCCTAGGGGAAGGTCAGAGTGCGGGCCGGGCTGCATTCTTTCCCTTCAGGTGCTAGGCAGAACCCTCTTTCCCACTTGTCCAGGTGTCTAGAGGTTGACTCCTTTCCTTGGCTCACAGTCCCTTCCATCTCCAAAGCTAGCAATAGTTATCAGTCTCTCCCTAACCCCTTCCCTGCCCTCACTCCTTCCCTGCTACCCTGCTCCTGCCTTCACCTCTCATTTCCAAGGACCCTGTGGTTACAATAATGGATTCAGAAATCCCAGGATAATCTCTCCATTTCAAGGTCTTCATTTAGTCACATCTGCCAAGTCCCTTTGCTCATGTGAGGTAACATATGTATAGGTTCAGAAAATTAGAACATAGCCTTTTTATTTTTCATTTTTTTTGAGACAAGGTTTCTCTGTGTAGTCCTGGCTGTCCTAGAACTTGTTCTGTAGACCAGGCTGGCCTCAAACTCACAAAGATCTGCCTGCCTCTGCCTCCCTAGTGCTGAGATTAAAGGGCTATGCCACCACTCTCTGGAGAACATGGCCTTTTTTATTATGCCTGTTAGATGCAGACATCTACATATGTGAACAGAAGCATAAGAGACACTTTTGAATGAATATCAGAAGGGTATTGTCACTAGTAAGCCTACCACAAAACTATTTAGGATGGCTGGGGAGTGGAACAGGCCTATGGGCTTAAAGAGAATCTACTAATCAGAGGTAGGCAGGATGGTTCAGTGGGTAAAGGTGCTTGCTGCCAAGCCTGATGACCCGAGTTTAATACCATAGTGGAGAGAGACAACTGACTCCTGCAAGATGTCCTCTGACCTCTACACACGTGCCGTGGTATATGTAAGTGCACACATGCACACAGACACACACAAATAAGATGTAAAGATTTTTTCAAAAAATCTGTTAAAAAGGAAATCAATTAAAATGTCTATATAGAGGGATCATAAACGTGTTATGTGCAGAAGTAGAGGCTGAAGGAATATAAAATAAGATTTCTGGAGGAAACATTTGAGAGGACTAGAAGCGGCAGCCTCTGAGGCTGCAGAGGGATCAGCAAGCACTGTACTGTCTTCAGATGCTCCTGCTTCCGGGTTGGGAAAGGGGTAGTTTTCCAGGGAGGGACCAGCACTGGGGAAAAGGCCTTCACTCCACTGTGGTCACTGGTGGTGTGTGACACCCGTCTCTCCTCCAGAAACAGGAGGAGCTGCAGCTATTCTTCCCCCTCTGTTCTTCTGTGAAATCAAGTCCCAGAGAACAAACAAGCCCAGCTCTTTGCACCCACACAGTTCCATCGACAGTTACCTTCCTCCTAGTGTGCACCCTGTCCCTCATGGAGTATCCAGTCCAGCCATGACAGCACCTCATTCTCACTACTTCCAAACTAGGAGTGTCAATGCCGAACACATTCCAGCCACAGCCCCCTCATCCCGCCTCCTGCTGGGGCCTCAAGTTTGTACTACACCCTGTCCCCAACACCATCTCCGCCTTCTTCTCCAGGCTCCACCTCCTCAACACCTCAGAACTGATGTCTCAGGTCTCTGCTCCTCCCTTGCGCCCACCTCAGCTAGGGCCCGTGTATCGCTCTGAACCAAAATAAACCCGTTAGCGCCCACAGGCCTTCATCCCTGTTCCACCCAAACAGGGCCAAAGTCAGAGCCCAGCAGCCCCTCCTCCCTGCCTGCAGTCTTCTGGGGATTTCTGAAGGTGTTGACTGTGCTTACATTCTTGCCCCAGTATCCACCCTGGTCCACAGTGAACATGTGATCTGACAGAGCCAATCAGAGGCCTTACCTGGGACTTTTCTTTTTTTTAAACTGATGCTACAGAAGGATGAAAGGAACCAAAGGTGAGTCAGGAGCTGCCAGCCACTGTCTCAGGGTCACATGGGACAAGCAGAGCCAGGACAAAGAGCCAAGGGATGAAGAGAAGGAATCAAAGATGACAGTTGTTGATGCAGGGAATTGGCCCACCTGATCTGAGGGAACTTCTTGTACTGTGTGAGCAAGTCTGAGGAGGCTGACAGTCTGATTCAGGAGCTAGTATCAAGCTCTGGGAAGTTCTCCAGGGAGCCAGGCTAGTTCAAACCTCCACCTTTTTTTCTTTGAATCATGTTGGCCTGATACAAAACTGAGTTTCAGATTCCTCAGCTGTAAAACAGAGGGGGCAACAGGACTTGCCTCAGAGGGCCATGGAGAGGCTGAAAAAGTAATGAATTAAAAATGCTTCCTAGAGTGCCTGGCACTGAGAAAACATCGATAAATCTTCACAATTATTAGAGTCTGACTCATCCAAACACAGACTTCTCTCCTCTCTCAAAATCCCTGGAGTGCCACACGTGGACGTCGCTCAACCAGAAGCTGCGTGTTCCTATGCCACGCCACACCATGCCACGCTTGTGAAGAGAGCTTTATGATGTCAACATTTCATTCATCCTCACACCCCACCCACCATCTAGAGAGAGTACTATTTTCATCCCCATTTTCCAGATGAGGAAAGCAAGGTTCCCAAACTGCCCAAGATTGTAATTAGCAAGAGGAACAAGGTTCAAAGGTCGCCCTGTCCACCACAATCTCTTGTAAATTAGCTCAGGACTTTTACAGTTATGTTCACTTTGGGCATAAACAAGTCAGAAATTTTCCACCTGTCTTACTTTCCTGGCTCAGTTTGAGTGGTTTTCCTCTGTGTGGCCCTGGCTGTCCTGGAACTTGCTCTGTAAATTGGGCTGGCCTCAAACTCACAGAGATCCACCTGCCTCTGCCTCCCGAGTGCTGGAGTTAAAGGCATGTGCCACCACCACCACCGAGGGCTTAACCACAGCCTTCTAATGTAGTGATCTGCCCAATGGAGGAGTTTCATTTATTCATTCAACTCTTTACTGAGCACCTGCCACTGTGCTTTGAGGGCGTGTTGGCTGCTTGCTTCATTCAGTCCTTATAAGAAATCTAAGAAGCACGTTCTCCTTAAACATGTCATCCATATCTTTAAAGAAAGAAGGGTCAATCTTAAGGATCATAGCTCTGACATCCCAGTAAAGAGCCATGGATCCAGGTCCAGCGCACTCCACAGCCCTGGAAACACCAGGCAGCACCCAGCAGAGCAGGGTCAGCATAGGCCCCGTGACCCTGCCAGCACCCTGAGAGACCCCAGCTTCTGCATAACGGTCGAATGGCTGAGTTTCCTATTTGAGCTGGGAAAGAGGTAGAAGAGACGCCTATGGGTGATGGCTTATTCCCCGCGTCACCACCATTCATCAAGGTGGTCGAAGCAGAAAGTTGCGTGGCACATCAGGGTTTTCCCCTCCTACCAGAGCGTCTCTGGGTCACAAGGCTGCGGCCGGGTAGAAGGGACAGGGGGAGGTCTTGCTTCCACTTTTGGGTGAGATGACATCATCATCCCATTTGCTCCCACTTTCAGAAGTGTCACTTGCACCCAGCCCACCAGCTGCCCACAGAAATCCCAAAAGCCTCTGGTGACAGGCCAACAGCCCTGCCATCCTGTCCCCACTTCAGAGCCTGACTCAGGCGTCATCACGAAAGGATCTCACGCTCCCGGAAAGCCATAGCACACCATCAGGCGCACTCATGAGCAAGCCACACCTCCCGCCACTATGGCAGCCACGGGGGAGGGGATGAGTCTGGATCACAGACTCCTTTGCTTGCGCTAATGGTTACCATGGCACAGCCCCTAACGCAGAAAGAATAAAAGGTTTATGCCCAAAATAGATGCTGTGAAAGAGCTGGAATTGTTCTCAGGAGTCAACAGGAGCCACCACAGACTTCATAAAGGAACGCCTGTTGCTGGGTGTGGGCCACCGAAGGCTCCTGCCTCAGGCTATGCGTTATGGCAACTGAAACAGGCTTCCCATGGTCTGTGTGTGAGTGAGGACTACAGGGTGTCCAAACATGAATGCGCACGTGAGAGCCAGCACGGGGCCCCTGGGGAGTTCTGTGGCAGCCCTTACTCTCTTCAGGAGGTGGTTCCTGGGCCACAGTAACGTGTCTCTCTCAAGAACAGGTCAGACTTGCCAACTGCAGAACCTCTTCACTCGCTCTCCCTAGACCCCTTCATCTGGCTCCTGCTCCCTTCCCCCCACCTTTCAACTCACTGGAGACTCAATCCTGAAAAGAGAACTTTCAAAATAGTTCTGTGAGAAAATAAGACATCTGCCTGACTTTTTTGGGCCCCTGGGGCCATTGACTCAACTGTCTGAAAACATAGGCTTACCTCAATGTCTGCAGTGACTGGTCCTATTAGTAAGCATTGCTGGTACACAACAGAGCCCAGGAAGACTAAACTAGAAGTTAGGAAAATCGCTCCAGTGTGTCCTAGAATTTCCACGCCCACAAGTGAGGACAGTAGAGGCTCTGGCTCCTTCAGGAACAGTAAAGGCTTGGGTCACTAATGAAGTGGCGTCCACTGAGGTTCTCCTGGCTTCAAGTGGAGTTAATACAGAATTTTTAACAAGAGGAAACCAGATCTCAAATGTGGCCCGTGAACAAACACAGAAATCATGACTTTTGTGTATTTTCTATAATTTGGGTTATGAGTAATGGTGAGCCACCTGTCATGGGTGCTAGGAACTAAATTCATGTCTTCTGGGAAGAGCAGCAAATGCACTCAACTGCTGAGCCATCTCTCCAGCCTGATCTTGAATTCTTGATCTCTAGCCTCTACCTCTCAAATGCTGAAGTTACAGGTCTGTGTCACCATGACCAGCAAGGATTAGAACTCTGGACAGGTAGGCGTCCAGTTGTCCTGCTGTTGTGTGGGAGGTCAGAAGGATAGGGAAGATGCACACAAAAGCTGTGTAGCCAAAGTAGTACCCCTCATTGCCTTCTCTGTAAAAATATGTACAGCCCCTTTAAATATTTCTGCTTTGCTGGCTGGCACAATGTAGACGACACTGGAGAGCTGGGCGGTGATGGTGCACACCTTTAATCAATCCCAGCACTCAGGAGGCAGAAAGAGGCGGATTCCTGTGAGTTCAAAGCCAGCCTGATCTATAGAGTGAGTTCTAGGACAGCCAGGGATACACAGAGAAACCCTGTCTTAAAAACCACAGAAGATAGAGGAGGGAGGAGAGAGGCAGAGGCAGCAGCACTAGAGAGATTCAAGGAGGAGGCTATCCTTCTGCACTCAGTGTGCTGCAGTGAAGGTTCCTGTATCACACAGCATCCACATCTCACAGCCTGGATGCTTTCTAGTTCTCATAGGAGACCAGACTCAGCTCTTGTGTTGTGGCAGCTGCTCCAGCAGGACAGGAGAGCAGCAGCCAGCAGCTTCCCTAGCACTTCCTTAGGGAGCTAAGCAGCATTCCTCAAGGAACATGCCCTCTTTAGACCCAAACAGTCCAGAATGCAGACATCCACTAAGATTCATCCACATGACACTAGTGACTCCTCTGCCATCTAGGGAGCAATGGCCACACCCCCTCCCACAAGGGTGGGCTCTCATCCCCAGGAGGCCTCTTCCCTGGGTACTCTGGCAGTCACCACAGGAGTAGTAGCTGTTCTCATGCCTGTTCCTTGTGTATTCACTGGAGTTCATTTTCCCTGACTGACCAAGCCTTATTATCTCAGTCCTGTTACAGTTAATAGTTCTTCATGTTAAACTTTCCTTGTTCAAAACACCATGTGGTTTGTCTCCCGATGAACACAGCCACTCGCCCGGCAGTGGTGGCGCATGCCTTTAATCCCAGCACTTGGGAGCAGAGGCCAGCCTGTCTACAGGACAGCCAGGGCTATACAGAGAAACCCTGTCTCAAAAAACCAAAGGAAAAAAAAAAAAAACGAACACAGCCACTCAAGTGCTCGAGGGTTTTGTCCTTCATGTCATCTTTGGCTTGTTGGCAACCCTGCCAGCTAACCCCTCTACTTCAAGCACTCATCTACACTGATGCAGGGAACACCACAGTTGAGCTGGGACACAGGATACAAGAGCCCCTGCTTCTGGAAGCTCACAAGCCCAAGGATGGTCTGCCACCCTGGCCTCTGCTGCCCTGGCTCTGTCCTGTGGCCAGGGCCAGTGAGGAGGCAGCCCTGCCTTCACTGCTGGACTTCTGCATTGACCTCCACTCTGTCTCCAATTATTTTCTTAATGAGGACAGACCCCCACCTGCAAGGCTCTGTCTGTCTTTATTTTCTGCCTGCCCATCTGGATGCACAGGTCAAATTCTGCTCTTGAGAACCAGGTCCTTAGAGCTGGCTCTATTTCCTACCTTCTCTCTGTATGTAGAAATGACTATCTCCCCTTAGTCCCATGACCAAATCCTCCAGTCTCTTACCCTTCCATTTATTCTAGGAATCTTGTGTCACTGGACAATAACCTTGGTGACTACACAGTATTGGGTAGGCCTGCTTGGTCTCTTCCTCCAGTCCACCCTGTCAGCAGATGTCCATACATGATTCTCCCAACCTGATGTCTATGAGAAGTTTACAACTGACTCTGGTGATGGATGCAGTCCTGGAGGGTATTAAACACAATCACACTGTACACTTACAAGGCTGAATTGTACAGAAATGCAAATTTATCTTGATAAAGCTGACTTCCCCCAACTGTGAGGTGCCAGTGATTTTCACACACTGGTCTGATCTCATACTGACAGCTGGCTCTGACCTCACCTCTCCTAGCTGACCCCTTGTTTCTACAGTCTGTTCACACCATTTTCCTCTGAAAGGGGTGCCCTCTGAAGCCCCCTGAGAGCCCTGTCCAATCCTTCAGGCTGACATATCTTCTTCCTTCATCCCTCTCTGACCACCTACCTACCCAGGGGCTCTGATCGTATCTGTGGGTGGTCACGCAATACCACACATGTATATAGATGTGTCTAGTTTCCCAAACATATGAGGTCAAGGTTCGTGTCTTGTTCTTTCCCATCCAGGCAGCACAGCCCACAGTAGGGGCTGGCTTTCTATCCTGTTCTAGTTGACCCTTGAGGCAGAGAGGACTGTGCAAAGTCACTCCATGGCAGCTGCAACATCCCCAGCACAGTACTGCAGTGACAAGAGCAACACCCCCATAATCCTCATTCAGGGGGTCACTTGGCAAAGCTCCAAGGCATGGAAAGACCATGTGGAGCTGGGGCTCCAGTCCACCATCTGCAGGCCAAAACCGACACCTGCCATGGATCCTGCAGGTCTTCCTGCCCCCAGATGCCCAGCATCTGGTCATGGTGAAGGGGTCATAAGGATCCCAGGAAGGCTCTAGCCTCCCCCCCCTTGGGAAGCTGGCTTGCCTGCAACCTCTTTACCACAGTGTCCATAGCCATGCTTCCCCCAGGCCCACTGTCACCCTCTCTCTCCACAGAGCATCCCAATAACTATGGAGCTGACCACTCCTAGGTCAAAACTGGGAAGTCCCTAGGGCTTCAGGATCAGGAGATACAGGTGGAACTCAACTCCTCCTCAGATAGCAAAGTTCTTAGAAGTCTCCCTGGGTCGGTCCTGGTCTGTCTCCCTACTCTCCACAATGACCCAAACCAAGTCACTGGTGTAAAGAGTTGACATTTAGAGGTGTGGGGTTCAGTTTCCTAATCTGTGAAGTGAGGTGAATGAGAATTATCATCTTACAAGTCTGCCTCAAGATATGAGAGCAGGAGTTGAATGTTTAGCTCAGTGCCTGGTATGTGGTAGATACTCAGCAGATGTTCCTTTTAAAAATTATTCTGTGACTCAGGATAAAAGGCCAGGTCACCTAGAGTGTGTAGTAAGCTAGCTCACACTCCTGGGTGTCTGCTGCAGCCTGACTCAGGGTCACAGCTTCTCTTCTAGGGTAGCCTTAGAAACACCTGTAAGTCACACATCGACAAATGTACACAGAGACCAAGCACACAGACACAGACACACACACACACACACAAGAGAGAGAGAGAGAGAGAGAGAGAGAGAGAGAGAGAGAGAGAGAGAGAGAAAGCATGCAGAGGGCCTCATAGAGACATGATGTATATACGTAGAGTCACACACAGACATACAAAGACATACCTATCAGCACAGAGGCACACAGACATAGAGATCATAACACAAACACAAAAGACAAACATAGACACATGCGCACAGACACATGCACACACAGACACAGATGGATGCACAGTCATACAAACATAGTCACAGATGAGAAAAAAAGACACAGGACACACACACACACACACACACAGAGGAAGGCACACATGGTGACCCACAAGCACTTGCCCTCCAGAAGCTGCAGACCCTGGGGGACACCTGGAGCAAGGGACCCACCATCCCCCCCACACAGACAGGAGTTTGCACATTTCACCTACTGTGTGGGCCAAAGAGGCATTTGGAAACCAGCTTGGGAAGCTCATAACCACTCACAACATTGTTCTGCAAGAAAATCACAAAACATTGCCCTAGAAACAAACATTTGCAACAGAGCCCTCCAAAAGCTGGGAATTGCCTGCACTAGAAAAGTAACAGAGCAAGAAGAAAAAAACCACATAAACTTGGTTTGCCTCTGCAAAATTAATACCAATTACAAAAACATTTATGTGAACTGCTTACCATTTACACCTAATTACCATGCAGAACAATTATGCATATCATTAAGAGCATACAGGATTAATTATGCTGTATGTTTCATGTGATTACACCTCCGCACCCTGAGTTCACAGAGACTCAGCTTCCCCAGGGCCAGTCCAGGCTCAAGGCCCTTGCAAGGTTCTGCAGCAGATTCACAGCAAGCCACACCCAGCTACGCTACTGCCCAGGGACAGCTCGAGGCTTACCCAGGCCCTCTGGCCAACATCATCTGCATACACACCCATCTTTCGCCATCTTTCGCCAAAGCCTCTAGGACACAGAGAATCTTCAAATGTCTACCAACAGGCATAGCAAGTGTCACAGGGTCACAACACAGCTAAAAGGCCCCACAGGAACCTGGACCCGCTGGTTCGAGAGGTCTGGCTCTGCAAGATGGACAGTCCATTCCAGGTCCTGACCTCATCACTCCCAAGTTCACATGTGGCCCTGTGACCATCACATCTACACTGTCTCTGATCCCCTCAGCTCTCACCCTCAGTAGCCTCTCAAGTGTACTGGGGTGACCCAGGCTGGTGGCAAAGAACTGAGCACAAGAACGTCACTGGGACCTGACAGAGACCATCATAGCTACAAAGACCAGGAGATGTCATTCAGCTCACAAGACAGGGAAGGGAAGCAGGCATCTGCAGACGAGCCTGCTCTGTGCCAAACCAAGAACACACATGGTAGGATTTAAATCCTCAAACACCTGTGAAGCTGACTGCCTAAGGAGTCTTTCAAAAGACAGTGAAAGAAAACAGCCAGGCTTCTCACAAGAAGCACACACCCGGCAAACAAGCAAACAGCCATATGAGCCTCTGAGATTACATCCACTCTGCAGATGGCAACGTCAAGGTGGGCAGAGGCTGGGTGATCCTCTCAAGGACACCAGCCAAGGAAGTAGCAGAGCCAAGGTCAAACCCCATCTACCCAGTGCCAAGTCTGGTGGCTTTGGCACACTGCCACAGTGCCACACTGCCTCGCCTGAGTTCAGCAATACCAACATGGCTCATGTCCTTATCCCAAAAAGACTTTGGGAGCAGTCTTTAGATTCTACCTCACGGAACACTAAAGACCCCTTTCTCTCCAACAATTTTGTATCTTTTCTATTTGCTTACCAAAAAGGCCAGTCCCAGATTGTTCCCTCCTCCTTTGGCAGACTTGGCCCTGATGGAGAGGAGCAGCTTTACTCAAGTCCAAGGACATTCTCATTCTCAGAAGGTGACAGTAATACTTACCCAAATGGAGCAGCCTGGGAGTGGAGGGCTAGGCCTGAAAGCTCATCTTTGGGGGAAATCACCAAGAAGCAGACATTTCAGTTCAAATTCCCAAACACCAGGAACACTGCCTGACGCCTGTGGCACAAGCCTGGTGAAGTCACTGCCTCCCTCAACATCTGCAGGGCCGCCCAGCACTGATGAAAGCAATGGCCCTTCCTCACCCATCCCACGGACGCCCCCTTCAGGCCTTCTGACGCAGACTCTCGCCTCCTTCTGCAAGCCTGGCCCAGGCCCAGCTCCAATGTCTCCCAGGAAGCAACACCCCAGAGCCCTCAGGGACTCTCCTGAGCATGCAGGAAGCAGTCACCATTGCCTCTCTTCCCTCCCTTTAGAGCCTAGCCCTTGGTGCAGACCCTCCGCCGCCGCCCAGCTGACCCCTACATTTCTACACTGGCTTCTGAGTTTCTCCTGCTGGGTGCCCAGAATGACCTTCCTCGGATGTCACTGGAGGCTGAGGACTCCAAGTGTAACTAACTCTCACCCTCATCTGTGGGTAAGATCACAGCCTCCACAGCCTCCAGCCTCATCAGCCTGAACATACCCTTGACCATCTGGCTAACTGCTCCGTTCCCTTCCACTCAGCATAGGTGTCACATCCGTCAGAAATCCCTTCAGGACATTCCCTGCTTGTGACTAGGCTTCCCTCATCCAGCCTCAGTAAGGACATGAGCCCCCTTCCTGTTTTTATTTTTTCAAGCTGACCACAGCTGGCAGTTCATTACCATCTCTCACCTGAAGGTGCAGGGTCCTTCGGTTTCATCTGTATAACCAACACGTGGCACCCAGGAGGCCTTTCAGAGACAAATAGGGACACTATGCATCTGGAGCAAGGGACCTCCAGAGAAAGCTGAAAAGCTGCTGGCCCTGCCACACCAGGACCTGGGTTTAAGATGCCAAGCTGTTGGGAGGATGTTGACCAGAGAAAATGCAGAGGCCCAGCCCAGCCCCACTGGGCTTTAAAGATGAGCCTCCAGTACCAGGCAGGGCCCTCAGGCTTCTACCAGCCAGGCTGAGAACCACAGGCCTCTGAATGAATAGCAACAAGCACACTGTTTATGGCAATAAAACCATCAGAATCCATTGCAATGCTACTTGACAAGGTGGCTATGGTCTAGACCCTCCATGCTCTAGACTATAGGCAAAGCCAGTAGAGGCAGCAGGACCACAACCCATAAGAAACGAGGAGGGGGAAGGAGCCTCTACAGGCAATTCCTGGTTTTGTGGTGGGAAAAACAAGAGAGACCATTGAGGTAGCTCAGGAAATGACGATTTCTGATGCCAAACCTGACGACTTGAGTTTGATGTCCAGGACCCATATGGTGGACAGAGAGAACAGATATCCCACAGGTTGTCCTGGTCTCCACACGTGTGCCTGCTCCCCAATATAAAAATTGATATATAGTTACCAAAATGACCCTCTCCCCTTCATCTTAAGCGTGATGAGAATAGTTATTTCATAGGTTCTCACAGGACAAGGCCTTCATGAGGGGTCTCCTTATTCATGGACCTTTGTATGATGAACCCCACTTTATGAAAAGGGGCACTTCCTTCCTGGCTGCCTCCTATGTGTGGCTTTAAGATGAGGACTTAGGGCCAGGCAGCAAATGAGTCTCAGCTGCTGAAGATGCTAACCCCAGTAGGGGGCTGCCCAACTCCCACACAAGCCTGGAACTAGGGTCTGGTCAGCAGAGGAACAAGCCCTGGGCTTCCTTCCATGCTGGATTCTTTTCTTCTCCCAGTCTTAGCCCTTCTAGTCTCATCTGCAGCAGGCAACCAAGAGGCAGCTACGGACAGCGCCAGGGAGAAGACTGAGGAAGATGAGGTGAGCAGGGTACTGTTGCCACACAACTGGCCCTGGCCCTGAGCTTCCCAGGGCAGCAAGGTGGCTAGGAAAAGGAATTTTTATGTCTCTTTCCATAATTCTCCCTCTCCACTGTCACCCAGCTTGCTGCTACCCACCTCCTCAGGAGTTCCTGGATCAGAGTTGGACACAACTTGAGTCCACATCCAAGGCAAATTCTACAGATACTCTTGCGTCTGCATCAGGGCCTTCTGATGGCAAACTCACCCTTGAGTGTCGGTGGCTTCTCTAGGTGCTCTACAGAGACTTGGGCTGAGAGACCTGCCCTCCACCCCCCAGCTGGATCTTTAGTTATGCCTTTAATACCCAGGGGACAATTTGAGTGACTAGCCACCGAAGTGATGCCTTTCAGGGGGGTTTTCAAAGAGTTTTCCCTCATCCTGCTCCTAGGTTTGTCCACTGTTCCTGGGAACTGAGTACAAGCAAGACTCTCTATTCTCAGCCCGTCCCCAGATCCAGGTCTCTTCCGACATAGACTGAGTCACCTAGCCCTAGTCTTTAAGCCAGTTTCTTTCTATTTATTAATGTCTTGCCATTTATTTATTTGGAATTTTGTTTGAAACAGTCTATGCAGACCTAGCTGGCCTCAAACTCATAGAGATCCTCCCACCCATTTCCCAAGTACTAGGATGCACAACTGTGCACTCCTGCGAACACACACCCTTTATGTGAGTTCCTGGGGCTTGAACTCCACTTGTGTTGCATCCACTGAGCTCTCTCTCTCTGTCTTGCTGTGTTTCTGTAACTATATCCACAAGCTTTCCAAAGGTATTATTTTTCTGTGTTAGCAGATCTCTCCCAAAATCTCATCCAGTATCTGTTCCCAGTGCTTGCCCCAATCACCCTGCCCCACCTACATTAGGATTCCTTTAACCCTGCACTACAACTGTTCCATGCCTGAGGTCTCCCTTTAGGGACCTTCCTTCAACAGAACATAGCCCAGGCTGCCCTCACATTCACTATGTAAACAGAGGATGCCCTTGAACTCATGATCCTCGTGCCTATACCTCCCAAATGTATGCGCCACAAAGTCCAGTTTTCTGTTTTGAGATAGTGTCTCACTCGGTAGTCCAGGCTGGCCCTTAGACCCTCAGCAGTTTTCCTGTGTCAGTCTTATGAGTGCTGTGTACAGTCTTGAGCTCCACGCCTGGCTTCTGCTGGCTATTTTTCCTCACAGGCAGCCATCAAGGTCTGGCTTCCCATTGGTCCCAGCTGATGAGGATGAAGCCCTCCACACCACAGACTCTCCCTCTACTGAGAGAGTTCCTGCATAGAATATGGTTCTACTTCCTCCCTCTTTAAGGGATTTCTTTATTTTTGTTGTTGTTGTAACTACAAACAAAGTCATGTTTTTCAGAGAATACAAAAACACATGAAAAAAAAGGTTATATTCTTGATGACAGGTTGGTATGTGTCCTCAGAGGGAAATCTTTCATATGCATTCATTAACCTATAAATGGAATTCTTTTTTCTTTGAGACATGCTGTCACTATGTAGTCGTGGCTGTCCTGGAACTCACTGTGTGGACTAGACTGGCCTTGAACTCACAAGAGACTTGCCTGTCTCTGTCTGTCTCCCTCCCTTCCTTCCTTTCTTTTTTTCCCCAAGACAAAGTTTTTCTGTGTAGCCCTGGCTGGTCTGGAATTCTGTAAACCAGGTTGGCCTCAAAATTCAGAGATCCAGCTGCCACTGCCTCCTGAATCCTTGGATAAAAGGTGTGCACCACCACCACCTGACTTTTTTCTTTTTTAATTAAATTTGACCCACATGGTGGACGACTCCTCCCACAGGTGTCCTTCTGACTTCCGAATGCTTGTTGTGCATCTGTGTTAATATGCACACACGCCAAAGATAATACAATTTTAAACAGTTTTAAAAATGAGTTATACCTCCAGCACTTAGAAAGCAGAGACTTCAAGGCTAGCCTAGTCTATAACAGGCAAGAGATTACATTAAGCACGTTGTAATTTGGGGTGAGCCAACAGCAGCTCAAGGACACCCACCAATCAGAATAGATCTCTCACCACCTCATTTATTTGTAAGTCCATCTTCTCAGACTCTGTATTAACCACACAGGCCCCTTCCATCATGAGGCCTCCTCTCTGTAGCTTCTGCCGTCTCACGCCTCTGCCTGGCATAGGCAGGTTACACTGTCTGACACCTCCCAGAGTCTTTTGGGAAACAGAAGAGGCATGCTTCAGGGTCACGATCAATCGGACCTCAACGAAGCAGCCCATATCCAGCTAACAGTTCAGCCCACAAGTGTGACTCCTCAACTCCACAGTCACCAGCCTCGGTATCTGATGTCATTTCTCAGAATGGAAGTGTCTTCTGCACCAGTGACCACCTCCAGAGTAAGAAGAGCACAGGGGCCATGTACAGAAGTTCACATTTGTAATCCCAGCAGGCTAAAGGAAGAGTGTCATGAATATGGGGCTAGCCTCAGCTTAGTGAGACACTGCCTCAAAACTCCAAACCAAAACAAACCGCTGGGCTAGAAGCAGGAGACCCCAATCTCAGTCCCATCATTGGCTGTTAAGATGGCCACCTGTCCATCCCATCTGTGTACCCAGACAGGACAGGTAACAGGCTCAGAATTTAAAATGACCTTGACATTTGGAACAGGATCAATAGGAATGACCACAGGAAAGAAAGGTCCTGTATCTGAATAAGGTCAGGAAGCCTTTAGAAGTCAGAGGGGACCCCAGAAGGATAGCAGGCAGTGCAAAGCAACAGTCACTGTTGAAAAATAATCCCACCATAGTAGGATTCAGCAGGAAAGCCCTAGGTCAGGCTTGGGAGGATCCTGTGCTCTCCCCTTCCTGTGGAGCAGGACCCATACCTGTCACCTGTCAGTGTGGGCTAGTCATCTAGGCATCTCTCTGGCACAGAGAAGGGAGGGGAAGGCAAGGCAGAGCTGTTGAGGCAAGAACCTGTCATTCCACCTCTTTCCCTTCTAATTCCCTGCGAGATTGTTCTGGATGCTGGAGGGTCTCTGCCTGGGAGTGTGGACAACAGAGGATGTGGAGACCCCACCCCACACCAGAGACCAGAACAAGAGACTCTCTGGCTTGCAATCCAAACTGCGGTTGCTATCAGTAGCAGCACTAGAGGACCTTGGCTCCGCCTTCCCCTAGTTGCCAAGACCCCCTGGGGCTACACAACCAAACCCTTGCTTTCCTGTCCCAAGTCTGAGCTCTTAAGCCCCAGTCTACAGACTGTGAAGAATCAAGATCCTGAACCACCTGGGCTCAGCTGGCCTAGACTGCTTTCCCTCCACCCCCCTACAGGGACGATTAGTCATTTCTCCGCGGGCACACACAGGAGTTGCTAAGTGCAGGGACCCTCTCCCTAAACTACTGGGAAGCCTTAGCCAAGACCCCAGCACCTCCTAGACCCCCTCCAACTCCCCAGGCATCCACCATGGGTGAGCATTCTCACACCACAGTTGCCCCAGGTGATGCCCTTCCCCCACTCTACTCCTGGGCTCTCGGCGCTGCCCCTTCCTCCTAGAAGCCTGCCCTGACCTCTCAATTGGCAGTGACCTCCCTATACAGCACCCTGAACTATTAATTAGTTGGGTACTCTTCAAAGCAGGCACTGCGCCTTGCTCACAGGAAATGCCCAGCAAATAAAATCTCAAGACAAGCGGAAGCAAACACCAGGGAAAAATTCTACGGAATTCAAAGCAGAGTAAGAATAAAAAGCTGGAACAAACTCAGGACTGAAGGTGCTCGCACAACCTGTTGACAAACCCATTTGTGAGAATGGAAGCACACTGCCAAGATTTCCAAGCACTGTTAGCATTGTCCTTATAAAACTAAGGCTTTATAAGAGAGACAGGAACGTAGGAGGGGCTTTTCAAAACTTCAAAATGCAGAGAGCAGGGACAGCAACCCACACACCCACTGCCCCTTGGCTAAGATGGTGACCGGCTCGTCCATACATCCTGGCAGCCAGCAGTTAAGTTCTACAGCTAGGCTGAGTCAACAGATGCCTCCTCCTAACTCCAGGACCCTTGCTTACAACGCACTGAACCTGGCTCACATAAAGCAAGCTGTGTGCCCATACATGTCTGTGCAAATATGCAGACACACAGCGTGGACCCCATCTTGCCCACGCAATTAGCCAAATGGAGGCAGCTCGGACACAACACGGATCTCTGCAAAAGACTTGTATTAATGACACTTGCTTGGCTCATTTCTTAGGGAGAAACACTATAATCAACAGGACAAATGAAGCCAGATGCATGATACAAGAGAGGCTGAAGATGGCTGAGGAAGGTTTGAAGGCAGCATGGGTAACTGTGATTTCAAAAAGAAAAGACAAATGACCCTAAATAAGCCCTTAACGTTTCCACAAACTTCCTTATAATGTCAGCACTTGGGAGGCAAAGGCTGAACAATCAGATGAAGGCCAAGCTTGACTACAGAGCAGGAACCTACCAAGGGTGGGAGGGGACAGAAGGGGAATGGGAAGGAATCTGGCACCTTTAACTTGCTTTTAAAGCGGTGGTCGGGAACAGCGGAGTCCCTGCAGAAATGCAGCCTTGCTGGGAAAGATGATGGCTTCTAAAATGGAGCTAGAGCCAACTCACCCAAGGACCACACTGTAGCTCTGACTTCTACCAGCCAGCCCTGTTCAATCATCAGCAGGGGGAGGCGGCAGTAAATGCTCAGGGGGCGAAGCACCACAGCAACCCTTCTGCCTCAGGCCCTGCGAGGCAGAGCCAACCACATAGGGAACCGGCTTGGCCTCGCACAGAGCCCCCAACCCAGCTCCTAATGCTCCAGAAGCCCCCAGCTCCCCTCCTCAGGGCTGGAGCATTCATGGAAACATCTAAGAAGAGGGTCCACCCATGTGAAAGGCAAGGCTGACCCTTTTCTATCTGGCTCCCTGAAATGGAAATCTTGAGGGAATCTGGGAAAGAACTTGGGTCTGGAGTCAAGGGGGCAGAGGAAGTTGAACTCTTCAGGTGCCCTGTAAACAGATAGTGGCCACTAGAGACCCATAAGCAGGCAATAACCACTGGACTAACCACCAACAGCCGGGGTTAGAGAGAGCGCCACATTCTGGAAGAGAGCAGGCCTGATGAAGCAACCTTCCTCACGGGAGCCTACTAAATGTTGACCAGAACACCCAGGACTCCCCAGAAGGCAGATCCCCTTCAGTTCCTCCCACCCAGAGAGGCTGGACAAGGATCCTTCAACTCATCCTGTCCCTTGCTGGCTTGTGGTAAAGAAGAATGGCGGACAGGGCATGGAAGTGATGGTCAACTACCCTTAGGGACCAAGGGACTTACAACAGATTCGACTGGGGATGACCCTTGCAAGTTACGCACACACCCATTTTCTCACACGAACCTTCAGGAGAGCACCAAGTGGAGAGGCCGCATGGAAGCTGTGTTTTACATCCTCTGCAGTCAGACCTGACAGACCAACACATCATCCGTCCCCTCTCTGCCAAAGCCCACCCCTGGCAGCCCCTCCCGACTCCATTACCACTACAGTGGAGGGGAAACAGACCATTCTAGCCCTATTCTGGGTCTGAAATTCCACCAGGAAAATCAGAGCCGTAGAATTTCAAAGTTGGAATCGGCCTGCAAGCAGCATCCAACCCCCACCCCACAGAGGAATCCTGCCTGCAGACACCCAGACGGACGGCCACTGGCGGCCTCTCTTAGGCTTCTCCACTGTGGAAGCATCATGAGCCCAGGAAGCAGGAGCTGCAGATTTAATGGGGGAGAGGTGCAAAGATAAAGCACCAGGAGTAGGGCCTAGAGAAGGGGGCCACAGGGAGGGAGAAGGCAGACGCCAGACCTATAACACAAGTTGGCCTGGGGCCCTTACCTGGTGACACACACACACACACACACACACACACAAGCACTCATACACTTCGACAGAATCACCTGTCAAAAGTTCCACCAGGGCCTTAATGGACCCCAGAGGCAGAGGGGACAAGTCAGCTTGCCCCCAAAGCCCCAAGGAACTTCCACAACCCAACTATCCAAGAGCAAATGACTGCTCTACCTGCAAATGGCCCCTGATAGCAAAGAGGATAGCCCAAAGAGGGTCTGGCAGGCAGCTGGGCTTCCCAAATCCCACAGGCCAATCCTAATACCCCAACAACGCAAGAATAGCTCCCCAGGCTGCAGCTGTCACATCTGCCTGGGAGGGAGGAGGCACAGTGGAGAGCACCTGATCCCAGAATCCCTGCGCAGCCTGCTCAGGAGGAGGTTCAGCCGCTGGCAACTCAGGGTGAAACATGAAGACTGAACTGTCCCCGGGGATGCTGATGGCAGTCTCTGGGCACAGCAGTGAGGGGCAAGCTGGGTCACTCGGCTGAAGATACTCCTCCCCGAAGGCTCCTGTCCCCTCTAGTTTGAGAGGGGACAGTTGTGCAGTCCCTAGCCGCCCTTCCTCCCCAGCCCTACGCAGGCCAGAACTGCCCAGCTGGGTGCAAGACGCCATCTTAGGTCAAGGTGCAGCCACAGAAGGCTCCCTTGGGAGCCCGGGAAGGGAGCTCTGAGACTCAGTGGGAATCTACTCCCACCCAGGGTGCCCACACCTATTCAGCTGGCCTTGCAGGAAAAAGAGGAGGGGATGCAGAGACATGGGGAGAGCAACTGAGTGGGGAGCGAAGGGAGAGGGTGCCCCCAAGAAGGCAGGCTCCAGGAAAGCAAAATGAAGTTTGGCAGCCATAGGGCTGCGGGCCCCGCGAAGAGGGGTTGGGGGAGGCCGGGGGCGGGCCCTGGACGCACGCCAGCTCGGTCCGCGCCAACGAGGGAGGGCATGACGGCGTGGAGTGGGGAGCCCGGGTGAGGGCGGGACACGGACCGCGGCCGGCGCCGCTCAGAGGCTCGGGGGTCTCCTGAGGTGCGGGCAACATGGGGACTGCGACCCCCGATCCGCAGCCTCGGCGAGGCCTCGTCCTTCACTGTGCAGATGCGAAGCTTTCAAGGACACGTCTACACCGGCCCGGCGGGGGTGCGTGTGAGTGTGTGCAGGGGGAGTCTGCTGCAGGGGGCGACCCCGGCATCCCCACCGGAGTCGTTTCCAGCCTTGCTTCTCCCGCCCCCGCACCTTCTAGTCCTCCGCGGCCGGGCCCGGGGATCCTCGCCCACTCCCGCCCGCCCCCACACTGCGGCGCCGCCGCCACCGCCGCCCCGCTCCCACGGCCCGCAGCGGGGGCAGGGAGGAGCCGGGCGCGACGCCCCCCCACGCCGTTCCGCCTGGCCTCCGCGGGAGCGTGCGCCCCCCGAGCGGGCACGCTCCCCACGCGCGCGCCCCTCCCAGGCCCGCCGGCGCCCCGCACCCCCAAGCCACAGGTGGCCGCGGGAAGATCGCGATGCCGCGCTCCCCGGCGCGGGCCCCGGCCGCCCCTGGGTCCTGCCGGGGGCCTCCAGGGTCCCCCCGCCGCGCGGAGCCTCCAGGCCCGGGGGAGGGGCGGGGCGGGGCGCGGGGCCCGGGTCGTGCCAGGCTGCCATTTTCTGCCGTGGCCACGGCGCTCCCCGGCCGCCCGCCCGCGCCCCCCTCCCCCTCCCTCTCCCGCCCGCCCGATTCCGGGTCGGGTCCGCACCCCGCAGCGCACGGCCGCAGGCCCCGGCCGGGCCCCCGGGCGGGGGCAGAGCCCGGAAGGCGGAGGCGGCGGGGCCCTGCGGCAGCGCGCGTCGGGCGGCGCGCAGGCCGGCGGAGGCCCCCCGCGGCATTGTACGGACTTGAACTTGAGCCCGGCCGGGCGGGGGCGCCGAGGGGCGTCCGCGGCGGAGGCGGCGCGCAGGAGAGGAGCGGCGGCGAGCTGCGGGGACATAAACAAACCCTCGGCCCGGCCGTCCGCGCCGCAGCCCCGCGCGCCGCGCACCGAGTTGCGGGGTCCGAGCCGCGCTCCCCACCGCCTTGCTGCGCCCTCCCGTCCGCCCGCCCGCCCGCCCTCCAGCTCCGGGCCGCAGGCCGTGCTGGTTACCGTGTGGCCCGGCGGGTCGGGCGGCCCGGCTCGCCCTGCTGCCGCGGCGCCGCGTCCCGGCTCGTCCTCTGCTCGCGCCGCCGCCGCGCCGCCTCCGGCCCGCCCGCTGCCTGCCGCGCTCCCTCCCTCCGTCGCTGTCGCGCTCCTCTCTCCGCCTCCTCCGCCGGGTCCCCCCCGCCCGCCCCTTCTCTCCGCCTTCCTCCTTCCCTCCCTCCGGCCGCCCGCCGCTCAGGCCTCCGCCCGCTGCTCGCCCCCGTGGCCGCTCTGGCTCCGGCCCCGGCGCTGCGAGCCGCCCGGGAGGCAACACCGGGGCCTCGGGGCGTCGCGGCGGGAGCGACCCGAGCCGCGGGCGGTCCTAGCGCCCCCGGCGGGAGGAGCGGGTTCGGGACCCCGCCGCGCCCCGGCTGCAGCGCTCCGAACCGGGTACCCCGCCGGAGCCGCACTCCCGGCCGCCCCGTGCCCCTCGGGTGGTCCCCTGGCCGCAACCTCCCCACCTTGCGACGCCCCTCTACCTGGCGCGGCTTCTGCGCTGGGTCCCCGCATCCAGCACTGGTCGTAGGGACAGCTGCCCCTCCTCTCCCGGGCCGGTGTCAAGTGCCTCCCCCCGCCGCCCGCGGAGCCCCCGGCGGCCTTCGCCCTGCAGTTCTCCCGACCTCCACCAGAGCCCACTGCGCTCTGCGCGCCTCAGCACTGGGGCTGGGGACAGCAGCGCCTGCCCAGCCGCGTCGCCACCCTCAGCCAGGTGCCGCGGTGGCCAGACGGCTGCACACGGCCAAGGTCGGAGCGCCTGGCTCCTCGAGGCCATTCTAGGGGCTCGAGCACCGCCATGGAGTGGGCTCTCTAGAAGGCAGTAAGCTTCTCGTACCTTGAGGTGTCCAAAAAGAGTTGGATGCCCTCAGGTGGGTTCTGGAAAAATCTGAAGAGGTGGGAGGTTGAAGGAAATGACATTGAAGGCCTGCCTCTTCCAGCTGCAAGATTCTCCGCAGACCTGCACTAGATCTGGCTCCCTCAGGGTGCGGGTGCTCTCAGGGCTCCGGGTCTGTAGTGCTCACCTCTCCAGCTACCATCACCGGAGCTTGGCGCTGGATCCCCTGACTCCCAGCCTCCCTGGCAGGCTCCTCCCTCCTGCCACTGGACAGCACCATCCATCCAACCCTTCAGTGCCCCCAGTGTCCTGAGTTGCATCTCCACATCCACGTCACACGGATTTGCAGACCCTCAATGCTGAAGCACGTCCCGTGCAACACACCCCACCCAGCACATTTCCCCCCATTGAGGGTCACAGGGACAGCCCCCTTCATATTGCAGGCCACCTTTACCCTTCAATCTTCACCACCCCAAAGCAACTGTCCTGACCTTTCCTAGTGTCACCCACCCAATACCTCCCCCCAACCCCGCTACTGGTGTTCATCTCTGCCACCCATGGTCTTTCACCTGGCCAGTTCTTAAGATGCATCATGCCATGTGAGGACAAGGACACCGTTTGCCTTCAGCACAGCTCAGCACCTGTATATGCTACGTCCTCATACACATGTTGCTTAGATGATTGCATGAGCTACAGGCTTTCTGTGTCCAAATCCGCAGCCACTCCAAGTGATGCTCCCAGTTTGACTAAGAACAAGGCCATCTTAGAGAAAGGCCTCAACTTCAAGACTTATATGGCACTGCCTCCAAAGAGCAGCCACCAGCCAACAAATAGGACACTTTCATCTTGTCAAATGACTTGTCCCTACTTTCCAGTGAAGAAACCCATGCTTGACTGGGAGGGCGGGGGACGACTTGGTGGGAGAGCATTTGCCTGGTAATCTTCAAGTTTTGAGTTCAGTCTTCAACACCATAAACAAAAAGCCCCCCATGAGGCTGGAGAGATGGCTCAGCAGTCCAAAGCATTGGCTGCTATTCCAGAGAACCTGGGTTCAATTCTCAGTGCCCATATGACAGTTCACAGCTGTTTATTAACTTCAGTTGTAGGAGATATGGCAGTGCATACCACATGGTACACAGACATAGGTGCAAGAAAAACACGCTTATGCCCATAATTTTTTAAAGCCCCAAGGCTTAACCCTACGTTGGGAAGTGGCAGAGCAAGAGTTAAGTCCAGGTTCACTAGACTCAGATCAGCATATTACAGTGGGAAGAAGCCAAAGCTGACCAAGAGGGCCAAATGTAAGTCTGTATTCAGTCCTGATGGTGCTGTCATTGGGAGCCTTGAAGGCATGCGACCTTGGAAGTCTGTGTTGCTAGTGTAATGAGTCCCACAGTAACCATGGCAGGGGAGTTCCGACCCGTGTGTAGCAGTTGCAGGGTACCACTGTTGGCTCTAGACACCAACACTGAGTCATTGGTCCAGAGAGGTAGCACATCAATGCTGGATGGCTCTTTTCACATTGTGCTGGGTTCGCCTTTAGGCTCTGTCATAGTTTGAATCTGAAGCATCCCTCCATACAGGCTTGCACATTAAAGGACTGGCCCTTTAAAGGGCTGGCCCTCTGCAGGTGGTGGGGTTTTGTTGTTGTTGTTTTGTGGGTGTTGGTTTTGGTTTTGTTATTATTCTTTGGTTATTTTTGAGACAGAATCTCTATTATGTAGCCTTGGCTGTCCTGAAACTCATCATGGAGACTAGGCTGGTCTCAAACTCAGAGATCCACCTGTCTCTGCTTCCCAGCGCTGGGACCAAAGGTGTGTGCCCCCACACTGGGTGTGGGGGTGCTGTTTGAGAGGTTCTGGAAGCTGCAGGAAGTGGGGCCTGTCTGGGGGACCTAGGTCACTGTGAGTACATTTCCTTGGGGGGCTATCCCTTGCCCCTCTTTCCCTTGCTCTGATTCCTGGCTGCTCCTCCAGTTACCACCTCCACCATCTGCACATGCCGCCATAGTGTTCCGTCTCATAGTTGCCCCCGGGTGCCCTCAGAAACTATGAGCCAAAGGATGTCTTTCTCCATTTAGGCCGTTTTTGTGACATATTTTGTCACAAAAAGGAAGGCAGTGAGTACAGGCTCCTACAGCCCCTACTTTGGTCCTAGACATTTTGGTCTGAAGATGTAGCATCCATTGCAATAGAAAAGGTTTTCCTGATACTACTATGTATTCCCATAGCTCAGTGGCTTAAAACCACCAAGTTCTCCAGAAAGCTAAATGCAGTACCACGGTGTATCTCTGAAATCCCACTGTTAGGTGTACATCTAAAAGGACAGAAAGCCAGCCAAGTGTGGAGGCACACATCTATAATCCCAGTTCTGCAGAGGCAGATGCAGAGGCAGGAGGAAGGCTGACAAAGCCAGCCTGGTCTATGTGGTGAAGTTTAGGGTAGCTGGAACTACGGAGGTAGACCCTGTCTCAAGCAAACAGGATTAAAAGCAGGGGCTTCTAGTGTTTGTGCAACAATGTTTCTAACTATTTGCAGTAGCTACAAAATGGGAGTAACCTGAATGTCCACCCATCAACAGATGAATGGATTCATAATGTTGTATATGCAGTGTCGTAGTATGGAGGCTTGAAAGGGAAGTTCTGACGTCGGCTGCAACATTGAGGGCATTATGCCGAGTACAATAAACCAGTCACAGACACAGAGGTCACATGGTTCTATTTACAGGAGGTGCCGAGAGTAGTCAAATCTGTCAACACAAAATAGAATCCTGGCTACCTGGGTCTGGATGGAGAGCATGGCAAAGTGTTTAACTGCTAGAGCACCATTCTGAAAATGAAAGCTTTCAAGAGGTGGGTTGGTGGGATATGAGCTAATACAGTTAAAAACGTGACATCTGTGATACGTGTATTTGACTCCAATTAAACAGTGTAAAGTCATTGTGTCATGAATCCTTTGTGGGTTTGCAGGCTGGGACTGAGGGCTGTGCCTATGGAATATCCAGAGGCTCTCACTCCAGAAAGAGCCATCATCTAAGGGGAAGCACCGGAGGGTGTCACCTGGTCAATGGGCATGTCCCTTGAAGGATAAAACCAGACATACAGCTCCATTTGACTACAAAATCTGGGGACCAAAAGTAACTGAGGGCCTCAAAGACCAGACATGTTAGGCAGAGGATGTAATGCCGTCAGTCAGTGGAGTGCTCAAGTAGCGTGCATCAGAGCCTCAGAAACTGGTGCGACACTCACCTGTAATTCTAATACGTAATAGGTAGAAGCAGGAGGATCATACTTTCAAAGACATCACAAGTTTAAGGCCAGCCTGAGGTAACTGAAACCCTGTCTGTCTGTCTGTCTGTCTGTCTGTTTGAAATTATTAGCCGCAGAAGTCACCAAGGGGGCTTTTTGGATCCTCTCACTGGAAACATGATCCCCTGACATTGTCTACACAGGGACCTTAGTTGAAAACAGCCCTCATCTGCTGATTCTGAGAGGGCAATAGTAGGGCTACCCCATCATACTCACACTGCCAGCCCTGTGCCTGTCCTGTAGTCAGCTCCTCAAATGTCCCATGCCTCCCCACTAACCCCCCTGACCTCCACACCACACTCACTAGCCTCCCTGCTTGGTGAAGCCACCCCACCCCACCCCAACCCCATGGACCCACCATTCCAGTTGTCTTCAAGTCACACCAGCCAAAGAAGGGGATCTTCAACCACTACGGATGGTTGGCTCCTCATCGGCACCAAATGGTCATGCTTCCACATGCCTTCCAAGGAGGGGCTGTGCTGTTCCCAACTCTCCATTGCAAGAGATAACATCCCAGCCAAATTAAACATAGGACCCAGGAAAGTCAAGGATAGGGACTCAGAGACAGGTAAATCCAGAGATCAAATGCAGCTCCAGGTGGGAACTCACCCTTGATCCGCTGTCATGCATAGTCCTTCCTTCCCACTGTTTGGTCATCTTTCCCTCCTACAGGTTTGTTTTGTTTTGGATGGATTTGAAGCAGAGCCTTCTGTAGCTGAGTGTCCTGCCTCTACCTTCTCAGTACTGGGATCACAAGTGTCTACACCAGATCCTCCTGTAAGCAACTCCACCCAGCTTTCAAAGGCAAACCCAGCTCAGTTTGAACTCTCCCAGCTCTGTATTTCAGTAGAACTTCCTGAAAGCTCTTGATGTCATCAGGGCACAAGCCTCCAGGTCTTTTAGTAACTAACCCTGAGCCTCAAAATCTGAAGTACATTTTTATTTTCTTTCTAGTGTCACCTGAGCAGAACCATTCCAACCCAATGGCTCTATACATAACAAGCTATAGAGAGGATATAACATTGCTTTTTGTAGCCCAGGCTGTCCTTGAATTTATGACATAGCTGAAGGTAGCCTTGAGTTTCTGATCTTGCTGCCTCCACCTCAAAAGTACTGGGGTTACAGGTATGTGCTACCATTCCTGGCCCTGAATCAGATCTTTAGAAAACATCAGATAAATCCTAAATGAGGGTTATCCTACAAATTAACCAACTGCCTCGAAGTTTTCAAAAAATTGAGATCATGGAGGTCAAAGAAGGACTGAAGGGCTGACTAAGCGTGTAGTTGATGGCAGATACTTGCCGAGCATACAGGAAGCCTTTGTTTTGATTATCAGCAATACAAAGGGAAAAGGCTGGGCTCACACTAATCCCAGCACTCAGGAGGCAGAGGCAGAGCTCTGAGAGTTTGAGGCCAGTCTGGCCTAAAGAGTGAGATCCAAGTCTGCATAGAGAAACCCTGTCTTGAAAAAGAAAAAGAAGAAAGAAGAAGAAAATAATCCTACAATATTGAAGGAGACTAGGCACACAGAAGAATGAAGTTTGTTTTGGATCTTTCTGTAATAGAACAGTGACTTACCCCTGTAATACCAAGGCCGGGGAACCTGAGGCAGGAGTATCTTCACAAAGTTGAAGCCAGCCTGGGCTACGGAATGAGAACCTGTCTCAAAATAAATAAGGGCCCTCAAGATGGCTTAGCAGGTAAAAACCACTTGTTTAATGGCCTGAGTTTGATTCCCAGGTCCCATAGTGGAAAGAGAACCAACTCCTAAAAGTTGTCCTCTCTCCCTTTGTGCACTGTGGTATGTATATACCCACTCTCACACACATAATAAATAAGAAAAGAAAGAAAGTATACTAGCTGGGCATGGTGGTGCACACCTTTAATCTCAGCACTCAGGAGGCAGAGGCAGGTGGAGCTCTGTAAGTTCAAGGCCAATCTGCTTTACATAGTGAGTTCCAGTACAGCCAGGGCCTACATAGTCAGATCCTATCTCAACATAAAGATATAAACAAACAAACACTTAGAGCAACTGGATGAATCTGAGTGGGGTGGCAGTGATTAGTCAATGTTACTTTGCTAGCTTTGATGGTTGTATTGGACCTACCAAAGAAAATGCACCATCTGTAAGTAGTGTGCACTAAACTCTCGGGGCTGACCTCCTATTCGCAGTGGTCGTGAGCCAGGAGGTCTACCGTATTGCAAATTCCTTTATAAGTTAAAGAACACAAGCAAAGCTTTATAAGTTAAAGCTCCAAAGTAAAAGTCTACAAAACTATAAGAGGATTCAAGGCTCCTGGATTTGATATGCTAACAGACTGGGGGGCATTTTCTCCCTGAAGCAGGGCCTCCCACCACCCATTTTATTCTGCATCTCTCACATTACAAAAAAAAGCTAGACTTTCCATATGCTTAGGGTCTGTTGACATTCAGAAACCAAGAATGGTCTGTTAGTCGCTAACTAGGGGTGTCAGTGGTTCTCAACCTGCGGGTCACGACCCTTTCAGGGGTCAAATATCAAACACCCTGCATATCAGATCTTTACATTATGATTCATAACAGTAGCAAAGTTATAGTTATGAACTAGCAACGAAATAATTTTATGGTTGGGGGTCACCAGAGCATGAGGAACTGTACTAAAGGGTGGCCAGCCTTAGGGAGGTTGACAACTGCTGTTAGCATCTTTGGAGCATTTTTCTGTCAGGCGGTTAGTTGGGTTGTTTTGTTGTTGTTGTTTTTGGTTTTGTTTTATGGTCTCTGTAACTGAGAAGGCTCTTCCCCTTTCTTCCTTTTCTTTCTTGATGATGATATTTTGTGTTTTGTTTTTTGAGACAGGCTCTGACTGTGTAGCTTTGGCTGGCCTGGAACTCACTATATAGAGCCGGCTGGCCTCAAATTCACAGAGATCCGCCTGCCTCTGTCTGCCTCATGGGATTAAAGACATGCATCACCAAACACAGTTGAAGTTTTGGGACATGGTCTCATATAGCACAGGCTGGCCTTGAGCTCACTTTGAAGCTCAGGATAACCTTGAACTCCAGATACTCCTGCCTCAAGTGCTGGGCACTGCTTGTGTGTCCCCTGCCTGACTGTTGTTCCTTTGACTTTGATGCAAAACAACAAAACATCTTTTCCTGGTGTTAGGGATGAACACAGGTCTTAAGTAGGCTAGGCAAGCCTCCACCTTGGAACCACACCCCAGTCCCTGACAGTGACCAATGAACCTTTGTGTCTGTGCCTAGCATCCTGCCAGAAGGCCTGGGAAGACGGTCTTGGCTGTAAGTTTAAACCCCATCTTGAGCAGAGCCTTTTTCCTAAGGGCTAATTGTAGTGCTCCAGCCAGAAACCACACACACACACACACAACACACACACACACACCCCACAACACTCACATATGCTATAGGCTTGGGGTGCAGAGAGCATCAAGGAGAAGGCAGAGCAGGACATGGCCACAGGACAGAGGTCAGTCTCCTTGACTTCCTTTCTGTGGTCATTCTGTCCCTAGGCTTGGACACTCCGTCTTGGAGACCTTCCTTAGGCCCATTCTTCCCTTCCTCTTTTTGAGTTCCCCATTCTTTCCCACACCTCCTCTGAGGGTAGAAGGAAGGACCTATAACTCACAGGACTCAACCTCATTCCATGAGGGCTGACCAGCTGGGTCAGGGGAGCAAGACAAGCAGTCCTCCCTCAAATGGCTTCTGGGAGTTCTGCCTTCCTCTCATGATAAAAAGTGGGAAAGCTGAGGTCCTGTCTGCTTTTAGATACTAACAGTCTAGTGGGACAGGAGCAGGTGGGACAGGAGCAGTGTTGATTTTTCTCATTCATATTAATTTTTATTCTGTGGGGTTTTTTTTTTGTTTGTTTGTTTCCCCCTTTCCTTCTCCCTCTCACTCTGGCCCTGCTCGTTCTGGCCCAAAGGTTTTTATTTATTTATTATTTGTAAGTACATTGTAGCTGTCTTCAGACATCCCATAAGAGGGCATCAGATCTCATTACAGATGTTGTGAGATAGTGAACCACCATGTGGTTGCTGGGATTTGAACTCATGACGTCCGGAAGAGCAATCAGTGCTCTTAACCATTGAGCCATCTCTCCAGCCCCTCTGTGTTCTGTATTTTGAAACAGAATGTATGTAAGCTGGAGAAGTCTTGACCCATGATCTTCCTGTCTCAGCTTCCCAAGAGCTGGTTCTGTAGGCAGCATGCCGGCCACACAGGATTCTTTTATCCTTTCCCCACACTGTTTCATGTGTCAGTGTGCCCTAAGTTGTAAATTGAACTGTATGGAACCCAAGTCCTTTTGTTTACTTGTTTGTTTATTTGAGACAGGATCTCACTACATAGCCCTGGCTGTCCTGGAAGTCAATACATAGACCAAGCTGGCCTTGAACTTACAGAGATCCACCTGCTTCTATCTCCTTTTTACTATTTACTTATTATTTTGATAGACAAGGCCTTTATTATTGTTTTATAGAGAAGGTCTTACTATGTAGCCCTGGCTGCTGCCTAAACTGCCCCTCCCCACTGTAAATAGCCCTAACTTTTTTTTTTTTTTTTTTTGGTCTTGGTCTTGAGGTAATTTTAGATTTACATGCTGCTGTTAAAAAAAAAAAAAAAAAAAAAAAAGCTACACAGGTGTGCAGTGATGGTGCACATCTTTAATCCAGCACTCAGGAGGCAGAGGCAGGCGGATTTCTGAGTTCCAGGCCAACCTGGTCTACAGAGGGAGTTCTAGGACAACCAAAGCTACACAGAGAAGCCCTGTCTCAAAAAACCAAAAAAAAAAAGAAAGAAATGATAAACACAGATCCCATGTCTCTCTCACAGCCTGGAGCTCCTCAGTGATGATGCCTCAGACATGGAGTGTGTAACTCAACCAAGGACATGATGTTGGAATGAACATCTCCGTCTCTCTCACTCTCAACCTGGACAGCTGCTGGATATTCCGTATCTCATGAGTGTGTCATTGTAGTGCAGCTGTGTAGGGATCCAGAGTTGGGCACTATACAAGTTTGTAAGATTGGCTTTTTCTCTCTGCAAAATTCCCTAGGTGTTCACTGGACTGTGCTGTGCCAATCACTGGTCTCTTCTTGTTAATGAGTAGCCATCCATAGGCAGATGCACCGTCGCAAATGGTCACCTGCTGGTGAAGATCTAAAATGTCGTCAGCTTTTAACTGTTCTCTGTTGTTGACAGTTCCTCGGGGTAGAACTCTGAGGTCAGAGAGGTACAGACTCTGGTGAGGACTTTGAGGCAGAGTATGTGGAACCACCATTCATAACCTGGTCCATCGACTAGTGTCAGATGGGGCTGGAGGTGGGAAACAGACAGGGAAATATGGGGTCTTGGAGTAGTTGACATAAGATGTGTTGATAGTCAGGACTAGACTGCTTGGGACCTGAAAGGAGACCTGGGGGCCGCCTGAGTCTGTGGACCCATTACTCGGAGGAGAACCTCTACTACTGAAGGAAAGCACATGGCCAGATGATGGACACTAGCAATGAGACAGAATTCGAGTTGCTAGAGTAACATCCAGAGAAAATATCCATTCAGGAGCCAGAGAGGCAGAGCTATGTGCAGTGGTGGATACAGTTCTTGGGGACATCCACAGTCATGATTGGGTGATCCTCGGGAAAGCGTGGAGACCAGAGACAATGGAGAGACCACAGCTTGGGGGAAAGAAGAGAAGGCTGGCAGTGGAGAAAAGAGGCTCAGAAGGCAAGGGAGTGACGTGTAGTAGGCAATTAATGCTGCTTAAATCTCCCCAGGCGGTATTGGCAGCACTGAGTTCCTCACTACATCCTGCCCCTCCCCCAATGTTCTGGATTCCGGAATGAAAGACACACACACACACACACACACACACACACACACAGAGAGAGAGAGAGAGAGAGAGAGAGAGAGGAGGAGAGAGAGAGACTTATATTAAATATGCCTTAATCAGCCCAATGGCTGGGCCACTCCCAAACTTCCATGTTGCTAACACCCCCCTCCGATATTCCTGAGTTATTACTTACTAAAATCTATATTCTATCTTTGCTCCCTAGACCTAATGTGGGAGTGCGGGGGGGGGGGGCTGTAGCCGCTCTTCCCTGGCTCTTACATGATTGGTACTCTGTCATCTGCAGCTCTCAAGCCTGCATCTTATTCCTTTCTAGGCATGGTGATTCTGCTTCTTCTCCTGGTCCCCTTGCTTGTGAATTCTAAAGTCCCACCTCTGTCTCCCTGCCCAGCCATTGGCTACCGGCAACTTTATTTACCAATCAGAACCAACTAGGGGCAGGGTCCCTCAATGGCTTAACATACAGGATTCTCCTGTAATTTTGGGGAACCAATTAACATAATACAAGCATTAAACCAAATCTACAACATTTCCTCCTTTTTGTTCATTAAAAGTCCTTTTCTCTTAGATATACAATGAACATAGTTATAACAGTTGTGTAAACTATAAGGTATGATATACACTAATAGCATCTTATTCCTCCCCCCTCCCCCCCCCACAGAAAAGCCAGGCAGTGGTGGCGCACCCTTTAATCCCAGCACTTGGGAGGCAGAGGCAGGCGGATTTCTGAGTTTGAGGCCAGCCTGGTCTACAGAGTGAGTTCCAGGACAGCCAGGGCTACACAGAGAAACCCTGTCTCGAAAAACAAAACAAAACAAACAAACAAAAAAAAATCTTTTCCATCAAGTTTGTCAGTTTAGGTACATTTCTCTAACATCTAACCTAACTTAAAGAGTCTACAGTTCTATACCTGAATTATGTTTTGATTTTAACTTGTATTACCATCTGAAAACCATCCTTTCAAATCTACATCATCTTCCTTATTGTTAAACAACTTAAGTTTGATTATGAGACTATAACTAGTCTTCAACCTCATCAGAGTTCTGAAAATGAGTTAAATATTACCCAAATATTTAGGAAGCAGAAAAACATAGCTTCCAAAACTTAAACAATTTGCAGAGACAGCTAATTACCTGGACAGTCTATTCCTCAAACATTGGAGCATCTGTCTTCAGCCTTCTGGCCCAGAACCATCTGACAGACCTTAAGTGAAGCAGGAATTATGAAGGACTAGCTTACTCTGTCTTGGCGGAGCTAAGCTGTTGATTATCTTGTATTTAGTGTCCTCTCCTGGACGGTATTTTTGTCTGTGATGAATTAGGGCAATTCTTGCCTGGCGGTTACCTTGCCACAACTGGAGCAGCTCTACATGGAGGTAATGATGCTCAGTATCTTCTTTGAACCATCAAGGGGGTCTGTCAGGAGCAGACATATCTCTTAGTCAAAAATGCAATAATAGTGAAATGATTATCGATTGTGCAAGGTGCACAGATCAGTTAAAGATGAATTTTTGCACCTTGTTTGAGCAGGTGAAAGACAACTATCCTTTTATGAGTTAATTTGATCTATAATCAATTGTACTAGATCTTCATTCATGCCATGTGAAGGATGGCATGATGAATCTTAAGGATTTTGTAATCAACAAGATTTAGTGTCTAGGGCTGGAGAGATGACTCAGCGGCTAGGAGCACTGACTGCTCTTCCAGAGGTCCTGAGTTCAATTCCCAGCAACCACATGGTGGCTCACAATCATCTGTAATGGCATCTGGTGCCCTCTTCTGGTGTGTATGAGACAACAACAGTATACTCACATACATTAAATAAATAATAAGTAAATAAATAAATAAATAAATATTTTAAAAAAGATTTAGTGTCTAATTTTAGCTGAAGTTTTGGCTAGAGGCATTTTTTAAAAAGATTTATTTATTTATTTAATGCATATGAGCACACCACAATTGCTCTCTTCAGACACACCAGAAGAGAGCACCGGATCCCATTACGGATGGTAATGCCTCTGCCTCTGGCCTCTGCTCTGCTCTGCCTCTGCCTCTGCCTCTGCCTCTGCCTTGCCTCTGCCTCTGGCCTCTGCCTCTGCCTCTGCCTCTGCTCTGCCTTCCTTGCCTCCCAGGTGCTGGGATCAAATGTGTGCTACCACCACCTGACCACACAGTTTTCTCTCTCCCAGTTTCAATGTGTCAGAAATCTGTGAGTGGCTGGGTGGGGTCATCTGGCTCAGGGTCTCCCTTAGGCTACAATCAAGGTATCTGTCTGTCTGCCACCATTTCAAGGATTAATGGAGAAGGAGCCCTTTCCAAATTCCCTTACATGTTGGAGATGGACAAACCTGAGTCTCTCTCAGATTATTGGATGGCAGCAGCTCCATTCTGACAGCGGCTGTTGGCCAGTGGGCCACCTTTGGTGTATTTCCTTGCCATGTCTCTCCACAGAGGGTTCACAATGGCAGCTGGCTTAGCCTACATGAGGAAGCAGGTAAGAGAGAGAGGGAGGGTTCAGCAGATGAGAGAGACTTTCATAATCAAATCTCGGAAGCTCTGCCTTGTGCCTCTGTCAGAAGCACATCACTCAAACGGGAGAGCGTGATGCAGGATTTGAAGGCCAGAGAGCCATCCCAGGAGCTGTTCATCGCTGGGAGTAGAGACCTGTGTCTGCATTCGATCTCAGACTACATCTTTGCAACAGGGCAAAGATGGCATCTGGAGAGTAGGAGGAGAAGAAGACAGAGCGAGAGGAGCGAATAGTAATGCCCAGCTATCTCAGCACCTCAGAGAGACACAGGCACACTCAGGGTCTCCGGAAGACCCTAATCTCAGCATCCAGGTTCCCTCCCTACCCAGCCCGCAACCCATAGAGCCAGGAACAAAAGCAATAATAAACATTGCAGGGGCGGAGGGTGTGGCTTGGTGATAGAGTACTTGCCAAGTTACAAGATTGTCCAGCTCCGAGGTCATAGATGGGACAGAGATAGAGAGGGACTAAGAAGGTGCTGATACCCTAGAGGACACCTCCAACAATTATTCAGAAACAGGACTGAAGGGTCTGGACACAGACTTTTTTTTCCTGAGAGGCTCCCAGGAGAGGCCAGTAAGCACGAAGCTTAACTCACACACTGGGCACAAGAGATGCAGCAGTTTGGAAAGTCACCTCTGGGTCAAGGGGCACAGACCAAGCAGAATGGTGTTCCTGTTGGGCTTCGGACCCTGGACAAGCATCTGAGGTGTCTATTTAATATATCAAAGTGGACTTGTCCTCCAGGTTCTTCCAGCATCCCTCAGTAGTCTCTATCTGTTACAAGGTATGGATGACATATCCAACCCTCTCCCTGAACTTTCCAACCCAGCGGCTGGGCTTCCCCTCCCCAAGAGGCACTTCCCTATATAATCTAAACAACCCCCCCCCCTGCATTTCTTTCTCCCCGTGTGTGTGGATGCTGTTTCTCTCTCCCTATGTGTGTCGTGCTTATGGTCTCTCTCTTTCTCTTTCTCCAACCCCTCTCTGTCTCCCGTCTGCACGGTGATTTCCCTGGTCTCATTCCTTGTGACCAGTGAACTTGCCCAAGAGCTGCCACCAAATAAATCTGCCTTTTTTCTCTCTACTTTTAATCTGGCTTGAATTGGTTTATAGCACTGGAGAAAACCTATTTGTTCCTAATTGCTGGGATTGTGAAGATGTTGGATCACCTGCTAGGCAATTGCAGCTAAGGGTCATTGTTTTGTTTTGAGATAGAATCTCATTTTATAGCCCAGCTTGGCCTTTGAAACTCATTAGATTTCTCAGGCTAACCTTGAACTTGTATTAATGCTACTCAGTCTCCCAAGTTCTCAGACTGTGAGCATAGGCCACTATGCTTGACTTTAGGTTTAAGATAGATGAAGACTGTGGACACTGTGATGCCTGAAATCATGGCGTCCTAGGTACAGAAGAGGAGACAGTGCAGCTGCTGAGGCCTTCAGCAGTTGGCTTTAAAGGAAGGAGCATGAGCCAAGAAACTTGGACATGGAAGTCCAAGAATGTGAGCATGAAAGGTTAGAGAATTTAACTAAATTTCCCAGGCCCACACAGAAGCCGGACAGAGTAATAAACACGGACTGGACTTCTAGCAAGGTTGTTTTCCCCACCTCGAGTTCTTGCCAGAGTTGTCTCAGGGTGGCAGGCCTTTGCTTTAGGCAGATATGCACTCTCCTGATGACTTGGCCTTCGCTAGCTGTAGTGATCTTGATAATGTTGCTGTTGAGAGTGATGGCCTTGCCTACTTAGGGCTGCTAGAATTAAATAAAGGGCCGAGTGCCTGGGATTGGGCTCGCTTTGTAGCCAGCCTTCCACACATGCTACCAACACTGCCATGATTCATGGAAACAGTTTCCTCTCTGCCCTGTCTCCTAGAGGGCCAGAGGGATGAGGAAGCCTGATCCATCCCTCACATCCTATCACACCGGCAGGCACCCAGGCAGGCAAGCAACTGTGATGTCCACTCTAGGGATAATGCTAAAGCCCAGAGAGTCCTTGGTGGCAAGTCAGTGACAGAGCCAAGACCAGAGCTCTCCCAACTGTGGCCTATGCCTACATGGAATTCCAGAAGGCTGCAGATGCCCCTGGGCTCATGGCTCTGTTCCTCCTTGGAGACGTTTAACCCAGCCTTCCCTTCCTGTATCTTCTTCCCTGTGGTGTTCCAGGCACTTGGAATCTGAGCAGCACCTGGAAAACCTGCCTGCCCTGGGCACCCAGGGGCTCACTGCAGGCAAAATCATTCCACAGATGTGGAGTCAGAAACCAGGAGCTAAGGTCCCTGCAGCCCTAGGGAAAGTAGGAGCCAGGAAGGGCAGGTGAGAGGTGACACAGGGACTGCAGGGAAACCAAGGCTGGGTGTTAGGTAACACCAGGCAGGAATGAGTAGCTTTCCATACTTCCCAGTACCTGCCCCAGTGGACCCCCAGCACAGGTCTCCGGGGTTGAGAATCTGGAGACTTTGAGCCTCTGGCCCAAGAAGTGATGGAGTGGGGAGGTGGGTGTCATGGATTCTGGGGTTTCTGCTGGCTCTACCAGGGCTAACTTTGGTACTCCAGGGGAGAGGCCTCTGTGGATCTTAGAACTACTCCCAGTAGCCTTGGGGAATGGTTTTCCACTATCTACTGAGCTCCTACCTAGTGGGAATCTTGGAGCAGTGGCTGACTTAATTAAGGTTGGCCCTAAGCAGGGACTGTGCGCTCTATGGCTTTCCCCTTTGACTAGGCAGGTCTCCCTGGAGTTTCCAAAGCCGATGCCACACCTACAGGAGAGAAAGGCCTGGCTCTGGAGTTCTTCCCTAAACCCTGGAACCAAGGCCTCCTCCCTCTTCTCAAGTAGCATGCCTCTGCCTTTCTCTCCTACTCCATGTCTGTTTTCCCCCCACCCCACCCTTCTCTCTCTGACAAGAAAAGCAGAGCTACATGATTGGAGAAGAGTCTAAAGGGGTATTTTCCTTTGTGCAAAACTGATGTAAAATATTTCATAGCTAAAAAACTCTCGGGCTTCTGGGGCAGCAGCTATTCCAATAAGGAACCTAGGATTTGTCGCTCTTTGTAGGTACTCAGTAAGGACATCTTTTCTGGCACTCTCCTACTATACGGAGGTACACTGTATCACGTCTGGACTGTGCAAAGCTGGGGTGGAGGTTACTGTCTGGAGGGTCACTTGGTTACTCAGAGGAAACACCCATATATCTGGAACCTCCATTTAGATTAAGAACCGGGAGAAGAGTGAACTCTGGCTGTGTCAGTTTTGTGTTTGATGTAGTTTGAGGGTCCCCAGTCAGTCTCTCCAGGGGAGGAGCTGACAATGTCTTGCCTGTCCCACCAGGGAAAAGGCTACCACCCCTCTTGACTCCAGGGGTCCATCATGAGAAGCAAATGCTGAGACTGCAAGCATGTCCTACCACATCTTGCCTCAGGAGCCATTTTAAACGCTCCATCACTCCCACCGACATGATGAACGCTGCAAGTTAGAGGCCAACCTGTTTTACACAGTGAATAAATGGCCAAGAAAAAAAAATTAACAACGCTTTCTGGTCACTTTTCCGAGCCAATTTTCCCTTAGCAAATCCTTGGGGGGAAAAAACTAAAAGCAAAAACAAAAAACCTCGAGGGATAGAGGATATAATTTACAACACAACTGACTAGCTGAGCACCTAGGCTGAAGGCGCTGGTGACAGTTCCTGGAGGCTCCACCTGAAGAATCCACACAGCAGACAAGCACGGAGCCTCTTGGGCCCGGTACTCTCTGCGCAGACGCCGCACCTGCGCTCCTCAACCTCCAGGTGGCGCTGGTGGAAGGGGCGGAGCATATGATTGCCGGTCACGGAGGAGGCGGGACATCAGAAAAGCTGGCTTCTAATTGGCTGGGCTCGGGCTAGTGAGGGGACAGGCCCAGAGGACCTGTGGTGGGGGAAGCGGTCAAACGGAGGAGCTCGCTTACTGCTTACTCGTAGTGAAGAGAACGTTTGTGGTGTGTTCACTCCTCGAGGACAATCCTAATTTTTTTTTTAAATAATGGCAATTTGTTAAAACTATAATTAGCCAAGTTTCCCATTTGTCATACATTTATAAAAACCTCACAAACCGACATACGAGGAAAATCCCTGGTGGGATCTACTTTAAAAAGATGCACTGTTTGTTTATTATCGTGTATTATTTTTACTCATTTATTTTGGAGACAGGCAATCCTTCTGCCTCAGCTTTCTCAGTGCTGAGATGACAGGTGGGAACCACCATGCCTGGCTGTTGACTTTTTTATAAGACAACTCAGGTTTGGGGGTGGGTCCCAGGCCTTCCCCTTTCCATCCTTCTCTCAGCCTTTGACTGTGTGTGAAGCCAGGCAAGCGTGGATGCTTTTCCACAGCTGATGGTTAAGCGTCCACATTCTGGCAGTGAGCTGGAGACTGACTGCCGTATGCTGATTGATGCAGATCTGGCCCTGCCAGCTCTGGAGGAGCTCAGAGACAGTGTAGTCGGGAAGAGTCACACCTGAGACAGAACTGGGGCGGAAGGGGATGCTACTGGTGTCTGGAAAGTGTGGGGTTCCACTGTGCTTACACAGACCGTGCTCTGGAGCTCTGGGCCTAGGTTAGGCCTAGGCCAGTGTAGACGGAGCTGAGGTTAGACCCAGGCCAATGTAGGTAATCCAGAGGTCTGGATTAAGAGTGGAGGGGTCAGAGGCACACACAGAGGAGAGGGCCTGGGGGTGCTCTGGGCAGCTGGGGAAATTATTTGTCTGTGTCCAGTTGCCTGAGAAGGTATAACTTCCAGGATATCTTTTTCTTGTTCCATCTAGAATGCCAGCTCTGAATTAGAAGTGACAGGGAACTGAAAACATGTCACTGGAGAAAGTGACTGTGAAGGACAGGAAAATCCAAACTACCAGTCACTAAAGTGCCAGTGCAGTTGGCAAAGGCCTGGTGTCCAGATCTAGTGAGAGTCACAGAAGGAAGGAACGGGGGGGAGGGGACATGCTGCCCAGAGAGCATTCCCAGTGGGCCACCAGGGTGAGGCATGGCCTGTTCTGAAACCAGAGGCAGGTCAGACAATTCTGCCAAGAAGATTGTGTGTTTTCTTTGTTCATCTAAAACAGTAGCTGGTTACTGTACACCAGCACACAGATAAGAGCTCCTCTGCTCTGCAGACTTTTGTGTCACAGATACTTCCTACTTCTTGACAGGACAGTTACTTACTGTCCATCTCCTCCCAAAGAGTCTAATGTGTCCTAAAAGTGTACCTGGTCTTGTTGTTGCACAGAGCCTAGAATATTCCTGGCACATAGTAGGTACTCAAAACTGTTAAGGCAGGGTGCCACAGTAGCACATGTCTGGAGTCCCAGCATTCTGGAGGCTGAGGCAGGAGGATCACTTCAAGCAAGTCTGTGGCAAGCCTGGTCTACACAGTGAGTTCCAGGCTAGTCAGAACTACTCTTTCTGAGAGAGGAGAGGGGAGGGGAGAGGAGGAAGAGAAGGAGGAGAGTGAGAGAGGAAGAGAGGGAGGGATGGACAGAGGAAGAGGAGAGAGGGGAGTGAGAGAAAGAGAGGGGGAGGGAAAAAGGAAAAGGGAGTCAGAGAGGGGAGGGGCCAAAGGGAAAGAGAGAGGGAAGGGGAAAGGAGAGAGAAAGTGGGAGAAGGAGAAGGAAAAGGAGAGGGGAGGAGGGAGATGGAAAGGGAGAGGAGAGAGAAGACAGGAAATATCTGTTCAGGGCCATGGAGATGGCTCAGCAGGTAAAACACAAGACAGGGAAGCTGAGTTCAGATCCCCAGCCAGGGCCTGAGTGAGTGAGCTCAGGCCCATAGACAGCGTAAACACACACCATCCTTGGTGAAGGGGACAGCATTCATAGCAGGTTGTCTCTAGTCTGGCAAACAACCTTTGTCCTTGTGAAAAGGTTGAGACAAGACCTTGGTGTTTCGGGGCTTGTAAAAACAAAACAAAACCTACCACCAGCAACAACAAAAGCACCCTGTACATACTGAGAGAGCTGTCAGGCCAAGGAGTGTGTGCAGATACCTAGTGACAGGGTGAGGTCTGCGGCGCCCTGACTTGGCACTTCTAGACCAGCACCTATCTCCTCAGACAGAGTCTCTCCTGCTGTGTGAAGACTGCAGTGGGCAGAAGTATGGCTTGGCACATGGACCACCCCAACCTCTGAAGGTAGTCCCCATGAGTCTGCTGGGGGGACATGAGCCAGCTCTCAAGCCTGACCACGCTTTCCAGCCTGGGCGGTGGACTCCTCAATGGTGACTCTTAGCCGGTTGGCACTGGCATGGCTCCAGCAGTGCCAGGTGTCCATATGCCGTCACTGCAGTCTCCTGGCCTGGCCAGGGCTCAGTGTCCTTGGCTTTCCGAATCACATGGGTGGCGAAGACGCTAGTGAGAGGGAGGGCTGACTGCAATATCTGTAGTTACTTACCACCTTTCTCAGCACCGCTCCAGGTCTTAGGCATTTAACATGAGCCTAAATGAGAGCCCAGGCTGGAATTGCTTTCATTTTACATGCAGAGGTAAAGCACCCTTGAAAGCAACAGCATCAGGATTCACAAGCCGGTGTGGAGCCAGTGTGCTGGCACCAGCCTGTGAGGTCAGCCCTTGAAAGATGGAGGTAGGAAGATCAGGAGTTCAAGGCCAGCCTGGACTATCTTAAACTGTCTCAGAAAACAAAGCCAAAGGGGCTGGAGACATGGTAGTTAAGAGCACTTGACATTTTGCAGAGGACTCAGGTTTGGTTCCTTGCATCCATTTCAGGGGCTTCACAACTGCCTGTAACTCCAGCTCCAGGAGATGTCATTCCCTCTAATGGTCTCCATGGGTACTGTATGCATGTGATGCATATATGTTGAGACAGATACACACCACACACACACACACACACACACACACACACACATACACAATCAAAATAATCTCTTTTAAAGAAAACAACAATAATAAAAACAAAGCCAGGTGTGGTAGCATATGACTGTAGTCCTGGCAATTGTAAGTAGAGGCAGGAGGATCAGAAGTTCAAGGCTGGCCTGGGCTACATGAGACACTGTCTCGAAAACAGAATTAACACCCATCCTCCCCACCCCAATACACCAACCCTGGCAATCAAACAAACCAACCAACCAAACAAACAAACAAACTAGGAGGCATGGCTGCCCTCAGAGTCCATGTTTTCCCATACCTTGGCTAGAAGTCAGGGGCCAAAGTTAGGGAGGCCAGGGAAGGGCTCCCAGGAGCTAGTCCCAGCCAGGCCTGGAGAGAGGGTGGTTGACGCCAGGGAAGAAGGTAGAGTGGACACCAGCAAAGTCATGTGTGAGCAAATATAGGGAAAGGACCAGGAATCTAACATGGGACCTGTAGGGACCCTGGGGGGGGGAGGGGGACGGACAATTAGTTTAGGAGGAAAATCAAGGAATCTCATTGGGGAGGGGAAAGTGCTCTGAGCTTCCTGTTATAGTAACACTGGGTGACTTAGGGACCACAGTTAGGACAGGGGCAGGAACTGCACATGTAAATATCCTAAGAGCCAGGACAGGGGGTCCGCAGGGTGTGCTGTGGGGCATTAGACACACAATGCTGACATGGGGAAGAGCAGAGATGAACCAAGAGGGCTGCAGGTTCAAGGCAAAACCACAGGAAGCAGATCTTTCCTGGTAGCTGGGTGGGCAGAGAACTCCATATGGTCAAGCCTGCGTTCCTACTTAGGCTGTGTGTGACCTTCACACACACCCAGTCTCTGGGGATTTTCCCCTCTATAGAGAGATACTCCTTTGCCTTGTCCTTAACCAAATCCATTAACCACAGGCTGACCCCCAGTGGTTGGACCACTATGCAATCATCCGTTTCTGATTTTAGCTTCCTTTCGAGGCTAGCACATCTGCTGGGTTACTCTACACAAGTCACTCAAGTATTCAGAAGCACCAAACAGTCAGTCTCCAATATTCATTTCTTTTTCTTCTTTTCTTTTTTTTTTTTTTTTTTTGGTTTTTCGAAACAGGGTTTCTTCTGTGTAGCCCTGGCTGTCCTGGAAGTCACTCTGTAGACCAGGCTGGCCTCGAACACAGAAATCCGCCTCCTCTGCCTCCCAAGTGCTGGGATTAAAGGCGTGCACCACCACCGCCCGGCCCCAATATTCATTTCTCATGTTTCAACATGTAGGAGTAGTACAGTAGTCTCAGGTGAGAACATCCTCTGTGACAGTCAAAAATTCCAGTGTGGGCTGGAGGTGGCTTAGTTGCTGGAGTTCTTTCCTTAGGTTCCATTCACAACACTGCATAAACTGGGCACACAGAATGGCACTGCCCATAATCCCAGAACTAGGGGAGAGGGAGGCAAGAGGACCAGCTATATCGCAACTATATAGCAAGTTTCAGGATAGCCTGGAATATAGGAGACAAAAAAAAACCAAAACCAAAACAAACAAATAGCAACATAGATGGTTTGGTGACCGGCCTCTCTCTCACCCACTGTTAAGAGCAGGTAGGCAGGAGTCGGTGCCATAGCATCCTTCAGTGCCTGGCTCCTTTGCATGGGGTATGAAGTTGTTTCAGGTTTGCACTGGCTGGGGCATTCTAAGATGGCTCATTCTAAGATGACACATCTTTGTTGTGTGTGTGTATATATATATTATATATATATATATATATATATATTATATGAATGTCATGTATGTGTACATGCGTATGTTGGAGGGTTGGAGGTAGAGTGGACACCAGCAAAGTCAACATGTACATGTTGTTCATGGAGGCCAGAGAAGAAGGTCAGATGTTCCCTATCACTCCCTTTCATTCCTTTAACAAGATATCATCCTGAATCTGGAGCTGGGCTGGCAGCACTCTTCCTGTCTGTGTTCCCCACAGCATGGGAGTTACAGGCCAGTGTAAGACCACACTTAGCTCTTCTTTGTAAGCTCAGTGATCCAAACTCAGGTCTTTACGCTATACAGCAAGGTCTATCTCCCACCGAGCCACCTCTTCAGCTCTGAATTTATTCATTTAAAAGATTTTTTTTTTTTTTTTTATAATTTTGAGACAGGGTTTCTCTGTATAGCCCTGGCTGTCCTGTGAATTCAACTCTAGAGCTCAGGTTAGCCTTGAATTCAGAGATCTGCTTGCCTCTGCTTCTGGAATGCTAGGATTAAAGGTATGTGTCATCACTGCCAGACTGGGTTTTTTTTTTTTTTTTTTTCTTTTAAAGCAATAAAATAATATTGTTATTTGTACTTTGTCAGACACTAGTGTATCATTTCATGAGTGCTAACAGGTAGAAATTTAATCTGCTTTATATGTATGTAAGTTATAGATATTATATATATGTGAAGAATCCCTAGCATGTCCTGGGAAGCTTGCTGGCTCATGGTACAAAGCCTCAGGGTTCAGGTGATCTGCAAGGGTGTGCTGAGAACAAGCAAGACTCGAGCTATCCAGGAGGACCGAGCCAGGCTAGCTGTTAGGCTCCTAATCATAACCTCTCATCCACATCCCTTCTTTAGTTTTTTTGTTTTGTTTTGAGATGGCCTCGACACTGTAGTCCAGGCTGGCCTGAAATTCACTCTGTAGCTCAGGATGGCAGACAATTTTGGGTAATCCTTCTGCCTCAACCTTGCTAGTATGGGTTTTACAAGCATCTTCAACTCTACCTCCCGCCCCCTGCTCCCTGTCTCTTTCTCCCTCCTTCCCTCCTTCTGGCTGAGTCACCCCAATGGGTCATTCCAGGCCTGCTATCACCACAGGGGAGTAAAGGCCACATTTTCCATGACCACCATCTTCTGACCTATGCAAATTTTACACTAAGCAGAATTGCATGATCTGCATATAGATTAAGGGTATGAGACTTTTGCCACTGGAGCTCCCCAGCCTCAGCAAATGGCAGCAGAAGGCATGCTGAAGGCAGGCACTAGGAGCAGCTGACTGGGGCAATGATGTCTGACTCAGCAGCAGGCTTTCTCTGGCTCAGCATAGAGGTGGCCCCAGTAACAGGGCAGGATGCCTGTGGGTATAGATGTTTGCTGATGAACTGATGTGGTCAGTTGGCTTCTCAGTGGGTGGCCACCTCTGGGCTGCTGCCTGAGGATGGTGAAGGAGGTTTTCTGTGTTGGAGGGTCTTGGAGGATGCAGAATGCCAATGGAGCACCTTGAGCAACTGTCCCAGGACACATGGCTACCAAGGTGCGTTTATGGAGGAATGTATGGGGAAAGTTAAGAACAGCAAGGTAGTCTCCATATGAATTGAAGGAGCAGCAGAGCTAGTGTGACATTTCCAGAAGAAATCTGTAAGTCTGTATCATGTATAATCTCTTGACAGTTCACCATTTGCAGCCTGTTGTTTTTGAAAAGACCCTCCTAGACAGTCAAAACTTTGGGCCTCCTCATACTCCACTTTCCTATGTAGACCCCAGTCACAAAGCAGTACCCACTTCCGTAGCCTAACGGGTAACCACATGACTTGGAGAGTTGTGCTGTAATCATTCCTCCCAGCAACAGACAGCAGCAAGGGTTAGGGTTAGGGTTAGGCCTAATGGGTAACCACATGACTTGGAGAGTTGTGCTGTAAGCATTCCTCCCAGCAACAGACAGCAGCAAGGGTTAGGGTTAGGGTTAGGCCTAACGGGTAAACCACATGACTTGGAGAGTTCTGCTGTAAGCATTCCTCCCAGCAACAAAACAGACAGCAGCAAGGAGATACCAACAATGTGGGGACACTAGCACCCCATTCTCTGAAGGTTCACTATTGCCCTTCCTAGCCTTTGCTACTGACTTCTGTAGGCCATGTGTCCTTCCTAGTTTGCACAACCAGTGGTCAGGTAAAGGCAGGTGGGGCACGGCTTTTACTTTAGACAGCCTCTAACGATGGGCCAGTATCATCACATGACCCCAATGCCAGACAGGCTCTGTTTTGTTGCCAATTCTCGGCCCCCTACTTTGGAGGAGTTGAAACAGAACTCAATCCATCTCTCCTAGAGCTCATGAAGAGGGCTGAGCCACACGCTGCCTCTTGCTACACACTTGCAGTTTTTAAAGCAAATCTGAGAAGAGATGTATTTATTTGCTTAGTGTGTGTTGTGGTTGAGTTGATTTTGTTTTGACACATTGGTTCAAAATAAGATTGACCCTTTCGAAAATCAACTCGCTAAAGCCATTTGCTCTTCAGCTCAAGGGGCTTAATTGAAAGCAGCTGGGGTATGCTGACATCACCACAGGCCTTCAGACTGAAAGGGACCTCAGAGCCTGACAGTGAGGGTAGTGACAGCAAATCTTCAAAGGCAGGAGCCAGGGAAGCCAAGTTTTTCTCTAGGAGGAATTTTCTACTTCAAAACTCATTTAAAACAAACAAACAAAACAAACAAACAAACTAAAGGAGCTGACCAGAGTATCATGGAACAAGGCAGCATGGCTGTGCTCTCTTGGATGTTATCACTGTTTTATTGACTCCAAGTTGGATTTTTCTTCCCTTGGCATTTTCTTATGTCTTGGCTTGGCAATAAGCAGGTGCCACTTTCTCTGATTGCCTTTTACAGCCCCGCCCAGTTGCTGGAGTCCTGGAGGGCTGCATTATTACCCATAGCTGGTCTCTAGGATCGGCATCCCCACTGTGGAAGGCATTGTAATAGGGCCTGCTCATTCACCTAATCTTGTTGGGGACTTTAAGTAAGTACAGAGGAGGGGTATCCTCTTTGTTTGGTCAGCTAAGTTCAGACTACTCACTGGACAGGACAATTCTAGGATAATTGTCATCCTCTGGGGACCTGTGATGTGAATGTCAGTCTCTGTTACCTGGAAGCAGCTCTCGGGAGTCAGGGGGTGAAGGAGGTAAGGACTAAGGACTCACGTTCATTCAGCCTCGGATTGGGTGAGTCTGGAGGAGTGTCCTCATCACCCTGTTCCCTGTCCAGGATTCTCTCCTACATCAGGACTAGATGCCATGATGCATGCTGACAGGAGTTTGGAAGGCATCATTGGCCCCTTTGGGAGCTCCTCCAATCCCTCTCTGGGTGGCCTAGTCCATCTGAGGCCTTGGCTTCAGTTTCCTGAGCTGTCAAGTTCTATGATGCTCTGCTCTGCCTTACATCTCACATGGCAATGGGAATGTCACAGCTTCTCTGTAGTGCTGATTACACTTGGAGATCCCCTTTAAGTTGTCAGCATACCCCAGCTGCTTTCAACTTTACAGAGTCAGGCAAGTCTCCTCCTGTAAGGAAGGCCTGCTCAGGACAGGATAGTAACCCTTCAGAGAACCTAAAAACTTTCACATTCTGCTCTGAAATACAGATCTACTGGTTTCCTGAAGCAGAGCGACCCTAGTGAGAAACCACATGGTTTACATTTACACAGAGACTGACAATCTCTGCTCTTCCTGTTTAGGGCAAATAACATAGGGAAGGAACTCAGAGTTCTGCATATCCATGTCTATTGGGGATCAAGGCCCTTTATAGTTTGAACATGCCTTGCCTCCTCTTGAACACATTCAAACTTGGTCACCAGAGGAACAGCACTGAGAGGTGCTGGACCTTTAAGAGGTGATTAGTTTGCTAAGAGGGATTAGTGGGCTCTCTGGGGGGACCAGGATTAGTTCCAGCAGGAGTGGGTTGTTAGAAAACAAGGCTGCCCCTCCTGGTTTGTTCTTTAACACACACCATCCTGCTTTCCCACCAAGATATGAAGTAACAGAAGGCCCTGGCCAGGTGCTGCCTCATCTTGGACTTTCAGCTTTGAGATGGACAAATAGTCACCCAGTCTGCTAGTTTTGTTATGATGTACTAAGGCAGTTCCTCCTGGGGTAGCTCTGTCTCTGGAGACAGCTTTGAGAGCCACATGGTCACCCCTTGGTCCCCAGGAGATGATGGTATTTTCAGTGCCTATTGAGACACTGCGGAACTCATTCTAAACACTGCGAACATATATCCTGAAAGGGTCCAGGAAGGCTGTTGTTTCCATCTTCCCTTCTTGCTGGGTTAGCATCACAGGGTCTATATCTAGGGAAAGTGAACACAATTGTCTGTGGCAGGTCAATGTTAGGTTTAAATGGACTGGAAGGCACCAAAGGGTATGTCTGGGGGTGGCATTAGGAATTGAGACATACATTTTTAAGGCTTAAAAAGTTATCTGAGTGGCTATTCCTTCAATGAAGCATTTGCCCCTCTCCCAATCTTTAATTTTATGTGTATATGTATTTTGTTGGTATGCATGTGCCTGGTGCCCAGGGAAGCCAGAAAAGGGCATCAGATCCCCTGGAACAAGAGTCGCAGATGGTTGTGAGCCATGGTCCTTTGTAAGAACAGCCAGTGCTTTTAAATGGCAGCCATCTCTCTAGCCCTGCCTCTGTCTTGGGGAGAGGGCATGGTCTCACTATGTGGCTCAAGTTGGTCTCATACTCATTATAAGCTCAGGCTGGCCCTGAACTTACAACCCTCCTAACTCAGTTTCCAGTGTTGGGAGCTCAAGCATATAGTATGGAGCCCAGCTTCCTTTTCTTTTTTCTTTTTGGAGGCAGTCTTTTGTAGCCCACACTGGTCTCAAGTCACTACAAAGGCAAGAATGATGACACCCTTGCCTCCATTTACCCAGCTTGGAGTATAAATTGTGTATCATCATGCCCAGTCTATGCTTCCTTGCATATTAGGTAAATACTGTATCAACTGGGCTATGTTCCCAGCTTCCACTGTGACTTGTGAGGCGGGCAAACCAGACTCTTGCTAAACCAACTGATGGGACACTGCATATCCTCTGTTGAGCCACTTCTCTGTTCCTTCAACCAATCTTGGAACATTCATCCTCCTTGAAACTTTGCACACTTTACCACATTAGCAGTCTGAGGTCATGGGAGCATCAGTCAAGCATACAGATGGGCCTTGTTACTTTCTGTGTGATCGCAGGGGAGGCACTTGACCTCTCTGAGCCTCGTAGCTCTGAGAATGGATAAACCTAACATGGCAGCTTTATGAGCAGATAGCATTAAACAAGATTACATATAACACACCTGGTGCATGGCAGACACAAAATGTATACTAGTTCTCTTTCTTTCAGAGAAGGCCCCTTGAAGAGTCCCACCTGCTCTGGACAGTCAGTGATACCAATCAGCAGAGCCAACACACATTCCTCTTATACATCTGCTGAACTAACTGTGTAATTCTTGTTTTTTGTTGTTGCTATTTTAGGAGATAAGGTTTCATTACATAGATCCTTGGCTGACAGTGAACTTACTATAATTCCCACTTTCGGCAGAGTGCTGTGAATGTATGTGCGAGCCACTATACCTGGATTCAGTTTTCCCTTCCCAGATGTCTTTTATTTTGGTACTGGGGGTTGAACCCATAGCCTGGCATATTCTAGGCAAGCACTGGACCAGTGAGCTATACCAATCTCTCTCTAAATGTGTCAGCAGCCCTACGCTCTGGTTCCATTAACCCTATTGAGCCCTATCTGTCCTCTCTGGGCATGGGACTTAGCTTGGAGATATTTCTGAGGTAGAGTTCCTATGCAGGGTGTGCCTGGGTGTGCCAAATGGAAGGCTTTTCTGAGAGGAGCTGTGTGTGCACAACATAGCCTGGGAGACCTTGTCATAGAGCTGTCTCTTCTCAACAGGAGTGGATTAAGACCCAAGTCATAAAGTGGGGGACAGGAAAAGCCCAGTGAGCATGAGGTGGGGCTCTGGGCTGCTCAGGGTAGGGGCCTCAGCAAACAGAACTGTTAAACCAGGGCCCCTCCCCATTGCATTGGCTTTAAACCCCACAGTGTGCAAAGTTTGGCCTGAGGCCTCTGGATGACCCCAATCTAATTCCCACTCTCTATGGATGGCTGAAGGCACAGAGATAAGCGGCCTCCTTGAAGCATGCAGCCCCCAGGAAATCCTGCAGGAGCTGGGCTGGGAAAAGTACAGTGTGTGAAGGGAAGGGAGAGGTAGATAAGAGTCTCTGAGACAGGAAGCAGCACCTGTGCTTGGGAACTTAATGAAGAACTATGAAGTTAGGTCCTGAAAGTGAGCTCGGACGTAACAGGGTCAAATCCCAGGCCTAATGAGCGCTCCTGGACATAGGAAGCTATCACTTGAGTCTAGGGTGGGAAGCTGCCCTATGCCACCTTGTGCGCCCTCTTCCACTTGCAGCTCTACACCTATTCCTGTTCCTTGGGCCTTTGTCCTTTTAGAAACAAGTATCTGGGCTCCCGTGGTGGGCTTCGATGAAGGGAGAGCTCAGAATGGTTGCCTAGGCAATGAAGAAAGTAGGCTCCACACCAATTGGCAGCCAAGAGGAAAAGGGCAGAAGGTAGAGTCTCCTCCACCAGAGCATCTCACAGCCATCATTCGTGCCTGACTCCCATCCCTGGGTCCTGAGCCACTCCTGTCACTTGTGGCTTGTAACTTACTTCATTCCCAGCAGCTCAAGGTGCTGTACTCCTTCAAACATTCCATCCAACAATGAGTTGCAGAGAGGTGACATTAAGAAGGCAGTGGCCAAAGGGTGGCGCCTCACCCAGGCACAGCTCCAGAGCTTACCTGGGAATAGGAAGTCTCACTGTCCCCAGAGGCCACTGGGAGAAGGGCCTGCCTCAGAGATGAGAGTGGGAAATAAAAGACTGGGGTCCCTTGGGACTCGGGGTGGGCACTTTTGGAGCTGCAGGGAAGCTTCTTATTGCCCTCAGACCCAGGACCCAAACTGATTCTTTACTGAATATTGCTCATTAGGGTTTGATGCCTGGTATGTGATGACACATTTTCCACTGGTGACTGAAGGATGTCTTTAGTAATGAGTGAAAAGCCCAGTGTCTAAAGGTAGCCTTCAGCCCAGCTGGGCAGATGCCCCATCAGTTACATGTCAGGGGCTGACTCTAAAGTTCTGCTTCCTGTGGGAAAACCAGAGTACCCACTGGAAATTCAAGGCTGTGGGCACACATGACCCTTATTGATGTACCGGTGGCTGTGAGTATCAGCTTGCCCAGACTTCCACAACACTAGCAACCCGACTGATAAGGTGGTCATAGCTATAGACCAACACTGGGACAGGAGTTTCTGCCACCTGGTTAAGGACTCTCACTGGGCTAAGGTGGACTTAAGTTGTGGTTGATTATATATAATTAAGGATTTCTTAGCAAACATGAGCTATTCCTCCAGGCCCTCTGTTCATTGATCATTAAAAATATGAGAGAGAGAAAGAGAGAGAGAGAGAGAGAGAGAGAGAGAGAGAGAGAGAGAGAGATTGATTGATTGATTTAGTCTACCAGGCTGAAGAGATGGCTCTGCAGTTAAGAATATGCACTGCTCTTGCAAAGGACCCATGTTTGGTTTCTATCACAACTACCTGTAACTCTAGCTCTAAAGAAATCAACACCTTCTTCTGGATTCTGTGGGTACTTGTTATTACATGTATGTGTACACACACACACAGCACACAGGGAGGGAGGGAAGACAGAGAGAGACAGGAAGAGAGAGAGAATATTAAAAGTAAATCTAAAGAAAGAAAGACACTCAAATGATGTATAGAATTCTCCAGCCCCAGTACACATTACCTTCTTCTAGCCCAGGGAAACAATGGGATTTCTGAGGTTCCCTCTACCCTTCTTCCTCTAGGACAACAGACTCTAGACCTTTTCTACCTGACTAAAAAGTAGTTCCCTGCATGGGTGGGATTGGTTTCCCCTTCTTAGAAGCTCAAAGTGGTTATTGACAATATAGGCTCCAGGCTGAGTACCAAGATGACCTGAGGCTCCATAGTATTGCAAAGCACTGTTCCAGCCTGGAGCAACTGGCCCAAAAACCTCTGGAGGCATTAACAAGGCTTGCAGGAGATTCAGATGCATGCTCAGTTTGAGAACTGCTGGAATAGGGTGTTGCCCGAGAATCCTTGCTGGGAGCCCTCCATTTCTGAAAACCTGTGAGGGTGTGGGTGTTTTGCCACTACAGGATCTTCCAGAGGCAGGTAGAACACCCACCTCCCACACTCCAGTTGTAACAAACACCTGACCCCTGAAGAGTACACTGGCTGAGGCCAGGCTTGAGGCCCACCAACCAATTCTTTGTGAGCCCTTCTCTTCCAGACACTGCTGCAGGAATTCAGATGACTCAGTATTGCCATGGCAACTGCACCTTCTAATGCTGGTGGGCATCAGGAACAGGGAGCCCGCAATGCAGGAAAGGAGTCTACCAGTAAATAAAGAATGGCAGGCGAGAACAGTTTAGGACAGCTGTACACAAGCACCAGAGCCAGGAGGGCAGTGGCTTCCTAGGATGGCCAGGCTGGTGGCACATGTCTGGAATCTCACACATCTGGACTACCACCATTCAAGACATAGAGGCAGGAAGATTGCAAGTTTCAGGTTAGCTAGGATCTCAATCTTTCCCTCAGCATATACAAAAGATGGTCCGGGATCATCTGGTTCTTCCCTGTCACATAAAGCAGCAATTTAGACCAGGTACTATAGAGCAGCCTGACTCTCCAGGCCAGAACATCTGCAACTAAATTAGGCTCCTAAGTTGCTATGGAAAAATTCAACAAGAAAATAGCTACCATAGAATGGCCTTATGTGTTCCAGGTCATGGAGGCAAGACCCTGGTACAGAACTTTGAAAGCAGATACCAAATGTAAGGGGCCTTATATAATAATGGGTATTCTAGCTCTAAAAGAAATCAAGAATTGATGTTAACAAAGGTAGACATCATGTCTCCAATGCTGGCATCACAGCCCTCCCTTGGCCCTCAGCCCTCACTCTGGTCAGGGTGAGGTGAACATCACCCTTTCCAGAGACACGCTCATGTAAGGAGTTAGGAGGTAGGAGTCTACCTTGTTCCTGACACAGAGTGTGAGAAGCAAGGATGGGGAAAGTATAGCCCGCATAGCACTGTTTGTGCGGCTGTCTTACCCTTACAGTGCATTTCACCATTGGGGTGTGTAGTGTATCCCCAGAACTTTCTACATGGAGTTGTTCATCTTTGCCCCTCTGGCCATCCATAAGCCTGAATCCCCTTCCCCTGAGTGGGCAGCCTTAAACCCCTGCTGGCCTTCCAAGTCCTTAGCTTGCCTGCTAACCAGCCATAGGTGGGTCAGGAAGCCAAGTGTTTTTCTAACAGCTGAGCAGAGGCCAGCACTGCCCTCACAGTGGCAGTGATCCACGGTGCACCTGCCCTTCATACTAAGTGCCCAGGACACTGAGGATCTTGGCCCAGCAAGCTTCCTATTGCTTCTCCCAGCCTTGACTTACTCTAGCTAGAAATGGGAGTAAGGCAGAGAAACAGATGGGGCTGTAATGCAACAGTATCCAGTCCTTGTTCTCCCTTCATTGTGCCTTTAGGAGACTCTCATGGGACCTCACCCATGTGTGGCCATGGGTTCAGTCCATGGCTCTGCACACACCTCACAATTAGGGAGGGGTCTGCAGAGGTGGATAGGGAATGCTGTAGTGCCAGCTGTGGGCCCTCTCACATCATTTCAGTCGCTGCCCTTTATAAATATTTATAGTAGCTCTTCTACTAAAAATAACATCCTGGAGCTCAGGGAGCAGGGGGAAAAAGAGGAAAATCAGTGTGAAAGGGATGTGGTGATCACATGTTCACAGGACCCCAGGATGCATGAGCAGCACCCAGGCAGTGCGCCCCCTGGCTGCCAGTTCCAGCTTGGCACATAGAACAAGCTGCTTCCCCATTGACTGGACCACAAGGTTCTCTGCCTGCCGCACAGCACTGTGCAGGCGGAAGCCTCGCCAGTTCAAAGAGGAAGGGGGCACTATTTTTAGCACGAGGCCAGGGTGTAAATGTAGAGCTGAACAAGGCCTGCAGCTTTCTTTGCATAGACAGAAAATGTTGTTTTTAAAGGTCAAAGGTAGGAAAGAAATGCATGTGCCCACATTAGCGAGAGTACCCTGTGCTGGCCAGATGCCAGAAGGAACCCCATTTGGTCAGGAACACACACGTGCTCAGCTTTTTCTTTTCTTTTCCATCTTCTAGTAAATTCCTGATGCAGAGATGAGACCATGCCCTGAGGGAGGAATGCAGATGCTAGCACATGCAGGAGGCCCACCAGCTGCGGCCTCAGGCAGTCCCTCCCCACTTCCCATAGGCTGGGCTCCTCTCTCTGGAGGTTGATTGAGTCTGGCAGCCTGCAAGTCTGGTCCAGGTGTGCAGCAGAAAGATAGGAATGTGCCTCTGGGGAAGAGCTTCCCTTGTCTTGTCAGTGCCAGCTTGCTCCTCCGCCTCTGCGCCTGCACAAGACAGACTGTTAGTCACAAGCACACCGGGGGCTCAGGACAAAGTTGCCAACAGCTGTGCACCAGCAGACCTGCATGGAGGTGGGGGATGCTGGGTCTCTGGCTCTTCAGTTGTGCATGTAGATGTCTTTTCTCTTTTGGAGGACAGGGTTGGGGTGTGGCAAGAATGTGTCTTCTTAGGCCATTGCTTGTGTCACAGGGGTAGGAAGTACTTCGACTGAATAAAAAACTGGGTTCATAATATCAGGTTTGGAAGGGAAGGAAGCCCAGCTTTTGGCAGCAGACAGAAGGCTACAGTGTGTGGCACTTTTTATCTACCTCGACTTCCGTCTTCTCATAGGTCAGAGGGTCAGAGGCAGAGACACCAACTGACTCAAGCTCTGGCACCAGGTTCTTGAGTGTGGGCTTAGGCTTCCTTGTGTACACGGAGGGAGCAGGCTTGATGGTGCTCACATAACTCCTTTCCATGCTGTCCCTCTGGCCCTGGGGACAACAGGGACCTGGCAGGCTCCTGAAGGCCTTCGAGTCAGTTCCTGATCTCACCAACAGCTCACAGCAGCCTGCGCTTGCCATAGGAAGGGCCTGGTCTGCACATACTGAGTAGCAGCATCCCGGTGCTGCCCATCTGCAACCAGCTCTGTAAGCCAAGTGTGCAGGCTAACCCTGCAGAGAGGGTGGGGACTAGTTCAGCCCAGAGGCAGCCCTGAGGTAACAGTACTTAGAAGACTGTCTAAGAACGTTCCTTTGCTGACTGGTGGTGCCATGGCCCTGGATTTTCTACACTGAAGATTTGTAACTGAAAAAAAGATGCCCAATTAAAAAAAAATAAGTAGAGACCAGGCGTGTTGGTACATCTCTTTGGTCCCAGCACTCAGGATGCAGAAGCAGTTTAATCTTTATGAGTTCCCTGGATCTACATGACAAATTCTAGGACAGCTAAGGCTACATAGTGGTACCCTGTCCTGAAAAAAAAAAAGTGAATTCAGTAGTTGCAATAGTTTATATAGCTTAGCTGGCATCAGAATACAGATTAAAAAAAAGGGGGTGGGGGCACTTGAAGACTGTTTCCTTAAGGCTAGGAGAGTGTCTGTCCTTAGATTCATTGGCTCTCTGTGGTCAGTGTAGGACCACAATAGGAAGCAGTGTTGAGTGACAGAAGCCCAGGAGAAATCTTGCTACAGGTTAGACAGTACTACAGAGGACAGAGTACAGAGGACAGGAGTGCAGAGGCGCAGAGGCAGAGGCAGAGGCAGAGGCAGAGGCAGAGGCAGAGGCAGAGGCAGAGGCAGAGGGGGCAGAGGCAGAGGAGGGAAGTGGTTACTCTCAGTTGGTGCTCTGGTGCTCTGCAGCCTGCATCAGTCAGTGCTATTGGTGATACCAGGCCATGACATGTGAGACAAGACAGGCCACTGCCTAGACACCCAGTAAACAGGTCCAGTGGTGGCTGCTGTGGGGGATCAGAGGAAAAGGTGCAGCTGAGTTCCTTCTGGAACATCCTAATTGTAAGTTAGGCTTGCTCTCTGACTTGGGATCTGTGATGGAAGGAAGGGTAGAGGAAGGGGAGGACACACTACTCACCTGAGCTTCCTGTGTCCCGGAGGCTTCTGGGCTAACCTGCAGCAGCAGAGGCAGAAACAACACAGATCACACTCAGGCTTTCCTCAGCCCTCTGGACTTCTCTAAGGGGGCTTTCCTGACTCACATGGCCCAGGGGCTAGACTTATATTCGCCTTTCTGTTGAGCTTTCCTGCCAGGGACAATGGGGTAGAGGCAGATTACCTACAACCCACACTTCAACTGACATGGATATTGTGAAGGAAAAACAAACCAGTGACTGGAGGCAAAGCCTCCCTAACTCTAGGCAGCAGTCAGCGTGGGGTCAGAGCCTAGTTGGTTCTGAAAGGAAACAAGGTGGAACAGTTTTGATGCAGACATTACTTCTCTGTGCTCTGGAACAGCTTTGCCAGCTACCTCCCCCTTGGATGTTCCGAGTTCATGTCTGTCCTCAGAGAGGGCCCTTGGATGATCCAGAGTCCATGTCTCTCCTCTGGGATACTGCTGGTCAGATATGCATCAGGGTGCCTCAGTGTATAAACTAGATTGCTAGGGGGTATTCTGAAGGATTCAGATGCTCTGGAGTGATTCAGATATATATGGGAGTTCTGGGGCAAACCAGAGGAGGCAACAGCCTAGGCCTCATTCTGTGGTCTTCTCTTCCACTTGGCATGAGGGGATGCTCGTAGGAAGGGTACCACAGCATAGCAGCATCCTTTTCTGGGATTCAGACAGCCAGCGTAGAGCAGACAGAGGTGAAAGCTAGGGGTGAATATGGCAGAGATGGCTGCTTTGGTCAGAGTTCTTCAAATGTACTCTTTTGGTGCTTGTGACTTGTGTGCAGAACAAACCATGTGTACTGGGCAGGGAGATGACTGGATGTGTTTATGTCACGTGAAACTGACCTCACTCCAAAGAAAATAAATCTTTTTCTGTAAAATCAGTAGTTATTGATCTTAAATGTCCCCACCATTTCTGCAAGGACCCAATTAATGTTGAGAGGCAGACAAAACCAAACTCTGCTCATCTTGTGCCTCACCTCTTCACCCCGTTGCCCTTAGAGACGGCACCTAAAAGCCATAAAAGCTCAGGTATTCTCTCAGAAAGCCTTCCTGTAGATACACAGACCCAGACACGTGTACTTAGAGGATAAGGAGAGGCTAAGAGTAAGTACCCCAGAAAGGTACTGACAGGGTCAGCCAGGAACAGAGGCAGAGGGCCCGAGCCAGGTCTGGCCAAGGGAAACCACTCCAACTCCTACGAGTGAGTGACTGAGGGCAAGGTCTAGGCTTGCTTTGGGGGAGCAGGGAAAGCTAAGGAGGAGGGGCCCAGAGCAGGGAGGAACATAGGAAGGGAGGTCAAGGCAGCAGCTGTTATGTCTTTAGTCAAAAATGTTCCACAGCAATGGTAGAGTTTGGCTGGGGTCTGGCATAGGCTTGGTGGTGGGTGGGCATTACGAGTGGGCACGTCTGTTCCTCCTGCCCCATAGCCCTTCTTATCTAGACCTGGACCTCTGAATGGCTGTTCTCTTTGACAGCCTGAAGTGTGGCCAGGCCAGCCATTCTCCCCGACTCGTGCCAGTGGCCCCGTTCTCCCAGGCCTCTCTCATCCATCCCATCCCTGAGGGATTCCCATCTGTCTTCCCTGACTGCCTTCCATCTTGCAAGCTTTTCCACTTCTTTTAGACTAGCTGTTGTTTGGATCGAAGCGCTGAGCTTGGGGTTGGAGACTACTGGGGTGAGTCCAGGCTTGTCACTTATTAACCTGTGCAGTTAATAAGCCTCAGAGCCTTGTCTAGAATTCTTCCTGTCTGGGGCTGTGAAGGGCAGATAAAGACAGCCATGTTACAGGCCTACCTACAGGCCCAGCCCTGCTCTCTCCTCACCTTTCCTGCTGTCTCCCTTCACCTACTGACACTGGTTGTCCTTCTCACTTAACGCTATCGTGTCACCCTGTTCACAGCCTGAGACAGGCTCATTCACTGGCATTCCTAGAAGACAGGCACTGTTCCCGACACTGGGAATCCATCACCAACAACACGGGCCAAAGTCTCTGCCTTTCAGGGAGTTTATGTTCTGGAGGAATCCAAAACAGCATCTTGATATATGATAGACATAACTTGAGGCTCTCAAGCGTCTTGAGAGGATTTTGGTATTTGTTCAATATCCCACTGAGACGATAGTCATGAGCATGAAGTTTGAAGTCAGGAAGACTCGCTTCAAGCCCACTCAAGAGTCTGCGTGAGCAGGCTCCCCTAGAATCTGCTTCCCTTTTACTAAAATGGGAACATTATCATCTGTGTGTCTCAGTGGTAAGGATCACATGAGATTTTCAATGAAACCATTTAGTACACATAACAAGCACATAGTTTCTTGCACAGCAAGATGAGGAAGGCATTACTGTCTTTTGCCATCACCTTTCTTTCTTGGTTTTATTCTTCCTATCTCTTCCAACCTGAAAGTCTCCTACTTTTCAGAACTCTTGTTATACATTTAATGGTGTTCCTTTGTTTTGGTTCCGAGGCGAGGTTTCAGGTAGCCCACACTGGCTTCAGGCTCACTTTTCAGCAGAGGATGAGAACTTTCTGAACCTCATGTCTCCACCTGCCAAGCGCTGGGACTGCAGGTGTGCATGTGCCACAGCTCCTGTGGTTTACACGTGCTAGCGTTTACCCTGGGCTAGGTGAGCATCCACCCACGGAGCTGCTCCACAGCCACAGTCAACCCTTTCTGACCTCGCCTTCCTGCTCTGTTTTCTCCCCTACTTCTGCAGATCATAGTTGACCCCATGAGGATGGCCAGAGATGCTCTGTGACTTGTTTGTATCCCACAGTATCAGTAAGTCACCTGACATTACTACCTGTGGGCACACCTCAGAGGCAGTTGGGGGAACAGGCAGGAGGAACTGTGGGGGCGCTGCAGACTTGGGAATGGTGTGGTAGGAGACAGGTCAGAAACAAAGGGGAAGGAAGTTAGCATCTACTTCTCTAAAGCTTGGGTTCCCAAACTAGGGAATTTGCCTTTACCTCTGTCTTTCTCATCCTGCATCTTCTCTTTTTCCTCTGTACCTTTCTCTGCTGTGGAAACAAGGTCCAGTGCCACTGTGGGAGGCCTGAGGCAGGGACCTAAGGCAGCAAGCAGCCTCAGGGTGTATATGTATCCCTTGTCCATGCCCAACAGCTGCACTCTGGCACTGTCTGATTGGAATTTTTCACAGCCATGAAGCAGAGGGCACGATGACAGATTTGACGGTCAGGGTTGGGGTGCTATCTACTAGGGTTACACTTAACATTTTGTGTTCAAGTTCAAGAAAACAGTTGTAGGGCTTTGAAGTGGAGCTGGGTACTATCCTGAAACCAGGTCACATCTCACCAGGTATGGCCAAACAGGACAACCATGTCATATTTGAGGTGTTAAACGGATTGGGTAGAATCTCCTAAAAATGAGAAAACTTGGGAGTGACCACGTCATCTCCCGTCAAACACCAGAAAGGTGGGCTGTAGAGGAAGACAGATTTAGGCAGAAAGGAGATTTTAGCTCCCTAATTAGAAAGAAATCTCCAGTGATTAGAGCTCGCTATAACTGAGCCCCCTGGAAATATTCAAACTGGAGGCTTTTATATTAACAGAAAGTTCAACTAAATATCCTTAAGTCCCTTTTGAACTCTAGGATTCAATACTTAAATTTGTAAGTGAGAGCAAGCTATAGCTGTGTGTCCTGTGCTGCAGAAATGTGTGAGAGGTCAGCCTGGATCCTGCCGTCCTGGATACCACTGCCGTCCTGGATAGCCACTGCCGTCCTGGATAGCCACTGCCGTCCTGGATATCCACTGCCGTCCTGGATAGCCACTGCCGTCCTGGATAGCCACTGCCGTCCTGGATAGCCACTGCCGTCCTGGATAGTCCATGCCGTCTGGATATCACTGCCGTCCTGGATAGCCACTGCCGTCCTGGATAGCCACTGCCGTCCTGGATAGCCACTGCCGTCCTGGATAGCCACTGCCGTCCTGGATAGCCACTGCCGTCCTGGATAGCCACTGTGCATCCTGGATAGCCACTGCCGTCCTGGATATCCACTGCGTCCTAGCGTATAGCCACTTGCGTCTGGATAGCACACTGCCGTCTGGATAGCCACTGCCGTCCTGGATAGCCACTGCCGTCCTGGATATCCACTGTCGTCCTGGATATCCACTGCCGTCCTGGATATCCACTGCCGTCCTGGATATCCACTGCCGTCCTGGATAGCCACTGCCATCCTGGATAGCCACTGCTGTCCTAGCAAAGCCTATGAAGCCACCTTCGAGGAAGTAGTCAACACGTGCTCTATTGGGCATGGCTCTCCCTTCCACTGAAGAATAGGATTTATCTCCTATTTATCAACCTATAGGTTTCTGTGCTCGGGGCTTCACAGAACCTGGCCTGTCATCTGTCCTGGGGGAGGGGAGATGTCAGAGCCCTGGCTTCTTGTTTTTCTACATCCAAGCTCTAGAACTAGTTTTGCCTCTGAACTCTGTGTGATCTCAAACAAATCACTTTTTCTGAAAAGTTACTTACCACATTTCTAATATAAGGGGGTTTGGATGATAGGATCACTAATATACTTTTGAAATGACATACTAGTATACTTGTCCCCTACCCCCACCACGTAGCCCAGGTAGGCTTTGAATTCATAAGCCCCTAACTCAGTTTCTGTCAGTCACATTAAATTCTCATTCTTGAGTGCTGAGCTTGTAAGCCACTTGTTTTGTATAAAGCATAACAAGTGGCCACAAATACAACTGTCCTTTTGTTACTTGACTTAAAAATCCCGAAAAAATTCTCTCTGAAACTGTAAGTGAAGTCTACTAGGGGACTGTGTTAGAGAAAAGGCTTTCTAATTGGCCGTGTGGTCATCCTGAAGGTGACTCCACACACACACATGCATAGTGAGGGGTCGGACTTCAGCGTGGGCACGAGAGATGGGATGAGATGGGGTAAGGGCATCGTCTCCTATGGCAGAATAGGCAACTGACCTTAGCTGGGAAAGCCAATCAGGACACATGTGTAATCTCTCCTGCAGGAAAACAGACGGACTTGAGGATAAGTGTGGCAAAAACAACGGTTCTAAAGGGGAGGCTTCCCTCTGCTGAAAAACACCCTGGGCGTGCCTTCCATAGGAGTGTCCGGATGATCCACGGGAACACTGCTCTGTGCTTTTACTCAACAGCTCTGCTGAGCCACCACAGAGTCCTTACAAGCACTGCACTAGGTAATAAAGGACAGAGGTGGGCCCCTGGTGCGAATGCCGCAGCACTCAGGACGGTAGCCCTCATAGGAGTGCCATGGCTGGAAAATGATTGCTAAGCAGTGAGTGGCTCGTCACTGATGGAGCTTGGGGTACTTGGAGGTATCCTCGTTCTTTCCTAGGTTTCATGTAAGGGCGGGGGAAAGGCTGTGAAGCAGAGAACTCCAGGAAGCCATGACAATGGCTGAGTCATGGAGAGATGGAAAAAGAAGTCAGATAGGAGCCAACGTGAAGGACAGAGGAAGCCGCAGCTGGGATCTTCAGGTGAGATCAGAGCCTGCTCATGGACAAAAGGAGAAGACAGAGTTTCCAAACAAGAATCGAATAGGAGAGTCAAAGGGCAGCTGGAATGGAGATAGGTGGCTTTGTGCTGGCTGCTGCCACATCCAGGATAGTTCCAGAATGAAAAGATGGCCAGCCTAGGGAAAGAGGTAGGCAGAGATGAGGAAGTAAGGAAGGGTCTGGCTGCACTGAAGAACAGGGTTTCCGTCAAGCTGGAACTGTGTCTGCTCCATCAGACTGTTCTTAATATAAATGATCATGTGGGTGACGATCCCATGTGTTCCTAGAAGGGAAAATGGAGTGGCAAGAAGGGCTGTGTGCTGGGCGGTGGGATAGGGCAGGGAGCACGGGTACAAAGGGGAGGAGGAGACCGGCGGAAAGCTCTGGGTTTCACCTGAATGGAGCTCCTTCACCAGGGATGACATGGTGTTGGTGATGGAGTCAGCAGCCACCAGCAGGTCATTGCGGAGGTTTCTCCTCGTACCTGCAGGGTCAGAGCAGATGGTGATGCAGGCGAACATGGAGATGAGTGCTGAAAGAGGCCCCAGCCAGTGTGGCCCTGGGATCCAGGTGCAGACACTAGCGGTGGATGCATGCTTTGCATGCTCCTAACACACCGGGAGCCCACAGTTCCCACTCCATCCTTTCTACTGGGAGTGCTGAGACCGTCACGCCCATGCTTTTTGGCAGCGTATAGCAAGCAGGGGTTTCAGGTGAGTTTTGCCCCAGGGTGTTTCTCAGTCTTGAGGTGAGGGGTTTAACTCAACAACACCACTGCCTCCCATCACCACCTCCTACTTCCTGTTTCCACTCCCTCCCCTCCCGACTCCACTGTCTTTATGATGATTACAGTCTGTCCTCAGCTGGCCATGGCAAGTGCATGCTTACTGATCTTTGGCTAGGTCCTATGGAGATTACCTCTCTTCCTGTTCTTGTTTGTTCTAAGGACCTTATAGGGCAAATGTGTCACCTGAGTTTATTCTATCCCATTCCTTTGGAGGAGGCAAAGCTCAAAGGATAAGACATTCCCTTCAGTGCAGAGCTCAGAACCCAAGAGAACAGCCATCTTCACACATGTGCCTGTGACCTCCCGTGGAAGACCAGCCTAACACAGAGAAGGAGCCAGCACATAACTTATTTATACTGTAAATCTGATTACGAAGGCACACTATCTGATCATCCAGAGCCAAGGGCACACAAGGAAAGTAACTGGAAAAATCCTGGCAGGGAGCCTGCATGTGCTTTCAGCCCCTCAGCTCTCCACAGACTCCTGGAAACTCACCTTGTGCAAAGGCCTCCTGTACATCTCCCCAACTCCACTCAATGAGTCCTGTGGGCCGTGGGTCGGGGTGGAGCCAGCAGATGTGGAACGCACAGGCATGGGCATAGGACGGCCACCTCCATGGGTGGGTGATGTGTGTGGTGACCCTGTGGCTTGAGCCTGGGAGGATGAAAGAAAAAACACATCACCTTGGGGTCTAATCTCTCCAAGAAAAGGGGAAAGCACTTCCCAGGGGCATGCTAAAAAAAAAAAAAAGAGCCAGGAGTCAGCCAAGGAAGGAAAGAGAGGGAAGGGGGCAGGGTAGGAGGAAGAGTGCTATAAGAGCAGGCTCAGGCTGAGACTAGCACTTAGGAGTTCAGGAGAATGGCTGAGAGTTCAAAGGCAGCCTGGGCTACACAGTAAGTTCAAAGCTACAGGGTGAGAACCTGTCTCAGAAAAACAAAAATAAAGAACAGGCTGAGAAAGGTCAGGAGGAGGGGCAGAGGCCATGTAGTGGGCATGCTGGTCAGAAGAGTAGCTATCCCCAGAAGGTTCCAAGAGTGGTAAAACACCCTACAAACATCCTCACGCTTGCATGTCAACATTCTGTACCTACTCTTATCTGACTCCCCAAGAACCTGTGGGTAGAAAGTGGCTGTCTTTTAATATAAGTTTAGTAGATGAAGATAGCAAGATCATGTGAGAAATGTCTTGAGAGTGTGTGAGAGAGAGCACAGCTCTACAGAGATGGGCACCAGAATAAACCCCTTCCACTCCGAGGGCAGCCTTCCTCACACTGGAGATCCCAGTCCAGGCTCCTGTGCTCCTGACAGCTCAGGAGGCTCTGCTGCAGGCTGCTTTTGCAGAGTCTGCTTAGCAAAACAGTTACATTGCACTTGCCACACCCTCTCGGGAGGTCTGTTTGGTTGGGGTAGCCATGGGAGTAGGTGAGAGTGGCCACCTGCTCATTAGAGGGGGGAACTTTCTTCAGGAAAGCCTAGTATAGGCTTTTTTTTTCCCTTTCCCTAAGGTCTGATAATTAATATTACTATCTATCTATCTATCTATCTATCTATCTATCTATCTATCTATCTATCTATCTATCTACATAGCTCTGGCTGTCCAAGAACTATGTAGACCAGGCTGGCTTCAGTTAAACTTGTAGAGAAGCCACCTGCCTCTGCATCCTGAGTGCTGGGATTAAAGGCATGAGCTACCACCTCCTGGCTATTCACTATTCTTAAAGATCTGTTTTTGATTGGACTCAGACTTGTAAGTAAATCTCTTGGCGAGGATGGCTCTTGGTGATCTGTTCCTGGTGTTCTTTGGCCCCCTTCACACTCTTGGCCAAAAGCTTAGCATGTTCTACAGCCTCCTCCTTGTTTTGCTTCAGCACATTGTTTCTTCAGATTAACATGTTAGCATTTATATTGCAGGACACATGGAGTAAGGAGACACTAAATCTTCAGATGTTTGGTTCTGGGCTTCAGGGACTTTCTGACATGATAGAAATCATCCTCTTTAGAGAAACTGAAATACTTTCAGATTCACCCACGATGTACTCTGTATAGATTTGCACTTCCCCTTTCCAGTTCTCCCTGGTCTATAACAAGAACACCCCTTACTCAACAACAGGAGCACACTGCCATAGCTCAACACACCTTGCTTCATGGGAAAGCCTTGCTTGCTGTTCCCACCGCTCACTCAGCCTGCATAAGCCCTCCACCCTGAGCACCAGCAGCTACTTCTGTGGCCATGAGCTTTAATGTTTGAGACTTGTGTTCATTATCCACAAGTTTCTGACAGCCAGTGGCAGGGAAGGAGATATTCAGCTTCAACTTGACAGGACTGACCCTCCATGAGGAACCATGGAAAAGACCTCGTATAGTTTTAAAAGTAGCTTGGAACAATGGGGCATGATTGCAGGAAGAATTAAACCAATCAGAGGTAGATCCCTGAGACTGGTGTGTGGGTGTGTGTGTGTGTTGTGAGAGGAATTTTGTGGGAGCAAAACTGAGAGAATGGAAGTGACCATGAGAATGAGCGCCTGTGAACTCCATAGAGAGGGATCTAGTTCAGAAACACCACACACACAGAGAATCTGCCCCAAGCAGGCTGCCTGGAGGTATGCACAATGCCTCCCTCCCTGCTGCAGCGTGTGGGTCTGAATGGAATACTTTGTGCTCTAGGGTTCCTATTCTCTAGGCTTGTTTTCTGAGACATGGCCTCAACCTAGAGATCCTCGTGTGGCAGTCACACGCAACTCTGCCCAGCTCTCTGTGATTCTTGCTTGACCTTTGTGTGTGTGTGTGTGGTGTGTGTGTGTGTGTGGTTGTGTTATTATTTATTTTTTTTAAAATAGGGTCTCATGTAGCCCTGGCTGGCCTTGAACTTGAGGATAACCTTGGACTCCTGTTCCTCCTGTTTCTACCTCCCAAGTACTTGGACGACAGGCAGACCATAATACCAGCTCTTTGTGTATTTTAATTTAAGAAATGTAAAAGCTCAGAAAATAATCAAGTACACCACCATGAAGCCACCCCAGATGAATAACTATGTACAATTTATTTTAATCTAAAAACAGTACAGATAAACTTGAAGACCTTTACCACCAAATCTTCACAGGCTCAGGGCCTTCATCTTTTCTCTTTGGAAACTTCAGTTTTTCTTACCAGAGATTTTGGTGTAGATTTTTTAACCTATGTGTACATATATAAAACTATGATAATATATAACATTTTCATGCCTTTAAATTCTGTATGAATGGTACTGAACTACAATAAAATAATTATTTTAAATAAAATAAATAAATAAATACAATTAAATTTAATTTTATCACTTATCATCTTCCCAGAGAATGATGAATAATATCAATAAATATGAATTTGGACCCATATTTCACATCACATTAAAATACAAACCATTGGGTAGTGTTGGCACATGCCTTTTAATCCCAGCATTCAGAAGGCAGAGGTGAGGGGATCTCTGTGAGCCTGAAGCCATCCTGGTCTACGGAGTGAGTTCAAACACAGCCAAGACTACACAGCCTGACTCAAAAAACCCAAACAAATGGAAGGACCTCAAAATGGGGTATAGTAAGTATTAGACTTTAAATTGCACAATTTCTCAAAAAACAAACAAACAAAAAATGAATAGGAAAATCCTATACAGAGACTTCTTGGGTCTAACACACAAACCATGACATTTAAAAGGAAAAACTTCCTTCTTTACTGTGTGTGTGTGTGTGTGGTGGCATGGGAAGTCCAGAGGTCAACATTAAGGCACCTTCTACAAACACTCCCCATATAATTTTTTTAAACAATTATTTTTATTTTATGTGTATGGGTGTTTTGCCTGTGTGTATGTGGGTCTATGTACCACCTGTGTGCCTGGTGCCCGAGGTCAGTCAGATCTCCTGGAACTGAGGTACAGATGGTTGTGAGCTGCCGTATGGGTGTTTGGATTTGAACCCAGGTCCTCTGGAAAAACAGTGAGTGGTCTCTGTCTCTTTTTTATACAGGGTCTCACTGTATAGCCCTGGCTATCCTGGAACTCACTATATAGACCAGGCTAGCCTTGAAGTCTCAGAGATCCACCCGCCTTTACTTAAGTGCTGGGACTACAGGTATATGCACCACCACACCCAGCATGGCCATTGCTCCTAATTGCTGAGCCATCTCTCCATCTTCTCACTGATTAGTTTGGCTAGCTGGTCAGCAAGCCCCAGAGATGTTTTTACGTCTGCATTCCTGGTGCTGGGATTAAAGTGCACGGCACTATGATCTCATGATCTTACTCTTTTTTTTTTTTTTGTTTGTTTTTTTTTGTTTTTTTGAGACAGGGTTTCTCTGTGTAGCCCTGGCTGTCCTGGAACTCACTCTGGAGACCAGGCTGGCCTTGAACTCAGAAATCCGCCTGCCTCTGCCTCCCAAGGGCTGGGATTAAAGGCGCGCGCCACCACACCCGGCATGACCTTACTCTTAAGTGCCAAGTGCTTTACCAACAAGTCATCTCCCCACCCCATGATATTTTTTTATTAAAGATTTTTGATAAAATATTCAGAACATATATACATATATATATGATTGGATCCTTTTGCAAAGAGATATGAAATTATCATCTTTTTTTTTAAAACCAAACAAGTATTCTTTGCTCTTCAAAGTAAGTCATTAAACTCTATATGGGCAAATAAATTCAAAACTGGATCAATCTAAATAAATAAAGCTAGGCATAGCACCAGGGAGGCAGAGGCAAGCAGATCTCTGAGTTTGAGGCTAGCCTGATTTACATAGTGAGTTCCAGGACAGCCAGGGCTATGCAAGAATGACTCTGCCCCCCCCCCCCAAAGGTTGGGCATTGGGTGTGCCTAGAACTTTAGAGGGAGGGGCAGAAGGATCTGGGGTTGGAGACCAGCCTTAGCTGTACAAAGAGCTTCAATAAAAGACATTTGTATACATGAAACCCTGTTTCAATAACAGCCTAGGACTCCTGTATCCATATCAGGCGGCTTCAAGGGAACCAATACTAAAAATAAATAAGAAAAATTATAAAAAATAAAATAAAAATTTAAGTGATAAACAACAACAAAAAAAAAAATGAAAGGATGACACAAAGAAAGAAAAGCCTTAAGATGGCAGATCTCATAAGAGACCTGTACTGCACACACAAAGACTCTCCAACTCAGTCAGAACAGGGCAATCTAACTTTAAAACGGGCAAAAGATCAAGCACACAACTGTCTAAAGATACAAAGGAGTCCAACAGGCATGAAACAGATCCTAATTAAACACTAAGGAAGGAGATGAAGAACACGATGAGGTATTACCTCGCGCCCGGTAGGATGAACACTACAAACACATAACAAGAGTGCCGACAAGAGTGTGGGGAAACTGGACTCCTTAGGCACCACCAGCAGGCAAGTAAGATGGCGCAGCTGCTTTGTACAACAGCCTGGCAGTTCCTCAAGAGGCTGAGCGCCACATGGCAATGGAAATCCCATTCTCAGGTACACACCCACCCAAGAGAAATGAAAACATGTTTGAACAAAAACTGGTGTCCAGATGTTCACAGGAATATCAACTAACACAGCCAAAGAGTCGAACCGACTCAAATGTCGCCTAAAGAACACCTTAAATAAAATGTGCTACTCAGACAGTGGAATACTATTAGGCAATAAAAAGGAATGGAGGACTGATAACATTGGCCTTAGTTAGGATTTCTTTGTTCTGAAGAACACCATGACCAAGGCAGCCCTAATAAAGGACTACATTTAATTGGGGCTGGCTTACAGTTTTAGAGATTTAGTCCATTGCTATGTCGAGAAACATGGCTGCTTGCAGGCAGACATGGTGCTGGAGAAGACACTGAAAGTTCTATATCTTGTTTCAGGCAAGCAGGAGACTTTGTCACTCTGGGTGGAGATTAAGCATAGGAGCAAAGCCCGCCCCCACAGTGACACACTTCCTCCAACAAGGCCGCACCTCCTGCAACAAGGCCACACCCACTCCAACAAGGCCACACCTCCTAATAGTGCCACTCCATATGGGCTAAGCATATTCAAACACATGAATCTATGGGGGCCCTACCTATTTAAACCACCAAAGACATCCTACAACATTTTGAAAACATTTTGCTAAGTGAAAAGAGCCATTCACAAAACAACACAAGTTCGCCGGACAGTGGTGGCGCGCATGCCTTTAATCTCAGCACTTAGGAGGCAGAGGCATGTGGATTTCTGAGTTCGAGGCCAGCCTGGTTTACAGAGTGAGTTCCAGGACAGCCAGGACTATACAGAGAAACCCTGTCACGAAAGAAAAAAAAAAAACAAAAAAACAAAACACATACACAGTTCTAAAACTTCCTACATGAAATCCCAGAATAAGAAAATCATAGACAAAATAAACTAGTGGTTAGCTAGGCAGGGTAGAGGTTGGGGAGGGTGAAGAATGGTTTACAGCTTCTTTTTGTGACGGATGAAGTTTCTAAAACAGAAGGTAATGACAACAGTACAACTCTGCGAATATCGTTAAAAAAAAAAACAACAGTTAATTGTACAGTTAAAAAACAGTGAATTTACACTGGATGTGAGGCAAGGCACAAACTGAAGGAAAACATCCACAAGCTGTATCTGAAGCAGAACAGTGCCTGGAACATACAAAGAATTCTAACTCAGTAATGTGATAAACGATCCCACCACACGCCAAGTCCCAAGGGAGAGGGCCACTGCACACACAATGCAATGCATTCTGCTCAGAAACAGTTACAGCTCAAGATATGGGGACACCCTCCACCCCTCCGACTGCTGCTGAGCCTGAAAAGTTGCCAGGATCTTGGCAGTTTCTTAGAATATTAAACAAAACTTAACCATGCAACCCAGCAAACTCCACTCCTGAGTACTCCAGAGACACGAAAATACAAGCCACCTAACAAATGTTTACTGGCAACAATGTAATAGCCCCAAGGGGAAACAAGCCCCCAAATCCACTAACCTGGATTAATAAAATATGACATGACTAAATATTTTTTTTTATTTTGTGAAATACTCATTTTTATTTGTCAGTAATTATTAAACATTTTATCATTCTTTACCTCTTTAGGGTATGCATCCTTTCTTCTCAGTTACGAGTAAATCTTGTTATGGCCAACTAATTTTTTCTTTTTTAAGTTGAGTAGTTCAAGCTGGAGAGACAGCTCAGTGGTTAAGAGTACTGACTGCTCTTCCAAAGGTCATGAGTTCAGTTCCCAGCAACCACATGGTGGCTCACAACCATCTGTAATGGGATCCGATGCCCTCTTCTGGTGTGTCTGAAGACAGCTACAGTGTACTCATATACATAAAATAAATAGATAATTCATCAGACCCCATTACAGATGGTTGTAAGCCACCATGTGGTTGCTGGGAATTGAACTTGGGGCCTCTGGAAGAGCTGCCAACACTCTTAACCACTGAACCATCTCTTTAGCCCCAATAAATAATTCTTAAAAAATGAATTGAATACTTCATAAATGCATATAATGTGTTTTGATCAAATCCAACCCGATCCTTCCCCTCCAATTCTTCCCCAGCTCACCCCATCAACAGTCCCTTCCAATTTCATGTGCTTAAAAAAAAGTCCTTAGTCTAGCTTGTGGGTTCGGACTATCTACTGAACCACAGGTAGTTTTCCAGAGGTGGCATCCCTGAGGAGAACTGACTCTCTCTATCCTAGTACCCATCAATTTTTGCTATTTAATATTTGCACATTAAAAGTGCTGGGACAGGGAGTTGGAGAGATGGCTCAGTGGTTAAAACCCCTGGCTGCTCTTCCAAAGGACAGAGGTTCAATTTCCAGCATCCATGTGTGGCTATAATCACCTATAACTCTAGTTCCAGAGGATCAAAACACCTCTTCAGGCACCAAGAGCATGACGCACATACATACATGCAGGTAAAAACTTACACACATACACAATTGAAAAAATAATTAAAAAAAAAATGTTGGGCTAGAGCTGGCAGGGGTACACTGAAGCCATGTTTGAGTGGAGTGTGAACACTATGACATCCAGGGCAGGTAAGAGACCATGCATGGCTTGTAGATATGCTTGCTCCAGTCCTGCCTGAGAAGGACCGGCTTTGGCTACGGAATGCCATTCATTGGTCCAGGGATGCTAAGAGACCCTTACTCTGTAGCTCTACCACCACCACCACGCACCAGCCGACCACCGCCACCACCACCACCACCACCGCCACCATCACCACCACAAAACAAATGTGCTGGCAATGCTGTATTCTGTGTTAAAAAACACTGTGCCCTCCTTTGCCAACAGGCAGCATACTGCCTTCTCTTCTCAGGGGCATGATTCCCCTCTGTTCTATGTGACTCCTGACCCGTGCATGCCTGCTGGATCCCAGGCATCAGCACGAGGCTGAGAGTGTTCCTGAGACCTGGAGCATGGCTCTTGCTTGTCTTCTCACATTCCATCCCTACACCACTGTGCTTAGCACAGGTTCTTAGTTTCCCACACTTCCTTCTGTAGGAAAGTAGCTAGGGCAGACAACAATCCCCACTGGGTAATAAATCCATCATCGTTGGAAAATCTTTTCGTGAAATTCTCTAACTAGCTAACTAAATGTGGTAGCCAGACCTCAGACAGCCCAAAGTGACCTGCCACTTACATCCCAGAATAGTCTCTGGTTCTGGAATGTTAGCTGGGCAAGTGACTTGCTTCTAATGAATCAGACAAGTGGGAAATAGGCCACTTTTGAGGTCAGGTTATAAAAGATGGTGACTGTAGCCTGGGTGACCCTTGGCTGTAGCCTTGTTGGAGCCTTTGCAGGGTTCCTGGTCCACAGCAGCTATGGAATCAGTGATATTATTTCCTCTGCCCTGCTTTTCTGAGACAGTCTGACATGGCACAGGCTGGAGGGAGTACAGGCATGCACCACCACACCCGGTGATAGGGTTTATAAGCCACAGTTTTTGGATGATGCTGGGTGGCAATAAATAATCCATGCACCAAACTTACTGTGGTTTTGTTTTTGATGTAACTAATTTAATAGAGTAATCACAGTTGGAATTTGGTTGACAAAGAGGGCAGATGGATTTGGGGGAGAGACTAGAACCAGAGGCCCCATAACAGGCTGAGGGCCCCCAGAAAGAGGCCCAGAAGAGGGAATAAGGCAAGAAAAAGGTAACCAGGAAAATACCTCCCTAATGTGAGAAACTAAGGTCGCTGAGTCCAGAAGCCTGTTCAGATACCCAGTCTCTGGCTCTTTGTCCATGATTACCAGCACCCTGTACTACTGCTTTACACCCAAAGGATAGCTGTAGGCTCTGAGAGGCACTCCCAGCTCTTCCCAGGTCAGCATACAGGGAAGCAGAGTGGGAAGTGACAAGGATTGGAAATAGAAGTTAGAAATTTGGCTTCTCTCAAACACACACACACACACACACTCACAAATACGCACACGCACACACCACACACACACACACACACACACACACACACACACACACACGCACACAGTCATTTCCAGGGTCCAGCGTTCTCTTCTATAAACAGAAGGATAGTAGATGACAGCTGAGGTATTTTTCAGATAAAAGTGCTATGATCCATGATCTTTACCAAATCACTGCATCTCTGCCAAGTGGCCTGCTTGGCTGAGTAGAAACCCTCTTCAGACAGAGTACGCTCTCTGAAGACACCTCTGTCGCAAGGTCAGCTGGTGACATGTTCCGCTTACAGCTAACCTTCCTCACACTCCAGCTAATACAGAGATGTTACCGACAGAGGCCTTGAAGAAGTGAAGCTGATGAGAAGCACAGAGAATAGGCTGCCCTGCATGGTACAGGACTAGCTTTGGAAAGTCAGTTGGAGAAAGGGCCTTCTGATCATGTGTAAGCACACTGGATGTGTGGTGCATGGTGGGACAGCGAGTGATCCCTCAACCTGCTGTATCTCACTCACCTTGCAGGCACTTGTAGGCTGAGGCTAGGAGACACTAAGAACCCAGCTGTGGCACTACAGTATGGTTCCTAGCACCTTGCCTCAATAGCAGGGACACGGTCAAGGCAGACCTCTCCACAGTGACTGCCTGCCTCTCTGTTAAGAGCAACTAGTCTATAATGAGCAACACAGTGGGTATCTGGGAGTGCTGGGGAATCTGAGAGTGAAACAAAAATCCCAAGCAAAAGTGGAAGAGTTGGTGGGATGACTCCAAGAAAGATAGGCCATTGGCCACAACACACAGCAGAACTTCCATGATTCCCAACACTGCACTTGTAACACAACCCAGAGTGAAGGCTGGCATCCAGCATGGCCAATCACATGTCTAACCAATAAGCAAAGTTGATAAATGCCTTGTAACTCAGGTTCCCTGAATGCAGATATCCCTTAGAGCTCTTCTGCTGGGAATGTAGAGTTAGCAGCACGTTATCCTCGGAGCGGCAGTCCAGACTGCTGCTTCTCATTTTCTAACCAGCAAAGACATGGAAAACTCAAGCAAGTTTCACATTAGGTTCCAGAAAAGTGTGGGGAAAATATGTTTATGTATTCAGGGGGCTTATGACCTACCTCGTTTTATACATGTACAGACTGAGACTCACAGTGGTCAACCAGGTTATAAACAGATGAGTAGAAGGCCTCGAATGGCTAGGAGAAGCCTGACTATGCTTGCATCATATTACCATAGTCTTGAGGTCAGAAGGAACATGAATCAGTCAAGACTTCTCATGACTGAAGCTAACTTTGATTTCCTCTATTAGACTGGAATCTAGGCCCTCTACCATTTTGCCAAAACCTCAGCCACAACTGTGATTTTGTTTAGCAGAATCAATTTCATTCCCAGCAAGTACAAGAAATGTAGGAAAGGAGAATTCAGATGATGACTTAGTCTCTTATCTAGAACACAGATCAAATACTGGAGCCAAAACAGGTACCGAGACTGCCAGAGAAGGTGAGTTGAGGACAGCAATCCCTCCCCAGAGCAAGAGAACTCAGACAGAGGTGACAGACTCACCAGAGGACCAGCTGCAGGGAGAAAAGGGCACTCTCTTTAGTAAAAACGACCAGGGCACAGCTCTTGGCTGTCTTTAGGCATCCCCAGTATGGTGCCTGGCACACAGTAGGGACTCCATAAATAGTACATGTTTCTCATCTCTTCCATATGGAACAGGTAAGATTTTTAAATCTCTTTGGTACATATGACAGTCAAGTAGCCAAGTCCAGAGAGGTCTGTGGTAAAAAGTGTAAGGTTGAGAGCAAGCCCTGCCCCTCCCCACATCCCCCACCTCCCTGCCAGGCTGTTATCATGGCAACAGGATGGAGGACATTTCAGTCTCCATCTCTTTCCCTGACTCATGGATACCTGCCAGGCAGCAGATGGCCTGTGTGGACGATTACCTTCACTTTGCCGCAGTGTATTTAAATTAAACAAACTGGCCTCTTTGCTGCTGGTTGTCAGGTGCCTTGTCAGAAAAACAAAAACAAGATCCAGGGAGAAAGGAGCTGTAAGTGTGACATTCAGGCAAGGCAACTGTGGCTGTATGGAGACTGGGAGTAGATAAATACTGGGCCCAGAACATTTCCCCCCAGGGAACAGGTAAAAGCACCACACCATTCAGAGCTGGTGCTGGCTCTGTGTTGGGAGGGTGCAGCTGCACCACTCACTGTGGAAAGAGGGTGGGCTGTCTCCACCGCAGTCAGCCCTGCTGCAGGATGAGAAAATAACCACCTCATTGACTGCTGGGAGTCAGGACTGGGCATGGGAGCCTCACTGCATCCATAACAAGGGAGCAGGGTTGTGAAAGGACCAGCAGCAGCAGGAAAGGCAGCTGGGTATGCATATTCCGCCTGGGCTAACTGAAGCCGGTAAGGAGGCACTGGAACATCCTGCTTTGGCAAGCACCCATTTACAGAAACAGGCCATCGTGACCTTTAAAGGACAAACCTGGTTTCCAGACAGCTCCTAGAGTACTGAGACTTTCTATGATGTTGCCTGCTCCGAGAATATGTATCTATCAGTTGTGTATCTGATGGAAGGATACGGCTCCCAACAGGTCTGCATATGGTCCCTCTGCAGAGAACTGACATCTGTTTGTTCCTACACCATGTTGGGAAACACAGGACCCATATATGACCAGTCCCTCACTGCGGAGGCCTGTGGGGTCGTCCGGGATGCACTATTCTATAAGTGAATCAACAGTGTTGGCAGCGGGCAGTACTGTGCATCTGGCTTTCAATCATGATTTTGTCTCTACCTGAATCACACTGTTATATAGAAGCTAGGACTTACTTCTGGACTCAAAAGGGTAGAAGGCAAGGTGTTTACTTATTTTTCTTTGTGGAAGGAAGAAAGCTTTTTGAGTTTCTGGAACAAAGCACAACTTACTATAACTTACAATAAACTCAAAGAACAAAAAGAAAGTTGATATTTAAAATTGTCGTTGAGAACAACAGGAGGACCGGAGCCATTACAAGGTCCCTTTCAATTATGGAGGTCAGGCCTCTATCCCTGCCTTCGCAAGATTAGAATCCCAAGGCCCTTCTATACTTAGAGAAGGGAGGAGATGTCAGGAGCAGCCCTGCATATACACTAAAGGCCTAAAATCAGCCATAGGCTAAAGTCAGCAATAGGCCTGACATACTTACATGCTAACACAAAGTCTTGGGTCTCTGTGGAAAAACACTGAAACAGAAGGCTATAAGCTATTGTAAACAGGCAGCTTCTGTGGAAATTTACCAGACCTAGTAGTCATAGGTCTTATAAATAGGCAGCCTCAGTGGACAGTAGCAACTTATATAAGGACAAGTGAGTCATAGGCAGAGCCATAGTGATCTGTCCCCTGAACCTACACCCAGCTGATACCCTGTTCTGAAAGGTATCTTATTCCCCCTGAACACCTATGCTCCGGTGCCATTCCCTTCCCCACATCCTGCCTTTTTGTGTTTATAACCTCTGTGTAAATAAGCAAATTACGATGTGATTTAAATAAAAAAAAATTGTCAGTTGAGAAAGTTCATACGTTCTAAGACTACAATTCTCCTGTATTACCTGGGTTGGCTACCCCTGTGTAAGAAGGTCTCTCTATTGGGTACCCAGTGTAGGATTTCAAAACCAATTCTCAGAAAAATGGTCAGAAACCTCACTAAGAGAAAACTGTCCTGTGGACAGTACCAAATACTCAGGTTGCACATAAGAAACAAAACTAGATAGGACTGGAGGACGAGGTTGGAACTGGAAAGCTAGGTCAGGAAGAGGGTGGGAGCTAAAGCCTACCGACGACACTCTAGAATTCAGGCAAACTGAAATTCCATTTGGATGATACTACCCCATTAAATAATACTCCTCTGGGGCTGAAGAGGAGTGGCTCAGAGCACACGCCTCTCTAGAGGACCAGAGGATGGCGCTCAGCACCTTTGAGCCAATGGTAATTCCAGATCCAAATCTGCCTGGCTACATCAGCTGGAGTTTTAGCTGCATAGCTCTAGGTATCTAGTAGGTCTTTCTCTGACTGCTTAGTCACATGACCAAGAACAAAACCAGGATCACATATAACCCAGAATAATCTGTTTCTGCTGTTCTCTTGGCAGGAACCTTTATTTTCCCAGATACTGGGGTTCTAAACCTAGAATCCATGGTCACTCTGCCTTTTATTTGGATTTTTTTTTTAAATGGTATCTGGATAGTAGGGAGCATTCTGGAAATAGTGTGTCTTGGAATTCAATGCTCTTCTCATGGAGGTTGGGAGGACTTCTCTAGTCTAGTGTGTGTAGTTTCCTGGAGAGCATGGAGGCCAGTTTTCATATCATATACACATTACGGTCAGAAGAGCAAAACATAGAAATACAGTATAGAATGGAAATAATAGAAGCAAGCCTCTTAGCTTGTCCTTTATGGTGTGATGAAAGCAGGGGTATGTCCCTCGGATCCAAGAATTTCTCATTCTCACTGAAAGCTTCTTGCTGGTGTTCAAGGAGCTCTGTGAGAACATAATTCTATTTCCTCTTTTTACAAAATGAAACCAAAACAAGGAACTGCCGGGCCCTGCAGTGAGCATAGAAGCAAGACTGATAAACAAGCACTCTGGGTCGACTTCCACACGCCATCTGCAGGCCACTGGATCCAGTCGACAGTCTGTGCAAGCAGATACTGGGACTCACGGTAAAGGCTGTACAGTTGTCTTGAAGTACATCAATTCATCAATTCATGAAAAGCTATGCTTTAGCAGACTTAGGAGGGCAGGAGTGTAGTTAAGGTTCAGGATGACAATGATCTGGCTTATATTTCCATATTTAAGGCACTGTGTCAACCAAAAAGCTACATTGCTACTAACCAGAAAATGACGTTGTCCATACTATTTGAGAATGGAATTTGTGTTGATTTCTTTTTTAACCTCTAACAGACTAAGCCCATCATCTCTGACACGAGTAGCAGAGCATCGTGAGTCAGTGAGTCAGTGTAACTCCTGGCTGTGCTGGAAGTAGATACAAGCTTCTGTTATCGGGTGAGGAACATGGGAGCTGTATGAGAGGAACATAGAAATTCTTCATGGAAAGTTGGACCCCTGGTCATGGACAGCTTATTTAACTGAACCAGAAGTGATATAATGTGGTATGCTGAGTCACTGGGGGAAATGCAGATCTGAGAAGTCTCCAAAGGGAACTGAGATGTTAAGTCCTTCCACACTAGTAGAGATCTAGACTGTGGCACTTCTGGGGTCAAGCATCCAAGTAAACATAGTCACTGCTTGCTATCTATCTCATCTATCTATCTATCTATCTATCTATCTATCTATCTATCCATCCACCATACTATCTATTTATACAAAGAGTCTCTATATTTTGTCCTGGGTGTCCTGGAACTTGCTCTGTAGACCAGGCTGGCCTTTAACTCATAGAGATTCACCTGCCTCTGCCTCCTGAGTGCTGAGATTAAAGGTATGTGTCATCATACAGAGCTGAAATTTGTTTTTCTGATTCCTTGTTGTAAGGAGGATTTCTGAGTCACAACTTAGTCTCCTGAATGGATCTGCCTATTACTTGAGAGTGGCTGGACCAGAAATGCTGCTATAGGCACTTGAACTGGTTATGTTCCTTACAATTAATACAATGATTAACTTGTGCAGTCTTCTGGTTAATGGTGGTTTTCCCTCAGCAAATATTTATTGAGTATCTGAAGTTCAGCAGGCTGGGTCAGAGACTGGAAATACAACACTGAAGAGAGCTGGCAAGGTCCTTTAATTAGACTTATGTTGGTTCTGGGCATGATTAACCCTAAATTGGCCGACCCAGTCAAATGAGCTTCTTAAACCACAGGGTAAACCATAGGGTGAGCAGTCTGATCTGAAGAAGCCATGCAGTTCTCCCTTAATTATAATCTTTGAATCTGAGGAAAAAGAAGGAAAGAGAGTGAGGGAGGAGAGGCAGAAGGATTGCTAGGTAAGGTTACTCAAGGCATTGAGAGAGTGGCTGAGGCAGAGGCAGAACCCTAGCCTCAATAAAATGTGAATATCTATTTATTCATTTATTTTCAGTGCTTGGGATGGAACACAAGGCCTCATATATGATAAGGATGGTGATACCTCTGACCTCCAGCATCAAAAATTTTAAAGTAACAGTCCTACTATCCATTACTCTTAAGTTCTTGTAAAGTCAAAATAACTATAATACTATATCAATATAACAAGTATGAATTTGGCCTTCTGTCCTAGGTTCAGTCACAAGAGCTTCTAAAAACCTTGAGACTCACCAGAAAGTTAAGAGTATATGTACGCTAAGGCTGCTTTCAGGAAAGAGCTGTTTGCCAGAAAGTCCACAGCATGATTGTTAGAACTTGTGCCCTCTCCAGACCTCTGAGGAACAGGAATAGAGATGAATTACCAACCAGCACATGTGACTGAAACATCACCTGAATGAAGGGATTAGTGACCACACCTACACACCAGGGGGCAGAGCCCCCTAGGCAGGGAGAGAACCCCTGTGCTGGGGACCTTCTAGACCGAGCAGTATGTACCTCTTTATCTATCTGTACCTCTGCATCTTTTATGATGACATCCTTCATATTAAATTGGTAACAACAACTAGGTAAATGTACCTATTGATGGGGAAGCACCATTCGATTAAAGACGCAGACACAGGCCGGGCGGTGGTGTCGCACGCCTTTAATCCCAGCACTTGGGAGGCAGAGGCAGGTGGATTTCTGAGTTCCAGGTCAGCCTGGTCTACAGAGTGAGTTCCAGGACAGCCAGGGCTATACAGAGAAACCCTGTCTCGAAAATCCAAAAAAAAAAAAAAAAAAATAAAAATAAAATAAAATAAAAGACGCAAACACAAAACACTGTATTCGTCAGGGAAGCAGACCAACCAAACAAAGCGAACGTTCTACATCACAGCCGGCTCTTAGTGAGCTTCTTCTCTCATCACTGTTCTTGCCTCTGCTGCTCACTACCAATGCTCTCCTAGCTGAACATACTCATATTATAAAATCTAATGCCTTAATTTTATTAATTAAATCATCAATAAAATCTAACAGATTAATCCATATTTTTGAGAAAGATGGGTAATTATTTCTTATTTTGTTTTATATATACAGGTGTTTTGCCTGCATGTATGTGTACCACGTGCATGCAGTACCCTTGGTAGCTAGAAGAAGGTACTGGAATCCCCAAGACTGGGGTTACAAACAGTTGTAACCCACTATGTGTGTGCCAGAGATCGAACCTCTGTCCTCTGAAAGAATAGCTAGTGTTCTTAACTGCTGAGCCATTTCTCTAGCCCTAAAAAATAGGTTATTTTTAAATGAAATGTTTTATACTCCCTTTTAAAGTTGGCATTTTATATTTCTCTCTTGAATTTAGTTTACCCCAGGTTATTATTATGGAAAAGTCCTTGATTTTCTTATGTATGCTAATAGCTATGAAGCAAAACAAACACAACTGTCCCCAAACATCATTAATTAAGTAATACACATGCCATTCATAACACCCTGAGTCACTTGCTTTCCCAACCCCCAAAGGCTCAGAGCAGGAAAAAAATCACAAATTTTGTCAAGAAGGTTAGTGGAGACAGAGCCTATTCCAGGCCATATATCTACAGTTACCTAAAGGCCTCTCCACTTTATGCAAATTCATTCAGAACACATTATTTGGATCTGAGGCCATCCTCACCACCTGAAAGTTGTTTCAGGCAATTAAGACACAAACCAGGAGAAAGTAAAAGAACATGAAAATGCAATGCTAGTCTGGCTAATCATGCGTATTTAAATAAGCACAAATTAAAAAAGCTTGGGTTTAAAGTCAGAACATGCTCCCCGAGGTAGACAGGACCCAGACGTGGGCCACTGACCCTGCAATGAGGGAAACTTCTGAGGGTTTTACACATAACCAACTCCTCAGAGGTCAGAGGTGATGAAGCAGGGAGGGGAGGGTATGCAACCTTTATGCGGAGCAGGGGAGCATGCAGAGGGTGGGAGGGTCAGGGATGCTGAGGTCCACTTACTGCCTGTTTTTGCTCTTCCTCCTAGAGGTGCGAAGATGGGAAGAGGCAGAAGAGAAAAAGAAGTTAGTGTCCGTCACCACAAACATTGGGAAGAAAGGACAGGAGAAACCGGGCAAACCTGGCCAAGCATAGGTCTGGAGAGCGATGAACTGATTCTACAGAAGAGTGCCAGTGGAATGCAGTAAATGGCAGTCCTCGGTCCCAACCACTTATTGAATATACTGATGCTTTCCAAAGAACCTCAGAGACCATTTAGTTATAGATGAAGAGGCCTGGAGGGCCTGCTAGCCTATAGTCTCAGCTACTTAAGATAAACTGAAAGAGAAAGCTTAACCAAACCTGAATTATCCTTCTAGTCCATTCACAATATTCACGTATGTTTAGGCCCATATTTCTAGGGGAGCTGTTCCTAAGGTGTGGAATGTGGACCATCAAATCAACATCAGTATCACCTGGCAACTTGTCAGAGATGAACATTTTAGGTCCCACCTGAGATTCACATTACGACACTCTGGTGGGAGTGGGGACACCCAAAATGTATCAAAGGGCTGTGGGTTCTGTTTGAGAGCCACCGTTTTCGAATTCTAACGGTTCCACCTGCCCACAGGCACCTTTCTTCTTTTTCAGTCTCCTCTCACCAGTAACGAGGCTGACACTACACCAGTCCACTTGCTTTCAAGCTGCTTTGTTGTTTCCTGCAAGGATGCACGTACATGCCCTTCCGGCAGCGAGCTGGAAACCGCTTCAGGACCCCAAAGGCCTTTCAGAAAAGAATCCTAGGGGCTGGGATACAACTCGGTTGGTAGGGTGCTTGCCCAGTTGCATGAAGCCCTTGGTTTGATCTCCTGCACTACATAAACTAGGCATGGTAGCTAATGACTATTCTGCACTAGGGAGTGTAATTTCTGCACTACGGAGATTGAGACCTGAGGGTCACAAGTTCAAGGCTATCTTTGGCCATACAGTGAGTTAAGGACATACTGGTATACATGAGATCATGTCACAACAAAACAAATATAAAACACAAACCCCCACAGTGGAGGGGGGATAAAAAACTTTAGAGCTAGGCATTGTGGCATATCCATGTAAGCCTAGCACTAGGGAAGGCAGAGGCAAGAGGATACTTGCATCAAGCTGCATGACAAGGCCTTGTCTGAGGGAAGGAGAGAATAGAATTCACATTATCAGTTCTTCTATATTATTCTGACTCAGGTTTATTTAGTAATTCTCATGCATAAGGCACTGGAAAGAAAGACAGGCTTCTCTTTTACACCCTTACAGTAAGGGTAGGTAGGGAAGATCATGCTAACTGTAGCTGACAGATGACTGTAGTACCAGGCACTGCAGAAAAAGCTGAAGGAAGTAAAGATAAACCTTTTGAGTTTCTCCTGTCTTGGTCCTGTGCTCCTTGGTCACTGTCTTTCTGTGCCTCACCATGGGTACTGTGGTCAGGAAGCCTGCGTTTTACCCAGTATATTATATGTATATATATGACTGTGACGGCTCTACCTATGTTAGGTCTGCGCCCAGGTAGAGAGACACAGGAGCAGATATGTATGCTCTTGCTCTTCAAAGGTCTGCAGGTCTGGGTGTGAGGGCAAGGTGATCTGCAAAGGAGCTACACAAAGGAGATGGGGAAATTTGGAGAATATCTTTTATTCCTACAAGGGGGGAAGAGAGAGAGAGACGAGAGCGAGAGAGAGCGAGAGCGAGACGAGGCGAGAGCGAGAGCGAGAGCGAGAGAGAGAGAGAAGAGGAAGAAGATACTCGAAATTCAATGAGCACCAAGAAGTCCCTTGAGGCCCCAGTTTAGCCAAGGAAGGAGCTCTTTATGCTGAAAGCCAGTTGCTAGCATTGGGACTTTTTTTTGCCACCGCCAACCTCCAGTAGCCAGATAGAGTCGCTGAGCACTATCAGAGGCTTCCTGTCACACCTGCAGCACGAAGGGACTAAGCTGCAGTTGGGAAAGATGCTTCTCTGAGACAAGCACACCTCCAACTCTCACTGGGCAGGGACACTGCCACAAGAGACATATTGTGCAATTTAAAAATTGTTGTCACTACTTGCTGAAATACAAAGTGAGATTGGTTGGGCACCAGGGAGGCCAAGGAGAAGGATCTTTGTTAACTAAGTTCAAGACTAGCCTGGTCTACATAGTGAGCTCCTAGCAAGCTCCAGGACAGCCCTGTGTACATAGTGACACTGGTGTGTTGTGTGTGTGTGTGTGTGTGTGTGTGTGTGTGTGTGTGCAATCCACACAGGCTGAAATCCTGGCTGTACTGAGAATCTACTGCCTTGTACCTCAGGTTTGGTATTGAAGATAGCATGGCTCTGGTTTAACAGGACGGAAAGCTGCTGTTGTTGGCTCATGCCTGTATTCTCAGTGCTTGGGAGGCTCAGGTAAGAGGACTATCTCAAGGTCAGTCTTGGAAGCAAAGAAATAGAACGAAGTATGGAACTTTCAGAAACAGTATTTCAAGACCATACCATGTGCACTCTGCTGTGTGGCTTGCCCTAGCACATGACACCATCATGACTTGTCGTGGAAACATGGCCCAGGCTAGGATAGGTTCTCAGGACTGAGGAGAGGGGACAGATTTGGGCAAAGTGTTCCCTAGGCTGTGTTATACAAACTCACAAAAGCTCGTCACATAAAACCTTTAAGGCTCTGTCAACAAGGTAAAAAGGTCAGATATAAGGCCTGAGAACATTTTGTATCAGTCAGCTAAGGTTGGTCAGTATGCTCTGATGATGAGATAGTACTAACCTGACGTAAAGGGGCCATAACATTTTAGTCGTGAGGCACAAATCTAGATGGCTGAGGTTCCCTTCAGTATGGTGGAAGTAGTAATAGCACAGTGACTGCAGTCATCTACAAAGAGACTGACCTGAGCGTAGCGGGGATGCCTGCAATCCCAGAACTCTGAGATGTCAAGCAGAGGGATCATGAGCTTAGGGCCAGCCTAGAGATACAGGTAAGTTCTATGGCAGTCTGTGTTCAAAACCAATGCAGAAGCAATAACAGAAAAAATTAAAATGAGGTAAAAATGTTGGAAGCCAGAGTTAGAAGCAGAAATACTAACATAGAATTACTCATAGATTAAAGAAGTAGCTTGATATAGAGGTCAGTCTTGAGAAATCAAGAGAAACTATACAGGAAATATGTACAGAAACATGGGTACCTGAGTGTCCAGTGACATTATATCATTAAAAGAAAAACAAATGAGAAGATTGCTGACACTCCTAGGTGACAGGGACTGGGCCTAGTCATTATTCATTAAATACTTAGCATGCCATTCAGAAACCTGAAAATAATGTATAGACAGTAATAATATTTATTATTAATTTATATTAATAACATTTTATTAATTTAATACTATTTATTATTTTGAGAAAGGGTCTAACTATGTAGACAGGTTGGCCTTGAACTCATAGAGATTCTCAGCCTCTGCCTCCCAAATACTGGGATGAAAGGGATGTACTACTACATCTGGCCTATGATTTATATTTTGTTTATGTGTATGTGTGTGAACTTGGTTGTTTATACATGCACCATGTACATACAGGTGTCCTCAGAGAGCCAGAAGACAGCATGGTGGTGCACAATAACCCCAGCACTGAGAGGTAGAGGCAGGCAGATCTCTGTGAGTTCTAAGCTAGCTAAGGTACATTGTAAGACCCTGCCTCAAAAAACCGAAGTAAAATGTAGTAGTTTGAATATACATGGCCCATGGGAAGTGCTACTATTAGGAGGTGTGGCCTTGTTGAAATAGGTGTGGCCTTACTGGAGGAAGTACATCATGTGGGGGTGGGCTTTGAGGTCCTATGCTCAAGCTCTGCCCAGTGTGGAAGACGTCTTCCTGCTGGCCGCCCAGCAAGGAAGTCTCCTCCTGGTTGCTTTAGGACCAAGAAGTAGAACTCTTGGTTATCCAGCACCATGTCTAGCTGCATGCTGTCATGCTTCCTGCCATGATGATAATGGATTGAACCTCTGAAACTGTAAGTCAGCCCCAATCAAGTAAGAGTTGCCTTGGTCATGGTGTCTCTTTACAGCAATGGAAACCCTAATTAAGACTCAAAGTAAACCAAAAATCACAGCTGGGCAGCTTCCCATTCCTACATGGCTAACATCTGTGAGCCCTTCCCTGAGAGAGGCTGGCATAGGCAAGGGGAGGGAGGGCATGCCCACATCATCTCCTGGCTTACAAGTATGCCAATTCCACATGGTGGAGCTTTCAACACCCAGCAAAGCACAAGGTACCACAGGAGACATGTTTGTGTGAACAGCTGCTGTTGTGAGCAGGGATGGGGCCACTGAATTGAATATCTGACAACTACTCAAGGGAACTGGACCGACTAGGTTTCTGGATAAAGTTTTCTTGAAATTAGACTCAATTGCACATAATATATTTCTGAGAGGAAATCTGTAACAGGGTCTATGCAGAAACACATCCATGTAAAATAAACCAAATACCAGGACCAAGGTAGGGAAAAAAAAAAAAAAAAAACAAACCTCAGACCAAGATTAAAAGAAGTAATTGCTTGAGGAAGTAAAGCATCAGTTTCCAACGCAAATATAACACTTCTGCCAGGCGCCAGTACCCACTGGCTTTATTATTATGAAGGGACGGGCTCAGAATGTGGACACTGAGATGTCTCAGCTACTGCTTTCCTGAGTTGCCACTCCTAGCTGGATCCTGGTCACCTAAGGCCTGGCTGACTGCACGGGTCTTCTACTACTATCCTTTAGTTTCTTGCTCTTCTAAACTGCCAAGTATTGTCTCAAACTTGTTTTTTAAAAACTTTACTAACTCCTCTTTGTCACGAATTTAGTTTCCTTTCTTCAGTCCGTCTGGCTGTCGTGCCTGGGCAGTGTGGTGAGGTACAGCCTGGACAGGTAGGGCCTTAAACACCGACACACTGGCAACCATCCTTGACTCTCTGCTCCACAATCCACTGAGTGTTTCTGTTCACTGCTAACATACTGTCCAGGTGAGGACATGTACTGCCAACCATTGGCTTTGTTTTGATCTATGGTAAGGGGCTGCAATATACTTTTCAGTAAACAGAAAAAGCCAAAAAAACAAATTTGATTTATTCACTTGCCTTATACACTAAACCTAGAACGGATATTCTGTTTTGTTTTTTTTCTAATGTAGTAGTTACTATTCAGAATCACGATAAGTAAGCTGGCTTATATGATGTTACCTTTGTGTCCACCGGACTAGGTTAAAGGACATCCACAGAAATGGTAACACTATCCCGGGCATGTCCCTGAATATTGAAAAGAGCTTGGTACTGGAACCAGCAGACCAAGGGCAGAAGATCTGCTTTTACTAACAGGGAAGGATATCATCCAGACCACAGAGGAACTGGATAAAACCAGAAGGCAAGGAAAACAAGTGTGTTCTCTCTTAGGAGGAGTGCTGTTTATCTACACTGGAGCTCCCATGGCTTTGATGGCTCAGACTCTAGGACTTAAGTCAATGACCCAACATCCATTCCCTACAAACCAGCCTCTGGACTGGGATGATACAGTCAGTCCTGCAGGTTCTCAGGCCTTGAGACATACTGGCTTTCCTGTGTCTCCCTAGCAGATCCCTCTGCCTCCTTGATGGAACAAGCCTCTTTCTGTAATAACTCCCCTCATAAATAGCTATAAATATTGTGTTGGCATTGTTTCTCTGTCAACATCCAAATACAGTTTGCTACTGTACTTCTTTTTAAAAAGAGGACACTTGATGTTTGTCAAACATTTGAAAACCTGTCTTAAGAAAAACTTTAGCTAGGTGGTGGGGGTGCACATCTTCAATCCCAGTACAGAGGAAGCAGAGGCAAGTGGATCTCTGATTTGGAGGCCAGCCTGGTCTACAGAGTGAGTTCCAGAACAGCCAGGGCTACACAGAGAAACCCTGTCTTGGAAAACAACAACAATAACAACAAAAAAAAAAGAAAGAAACTTTCAGTAGTTGAGAAATATTTGGCATTTATACAGTTAATTCCTGATTTACAAACATCCTTATTTGTAATTATTTTATGAATGTTTTCTTTGCACATGTATGTTCACCACTTACCTGTATGCCTAGTGCTCACAGAGGTCAAAAGAGGGTGTCAGATCCTCAGAAACTGGAGTTACAAAGGGTTGTGAGGTACATGTGGATGCTAGGAATATAAAGTGAGTCTTCTGGGAGAGCAGCCAGTGAGCCACTTAAACACTGAGCCAAAGAGAATTACTCTAGTTCTACTACTATCATTTTATTTTTTCACATTTATTTATCATGTGTATGAGTGCACATATGTGCATGCAGAAGTCAAAGATACTTTGCAGGAGTCAGTTCTCCCCTTCCACCCTGTGGGTCCTGGGGTTTGAACTCAAGTAGTCAGGCTTGCCAGCACTTGCCGTTACCTGCTAAGGCATCTTACAGGCTCTATGTTAATTTCTGACTGACATCCAATCAGGCTACACTTAGGCAAATGCCCCTGAAAACTGTTCCTAGGCCCAATAGTGCCCCGAAGTTTGGTGAGAGACGCAGTGAGCGGAGCGCACAGTCCAGTTCTTACCTTTAGCAGCTTCATCAGCCCCTCCAGCTGCACCATCAGCTCCCGTCTACTCTCCTGCAGCGCCGACATCCTCTGTTCCAGCTCATCTTTCCTTTGCCTGCCCGAGAGGAGGTTGACGCTCATCAGAGATGGAGCTTTGTGATTGGCAGGTCCTAAACTCATACATATAACTTATAAACGGACCCTGCCTTTTATAGGACACTTGATAAACACAGGTTGTTTGTTGGATACAGTGTCTCTTTTATCTCAGGCTGACCTTAAACTCTAAGTAGCTGACTTGCATCCACCACCCAAATGCTGGGATTACAGGCATGCACCACCATGCTTGGTTTCTGCTGTGCTGGGGTTGAACTCAGGGTCTTGTGTGTGCTAGGCGAGCACTCTACCAACTGAGCTACATCCTCTGCCCCTGTTCTTATGATCCATGTGGATAACTCTACCAGCTTCTTTCGTTGTTAGCAATTCTGAGCAATTATTTCCTATTCCAAAATTCTTCTGTTTTCTCCCCGAAGTTTCCAAGTTGTGTCTTTCTATTTAATCCATCTGCTATTGGCTTTGCACTGTGTGTCCATGTGTAGAGACAACTGGCCTAGCTCAGGGATCTAATACCCCTCCTTGCCTCGTGCTACAGAGGCTGTGAAATGAACTTCTGAGTTCTCAAGCAATAGATCCCCTTGGACTCCTGCTTCTTGCTCCTTTGCATGGCATGACGTCCTTGGACTCAGCCTGTGCTGACTGAATCTGCAAGACGTTTCAGGTTCTTATACTATCACCAGACACTTTTAGTAACCATAGTTCTACAACAGACTCCGGAACAACAGCTTCTGCTTTTCTAGATACAAAATAGTCACCTGTACCTCAGCTGAGCATCAAAAGTAACACAGGTGTGTCTCAAGTTGTCAGCTGACTCTTTTCCTCTGCTGGGTCAGCATTTGCTTCCTCTGTCTTTCTTAGTAAAGCATTTACCACGTGACCATCCCAAAAGTGTGGCAGTGAACAATGGGCCAACTAAATGCCAAGCTGAAATGAAGCTTCTGTTTTCTTTTTGAGATAGGGTCTTAATTTGCAGCTATGGCTGGCCTGGAACTCATAGAAATCCCCCTGCCTTAGCTTCTAGTGCTAGGATTAAAGGTGTGCATTGATGTGTTTACCCTGATATGAAGCTTTGGGAGAAAAGGGCACTCTGAACTGGCAAACTGTATTCATCTGCACGGTTTACATTCTTTATGCTCTCTCTATTTATTGATGAGTAAAATCTAAATGACAGGATACAAGTAGAAAACCAATAATTATTGTTCCTCACTGAAAAGAAACCACGGTTAAGGCCTCAGAGAAAGTATTAAATCTCTGCCCTTCCACTCTGGAACCCAGACAATAGCACGTTCATAACTAAGAGTGAGACAGCCAGGGTAGTGCAGGCTTATAGTCCTAGCCCCAGGAGGCTGATGAAGGGAAGATTACCGTAAGTTCAAAGCCAGCCTGGACTACTTAAGGCTAAACATTCTAGGCCAGCCTGGGGCTACAGAATAAGATATTATCTCACCCCCTAACCACTCCCCCCAAATCAAATATCAAATGTAGAATTCTAAATGCTACAAAAGAAACAGAAAGGCACACTCTTCAGGAATCTAGAGCTTGGTAAGAACTAAGGCATCAGATTTGGTTTCTATAATGTCTTCACTCATGGGAATACACCGACTTCTGTGGTACAGAGGAAAACAAGGCTCTCATCACAGGTTACAGACCATGTTCTCCAGAGAAGACTTTCCCATCCTCTCCGAGAGAACACAAACACTGCTCTGTTCTATACTGACTCTACAGCCTTACGTTCTCAGCTCTGCAGTCACTGTACACTGAGACACAGGTGAGACAGTACCACAGTGAAGGTGCAAGGCATTCATTCACTCGTAGTCTCCTGTCTCAGAGCTGGTGCACAGGCAACATGCTGCCGTAGCCCTGGCTGTCTCAAGTGCCCGGAGCCTCTAAATCAGAGCTTAAATGGAGCTGTAACATGTTAACTGCAACATGGGTGCCCCCTTCCTCCGAAAGACCAGGAAATCATAGCTGCCTTTTAAAAAACAACCCCTGGATGACAAACACCACCCACTACTTGGCTTGGGATTTGAGGGAGCCAGTTCTTACCTAGCTTTGTAATGATGGCTGAGAAGCCCCTCCCAGAGTGGTTGATGGGTCTGGCAGGCAGCCTGCTCTGACATCAGGTTCTACCGATGAACAGATTCTGTCTCACTAGTTTGTTTTCCCGATACAGGAATTCCCACCACAGGCTGCAGTTTGGGAGCAGGTAGATGTGTACTTACCTCAGCAAGCGCAGCTCTGCTAGCAGCGTGGGGTTCTGCTGGGCCTTCTCAGGAGTGGGCTGGGAAGCCTGTTCGTGCTCCAGCCGCAGGCGCTGGATCTCCTGTAGGATCTCTCTGAGGATGGAGGATGGTGGGAGGTGCTGTTAGTGTCTGATGGTTCTTCTTTTCCCATGAGCTGTTTTTACTCCCTCGGTGCCTTCCCTACCCTCTGTTCTGAGGCTTCTAAACCACCAAGTGTAAAACAGATACCTTCACCTGATGGCTCTTCAGGTGCTCTGCCCACAGAGGACATCTTTTTCAAGAACATGAACCTTCTCTAGGAAGGGGAAATGACAACCAGAACATTTTACTTGCCCTGCTCCTCTCCAGGGGAAGAGAGCATTTGCAACCTCCCAATGCAGGTCCTGTGTGGACTTCCAACTCTTCCTCCATTCTCTCCCTTCCCTTGGCTCCTAGCTACTGACTGGAGGTTGCTGCTATTTCCTCCCCAGTCATGCTACACAAGGGCCAGTCTCCTTGCTCTGGTTCCACCTTTCACTCCATGGTGGTGTAATATGTGGTCCCCAGGCCTTTTAGCAATATTTAAAATTGCTTTTTAAAATAAAATGAGACTGGTTTCATGTAGTATAACAGGCCAGGATGAGCTGCTAGGACAGAGCAGAGACTCTCCAGAGGTGGCAGAGCGGAGTTTAGAAGATTGGAACCCACAGCATACAGTGAGTGTATCTCCTGGTCCTGGGTCTTCCTGCTTGCTAAGGAGTCATACAGAGCTGGGTGGGTAGAGGCATGAGGGTGAAGAGATCAAAGTCAGCCTCTTCTACACAGTGAGTTCAGCCTTAGTTACCATCTCAGAGAAGCAGAAGAAGCAAGCAGGCTGTGAGGTGACCAGGACCACCCAGTGGACCCCCAGAGCGGGTCTGGCTGTAGGACACAGGTCAGGAAGTCTCGTTCTTACCTGTTCTTGTTTTCCAGTTCTGCAATGAGTTGTCTCTGTTGTTTGTTGGCATCGAAGTTGAAGCTGGCCTCAGTGGGAGGACGCGTCTATGGTGGAGAAAGGTTTTTTGTTTTGTTTTATTTTTTCCAAATTCATGTATCAACAGTCTGAGACTGACTGCTGATTTATCAAAAAACAAAAAACAAAAAACAAAAAAAAAATAAAAAAAACCAATTTCCCCCCACCCCACCCCCAAAAACCCAAACAATTTTGGAGGTTTCTTTTATATATCATAAAACCTATCCAATTCTATAATCTTAGTATATTTAAACATTTTGTAACCAACCACCACAATCCAGTTTTAGAACATTTCCATCGCCGTAAACTAATCCTTAGGAGAGATAGTTTGTCTTCAGTGCTACCCACCAATGGCGAGCGGGCTCACGCAACCACTGAGCACTGATGGACTTTCCACTGGCTTTGTCTTCCTAGAAACTTGACCCACAGAATGATCCTGTATGTAGTTCTGCTTTCAGTGTAGCAGGAGGCTTTTGATGTTCACAATGTTTGTTGCTGAGGAATGCTCCCTTGCTTTCAGCGTTTAGTAACTACAGCTGAGGCAGTGACACGCCTTTACTTACAGGTCTTTGTATCAATGTACACTTTGTGTTTTACTTGCATGTGTGTGCATGTATGCTATGGTGTGAGAGGAGAGGACATGCATGAGTCATTGTTCTCCTACCATGTAGGTTCAGGCCATCTTGGTGGTGAGAGCGTTACCACTCAGAAACCTCACAGGCCCTGATATATGATTTATATGATCTGGCACTGCATGCTAACACTATAAACAGGGTCTGAGAAACTCCTATACTGTTTCCAAAAGTGGCTGTACTACCTTAACCTTGGGTTCCAATTTCTTTTTTCTTCAAGTTTTACTTTATATGTTTATGCATATGGGTATTTTGCTGCAGGTCTGTCTGTGAACTATTTGCCTGCCTGGTGCCCGCAAAGACCTCCGGGAACTGGAGTAACACGAGGTTGCTAGCCATCACGTGGGTGCTGGGAATTGAACCAGGGTCCTATGGAAGAGCAACCAGTGCTCTTAACCTCCAAGCCACAGCCCCAATTTCATAGTATTCTGACTGAAACCCGTTGAAATCCTTTTTGCTTCAACATCCTTACCATAAAGGCTGTAACTGTGAGGTTTTCTTTTTTAAAATAGAAGTGAGTTTGTATTTCATAAATCTACCCCCCTTTAAGACAGGAGCTTAGACTGGCCTAGAATATTATGTGTAAGGATGCCTTCGAACTCTAACCTCCCAGACCCTTACAGGTGTCTGGCACCACACCTGGTTTATGCAGTGCTGGGACTGAACCCAGTACTTTGTGCACGCCGGGCAAGTGCTCTACTAACTAAACCAAATCTCAGCCCCAGACCTTTTAAACTGTACAGTTTAGCAATTTTTAGCATGTTCATGAGATTGTGAACTCACTACCATCTACGTCCAGCAAAATTTTACCATTCCCCTTTATCCCATGCCCATCCGCAATCATAATCTATTTCTGCCTGCCCTGAGAGCCACCATTCTTTACATCTCTGTAGTTTCATTGATTCTGTATATTATACATAAACCAAACTATAGCTTTTGCATCTGACTTCTTTAGCTTAACAAAATGTTCTCAAGCTTCATTCCTATTATACCACAAATCAGTATTTATTTTTTTTATGGATGAATAATATAAGTATATCACATTTTCTATCTAACAACTGATTTACATTTCAACTGTTTCTACTTTTTCGTTATTTTGAATGATGTTATGAGTATTTGTGTAGAAATATGTCCTTCCTCTTGATTATTCTTCTAGGAGTAAAACTGCTGAGCTACATCGTAACTGCCTTTGGAGACCTTTTCCAAGGTGGCTGAATTAGTTCCCACGACACTGTGTAACACTGCCACCTTCCTTCATATGCTTGCCAACACTTGTCCATCTTTTTGAGGAGTCATTCTTGTGGGTGTGAGGTGGTATTTCATTGTGCATTCCTTTCTTTAGGAACTGTAATGTTGGACACAATCTCATGTGGTTAGTCATGATTTGTGTCAACTTTGGAGAGACCATGTGGGTGTAATTTGTACCTTTGTTAGCTCCTTCAAGAATATGGTAGAAAACAATAAACACTTAGAAACACCATTCACACACTGCAGAGAGTGGGTTGGGGCCTGGGGGTGTAGCTCAGCTGAGAAAGTGCTTGCCCTGCATACATGAAACCCTGGCTTTGATTCCCAATACCCCAACCTCTCATAAAAACAGGTGTGGTGACACATACTTGTAATCCTCTCAGGTAGAGGCAGGAGGATCAAGATTTCAAGGTCAACACAGCCATGTATGTGAGACTCTATACTGTTTCCAAAAGTGGCTGAACTACCCCATCCTCGGGTTCCAATTTTTTTTTAAGTTTCACTTTGTATGTGAGACTCTATCTAGATCTCCCCACACCTCCCCTCAACAGTATATATGTTAGCCAAGGAACACGGAAAGGAAACAGGGATAATGAGGTGCTGTTTCCCTTTCACTCAGCAACGAAAACGGAGGTTCTCAACCAGGCTGTCCTCCAGCCACGCTCACTCTGCACCTTCTCTGCTTTGCCTCAAGCACGACCAACAAGAAGCAGGAGCCTGCTAATATCCTGCCCAGAGTTGGAAGATTCAATAATAATAAGAGTCTGAGTCTTTTCATATGGTGTTTTCTAAATAAATGGGCAAACCAGCACAGCCAATCTGGTTTTTACCAGATCACCTAATATTATTCTTCTTTAAAAAACAAAACAAAACAAAAGATAACTTCCTTCTTCCCTTAGAAGTGTGTACCAGCAGCCAGCTGGGCAAACGCCCCGTGCTGTATTTAGTCTTGTAAGAGCTCAAGCTGAGCCTCACAAAAGTGGCTGAGAATGAACCTGGATATGAATAGTTGGTTTCCAAGTTTTAAAAAAGAGAAATTAAAAGTTATAGTTCTCTGTAAGGGTGAGGGCAGGGGAAATTACAGGTGTGGGAAGGACATGAACTGTGGGAGAACAAGTGTGCGTAGTGGCATTCACTGGAAATGTTTAACTAACCCTTGATGCTTTTTGGTCTGACTGCAAACCTGTGTCTTCTATAGTGGAGGTAGAGAAGCCCCAGAAGCACTGTTTCTCAAACAGAAGAGGAGAAGCAACAGTTCCTGCAGACAGAATGGGTCTGGGGTTTTCCACCTGCCTGACTCATAGGAGAACCTCAACCCAGCCCCAGTGCCCAGCGGCTTGTTTCCTTTGATCAAAATATAAATATAAGTGGTGGGTGGCAAAGGCCTTCAATCCCAGCACTTGAGGCAGAGGCAGAGAGTCAGAGGGTCAGAGGGTCAGAGGGTCAGAGGGTCAGAGGGCAGAGGCAGAGGCAGGAAGATCTCTAAGTTCCTGGCCAAACTACAAATTACAAAGTGAGTTCCAGGCCAGCCAAAGGTACATGGTGAGACCCTGTCTCCAAAAACGAAAACAGTAATGGACTTCCGCTTCCGGTCTGGGCCCAGGCAGCAGATCCCTGGAGGCAGCTCTGCACTGAACCTCACAAAACCTGGCAGAAGTGGGGCACCCAGCAGCTCTGACCCAGGCAGTATCTCTGGTAAGGAGACAGCAACACCCACCCCAAACAGGGAGTAACTGGGACCCACTGGGACCCACTGAGACCCAGGGATTCACTCCTGGCCCGGAGCACCGGCTCCTTCCGGTCTGGGTCGGAGCTCCCAGCAGATCCTAGGCCGGAGCTCTACACCAAATCCCACAGAACCCAGGGGAAGCAGGGCTCCTAGGAGCTCTAACCCAAGCAGCTTCCTATGCAAGGAGGCAGCAACACTTGCCCCACACCGGGACTAACTGGGACCCACCAGGACCCAGGTACTCACTCCTGGCCCCAGCACTGGTTCCTTCCGGTTTGGGCCTGGGCGCTCAGCAGATCTCGGGCGGCAACTCTGCCCGATTGGGTAATCTCACAGAACCCAGAGGAAGCGTGGCTCCCAGGAGCTCTAACTCGAGCAGCTTCTTAAGCAAGGAGGCAGCAACACCTGCCCCAAACAGGGAGTAACCAGGTCCCACAGGGATCCAGGAACTCACTCCTGGCCCAGAGCACTGATTCCTTCTGGTCCGGACCAAAGCACTAAGCAGATCCTGGGCCCTAGCTCGAACCTCAGCAGCGACACCCAACCTAAACAGTTCTGACACAACCAAGAGAACAGGAAAGACAGGTTCCAGCCAGAGACAACACAGGTAGCACCAAGGAGAACCAGATGGCAAAAGGCAAGCGCAAGAATACCAGGGCCAGCAACCCAGAATACATGTCATCATCAGAACCTAGTTCTCCCACATTAAGTCCTGAACTCCCCATATCACCAGGAAAGCAAGAGTCAGACCTAAAATCACTTTTAATGATGATGATGGAGGACTTTAAGAAGGACATAAATAACATTCTCAAAGAATCTGAGGAGAACACAGGTAAACAGGTAAAAGCCCTTAAAGAATCACAAGAGAACACAACCAAACAGGTGAAGGATTTATACAAAACCATCCAGGACATAAAAATGGAAATAGAAACAATAAAGAAATCACAAAGGGAGACTACTCTGGAGATAGAAAACCTAAGAAAGAAATCAGGAGTCACAGACGCAAGCATTACCAACACAATACAAGAGATAGAAGAGAGAATCTCAGGTGCAGAAGATACCATAGAAAATATTGACACAACTGTCAAGGAAAACGAAAAATGCAAAAAACTCTTAACACAAAACATCCAGGAAATCCAGGACACAATGAGAAGACCAAACCTAAGGATAATAGGTATAGAAGAGAGTGAAGATTCATAACTTAAAGGGCCAGTAAATATCTTCAACAAAATCATAGAAGAAAACTTCCCTAACCTAAGGAACGAGATGCCCATAATCATTCAAGAAGCCTACAGAACACCAAATAGACTAGACCAGAAAAGAAATACCTCCCGTCATATAATAATCAAAACACAAAATGCACAAAACAAAGAAAGAATTTTAAAAGCAGTAAGAGAAAAAGGCCAAGTAACATATAAAGGCAGACCTATCAGAATTACACCAGACTTCTCACCAGAGACTATGAAAGCCAGAAGATCCTGGTCAGATGTCATGCAGACCCTAAGAGAACACAAATGCCAGCCCAGGCTACTATACCCAGCAAAACTCTCTATTACCATAGATGGAGAAACCAAGATATTCCATGACAAAGCCAAATTTACACAATATCTTTCCACAAACCCAGCACTACAAAGAATAATAGCAGGAAAGACCCATTACAAGGAGAGCAATCATACCCTAGAAAGAGCAAGAAAGTAATCCACCTCCAACAAACCCAAAAGAAGATAGCCACACAAACAATGCCTCCCCTTTTAGCAAAAATAACAGGAAGCAACAGTCTCCTCTCCTTAATATCTCTTAATGTCAATGGACTCAATTCCCCAATAAAAAGACATAGACTAACAGACTGGATACGCAAACAGGATCCGACTTTTTGCTGCATACAGGAAACCCACCTCAGTGACAAGGACAGACACTACCTTAGAGTAAAAGGCTGGAAAACAATTTTTCAAGCAAATGGTCCTAGGAAACAAGCTGGAGTAGCCATTCTAATATCGAATAAAATTGACTTTCAACTTAAAGATATAAAAAAGGATAAGGAAGGTCATTTCATATTTGTCAAAGGAAAAGTCAACCAACAAAAACGAAAACAGTAAATACAGTCAAGGTGCTCTTCTCTGAGTGTGCCCTACAGCTTCATGTGTTAGACTGCAATCTTCACTGTGAGGTAGTAAAGAGGGTGGAAACTTCAGGGAATATGGTGTTTGGGGACAGACTTCTGAGAAGTAATTAGGATTGAATGATGTCTTTAGGATGGAGATTCCATGACTTGATCTTGGTCCCAAGACTGAATTCTATAAGACACCACACACACACACACACACACACACACACACACACACACACAGTTCTCTGTCTCTTGCCATATGATGCTCTGGGCTGTGTCAGGACCCTTTCCCAAGAAGACCATCACCAGACGCTGGCCCTTGATCTTGACTTACCAGAACAGCGAGCCTAAATAAGCCTTTTTTTCTTTATCACCACCTTGCCTTAGGTATTATAGCAGAGGACAATAGACTAGTATGTAGTATATATTATACAGCAGAGACATCTAGTATTTAACTTATTTGATATTTTTAACACCATAGGGCTCCTTAATAACAATAGCAATAATATAAAACAAAGATACGTCTACTTCCTCAAATATTTTCTGGACTCTAAAGAGGCTAAGACAGAAACAGAATGGTAGTTCACAGGGAACACTGTCTAGATAATTTCTTTCAAGAACAAAATCAATTTATCCATTTCCTGGCTCCTCTGTGTCAGACATACTATTAAAATAACTAATGATGACCTGGTGAATGGCAAAAAACTTCATCTCATGGAGCTGACATTACAGTAGGGGAGATCAGAATGAAAAAATAAGTAAACAAACACACACATCAGCAGTAACAGGCATGAGGAAGGCAGTGACTTAAGAGAGAGTCCTTCCGGTGAGGGCTTCTGAGTAGGCCCAGAAAGCTAGAAGGGTGAGGAAGAGCATGCACAGCAGAGAAAAGGGCAGGGGCCGGGGCAGGTGGCCTTGCTGGAACACCTGAAGGGAGGCAGCCTAAGGGCTTGAAAGTGATGAAGAAGAGTTTCATAGTCAAGAGTCTGTAAGTTCCCATGTAGTCATTCCAGCACAGACCTGAGAAAGGAAGCTGGAAGAATGCTTCATGCGAAGGAACCAGCTTGGGTGTGGAAGACCTCATGAAACCGTGCTTGCGTGGACATAGAGTGCTGAGACATTCTGATCATGGTCTGGCTCCCACCTTAACTCACTTTAAAAATACGAGCACTTTAAGCAGACAATAGGAAAATAAGCTGTTTCTATAAGTTCACACTAATTTGTTCTAGGGATTCTGCTCCAATTACTTCCTGTAGGCTATATTTTCTTTCCAGATGCTGATGTATTGCTTTGCAAATGCCTGTCATACTTCAGTAAACATCTCTTTAAATATTTAAAGCCAACCTTTGATCAGCTGGACCCCTCTCATTCATGAGAGAACTTCTACTGCACACCAAATCCTTTATCCAGATCACGACCTTTCCCCATTCCTTCCTTCTCCCTGGAAGGCCTAAGTGAGGAGACTCTGGCCATGTGGATGGGGACCTGAGAAGCTCTCATTCCATAGTAACTTCTGAATAACAGTGACTTCACAAAATCTATCCCTTTCATCCTTAAGATAAAATACTCTGGGTAAAAAACGTTGTTCTCTAGACTTTCTGAGTGTAGAGTCAGCCTAAGTGTTCTGCAGACATCCTGAGGCAACTTGGTATATTTAACTAGGCCCACTGCAAAACCCCAGGAGGTCGTCTTTAAAAAAAAATATCTTACTTTATTTATTGGGATAGGGGCTTGAAACAGGGGTTTTCTGTGTAGCTCTGACTTTTCTGGAACTTTCTCACTAGACCAGGCTGGCCTCGAACTCAGAAATCCACCTGCCTCTGCCTCTCAAGTGCTGGGACTAAAGGCGTGCACCACCACCCCAGCCCCAAAAGGGATCATTTCCAGATCAGCGGAGAACCCTTGGGATGATCCACAGTCTGCAGCAAAGTGGCATTCCTTATGTCATCAAATCCACTTGTTCCTAGACACCTTTATTTAAGATCTCCAAATTATCTTTCACTCAGTAACACTTTAAAGTATTTTTTAATTATTGTAACATTTTGGGAGATGAAGGACAGTCTCGCTATGATGCTCAGGTTGGCCTTAATATTCTGGACTAAACTTCTGGCTCTTCTCTTAGCCTCCCGCTACCTGGGACTTGCAGGTGTACACCACTCACCTGGGCCATTACTGTCCTGTTCTAATGTTCTACTCTCAATATTCTTTTAAGCTAGCAGTTCCATTGTTATAAAATTATGCCCACAGCTTTAGCAAAGCAACGTGTGTGATAAATGGATTTTCTCAGGTGACCAATGAGGAGACTGGCACAGACTCTTATATGCTAGAGCAGAAGAGAATCAAAGTCTGTGAGTCCCCAAACAGTCCCATCCTTTTTAAGTAGAAGTTTCTTAGGTGGGTGTGGTGGTATATCCCTACAATTCTAGCATTTAGGAAGTAGAGGCAGGAGAATCAGGAGTTCAGGTTTATCCTCAGCTATTCAGTGAGTTCAAGCCAGCCTTCAGGAGTCTCTGCCTTAAAACAAAACAAATAAAACTAAGCAAAACAAAACAAAACTTCATTAAGCCCAGTGCAGAGGCTCAAACCAGTAATATCAGTACTTTAGAGGCTGAGACAGGATGATTACCACAAGTACAAAGCTAGCCTGAACTACACAGTGAGTTTCAGGCTATGTGTGTACGTGTGTGTGTGTGTATGTGTGTGTGTCTGTATATGTATCTGAAATGATCACCTTTTCCTAATTTAAAAGATGTTCATATATGTTTCTCTTTTTTTTTTTTTCAGGACATACACACACACATATATAAACTGAAAGGTTTTAAGCCTTAATGAATCAAACTCACAGTAAGGAGCTGTTTTCCATTTGTGAAGTCTGAATACTGAGGAAAAAAAGCAAGTCTTTTCTTCAAATATGAAACCATGTCCACCCACAGGAGCTGACCACCAGGCTATGACAGGGGAGACAGAATTTCTAGAACTTCAAGGTTGAATTTCATCCAGCTCTACCACAGCTGGGACTTGGGATTGGGGTTGGGGATTCCACCTTTTAGTTTGTAAATGTTTTGTTAAAGTCCTGATAAGTGTAGTGTGTGTGCGTATGTGTACGTGTGTGTGTGTGTGTGTATGTATTCAGATGTCCTGAAAAATCTTTTAAATGGGCAAATGGCGATAATTCCGTTTCTATGTTGGCCCACTGAGTTCCTCTCCACAGTCTGCCCACTAGGTAAATACCTTTTTAGGCCATGTTCTGTCCTTTAATAGGCCCTTCATTAGCTTACCTTAGACTCAGAAAAAAAAAATTATCAAGATTTAGTCACTGCCAAATAAAAGATAAGTCTCTGGATTTATTTAATAAGTTGCAAACCCTGAACCCTGAAGTTCTCTTGACTTCTGAAACTTGGGTGGTCTGCTACAGTGGCAAAAAGACATACGGGTTCCTGCATGCATAGGGTATATTGGCTCACACACACAAATGAACATATATATTTTTTAAACACTGTCAGATATTTCAGCATGCAGGAATGTTTAGAGCAATGCTCTATCAATCAGAGCTCTGCCTTGCTGGAATAGACATAATTTCACCATCTTAGAATGTCTTTTATGATTTTAGACTTCTTTATTTTTTCATGTGTAGAGTGTTTTGCACACAAGTGTAAAACATCTGTGCATTGCATTCACATAAGAAGGTGGAGACAGGTCCCCTGGAATGTATCTTGACTGACTTCCTTCCTTCCTTCCTTCCTTCCTTCCTTCCTTCCTTCCTTCCTTCCTTCCTTCCTTCCTTCCCTTCCTCCCTCCCTCCCTCCTTGCTTCCTTCCTTTCTTCCTTCCTAAAGGTATAGGCTGACAAAGACTGCTCAGTGGGTAAAGGTACCTACTGCCAAACCTTATGATAGGAATTCAATCTCTGGGTCCCACGGGGTGAAAGAAGAAACTGAGTCTCGCAAGCATTTCTCTGGCCTCTACAACTCCCATAAATAAATACATAAATAAATAAATAAATAAGTAAACAAATAAATATTTAAAAGCAAAACGATTTAGATTCTAGTACTTGGGATGTAGAAGTAGGAGGATCATGAATTCATGGTCATCTTTGGCTCCATATCAAGCTTGAAGCCAGCTTGGAGTACATGCAACACTGTCTCAAAAAAAGAGAACAACGAACCCCCAGAATTTACTTAGCACCAAACACCAAAACACTGGTTATATGTACGTTACAACAGTAATGCTGTATAGGTGGAAAGAGACCTGCAACTACATTGATACATGAAGTCATACAAACCTGTATTTACTCTAAAGTCTGGCTGGGAACCTTAGCAAAGTGACTCAACTTTGATGTACTTCTTTTCTCATTCACAAAAATCACACTAGGAATCATATCTATCTACTAAAGTTGCCTTGAGGACCAGGTAAACATCCAGGCCGGGAGCTGGAGAGATGGCTCAGCAGTTAAGAACCCTTGCTGCTCTTCTAGGTGAAGTGGAGTTCAGCATACACAATGAGCAGCTCGTGCCTGTAACTCAAGCTCAGGAAATCTGATGTCTTCATCAAGAATAAACACAGACACACAGATACTCATACACACCCATACACACCCACACACACCCACACACAGAGAGAATGGATTACAGAATAAGCCAATTCCAGCCTAGGCTACATAGCAAAACCCTATGGAGTGGGGGAGGGAGGGCTTAGTACTGGAGAATGAAGATTCCATTTGGGAATGAAGAGTGGGATTTACTTATGTTGCAGCCCTTCTAATCCTAGGAAAGACAGTGCTTCTCACATTAGCATCCTTTCAGGCTCAAGGATCTCAGAGCGATACCACCTTCATGGAGGCAGAGACACAGCTGGCAGAAAGAGGATAAGAGACAAGATCCCTTTAGTTGAACAATGTAAACATTACACATCCAAGGCAAGTGAACAGTCAGCGAGATGTAGCCCAGTATGCATTTCTGCAGCCTCCTGAAAGAGAGACCAGTGGCTTTGACCCTTATGAACTTGACAGGAGGAGTCCACAGAGATGCCCCTGAGAGCCACTATACTGTCTGTATCCCTGGGCAGTCTGCCCACGATCTAACCTCCTAGAGGATAAGTGTAGGCTATGGGTTATTAACCTCTCCCCAGAATCCAATAATAGTTTAAGATGGTGCTTCCCAGGCTGGCTGTAAATCAGAAGACTTCCTTTGTTTTTTCCTTCAGTAAAGATAGATGGGCCCTAAACCCAGAGGTTCTGGCTTACTAGGTCAGAGGCAAAGCCTGCACATTTATAAAGTGCTTCCTTCATATATGATCACATTATGTAACTAGGTTTTGCAGTAAATATTTTAGGAGGGCCTGCAGTCACTACATGTATCCAAAACCCAGCTGAGATACTGTTGACCCCTAAAGTTTGAGAAGTCATGAGGATGTTCCCGTGATAGTGTGCCTCAAGCAACCATGACAACAAGGCTATGAAGGTTGGGGTGCAGCTGTGGAGACAGCCCCAGGTCTGAACCTGAGGCAGAAGGACAATGGTAGTGCCGTCCCTCCCTCTCACTTTTCCTGTAAAGGGTTTTAAATTTTTTTTATTTTTGTTTTATTTTCATGAGAAACCCTTAAAAGAAAACGTCGAACCATGTCCAGTGCTGGCTAAGGCTCGAGAACTAGGAATCTGCCATCACTGTTATGATTCAGCCCACATTGCAGGGCTTTCCGTTTCCTTTTTTTAAAAAAAGAAACTTAGGCACTCTAGGAAAACAAATGAGTCCTCCTGGCCCATCTGTGAAAGCCACAGTGCTGTCCCCAAGCGTCAGCCTGAGGCACTGCCTGGTCTGCTATGCACCAAGGGTGAAGGTGCCCAGAGTCTGCTGGAGGGGCACTCAGCAGGGTGTGTATGCTGTGTGTACGCTGCGGCACACATGATCGAACGGTCTCTCTCTGTGGAAGAAGGTCTTTTAGAAAAATCAACAGGAAGCCTATCTAGCAGCTTATAAATAAGCTCGTGGAGCACTACCCCCACTTCATGCAAAGCACTTGACTCAGGCTGAGATTAGAGGGTTAGGTGCTCTGTGTTAGGCAGAAATGGTGAAGAAGAAGGCTGAGAGGACTGATATTTAGAAGATAGCCATACTTGGCAAAGTAAACTAAGATGAAAGGGACCCTTTCTGAGCTGCGATCACTTTTATGACAATTAACATCGGGCAATGGAAACCAGCAGGTGCAAACATCCTTATCTGGGTTCATGGCAAAGGAGACCCGGACCTCAGGGTGAAAAGGCTTTGCCTCTTGTTTACAGAATTTGAAAGGGCCCTGTAAGGTCAACGGGGCTATCTCAGAGCAGTAAGCATACTTATTAGAACTCAGCCACAGCCCAGCTCAACTCACTGACTCATGATTCTGAATTTCTGAAATTACCTAACCAGTTATGACTGGCCGAGGGCACGTGTTAAGATTTAACCAGCTCTTCTACACTGCTCTGCATTTTTTTCCTAGGCCGTTGTTTTTTCTGCACTGTTCCATTCCACAACCTTCAGAGTTGCAATATCTGAGTCACATATATGATCTGATGTTAGATTGTTTTGGGGAGAAGCAACATATCAAGAATCGTCATCAGCAGCCTTGGCAAGCAAGGGCACCTCTCCACGAAGGAGACCTAACTGTCACATCTGACATGTTGCTTCTGTCCCCCTCATTCCTCTCCAGCACCAGCCTCCAGATTCTGCCACTTCCTCTTACAAGAGCTGACACAGTTTTGGGAAGGACTGGTTCTTTGTTGGTGGTTAGTGTCTGAGAGTCTATGGTTTTGGTTCCAGGTCATCCTTCCTTTCATTTTACTCTTTGCTTTTTTTGTTCATTTCTTTCCTCCAGAACCTTAACTTCAACAGTTAAATTATCAGTGCTTGAGAGACAAAAAGGGCATTCCTCATCCTAGCTGGGCCACTTAAAGACTGGGTGGTTATCTCTCTGACCACAGGAAACAGGACTGTTTTGAATAATCAATTAGCTAAGATATGCAAAGCACTTAGAATAATGACCTCCACCCAGTGCATATTCAGTAAGTGTGAGCCATTAGCACTGCTCTTAGCGCTCATCCTACTGTGACCTTTCCAGGCTTCTTGGAGTTTTCTCTTTTCCTCTTAACATTTAACTAGCTCTTTTCAGTGAAGTAATGACACTCAATTGTTTTTCCCTTTAAGGAGTATTTCAAGCTTTGTCAAAAACTCAGCAACACTGGGTGTACTCACTTTATCTTCCAGTAAAGTTTTTTTTTCCCATCCTTTATGAAGAATTACCCCATTGTTGCTGTGGAGAAACTGGTGATCCTTTGTAAACAATAGTTTTCTCCCTCACTCTTGAGGATCTGGGATGGAAGCCATTAACTAACTGCACATAGTGCAGCACTCTAACAGCCCCCAACTCCCTTCCTTCTTGACTCTTGAGTACAGCTAAAGATTTTTTTGTCCTGCTTGAACCTCCCAGGTAGCTGTGTCCCATGGTTTTAGGAAAGCTATTTTTCTCTTTTTGGGGTCTGATTATGGTATTTTGACCTGAGAATTCTTGTCTTATATCAATTCTGGAAAAAAACTTAACCGTTTGTTCTTCACCTAATTCTGAAGTGTTTAGATTCTAATTAGATGACTGTTCTTTACACTCCATCTCTGAACATATCAGTTCAGATTTTCCAAGTTTATGTTGTTTTGGAGACTTTTTGGTCCTCTTTTGAGATAGGGTTGCACGTAGCACAAACTAACTTCAAGGTCCCAGTGTAGGTGGAGCTGATCCTGAACATTAGATTCTCCTGTTTAGGGATTCTGCACTGTGCTAGCCATCCCAGGATTGCCTAGATAGAAGAGAGATGAGAAAAAGAAAGGTGACAGGAAAGGAATTTCCAGAGAAGCTTGGCTATAAGGGAAAGCAGAGAAGGGAGACTTCAATCAAAGGGAGATAGAAAACTCCTTGAAAAGGACCAGTGTGCACATTGCAAGTAAAAGAGCCGGCTGCTGAGCCTGAGAGTGCCCTAACAAATGGAAGCCAGGGACAGGAAATCCCAGGCCTTGGGGAAAACACCCCAAATGGCGAAGATACTAGATCTGAGTGAAAAATTCATGGGCTACCCGAAAAATGGTGGACCAAGAGATGGGCTGGGTATCCCATTTATTTATGGTCATCTCAGACTGTCCCTACTCTCTGCTGGGTTGAGACTTACTCCCCAGGATGGGGACCCAGATACACTTCCTGCCCGATGGGCTGCAACTAACTGGCCCAAAAGAAGAACCACGGGTAGAGAAAAATACTTCTCTGCTGACCCTGCCGGGAGCCGAGGCAACCTGCTTTACAGACAGGAGCAGTTTTCTCCATGCTGGTCAGAGACAAGCTGGTGCTACTGCGGTGGACGGCACAAATGTCATCTGGGCTGAACTTCTACTCCCCACCCCTGGGCTCGTCTGCACAGAAAGCAGCCTTGGAACTTGGAGCTGGCAAGAAAATTAACATCTACACAGACAGCAGATATGCCTTTGCCACAGCCCATGTCCACAGAGCTATATACCAAGAGAGAAGACTTGTTCACATCAGAAGAAATCTTAGATCTCTTGGATGCCCTGATGAAACCAGTAACTGTGAGTATTTGTTGCCCAAGACACCAGAAGGGAGGAGACTCAGTGGCTTGAGGCAATAACCAGACAGATCAAGTGGCTTGAGAAGTAGCTATACAAGAGTCTGTCCGGTTATGGGCCTACAAGAGACACGGTTATGGGCCTACAAGAGACACGTGCTGGAGACTGAGACTAGATTAAGAGATGGCCTCACTTAAAACACACAGAAGCAAAAAAGGACTCAGATTGCTAGCCACCCTGCCAACTATTACCTAGAAAAAGGGGCAATGGTGCACACAAGAAAAGAGAACTATACTCCCCAGAAAGCAAACAAGAACTTACTAGGCTAAATGCACAGATGGCTCTTGAGAGATAAGCACACCCAAGCAGTCGAGAGATCTAGGGTGTATAATAGACCTCACGTTTTGGGCCAGAGAGATAATAAAACAGTGTAAGGTATGTCAGCAAGCAAAGGCTTATGAGGCTTAGAGTAAACAGGAAAAATACCTACGAGGGACAGCCTAGAATATATTGAGAGACAAATTTTGCAAAAGTTAGGCCAGAAAAATATAGATAAATCTTCTTGAGATTTTGAGTGTCCAAGGTAATTGAATCAGGTAACAAGTCTTGCTTTTGCTAAGATAAGTCAGAGATTGTCAGAGATATTGGGGACTAATTGGAAGCTCCATTGTTTGTACTGTCCCCAGAGCTCAGGGCAGATACAGAAAATGAACAGAACCCTAAAAAGAGACCTTAACTAAATTGCCCTCAGAAACTGGTGCTGGCTAGTGTCCCATCTTATCCCTGTTCCGAGCCCAGAATGCCCCTCTTTTGCGAGACCCCACTCCCTTGACTCTGGCTCTTGACTCACCCCCCTCCCAGAAATGACTTTTCAGGTTAATTAGAGACTGTTCCTTTATTCATTGGGTGGCCGTAATCTCCTGTGGCTTGAGTGGGGGTCTCCCCTATCCGGGGGCCTTTCAGGTTGAAATTCGTGACATAGCTCAGGCTGACCTGGAACTTGCAGTAGAGGTGCAGGGGTCGAACACAAGCCACTCTGTCTTGAGTTTTGGAAATTTTTCTTACACATATTTTCCAGCTCACAGATTTTATTTTTACTTGTTTCAGATATTTTATTAACACATTCACTGCTCTTTTAATTAAAAAATTATTTTATTTTTGATTATGTGTGTACGGATTTGTGCACATGCCTCCAGGTAGTTGTGAAGGCCAGAAGTGGACACTGGATCCCCTGGAGCTGCCTGACGTAGGTGCTGGGAACTGAACCCCAGTCCTCTGTAAGAGCAACAAGTGCTCTTAACTGCTGAGCAGTCTCTCCAGCCCCCCCCTTCCCCCACACACACCTTGAGATTTTAGTATCAGTGACTTATAAAGAGAACTGTGAGGGCTGAAGAGATGCCTCAGCAGTTAAGGGCACTGGCTGCTCGTCAAAAGGATCCAGGTCTAGTTCCCAACATGTACATGGTGGCTAACAAGCCCCTGTGACTCTAGTTCCAGAGGAGCTGATGCTTTCTTCTGGCCTTCTCCCACACTGTCAGAACATGGTCCGAGAATGAAGCTGTGTGAGGAGAATTCTCAGTCCTTGAGAGAAAACTTCAACAAAGCAAGAGTCTTAAGAACTCAGCTTCTTCAAAACCACAAAGTGTTCTTAGAGTATGCTTTCACAGCCTTCCCAGGTGAAGCAGAGAGAAGTGAGTTTACTTCAGATTATTCATTACAGCTGACTATTATTTGTTTATATGCCTCTATGGAAAACATGTTTTTGCCACGTGTGTGTACAGCTTGCCTGTCACATGCAACTTGTGACTACACACAATACTCATGTGAGTAACATCAGTTTATACTGGTGGCTTTTGCATAAAACTTTAGTGCCCCTCATCAATTGGCTCCATCTCCCAGGTCCCACCGCCTCTAGAGCAGTGAATAGTACAAAGATGTATCTGTAGGAAACACATCCAGATACATAAAATAAAAATAAAGCTTAAAATTTTTCCCTTTTCTGACAGAATTGCTTCTGTGCTGCTGTTAGGAGTCTATTTTATGTATACTCTACCCTGTTCCCTTGGTTTATCTGTCCATCTTTTAACTAAACCTAACCCTTTGTTTGTTTGTTTGGCTGGCTGGTTTTTTGAGACAGAGCTCACTCTGTAGACCAAGGAGGCCCCTGAAACTCACAGAGATCCACCTGCCTCTGCCTCCTAAGTGCTAGGATTAAGGGGGTGTGGCTAAACCTCACTTTCTTGATTACTAGAGCTTTATCGTAGGCCTTGGTTTTACCTAGGGTGACATTTGCCAACTCTGTTCTTTTTCAAGACTGTTATAGTTACTCTGGGTCCTTTAGTTTTCTAGACATATTTAAAAAATGAGTTTGCCAGTTTAACAACAAACAGAAGCCTGTTGAGCATGGCACAGAAGCATATCCCTATAACAGCACCAGGGAGGCAGAGGCAGGAGGAGCCCCCAAAGTTCTAGGCTGGACTAGTTACATAGTGAGACAGAGCCAGCTAGAGTTGCATAGTTAGATTACCAAGTTCCAACCCTGACCCAGCCCAAACCAAGTACCTGTTAGGCCTCTGACCAGTACTGTCTGTAAGTTTGAAGATACATCCTTATGTGAATGCTAAGTCTTCAGTTAATAACATGGCGCATCTCTCAGTTTACACAGGCTCTCCATGTCTCTTAGCAAGGTTTTATAGCTTCTAGTCTTAAATCCCTTTCATTTTTATTATTCGTCTTCTTGTTGGTGTACTGGAGACTGAGTCTAGGGCTAGGCAAGCACGTTAGCATTGGGCTGCATGCTCCCCGTGTTCTCTATGCTTTCCATCTGGCAGCACACTATAAGCTGACTTTCATGTTCTAGTAGAGTTTGCACAGGCTCTACAGCAGACCGTGCTACTTTCAAAGACCATTTTACTTCTCAGTGTTTACGCTTCGTGTTGCTGGCTAGGTCTTCTAATGTAACTGTAAACAGAGACTGTAAAATTAGACTTGGAAGACAGATAGGGAGGATTGCAAGATTTAGTCTTTAATGTCCACGCTATCCAGCAGTTTTTGTGTAAGCATTGCTCAGGGAGAGGAAGTCTGTCCTGTTTTTATTCTTGGAATACATAGGAATTTTTTTCACAAATGGCACTGTTCTCTGTCAAATGCCTCCTCTGCATCTACTAATATGATTTTACAAACTTCTTTAAATTGTTAATTACATGGATTTATTTAATATAGTACGTAGATTTGGATTGCTTGGATAAATTAAACTGATCGTAGAGTACTCCCCTTTTCACATACTTTTTGTTTAGCTCCTATAAGACTGACAAATTCAACAATAAAGCCATCAGGACATGGAGTTTTCTTTGTGGGAAATTAATTATGAATTCAATTTCTATAACAACCATTTAACTGATTTTTTTTTTTTTTTTTTTTTTTTTGCTAACTTACGTGTCAAATTTTTTTGGTGTCTTTCAAGAAATATGCATATTGCATCTGGGTTAACCTTTTTGTTTTTTATTTTTTGAGACAGGGTTTCACTGTGTAGCCCTAATTGTCCTGGAATCTGCTTTGTAGACCAGGCTGGCTTCAACCTCACAGAGATCTACTCAACTCTTCTTCCTGAGTGTTGGCATTAAAGGCATTCACTAACATACCTGGCTGGGTTATTTATTTTATTGAAGATAATATTTCATCTTATGCTTTCAATTTTTGTAATATCTGTAGGGATGTCCCTTCTCATTCCTGACACTGGTGATTTGTACTGTCTCTCCTTTTCCCTTGGTCTACTGATTGTTAGGGGTTTACACTAAATGTATTAATATTTTTAAAGAACTAAATTGCTTGATTTTCTCTTTTTGATTTGTGTTTCAAAGAGAACATTGCAGATAAAATTAAAGGCTCCTCCAGTCTCTTTCCTACACACACCTACTTTCTATTCCCCAGCAACCCCTTCTCCTGAGGGTCACAATTACTATTCTATGTAATATGCATATTCAATAACGCTACTTTCTGATGCTTTCCTGAGATCCTTGGTTCACTTACCATGTTTCCTGCCTCTGCAGCTAGCCGGGCAGCGTATCGGGCTATAAGCCGGTGTTCCTCATCCAGTCGGCTAGGACTGTCCAGGACACTGTCAAGGAGATAAAATTCAACAGGTGTCTATCAGGTATCTCTAATTCTTGTCTGCTCTTCAAGGAGAAAGGCTTGTAACATATAGAGGCCTGAGTCACAGACTAACAGGCTTCTGAGACAAGAGGATTCAAGGACATACTGAGGCTGCACATCCCTATGCATCTATATCAGCAAAGGGGCAGTGTCTTTTTGAAAGAAGGGCTTACAAAAGACATCCTACACAAAGCCTAGCACTTTATAGTGCTAGGTCTTGAACTAAAAGAAGACTTAAAAAAATTATGGGATCATGAAAATCAAAGGCTAAGAAAAAAGTAAACTTAACACTGGCTGAAGGAAATGGGGAATCCCCACCAGGGTTGGCCAAGCAAACCTCTCAAGTTGGAAAGAGTTCGTGGTATTTAACACCCCTTTCTCTTCTCTTAAAACACTCATTTCACATGTGGGCACAGTTTGGAGTGAACCAGTCTATTATTATTATTATTATTATTATTATTATTATTACTGAGATGAGTTATTTCTCTAGTGCCCAGACTGAGCTCCCAATTCTCCAGCCCACGTCTCTCCAGAACAGGGACTGTGAGTGCCACTGTGTGCTGCCCCACCCTATACTGTGAATATGTAAGAATTCATACAGACAAGGTACCAGATAAAATGGTACCCAACAAAACATCAGCTCCACAAATAGAGCTGGCTTTTTTTTCTTTGGTCAGTCTCTCAATCTGCAGCCCACGCTAGTCTTGAATTCACAGTAAGCCTCCTTTCCTCTGCCTCCTAAGTGCTGGGATTACAGACATGAGCCACCATGCCCACTAAGAAGCTTTAGGGCGACTGGGATGGTGATGCCTTGACTAGAACGTGAGAGACTAAGTCAAGAGGATCGTAAGTTCAAGGTGTGCCTGGACTACAAAATGAGTTCAAGGACAGCTTGGGTAGTTTGTTTCAAAATGAAAAGTAAACGAGGACTAGGGATATTGCTTGGTGGCAATGTAGTTGCCTAGCATGTTTGAAGCCCTTAGATCAATCCTTAGTGCCACAGAATAAAATATCATTAACAACAAATTATCAGTTTGTTATTCGTCTGTCACAGTTGACTTGCAGGTTTAGAATCAGCCAAGAAATCTCTGATTCCCTCAAAGAAGTAAGGGGCTCATGTCCTTAGACTGTAGATCACAGAGGCTCTGGACCAATGGTCACCAGTCCTTGCTCACTAAACCTACCATTAAACTCATGGGTTGAATGTTGAGGCGCGACCTCTGCTGCGGGTTTACATCAGAAGCTTTCTAGGACCCTAGGCAACTGCCTTTGCTGACAGAACATTACTTACCCCGCCTGAGATAAACACTTCTGTTCTCAGAGACCAAGAGGCTGGGACAAGTCCACAGATACCATCTGTTGCACAGGGAGACTCTCTGACAGAGTTTGCAATAATCAATTCCTTTCTCCTTCCCACAGGAGAAGCCCATCAAACCCACCTGGGGGTCTATAGGACCTGATTGTTCCTCCAAGACTTTAGGGAGAGGGAAGTGCTCAAAAATAATTGCTCACTCATACCAGTGAGACTATTGGAAACAGTGTGAATTACTGTGAAATGCAGCAGTTAAAACAGTCCTTTCCATTTGTATATGCTTTTATTTTATGTGTGCGTGGCATGTGTACATGCATGCGTGTGGGCAGGCTACCATGGCATGCCAGTGGAGGTCAGTGGACAACTTTCAGGAACTAGTTCTTTCCTTCGACCACTCAGATTATCCTGCTCATCTCCAAGGGCCTTTACTTGCTGAGCCATCTTCTGGCCCCAAACAGTCCTTTTCATATGTACATTTTCCTCAATGACAACTGATGAAGAAGAGAACATAAAAACCATGTCCTCTCTGAGCATGTTCTGGCTTTGGAACTTCAGACTTCTCAGGGGTGTACGGACTCCTCTGGTGTAACCAGCAGGGATTGTACCTTTCTTTCAGAGACTGTCTAACTCCATGCTGAGGTGAGTGCCAGGCTTGGCCAGGCTCCTTCTTGTGAAAGCCAATGCTTTGGCAATTAAGCCTGCCAATCACAGCTGGCAGCTGTTCAAATATACCACACAGGCAGAACTTCTCCTGCTGGCAACCCCAGGAACCAGATCTCACCCCCTCCCTCAGAGCAGCCTTGGCTGCACTCCCGGTGCTGCTGCTCTACCAACTAACCGTGTGCAGTGCTGCAGACGAGCCACATAGGAGGCTATCAACGAATGCTCATCGGCCAAGAGATTGGGCATGTCTTGGCTATACTGTAACCTGGGAACGATGGAAGCAAAGACAGCAAGCGTAACACAAGTATAGAGAAGAAATGAACATGGATTAAAATCAGCAAACTTAAAGATAAAACAAACAAATCATAATAAAGAAAAGGTAAAACCACTATGCATAATGAAATATGGTGTTAGGTTATGGAGATCTGCCCCACTGACACACAGCAGTCTTTTCTCTCTTTGGTTGACTGAAATTTGTCCTGAAGGGAGAACCCTGCTCACCAGTTCTGCCCAGGTTGTGGGCTCTAAGATAGAATTACTTTTCAGGAAAAGCCCTCTGGCAGAAAAAAACTGAGCACAGTCAATGTATTTATTACTGAGTGACACCCTAATGGTGTGCTTTTATGGCTCCTTTCTACACTTAAGGATTTCCAATGTTATTACATGCCACCTGCCAGGTAAGCATCTCTACTTCTACTGAAACGCAAGTTCCCATAGAACCAGCTCTTGGATGAACTCGTTAAAACTGCATCTAACAGTAAGACAGCTCAGTGAGGTGCTCTCTTACAGATATATGGAAGATCCATAGCACATGAGCTTTAAACAACAAGAATAACTTTTAGCTCTGGAAGTGACAAAATTGCAGAGTCATCTAGTGAACAAACCTCACCACTTAATCACTCTTGTTTAACACAGCTTCCCTTTCCCAACTTTATTGTTATTTATTTCTTTAAAGATTTATTTTATATATGTGAGTACACTGTTGCTGTCTTCAGACACACACCAGAAAAGGGTATCTGATCACATTATGGATGGTTAGAAGCCACAATGTGGTTGCTGGGAATTGAACTCAGGACTTCTTAACCACTGAGCCATCTCTCCAGCCCCAATTTTATTTTTCATAATAACATCCACTCAATTTGTGTGCGTGTGTGTGTGTGTGTGTGTGTGTTTATCAAGATGCATATGAGGAAGTCAGAGAGTCTCTTCTTCCACCAAGTGCGTTACTTGTATCAAACTCGAGCCGTCAAGCTTGGCAGCAGGTGTGTTTTACCCACTGGACTATCTTGTCCTTTCTCCTCAGTCATCCTTTTCTGCACAAATTGACTGAGTACCGGATCTCCTCATACTTAGCTCTCAGGCAATCCTTTTTACCTGGGAACCCCTGTGTCCTTGTATCTGTGAGATAGTGATGACACAGAATCTCAATGTTACTACATCTAAAATTTCTGATGATGTTTCAATGCCTGAAGCCCAAATGAAAAAATTTTCAGATCTTACAAAATGTCCTTTTCAATAAAAATGATCATTCAAAGTGGATTCCCACTGCATTTTGTTGATACTGCCTCTTTCATGTTGTGTTTGATTGACACATTTCTATTTTATGGCTTTTTTGTTTGGTTTTCCAGACAGGGTTTCTCTGTATAGCCTTGGAACTCACTCTATAGACCAGGCTGGCCTTGAACTCACAGAGATCCTCCTGCCTCTGCCTCCCGAGTGCTGGGATTAAAGGTGTGCGCCACCATTGGATGGGAACATTTCTATCTTAAATCCAGAACAGTTTTCTCTTTCCCCGCTCCTTTCCTGTATGTGAACAAGCCAAGCTATCTTGTGGAATTCTGGGTGTTACTAGTCATTTTCTGTGGAGTCACTAAGTTTGTTTTTCTATTCTCTATGGTTACATCTAGATGCTTATGGTTTTTGCTCTTACTTGTTTTGAAAAAAGACAAGAATTTGATGGGTTTTTTTTGTTCTTTATCCACATTCAAGATGATCTTTCTTATAGATTTATGGATGATACTATTGGCCATATTGCTCCATTGTCACCTGGCCCCCCACTCACCTTTACTCTTGTTTTTAGCACGTGTATGTGTGTTTATCAAGGTCTTACTATGTAGCTATGATGGTCTAGAACTCAAGAGATCTACCTACCTCTGCCTCTGGGTCTACAGGCATGTACCATCAAACCTGGATGTTTCTAGCATTTATAAAAATATTTTATTTTTATTTTCAATTATACATAAGTGTGTGTAGGTATGCATTCGTGCATGTCAGTGTGCACCTCAGAAGGCCAAAAGACGGTATTGAATCTCCTGGAGCTAGAGTTACAGGCAGCTGTTAGCTAACCAACATGGGCTAGTTGGTCCACAAGCTTCCAGGGGACTCTTCTGTCCCTGATAGCACAGTAAGCGTGTTAGGATTACAAACACGTACCATTCTATCTACCAGAGATGCTTGTGTAGCAAGTGCTTTCGCCCACTGAACTATCTTCTTGGTTCTGAATTTCTACGTTTTAAAAAGATTGAAAGAGAAATGTTCCCTATGGTCTCAGGCATTTGAATACTTGGTCCCCAGTTTGGTGGTGATGTTTGGTGAGATTTAGGTGGTGCAGCTGGAGAAAGTATGTCACCAGGGATAGGCTTCAGTATTAAAAGCCTCTCACTACTTCCATTTTGTTCTCTATGTTCCATGCCTGCACTTGAAAACATATGTTCTCAACTTTCCTGCCCCCATGCCTGCTGCTTGCTGCTCTGTCTCCCTGTCATGATGGATTCCTAACCTTCTGAGAATATAAGCCAAAAAATGAACAAACAAAAACGATAACAAAAAAACAAACCCCAAAGCATTCTCACGTAATAAGTTTCCTTGGCTATGGCGTTTGATCACAGTAACAGCAAAGTAACTAATACAGTGTATCTGTAGATGCGTGTGGGAACACATGTAGGTCAGAGGACAACCACGTGGGTTCTGAGGATGGAACTCAAGTCCTCAGGCTTGGCAGCAAGCGCCTTTACTCACTGGGTCATCTCACCAGCCGAAAGTAGTAATTTTACAATATAATCAAATAATAGCAATGAATACTGTGTAGAAAAATTTAAAATACGAAATGGATGGAAAGTTTTAGATTTTTAGATTAGATGACAGAATTTAAGACAGTGATGTCTTTCAACTCCTTAACTTCTATTCAAAGTGCTAAGACATTTAGGGGACTGACCTCCAATGAAGGCTAAAAGCATCAAGTGACTTCTAATTTACCGGTGGACAATTATTCATGAATACTCTCTGCCTCAGTGGAAGCAGCCCTCCCAATTACTAAGGACCTGCTGCTCGGATCCTGGTGTCCACTGTGCCCTGACTCTGAGGGAGTTCAGACACTCAGCCATGCTCACCTCCCGTCACTCAGCCCACAGGTGTGCTGAAGTGGAGCTGTAAGAGATTCAAATCTTGTACCTTTGTTTCCCCCCTGCAATAATCAGAACATACTATTAACAGAACAGATGTGAAGGCCTCTGTACCCTGCTGTATTGAGAGGTCATTATCTCCTGTGTTGAACTCAATAATGAGCCACAACAGACTGATTTCCAAAGCACTATTTCTTGGCTCTAATATTCCAGAGTTTAATAAGGGCAGTTTGTCTTTAGAAATGCAGTTTATCAGTTTAGCATCTTTACTCTAAATTCATTAAGTTAAAATGTCTGCTTTTCTCAAAAGGCCCGATAGTGAATATTTTAAGCTTTGGAGCCCAGGGGATTTTTGCTATAACTGCTCAGTTGCCATTTTAGAGGAAGCAGCCATAGATAGTATGTAGTCAAATGGACATAGTTGTATGGTAATAAAACTTTATTTGCAAAATGAGGCTGTTACTTGCAGGGTACAGATTGCAGATGATTGGTAGCAGAAATGTAGCCTGAGGCTGGACACAGCTCACTCAGTATGCCAACCTCTCTGTAGACTTGGGAGTCTTTATGTTATAGTTTCAAATTTGGGTCAATATTAGGCTCTAAGGAAGCACAGACCAACACTGACTGGTTTGACTACTTTGTTTAAACTGATTTCGATTCCAAATATGTTCTATCAAGTCCCCAGTGCCTTAGATGAACTTAGGTGTCCCCAGGGATGCTCTGCAATCATGGTGAGAGCCTAAGAGGATATACACTTCCATGGTGACACGAATGCAGAGACGAGAAGCTCTGGAAGTAGCATGCTCTATTTCCTGGTAACCCTCTCCAGCGAGATCAACGGGTAAGGTGCTGTAAATCTAACAGGGTCATTCCAGGCTACAATGTGCTAGCTTGTGTTGTCCCTGCCAGACTTGCTGCACAAGTCTCAGAGCTCTTCAGTTTGGTCTAATTTGAAGGGACTGTGGTAAAACCTACCAGACAATGCCATACAGAATGAATGAAGGCCAATGCACAAGACTAGAACAAACAGCCCCATGATCTTTGTGACTAAACCATAGGTCAAAATGAGCATATGAGAGCCAACATTCAGGAAACAAGGCAGTAATAACAAGCTAAATCACAAGTCAAATGCAGCCCAGTGAGATGGCTCGGAAGGACGAGCCTTGCTGCCAAGCCTAATACTATAATTTGATCCCTGTAACCCACCTGACAAGAGAGGGAACAGACACATGCCTTCCTCTCCCAAATACATAAAAACATAATACAAATTGTTGGTTTTGGGGGAGCTTGAGACAAGATCTCTTTATATAGTCTTGGCTGTCTTAGAACTCCATATGTAGACCAGACTTGCCTCAAACTCATAGGGATCCATCTGCGTCTGCCTCCTGAGTGCTAGGGTTAAAGGTGTGCACCTCCACACATACTGCTCCCTCAGTATGCCAGCCTCTCTGTAGGGGTCAAGAGTTTCTTTTAAATATTTTAAAATTTGGGTCAATATTAGGCACTAAAGAAGCATAGAACAACACTGACTGGTTTGTTAAACTATAAGTTAAAACACATTACAAAATTTAAATTTATAATTTAATATTTTATTTATATATTATATATATTTAAATACATATATAATCTCTATATAGGAGAGAAACAGGGAGGAAGCAGGAGGGAAGGGAGGGAGGGAGGGAGGGAGGGAGGAGGGAGGGAGGAGGGAGGAGAGAGGAGGGAGGAGGGAGAGAGAGGAGAGAGAGAGAGAGAGAGAGAGACTGACTCACTATGTAGCTGTGGTTTCCCTGCAACTCACTATGTAGATTAAGCTGGCTTCAAACTCACAGAGCTCTGCCTGCCTCTGCCTCCTGAGTGCTGGGATTAAAGGCTTCCCAGCTTCAAATAAATAATTTTTAAAAAGTCAAATGCAAAACAAAGCAGTTATGGGTATGTAGATTTAACTGGTGAATTTAATCACATATAAATCATAACTCAATAAAGATCACAACAGTGATGTAGTGGCTGCTCACTGGAGCCGAGCCGAAGGGAGCCAGCTGGTCTGCTCTTCGCCTGGATGAGGTGGAACAGGCATGCAGGGAAGGTAAGCTCAGATATACATGTAGGGAGCTGAGTTACCGGGGGATGCACCCCAGTGCTCCTGAGTGGAACTCAGGAAACTGATGTGGTTTGGGACTGGATGTGGAATCACTAACAGAATGCTCAAATCAGAAACCTGAAGAAAGGAAGCACACAGGACTACAGAGCTATAGGAACTTAGAGCCTGGGGAAGGTGGAAAGAGATCAAAACTTAGCTACACCAGAATTTAGAGTGCAACAAACAATTCAGTTCCCTTGAATTTTAGTTGTATTCCTTTTTCATCTTCTAAATACAAGACTGGGAAGGAAAAAGCATGTTTTTCAAATGGTATGAAGCACTCAGGGAAGACATGGCAGCAGCTGTATTCACAGTACTAATAAGCTCGAGAGCTTCCCAGTGTCCTCACTATCAGCAGGGAAAACCAGGTGATCCCAACAGCAAACCAGAAGACCATTCTCTGGCTCTGGAAAGCCCTTGGGTTCAGAGAAATGTTAGTGTTTTAATATAGCAGGAGAAATCTGGCCCCTGTCAAAGTGGCTGGAAGACATCCTGGGAGAGAATAATTAAAAAACAAATACCCGGGGGCTGGCAGGTGACTCAGCAGCTAAGAGCACCTGTTGCTTTTGCAGAGGACCCAGGTTCAGTTCCTAGTATCCATATGATGTCACAGCTGTCTGTAACTCCAGTTCCAAAGAACCTGACACCATCTTCTGGCCTCTATAGATGACAGGCATGCATGTGGTTTACACACATGCAAGCAAAACACTCCTATATGTGAAATAAACTTTAAGAATTCAAAACAAAACAAACAAATAAACAACCCATACCAAATATCCGAATACCCTGTGACTTCAACGGAAAGCCTTTCTGGAAATGGGACAGAATAGGGACACACACAGGGCAGCGGTGTAGATCTGGTAGAAGGGAGTCTCTGCGGATCACCCTTGGTGGATCACCCTTGGTCTAGGTAGATCCCTCTATGGCAAAATTCATCAGTGTGTGGCCAACACAATCATCTCAAATACTGAGACTCCAATCTCGATAGGGAAAAAACAATGTCTACAGGTCTCATCCATGACACCGTAAACAGTCCTGTGGCCAAATCAAACTTTTTTCCTGTCACCAAAAGAAATACGTCAATGAGGGGAGATGGGCTGGCAGAATGTCCTTGTCTGGATTGTATCTCTTTTCCTTCCTTCCTTCCTCCCTCCCCCCCCCTTTTAATTTACTTTTATTTTGTGCAGTGACAGTGTGTAAGATACATGTGCAGGGTGTCGTGTGTGTGTGGTGGAGGCCAGAGGAAGATGTCTGGTCTCCTGCTCTACTATTCTCTGCCTTATTCCTTTGAGACAGAGTCTCCTTCAGTTGACAGCCAGCAAGCCTAGTGATGTTCCTGTATCCAGCGGAGCCCCCACAAGGCTGGAGTTACAGGTGCATACACAACCACATGTGGATCTTTAACCAGGCTGCTGGGGCCCTAACGTAGGTTTTCATGGACGCACAGCAAGCACTATTACACACTGAGCCACCTCCCCAACTCTGATTTTTCTTAAAGAACCCAAACATTCACAAAGGCAAAAGGAGTTAGAGAAAGACAGCTTTTTGATTCATTGCCTCTGGGCCCTTACTACAATATAAGGCAATGAGGAAAAAAGATGTCCAAGGAGAACCTGAGGAGAAAGACAAACGGGACCAAATGGCTGGTCAGATCCTCCGCACTGGCCAGGCTACAGAGGAGGCTTCCCAGAGCCCGTCAGCATCACCCACCTTCACTGATGAAGCGATGAGGTGCTACTGTCCCAGTCACTACGTGACTTCTACCTCACACTGACCACAGCAAACACTTTCACAAATGAAAATCACAACAAAGCAAAAAAAAAAAAAAAAATCTTTCTTTTCCTCATGCTCCAGCCATATGTAGCTGTTTTTAAATGCTAATTAATTAAAATGAAATAAAAGTCATCTCCCATGTCATATTAACCACATTCTAAGCTGTTAAGAGCCAACTAGTGGCCAACAAGTGACTAGTGACTGCTGAACAGTGAGCATAAAATGGAAGGATAGCTAGCGTGGGAATGATGTTATCACAAACCGGGGAAAACCTGCCACTGCAAGGTTCTTTTTAGGATGGAAACACCATCAGACTTGAATTTCAGAAAAAAAAAAATCTCTCTGACTGCAAAGAAATCACTAACTTGGGGTTGAGGTGGGGATAGAAGCTCCCTGAAAAGATAAATGGGGCCACAGCTCTGACTGACTCTGAATATGCTTCACTAGATAAAGCAAACTGGAATGTTTTAATAGCTGGCTATTTAAGACAAGGCCACATCCCTGGGCAAGCACAGTAGGTCTAAGCTGGATAAGAGGGATTCAGCACCTCTACAGACCTTCCTTTGGTGTGCAAGGCTGAGTCCCAGCACCCTGTGAGCACCTGAGAGCAGCAGCCCGGAGGCAGCTTCTTAGGAAGAGACCAGAGAAAAGTCAATAAAGGGGCTACAGGGCATATGGAAATTGTAGGGAAGTGTGTTGAGGGGTGGGGGCTGGGAATTAGCAGTTTGTAGAGCACTCACATAATATATAAGAAGTCCCACTTCATACTCTAGCATTGAATAAACTAGGCATGGGGTGCATAACTACAATCTCAGCACTTGGGTGGTGGAGGCAGGAAGAACAAAAGTTCAAATCATCCTTAGCTATGTAGTTTGAGGCCAGCTTGAGCTACATGAGACTATCTCAAAAAAACCAACAAAACCAATGAATAAAAAAGAAATCAGAGTTGGATGGGGAGGTAAGGAAGGAGGGAGGAAGGGAGGGTGGGAGGGAGAGACCATACCTGTATTAGAGAAAGCAGAGACAAAATGCCTGGTAAGGAGGGGAGGAGCAAGGAGAAAGTGTGTGTACAGCGTCCACGGGTCTTTTGTTAGATCTAAATATTTGCATGCCCTTTGCTGGTAGATGGAAGAATTAGGGATTAAGAACTCTAGGTGTCCCACAAGCACCTCTAACTCAGCATAAGCTTGCTGGCTTCGTGTCCAAGTTTCCCTCCTGTGTTTGACCAAAATTACCTTAATGAAAGCCAAGAAGGAACCCAGAACATTATCTTCCTCTTCCTCGTTGACCAATAAACAAAATCTCCAGAGCCTGCCATCCACGTCCACCATCCCAGAGCCTCTCAGCTTGGATTTAACAATGAGTAACAGTCCGAACCAGTTCCTTCCACACTGAGAGGCCACAACCTGTCAGACGTGATGTCGGCATCAGCACAACCAGAGGAAGGACCTGTTACTATGCTGTCAGCTGCAAGTTTTCAAATTCATGTTTGCAAGTATCTGTCTGAAAATATTAAAATTGTCTGTACCAGTGTGAAGTAGAATGGTAAAAAGTCCACCTTAAATCTTAAACGGAAATGGAATCTAATTCCAACCCAGAAGAGGCTGAAACTGGCAAACTGCCCAGGATGGCTTTGGGTACCTGCCAACACTGAGGGCCCTGCAGTTTCTTCTGATAATGTGTTAATTTTTAATTACTATGCTTTTCTGTCTTTCAAAAGAAGACTGAAGAAAAAAGCATAATTCCTGTGTTGACTTGGAGGGCTTTTCACAAAGAATGCAAACTAGCCAGTTGTTCTCTGAAACCCTACTAATTCTTGCTGCCTGCCTGCTCTTCCTCTCCTTCCCTCTTTCCTTCCTTCCCTCTTTCCTTCCTTCCTTCCTTCCTTCCTTTCCTTCTCTTCCTTCCTTCCTCCCCTCCCTCCCTTCTTCCTTCCCTCTTCCTCTCCTCTCCTCCTCTTCTTTCTTTCTCTCTTTCTTTCTTTTTTTTTTAAAGACAGGGTTTCTCTGTGTAGCCCTGGCTGTCCTGGAACTCACTCTGTAGACCAGGCTAGCCTCAAATTCACAGATCTGCCTGCCTCTGCTTCCTAAATGTTGGGATTAAAGGCATGTTTGAGGTTTTTGGTTTTGTGTTTTTGAGACTGGGTTTCCTGTAAAGACTGGCCTTGAACTTCCAGCCCTCTGCCTCTGCCTCCGGAGTGCTGGGATAACGAGTGTACTGCAGCACCACACTAAGTCTAATTGCAGACCTTAAATACATCACTTGGAGAAAAAACTTAAAACACATAGTTTGGAGATCAAAAAAGTATATTATTTGGTACATGAGTTAAAGAATTGAAGGGTCATCAAAAGACACTCAGAGCTGGCCAGCGGTGGTGCACCACAGCAGCACCACGCTCGGAGTTGGAGGCGGCCTCAGTGTCTCCTGAGTTTGAACCCCCGTCCGTGCTTGCCAATCAATCAATCCCCCGGGGGAGACTTAAAAAAAAAAAAAAGACACTCAGACTTGATGTGACCAGTGGATTCACCCTGGATAGCCTCACCCTGGCACTTTCCACAGGAGGCAGAAAGGGCCCAGGAAACAAAGGTGTGAGGGCACCTATAGTTGCACAGAGTTGTCTTATAGGAGACAAAGCCTGGAAGCAGAAACAAGTGGAAGAGGTGTGTGTGTGTGTGTGTGTTGTGTCTGTGTACGTGTACATGGTACATACATGAACAAAGCTATGTGTGGAATAGCAACTTTTATTACTTTTCTGTCCCAGAACCTTGTCCTTTCTTGACAATATGGCCTTATTATTTTTAGAAAAATGCTCCTATCCTTGCTTTGATGATGCAGATATCAAGACCTTGACCCTTGATGGGCAGTGACACATGTAGGCCCCAAGAATCCCTCCTTGATGTTTCACAATCAGGGTAGAAAAGCATGGCCCCTGGAGGGCCATGGCTCTGGTGTGCACAGGACTATCTACTCCAATGGCATATGTATGTCTGTTTGCCAGAGTAATAGGAAAAGTAAGTGATGGGGTGTCCTGTGCCCAGGTCAGTGTACGTCCAGCCCTCCCTCTCTCCCTCTGCCTGGGCTTTGTGGGTTTGTACCCATTACAGTTAGGGTTGAACGCCTGAAATCTACTGACCGTTGTGCTGTGACACCTGTGATCCCAGCACTTGGGAGGCAGAGGCAGGAGATGTTGAGCTTGGAGGCTAACCTGGACACAGTGCAGTCCAGGCCAGCAAGGACCTGTTTCAATAACACAAAACAAAACAACAAGCAATAAAACCCTTGAAATATAAGAAGCTGTAACTCATATCAACCAAATGTACAAAACAAAAAGTTTCAGGTGTTTTTTTGTTGCTGTATAGTCACATGAAATTTCCATAGAACCATAAGCACTGAAATATTCACAAATAATTAAAGCTAAAATTGTAAAGACATTTGAAATAAAATACTAACTTTGCTTCCCACATCTATGTGGATATAAGGTAATTAGAACAGGGAAGAGCTGTGCACCAGCTCAATCTACATGCTGAGCCTTGAGCAAAAAGCAGGCCAGGGAGCAGAATGCACAGTGAAGAGGAGAGTAAACTTCTTGCTGTTTTTGTTTTTTTTTTTTTTAAGTTTTCAGTTTTTCAACTTGTTTTAAAATTGTTTAAATCTGTTATTCTAATGAATACAAAGAAAATGAAAGAAGCTATTTAGTTGAAGGCCAGGACAAAATTTCCTTTTAGCTGTAGAAACATCCAGAGATTTAAAAAGAAAGTTGATTTATTGTGTGTCTGTGTGTATCTAAGTGTACATGTGTCTTGTTGTGCATTTAAGAATAAGTGTGTGGAGCTGGAGAAATTGCTCAGTGGTTAGGAGTGTTGGCTACTCCTCTAGAGGACCTGGGTACAACTCCCAGCAGTTTACACTTTAACTACAGTTTTGTGGGATCTGTGGCACCAGGCATGCATGTGGTGCACATATATATGCATGCAGAAAAAATACCTATACATGCAAAATAAATAAATCTTTAAAAAAAAAAAAAAAAAATAAGAGCAAGTGTGTCTAACAAGCATCACATGCATGCGTGTGCATGCGTGCTCTTGAGCAGAGGCCAGACTGTACCCAGAGTTCTCTATCATTCTCTACCTATCCTTTTGAGCCATGGTCTCTTCCCTGAACCTGGAGTTTAGCTTTCTGAGCTAGCCTAGAAGCTAGCAAGCCCCACTGGTCCTTACATCTCCACCCCGCAGTGTTCCAGCTACAGGTAGATGTGTGCAGGGCACCCAACTCCTAAGGGGATGCTGGGACCCAAGCTCTGGTCCTCATGATTTTGAAGTAGGCATGATTAACCACTGAGCTCCCCAGCTGCCCTATTTGAGGATATTACAAAGAACAAATCCACTGAGAATAAACTTCCAGGAATATAATTTCTAGCCTTTCACAAAACAGTCAGAATCTTTTCCATTTAAAAAGTCACCTGTATCTTTTATTTTGGCTAATATAGTATTATTTTTGACAATTCTAGTCAAAACCATTCATATATGCATTGCCTAATACAAAAGGTAGATCAGGCTGTAGCTCAGTTGGAAGTGTACCTGCCTGGCATGCATGAGGCCCTGGCTTTGCTCTCCAGAACAACAAAGGAGGTAGTGGAGTGAAGGCACTCAAGAGGTAGATTAAGGCCAGCTGGGATACATGAAACTCTACCTCAAAAAAAGTAAATTGACTAAAAAAAAAAAAAAGTTGGAAACCAAATTGCTTAAAATGTTCTCCCATTTTTTTTTTTTAACCACATCACACATTTCTTGTGTGATCTTCTCTGTGAATTATACTTTGTGCTAAGATCTGAAACTGCTTTTTTTTTTTTCTTTTTCTTTTTTTTTTTAAGAGAGCACCACTGTCCCAGGACTCCTGCCTCAGTAGCACCAGACTTCATGTTGGGAAGACATATTGCGCACCTGGATTTCACAGATTGGAAGTATGGGTCTAACTACACTCAAGAGCAGGAGTGTAGTTATTTCTGCTGAGCTTTGCAAAAGTAAACACACATCTGCAATCAGACTCCTGGGTTATTGGAACCATGAAAAGCCACATGTACTAACTATTACTGTCCATGTGACATCTCACAACCTCCTGCTGGACATACATGAAAACCCCCTAGGATTCTATGTACCCAGGGTACAATGTCAGCTTCTCTTGAGCTGTGCTTCTCCAAGCTGCATAGCCCTGTTAGTTGCCATGGATACATTGTAATGTCTGCTCTAGGACTAATTTCACACAGACCAAGATGCCAGCTGACATGCTGACTTTATAATACAGTCTTAATCTGGAATATAGTCTACTGTCTGATCCAGCTCTAAAAAATGGCAGTCATAATTTTAAGACTGACCCTGGTAGATGGGTCTTGGGTAAAATACAGCAAGTCTATGGTTTGTCTGTGAAAATGTCTTGTTGATGTAGGTACAGAGTCCCTTCTGTTAATCTTCCCAAGCAATAAAACACTGTCAGAAAGACACTCTCTGTCTGATGGCCTCCTGCAGCTAACTCACCTGGGATCACTGAAAGCCTAGCTTCTTAACCTAGTACCCCTGACTTTGAGCTCTCAGGTGCTCTGGTGATGCAGAGGAGCAAAACTAGTAAACTATGAGAACTCAGATGAAGCTAACCAGGTGAAGCTCACCAGTGAGACGTGACGCTCAGCACGTGAAGTTACTAAAGCTAACAGACATTTCCAAGCTCAATTCTTTCAATAACCTGCCCTGTCTTCTAGTTTTGAAGAATATTCTCAATGGAGAATAGGGGATTTAAATGTTATGGCCATTATATATATATATATACACACACCACACACACATATATATATATCACACACACACATACAACATATATACTTGAGGATAGGGCAGGTGGCAGTTCTGGGTCCTTGGGGACATAATTTGTAACCCATTCTGTATTTCTCACTGGGTCTCTTACTCCAGTTGCCTCTAAAATAATATAGGCAGTTTATTAAGTCTCGTATAAGCCTCACAAGGTGGATGTCATCGTCGGCCCCATAGATTAAAGAAACATGTCTAAAGTCAGGTGAGAGCCAGATCCAAACTCAAGTGCATCGCTCCTTCATACTTGGCTCTGCTTCCAGCAAATGGTTGCTCCCTGCTAGAAGTGCCCTCAGGAGACGCAGGCAGTGTCTTACCTGGTCCAGGCCCTGGGTCTCCACACAGACAAGAGCTGTCTCACCAGGCCACTGATTTATTCCGTCTCTACATCCTCTTTCTAAGGGAGCCTGGCACCAGCTTCTCTGCTTCCTGCTAAGGTTATTCCCCAAATTGGTTTGATGACAAAAATCACCCGGAGAACTTGTTAAACACACAGCCTCTCCCTATCCTGTTCTTGGAGATTCTGATTCATTGAGTCTGACATGGTCCCTGAAATGTGTATTTTTAACAAGTGCCCCAGGGGATTTTCTCTTCTGCAGGTTTGGGAAACGCTACTCTAGGGGTTTTTAGCCAATAGGAACAATCACTCCTGCCTTCAGGATCATATACAGAGTCAGATTATTACCAGGACGATCCTATTTTTGCAGTTGCATTAACACAAAGTACTCAGCACAATGGCACAAAGTGGTTCTGGTTTCTTCCAGGGAAGATGGATGGGATGTCGTGCTGGGTGAATTGGAATGTCTGTGATTTTTTTTTTTTTTCTCCTTTTCAAGTGATGACTGTTGAAAGAATTCTTTAATGGTTGTGCCGTGAGGGAGTTTCTGTATTGCTCTGGTCATAGAACATCTTAAATCAAATAGAAAGTATGCCATTCAATATAGATCTTTTAAGTCTGCCTATGAGAATTGTGAACAAGAAAAAAATTAAACAAAAAAAGAGAAAGGAGTTTAGAGTTTTCATTCCTTAAAGAACCCTGAAGCAAATCTTTGCATAACTAAGACTGAAGGTCTTGGGGCTTTCTACGTAAGTGCTTATGAACCATATACAGAATGACTTAGAATTTTTTATAAGAGATTATCAGTCTATGATCAGAAGCAGTAAATTATCTTTGATATTAAAAATTCAAATGCAAAATTGTTGAGTCTTATGATTATTAAATTCTGCTTAATGTTAGTAAAGATCTCAAATATACCTAATCTACTCTGACACTGCTGCTTGTCACAGTAGTACCTCCACTTGTGGCACTAGTCAGGGCTGAATGTCAACAGCTGGATTAGAGTCAGGAGGGGGATGCAGAAAAAAACAGAAAATGATATTACGAGACCATCAGCGGGGTTAAGAGTGTCGGCCTTCCTGTCCAGTGGAGCACTCGGACCAAGTCTTGTTTCTGAGAGCACAATTGCATAGTTGGCAGAAGTCTGTTCCCAGCTTTGAGGTACAAGACATACCTACCTCTTGGTGGGAGTGGGCACTCCAGAGGACATGTGGCTAACCACGGTGTCATTCATATTGGTCAGAGGGCGAGGAGGACTGAAAGAAAAGACGTTTACATTACATTAGTAATTACCAGGGCTGAAGGAGACAAAGGAAGAATGTGGGCAAAGGACCAGCTACAGTTCCTGATGTGTGCAGGGCAGGATGGCAGTGGGCTCAGATACAGAGTTTTCAAGATGAATAAATTCAACAAGGGGTTCTCACTCACAAGGCCACAGCACCACAGAGCTGTGGGATAGTGGGAGGCAACAGATTATAAAGACATTACTCTAAGGTGTATTGGCATATCCTGGAATTCCAGGACACAGAAAACTGAGATTCAGGCCAGCCTGGGCCATAGTGAGTGGAGTATCCCCCACCCCAACCCCCACACACACACACACACACACACACAACAACCACACCGGGAAAAGCCTATTTTGAGATGGAACTTTGCTCCTGCTTTATAGTTTAGTATAAAAGAATATAAATTATTAACTTGCCTATTGTGCCTACTCTTTTGATGGTGGTGGTACATTGGGAACTGAACCCAGTGCCTTGTACATCCTAGGCTAGTGCTTTACTGATAAGCTATAATCCCACCCTGCTTGTTTGATGTGCCAGTCTCATTATGGAGCTCAGATTGACCTTAAAATGGAAATCCTTCCACCTCAGCAGTCCAAGTGGCTATGTCACCAAGCCCAGCTTGTACCTCCTGCTTTTCATTAATCTGGTTTTAATCCCCCTTTTAAAATTATGTGTGTGTGTGTGTGTTGTGTGTGTGCTCTTGCTCCTACCCATTAGACGCCTTTTCAAGATATTACTGGCAGTTAATGGTTGTTGGGGAGAGGGGTGCCATTGTCAGGAGTGGTGTAAGCACTGGTAAGTTGTCCAAGCTCCAGGAAGAAACACTCATTTAGCTGCTGGGTCCTCTGTGCTGCTGAGAGTGACTTACATAGAATGGTTTGAAGAAGCTACGTCAGCGCTGCCTGGGGACTGCCTGTTTTGCAGGTTGCATAGTACATTCACTCAAAGGCTCTGGGGAATTAGTTCAGGGAGTCCCAGAGGGTCCAGGGGAAAAGACAGATTTCTCTTCTCCATTTACCCATGCACCTCTGCTCTCTCCTCAAACTAAATTCATTTCTGAGTAGGGAACCTTTAAAAAAATGATTTCCCATTTTAAAAAAGGAAATCTAAACTGGAACATGAATTGAATCAGACTTGAGGCAGATTCAGGTCTCAGACTTTTCATTTTTGAAGGCGGGGACTCAGCAGATAGTCCAAGTTAGCTCCCTGCTTCCCCCTTCGAGGTGCTGTGATAAAAGGCCTGAGCCACAGTGCTTGGCTTGACTCTGCTTGTTAACAGAAATATGCCTTGCCAGGCTAAATTCCAATTCTAAGCTGTTCATCTGACTTCCTGTATCCATACAAACATCTAACCCTTCCAGCCTGTTAATGCTAATGGCTACACTGAGGAATAATCAATTAATCAATTGCTTTAGGTTGACTAATGGTGGAACAGAATGGACAGATTGGCTTACTTTTAGTCCTAAATTTATACTTTTGCCTCTGGTTCTTTTTAAAATCAATTGTTCTGCTTAAAACAAGGAGACAATTCCTATGGAGGAACTGAGTCAGAGGTAGCTGTTCACACGCTGAGGGCTCCACCCACTTCCAAAATAATGACATTCCATGTTGCTTTTGGAATTAAATGTAGTCATCTGCTTTACTGCAGTATTAAAGAAACCACTGCATTCATTTTCCTGTTGACATTCTCAGAGGAAATAGATACAGGAGAAAAATTAATTTCTTGAACATGGGTACATGTGATAAAAATGTCATGATCTGTAGCATTTTCTTTGATCCAAGGCCACCAAAGTCTTCATATCTCTTGGCAGATATCACAACCAACTACTTATTACCTTTTCATACATAGAGAAGCCTCTTCTCTAATGTGGAAAGCCAGACACTCATAGCTACATTGTATTCTAGAAACTTCTCATACCCTGTCCCCAAATCCACATGCTTTCTAGATTCCTACTTTTACTAATGAGAAAATGGGGCTTTACTGACCAATGAAAAATTAGCACTTGCAGGTCTCAAGAAGGTCCACAGAATGGAATTGCCACCAGAGCTGAGGCCACTATGAAAGCAAGGCACTGAAGCATTCTTAGAAAATGGCTCTCAGGGCCTGAGAGATGACTCTGAGGTTCAGAGGCCTGGTGTTCTTCGAAGACCCAGGTTTGATTTCCAGCACCACACAGTGGCTGACAATTGTCTGTACCTCCAGTTTCTAAGGATCTGACACTATTTTCTGGTATCTGCAGGCACCAGGAATGCACATGGTACACAGACATACACACAGGCCAAACAGCCATATACATACCATAAAAATTAATAAAGTTTCCTTTTTGCCAATAAGATACCCCTCCCTTAAATGAACAGATAGAAGCAGATGGTTGATACAGGTAGAAGAGAGAAAATAATTTGCTATTCAGAAGAGCACATTTTAAAAATCTTTGCAATCTCTCTGTGAGGGAAGTGGCAAGAAGGAAGAAATGCAGAGGTCTATGTATACATGTGTATGTAGGTGGCACACATGCAGGTACCAGGCAATGTTGGATGTCCCACTCTACCATGCTCTACCTTATTCCTTTGAGACAGGGTCTCTTACTGGACTTAGAGCTAGGCTGACAGCTAGTAACTCCATGGAAATTGTCCTCCTGTTTCCACCCACTAAAACCCTGGGGTTGCAGGAGAATGTGTCCCCACTGGTTTGGCTTTTACGTTCAAACTCAGGCCTCAGGCTTTGCAGCAGGCTTTCTTACCCCCTGTGTCATCCCCTAACCCCTGACAGGTGTTTTGACTTTTGTTTGTTTTGAGACAGAATCTTGCTATATAATAGCCCAGGATGACCTTGGAACCCTCCTGACTCAGTCTCCGATGTGCCGAATAGGGTGGAACCCAGGACCCTGCTATACTAGGCAAGTGCTCTAGCACTGAACTACATACAGGATTTTTGTTTTTGTTTTCTTTTTCCCTGAGACAGAGTTTCTCTGTGTAGCCTTGGCTGTCCTGGAACTCACTCTGTAGACCAGGCTGGCCTCGAACACAAAGATCTACCTGCCTCTGCCTCCTGGGTGTTAGAAGGTTTGTGCCACCACCGCCCAGCAGGAACACACACAGACACAGTGTCCTCTCCCCTTCCTTTGTTGGTATTTTTACCATTGTCTTTCAAATGCCAAGCACAGTACTCAGTAAGTGTTGGTTGGTTGTGAGTCAGCACCACGTTGCGAACATGGCACACCAGAGCGCACTGAAGGTGTGAGTGTAGTTTCGGTGAATGTTATATTTGGTAGACACATTTACAGCGGGAACAGGATTTCCCATCCTTGTATTGGAAACCGGCATCTTCTACTCTACTTATCTAGTCTGCTGTTTTTCCTTGTATTTAATCTAATCTGTGACTCAGTGTAGCCTGGGATTCCTGAAACTCTATGTAGGTAAAGCTAGCTGCAAATTCACAGAGATCCACATGCCTGGCTGGGGCTATAATATTCTTGAGGTTACAAAGCCAAACTGTGAGACAACCTGCATTGTGAACCAAGGCAGTGTGGCTCTTGCTGACTTCAATCATGGTGGTCTGGTGCCTCTACTACCTTTGATTGCTATTTCTTTTTAGTGGCTAAATTGAAATCAGTCATGTGGGATGGGAAAGAGAACTTATCAATCAGAACTTGCTGATCTTATAAAGGACTGGAGTTCAGTTCCCATCACTGCCATGAGGCAGCTCACAACTGCCTCTAATTACAACTCTAGGGGATCCAATGCCCTTTTCTTGCTTTTAATAATTAAACATAGTTCTTGGAACCTTTTCAAAGGAGCAACAGCAATGATGGTCCCAGAGTATAGCTCTCCATGACATCATTATAACACTACATTATTGCATTATAAATGCCCACCTACATACAATCTTTGCTCTCTTTTCTTTTCTTTTTGAATCAGGTCTTGCTATGCACTGTAGTCTGGCTAGGAACTCCATATTCCAGCAGCCCAACCTCCAGAGAGATGGGATTACTAGTGTGTAGCACCATTCACAGCTGAACTTCTACTCTGTTACAAAGAAAACTACATAAAACAGAATAACTTACTTCTTCAAAAATGTATCTCTAATTTACTTAGAATGACTTAAAAATCTGATCATAATTTCAAAGCTCATCTAGGTTTCTAATCTCAGTATAACAACATAAGTAAATTTAGTGAGCCAATTATCTGCCAGATTGTTGACTTTAAAAACAACAAAAGTTTAACAATGAACACATGACCATCATTGTCCAGCTACAGCTTGCTTTTTGTTATTTTAAGATCTGGATTTTATGTATATGAATGTGTTTGCTACAATGTATGTATATGCACCACCTGCATGCAGTGCCCATAGAGGTTAGAAGAAGACATCAGATCCCCTGGAACAGAAGCTATAGAGGACTGTGAGCCAACAAATCAGTGCTAGGAAACAATCCCGGGTCTTCAAGAGCAGTAGGAACTCTTAACTGCTGGGTCATCTCTCTAGCCCCATGCTCTACCTTTCTGAATTCATTTAGATACAATTCTGACTGTGTAGATGGGACTCCACCACCAAGGACAGGAACATAGAGTATCACTGTCGTGGGAGCCGTATGACTCCGAAGCTTGGTGGAAGAGTGACAGCCCTGCTGTCAGGGCTTCCCCTTCTATAGGACATCAGAGCCCTAGACCCTTAGGTCTAGGCCTTGGGTTTCACAGTTTGTGTATGGAATCTGCTCCCCACTCCACAGAGCAGTCTTTATTTTCAGACATCAAGCTCATAACTCCACAGCTCTCTGCCTAGACAGCCAGCATCCAGTCATGCACTTGGGCATCTTTTAAAGATTTTCTGGTCTGTTTGTTCCCATTAGTGCGAAAGGGAATCCAAACTCAGGTCTTTACGTTTGCACAGCAAACAACCCATTGAGTCATCAGTCCAAGGCCCAGCCCAAGATTTGCTTCTTTCCACTTAGTCATTATCCCCACAGATTTATAAGCCTATTTCTTTCTTTCTTTTTTCTTTCTTTTTTTTTTTTTTAGTATGGAATAGAGTTTATTTAGGGCAAGGGAAGGGAGTAGAGACAGAGAGAGAGGAGTAGAGGCTGGCCATGAACATGTGGAGAGGGGGAGGGGAATGAGAAAGAGGGGCAGAGAGGGGAGGGTAAGAGCTATAAGCCTATTTCTTAATCTCACAAGCGGAAATAATATATTGTCTAAAAAGAAAAGCAACTAGCTATCATTATGGCAAAGGGAATTCTATTGCCCTGGTGAAATATTAAGACAGGCAGAGCCTAAAGTTCATCTTATTGAAGACTATTATTGAGACCATTATCCTTTCTCAGAGTGCTATACCTGTAGGCAATAGTTATGGTAAGTGTGGCTCTCATATCCTCCTTGAATAGTGTCATATTTTGCGCTTTATCTCTATATAAGCTACAAACTACTTCCTATCATTCTAATAGATCTGATGATGATCTGATAAAGCAAAGTAGTTCAACATTAAACTAAACCAGGCATGGTGGTTCATACCTTTAATCTCAGCATTTAAGATGTTGTGTAAGAAGAAGGTTGTGAATTTGATGCCAGCCTGGGTTATAGTAAGTTCCAGAACAGCTTATGCTAGAAAACCTTATCTCAAAAAATTAAAACCAGGGGTTTGGAGAGTTGGCTCAGAGGTTAAAGCACTGACTGCTCTTCCAGAGGTCCTGAGTTCAAATCCCAGCAACCACATGGTAGCTCACAACCATTCATAATAGCATCTTATACCCTCTTCTGGTGTCTCTGAGTACAGTGACAGTGTACTCACTGTGTATATATAAAATAAATAAATAAAATCTTAGAAAAAACCACAGCATAACAACAATAAACAAAAGTAGCCTTTTGAAAGTCAGAAGGTTAAAAATAATTGGGGGCTAAGAGATGGCTCAGCAGTTAAGAGCACTGGCAGGTGTTCCAGAGGACCTGGGTTCAAGTCCCAGGACCCACATGGCAGTTCACAACTGTTGTAACTCTTGTTCCAAGGAATCTGACAGGCTCACACAGACATACATGCAGGTAAAACACCAATGCACATAAAGCTAATCTTTAAGGAAAAGATTAGTGTGGCATTAGAGTGTAGCAAAAATGTTGTGCATATTTACCACTGATGAGGTTTCTCTGACTTCCAGGAAGTACATTTTAATATCATTCAAGATGAATAACACATAGGAGATATGTGTAATTTCCAAATCAACTCGTAATCTAAATAGACTGTAATTAATCTGTTAATCAATCAATGAGTAATTATGTCTCAATTGCTATTTCTAGTAGTTCAACATAGCCATTTGTGATATAGATCTTATTTAATGAGTTATTTTTCAGGAAGGAAAGGTTTAGCATATTCTTTTTTTAATACCTTTATTTCCTTACTGGGGGTTGGGGGGTCACAGCATAGCACATTGTTGGTCTTAAACTTCAGCAACCACAATAAATCTATGTAATAATGAATAAGTCTCTTTTATATCTGATATTTTTATGATTCTACTTAAATTCTGACTTCAAACAACATCTCAGCTAAAACTCTAAAATGCCAAGAAGTGAAAGGCTCACCTGAACTGAATTTTAATGAGGTAAGTGTCTAGACAGGGGCTAGAAGGGTATCAGGCAGGACACTTTGAGAAAGCAAAAATTCTAGAGTGGGAGAAGTCATGATAATTAAATAAAACTTTCCGAGAATACTTGAACCCCTGGAATCAGCAGCACTGTGCATATGTGCCAACACAACTGGCCAACTATGCCTGCTAAACCGTTCTTGTGGCTGGGTGCAGTGTTACACAGCAGTGGTGTATGACTTTTCCATGAGAAATGCACAGAAAACACTCACCCTAGACAGGTGACCAAGGAAAGGATTCTGCGTATGACTAGGTGAACATGGATTTACGGGAATTACTTGCAAAAGTGTGGGTGACTCTTAGGAAACTGCATTCCCAAAACCCTGATCCCAGCATACTCTAGCACTCTCCAAAACTGCTGTGCAGCTGGGGCCAGATTACATGAAGTGAGGTGGAATGGGCGGCTGGAGTCTGAGGTAAGGGTCTGATGACATCAGTTGTCTCCTAGGAAGGTAACAGGCCTTATCTCATGGGAGGTCTCAGGAAGTAATCACATCTGCTCTAATTTCAAGATGATAAAGGCATGTCATCCCCAGGAGACAGAGTACCACAGTCGTAATTCCAGAGCTCAGGAGGCTGTGGCAGGAGGATCGAGTTTGAGATCAGCCTGAGATACACAGTGAGAACCTATCTTAAAAACAAAGACAGATAAACCCACACAGCTGCACCATACAATTAGATAAGAAAAAGAAATAAGACATGTGGATTATGAAGAAATAAAACCATTTGAGATGACATGATCTCACATGTAGAAAACCCTCAAGAACTCACACAAAAGGACTATTAGAGCTGAGTTCAGTGCAGCTGCAGGATGCAAGATCAATGAACAAAAACATCAATTGTATTTCCAAATATTAACAGTGAACAATCTGAAAATAAAATCTAGAAAAACAAATTCATTTACAATAGCACCAAAATAATAAAATACCCGTGATAAACATAACCGAAGTATATGACCTGCATTCTTAAAACTTTAAAATACATCATAGGAATTAAAGACAACTTAAATAAATAGAAAGATGTCCCTTGTTCATGAGTTAGAGAACTCCAAAATTTTAAGGTGAAAAACTCCCTGATGTGACCTGTGGATGGAATGCTTCTCTTACAATGCCATAGCAGCCCTTTGCGGCAAAGCCAAGTGAGCGGATTCTGATAGAAATCACAGGAGTGTGGAAAAGCTAACCATACATCCAAAGGGTCAAAGCTGGATGATACATAAAACATGATTTCAGACTTAAACTCATTTCAAGAAGGCCAGTTTGATATCTGTTCAAATGTTCTTTTGATTCTTAGCACCACAAAATCTAACAAATGTTCAGAGCTCCCCTGCCCCCGCCAAGTGTTAGGTCAGAGTCAGGCACACACATACGTGGTGTTGTCTGCAGGACCCAGAGGAGAATTCATCTAGCAGCAAGCTATACTCAAGCTCTTCACTGTCCACATTTGTCTTTCCTCACTGGGGGAAACTAAGTAGACACACTTATAGGGAGCCAAGGGTACTGCAGTGTGCAGAGAGAGGAAGTTTACAACGTGGTTTTCCTTAAAAGATGGTAGACGTGAGGTGCTGCCAGTATCTTTTCCCGTGGATTTGCTCTACTGTCTACCTCAGCTAGAAGTCTGACTTGAGGCTTACAGTCAAGTTAGTCTTCTCACTGGTCTAGGATTCCCACAACGTCGGTGAAGCCCAGGGATCTGACTGGCTCTACCTCCCCAGTGCTAGGATTATAAGCACAAGCTACAAAGCCTGGCCTTTTTATGTGGGTCCTCTCGGGACCAAACCCAAGTCTTTGCACTCGCTGCTCACCAAGTAATTTACTGATAGAGGCATCTCCCTAGCCCCCAAACTGTGTGTGTTCCTATATATGTGGGCACACGCGTGTGAGGGTGCCTGTGTGTGCCACAGGATAGCTAAAGGCCGACCTCAAGTCACATTCTTTAGAGGCCATTGCCTTGATTTTGGAGAAAGGGCCTCAGTGACTCAGAACTTGTCAGTTAAACCAGCTGGCTGCCCAGCAAGCCCCAGGAATCTGCCTGTCTTTGATTCATCAGCATGCAATTACAAATGTGAACCACCACACTCAGCATTTTTACATGAATCCTGAAGACTAAACTCTTATCTTCAAACTTGCTGAGCTACCTACCTTTCTCTCTCCACTCCCTGCCAAACACAATTCTTTTAAAAAAATCATTTATTTAATGTGTGTGTGTGTGTGTGTGTGTGTGTGCATGCAGATATCCAGAGAAACCTGAAGAGGTCATGGGATTTCTTGATACATATCAATATATGTGTGTATAAGTAAATATATGTATGTATATGTCTATGTACACATCACAGGCTGGAGAGAAGTCTCAGAGGTTAAGGTGTTCACTGTGCAAGCTTGATGACTTGATCTTGCAACCCCAAAACCCACATAAAGAAGCTGGAAGCAGTAGCACAAGTGTTGGTGATACTAGGGTACTCCTAGCAAGGGATGAGAGGTGGAAACAGGGGAGTATCTGGAAGCTCATAAGTCAGTGAACCTTGTGTACAAATGGTGAACTGCAGCAGAAACCCTAGGTTAAACATGGTGGAATATGTGCGCGTGTACACACGCACACTCACACACATTCACACGCACATACATACACATGCGCACAGACACGCACATACACACACAGGTTATGGAAAGTTTACCTTGATAATAAAAGAGAAGAAGCTTATCAGCACTCATCTATGTCTCCTTTTTCTCTGTCCTTCTTCCATCCCTGACCACCTGTGCCTGTGTTGTCATGACAGGCTCTGAGTCAGTGACAATTACCCACAAGGTATCATCTCTGTCTCTGCACAGACTGGATAAAAGCTGCTCCTTCTGCATCTAATGTCCACAACAGACACTTTACAGCAGACTCCTCCGTAACACCATGCCAACTGACACACTCCTATAGTCATCCCATGTGGTCTCAAATGTAAACACTGAATTTACTCATTTCTGCACCCAAAAAGTAGGCTTCATATCATATGTAGAGACTCTCCTCAACAAGGTGAAAATATTTTTAAACTCACAAAATACTTAGAAAAATTGTTTCAGCTGAGTGTAGTGGTGCAAATCTTTAATCACAGTACTTGGGAGGTAGAAGCTGGGGATTTTTGTGAGTTCAAAGCCAGTCTGGTCTACATAGTGAGTTCTAGGACAGCCAAAGAAGAAAGCTCATCTCTATTGACAAATCCTCATCATACTGAATATTATCTTTGACCAAGTTTGGGAGCAGAGAACACCCAAAATACCAAAGTCTCAGATATTTGGACATTAAAAATTGCCCTCATGTTATATCTTAGAAAAAACTACAAAAAGTTATTAGCCACATAAGAAAGTAATAAACTAGTAACCAGTTTTGATCTTTGTGTTTTCTCTTCTATACTAAATATCATCTATAAGTTGCTAGTTCCCAAATTTATATTTCCAAAGTCCAAACACTCTATGACCACGCCCGGAATCTAGGAGGAGAGAGGAGGGCATCGCATTCCCCTGGAACTGAGCTACAGGAGGTTCTCAGCAAGAGCAACTGTGTTAACTGCTGAGTCATCTCACCAGCCCCCAACTCCTTTTATTGTGAAGATAGGGTCTTGCTCCATAGTCCAGGCTGGCCTTGACCACACAGTAATCCTGCTCCGCCTCTTCAAAGCTGGGGTTACAATTACAGACCTCCAGGGGAACTCTACAGATGCCCCAGCCTTTCTTTGAAAACAATACGGATGTGCTGAGACTTGCCATTGTTCTGCTGCTATCTTTAGTTTGTGCTTCTGGAAGGCTAATTCTCAACTGACTTTCTTTACCCTGGATGCCAGAATTTCATCTCTCTCTTCATCTCTGTCTCAGTATTCTACATTCTAATATTCCAGATTTATCTGTCAGTTTGGTAATTCCTGACCAGATTGGATGCCTAATCTGATACTTATTTTTTCTCATTGAGATTTCTAGGTTTTTTTTGTTTTGTTTTGTTTTGTTTTGTCTTCAGTTTATAGAAGTTTGATTTGCTTTCTCCTTAAGTTTTCTGCTACTTCCAGGTATTTATTCCCCCCCCCCCAAAAAAAATCTCATTGTAACATTTTCCATTTTTAACCTACTCCTACTAATAAAAAATAAAGGTAATGTGTATACATATTTTATATTTGACAACTAAAAGTCTTTGAGGGAGTTTACCATGCTTTCTTTTACTTCTTATTCACACCAGTTTGTAGTCTTATCTGGTTTGCAAGTAGCTCGGGTTCCTAGAACTTTACTGAGAGGATTATTGGAGGCTAACATTTTTAAGGGCAATCCTTTCAAGAAGACTCAGGTTTCTGACAGGCAAACCAAACAATACCCAAAAAGAGCAGTTCTTTTAATATATTTTAAATTTTTAATTAAAAAAATTCCCAGGTTGAAGAGAAGGTTAAGCTAGGTATAAACTTGACAACTTGAATTTTATTTCCAGAAATCAAGCAACTGTGAAGTAGAGGAGCAACTCTGTGCAGATATCCTCTGCCTGCACTGATGTAATACAAATAAAAAAAGGAATCTTGAATTACTTTTTCTTACAGGTACATATTGTATGTTGAACAAGCCTCCTCCCCCACACACCCTATCTCCTCCCTTTCCCCATATTTCTCCCACCTAAAAAGAATGGTTTTAAATATCTGTTGTTTTTAGTATGTGTGTAAGCATGTTCACCACAGCATGTATTAAGCTAGCTGGCCCACAATCTTCCAGCCATGTCTTCATCTGTCTCTTGGTTAGAGTATGCTGAGACTATAGATAGATACTTCTGCTACTGTCTGAAGGTTTTTATTTGGGTTCTGAGAATCCAAGCAAATGCTTTATCCATCGAGCTATCTCCCCAGTCCTTAAGTATACACACAAACATACATGTTAAATGAATACACACACACACACACACACACACACACACACAGGAACATATACATACAAGTGCTTCAGTACAACCTGCAGTTTCTGACACCCACTGAGGACTTAGATGTATCCTTACTACTGCAGACTGGTAGTTGTCTTGGGGCTTGTGGTAGTTTGCATGAGAACAGCTCCCATAGGCTCCTAGGTTTGAATGCTTGGTTCCCAGCTGGTGGAGCTGTTCAGGAAGGAAGGAGTAAGAGATGTGACCTTCCTGGAGGAGGTGTGCTACTTGGGGTGGGCTTTGAGGGTTCAAAGTCCAGCTAGCCTCTGCGTCTCTCTGCTGTGTGCTTGTGTATGAGGTGTGAGTTCTCAGCTACTGCTCCAGCCTTATGCCTTCTTTGTCCGGTCTGCCATGATGTAGGAACTCTAATCCTCATGAATTGCAAACTCTAGTAAGCTATTTCTTCTGTAAGTTTCCTTGATTATGGTATCTCTTTGCAGCAATAGAAAAGTAACTAAGACAGGGCTGGAGCTCCAATTTATACAAAACAACAGAAACTTCTTTGGATGATGGAAATACCTAAAGCCAGATGGTAGTGATGGTTAAAAATGCTACAGATGTAGTAAATGTGATATAACTGGCCACAATGAGCAAATTTTACGTACGGTATGTAAATACTACTTACTTATGATGTATATACTTCAAATTTGTTAAGGTGATAATTTTTATGTGTTTTTAATTTTTTTATCTTATTTTTTGTGAATGGGTGTTTGCCTATCTGTATGTCTGTGCACCATGGGTGTGGAGTACTCATAGAGACCAACAGAAGGCTTTGGATCCCCTGAGAGAGACAGTCATGAGGCTCCATGCATGTACTGGGAATTAAACTCAGGTCCTCTGGAAGAGTAACCAGTTCTCTTAACCACTTAGGCATCTACCTAGCCCAATTTAATGTGTTTTTAATATAATTTTAAAAAGAGGAGGAAGAGAAAGAGGAAAAATGGACAAAGAGGAAGAAGAGAGAACTGGGAAAGTGCTTGCTCTGAAGCATGAGGAACTTAGGGCTGATTCCCAGTCCTCCTGTAAAAGCTGAGCATGACAGACGGCATTTCTGTAACCTCAGTGCTTGGGATGGACAAAAAGACAGGCAGACCCTGGAGTTTATGGTCTAGCCGCGCTTCAATGAGCTCCAGGTTCAATTTAAACCTGGTCTAAGCGGGGGGGGGGGGGGGGGGTTAAGGGGGGGGAGAGGGAGGGAGGGAAGAGAGAGGAGGCAAGAGGGGGAGAGGGAGGGAGAGAGAGAGGGGGGGAAGAGGAGAGAGAGAGAGAGGGAGGGAGGGGGAGGAAGGGGAGAGAGAGAGGGAGAGAAGAGGAGAAGGAGAGGGGGGAAAGGCAGAGAGAGAGAGAGGAGAGAGAGAGAGAGAGAGAGAGAGAGAGATATTGCTGAGTGCTTGCCTAGGATGATGATGTACTAGGCTGACTCCCAGAACTACATAAACTTGGAATACTGGTCCATGCCTACAATCCCAGTACTTGACAGGTAAAGACTATATGATCAGAGGCTTAGGAAGATCATGGGGCTTGGGAGATGGCTGGCTACAAAAAATACTTGCCATGTAAGCATGAGGATTAGAGTTAAACCCCCAGAACTCACATAAAAACCAGGAGGGTATATGATGGTTCACCTGTAATCCCAGTGTTTGGAAGATGAAGACAGTGGATCCCTGGAATAAGCTAGCAAGCTAAGCAACCAGAATTGGAAAGTTCCTGGATCAGCAAGAGAGCTTGCCTCAGTAAACAGAGTGAAGAACAGCTAAGGAAGACACCCAACATCAGTCCGACTTCTGCATGTCTGCATGCCTCATGATAGCCTACCTCACCAAGAATAGCTTCAGTCACTGAGCAATCCTCCTGACTTAGGCTCCACAGTGCTTGGACTACAGGCATGGCTTATTATACTTTTTATTAAAACTTATGTTTATTTTATAAATAATTTAATAACATTTAATTTTTGAATTTAATTAATCTAAAGATAAAGTATGGCTTATCGTTAAGGATAAGATGAGATGGCTCAGTTGGCAAATAGCTGCTAAATCCATGTAAACAGCCATGAGGGTGGTGCAGGCCTGCAAAGTTGGGAGGCAGAGAGACAGGAGGATCCCTAAAGCTTGTTGGTTAAATTAGCATGTTCCAGGTTCCAAGAGCAACCTTGTCTCAAAAAATAAGGTAGAAGGCTGTGAGGGGCTTCAGAGGGTGAAGACACTTGTTGCCACGCTTGATGACCTGTTCAATAACCAGTACCCATACAGTGGATGGAATCAGCTCTCATAAGTTTTTCTCTGACCTCCAAAGACCCTCTGTGGCTAGCATGTGCACACATTCCCCTTATACACAAAATAAGTAAATGTAATAAAAAAGAATAAGGAAGAGAGTAATTAAAAACACATACCTGACCCTGACCTCTTGCCTTCATATGCATATACATGTGCACATATACTACCTCCTCCAATTAAAAGTGGAAGTCGGCTGGCTTCCACCTGTGGGCTGCAGTGTGGCAGCTCTGTTACAAACTCAGTGACTCCTAGTTACAGTAGAGGGATTGGCCCTTCTCTTTTTGTCAGAATATGAAAATAATATAGACACGAAGCAATGCCAGTTAGGTTTCCTCTCTGTCAAAAATAAACAGCCACAAACTGAAGTGAAACTGTAAGTAACCTCTAATTAGAGAAATCAGGTTTAAGGGTTCTGTGGTTAGATAATTAGACCCTTAGCAAGAACAAATTGCTTGAACTACAACAGCAGGTTTATCAAAGACATCAAGAGCTGCAAGTTGGATGAAAATGTTTTGACCAAAAGACAGATGAATTTTTTTTCAGAGACTTAGAAGAAAAGTTGCTAGAGTGCTGATAGACTAATTAATTAGTTTTGTTTTGAATACAAGCCCTGAGATTCTAGAAACCTTGTTTACTTGATAGTCTCAACCTCCCCTAAAAGGACATAAGGAATTATGGCTGCCATCTAGTGGCGGCTTTTGGAAGGTGTAGGGACAGGACCATTAATACTTGGAGAATGGAGCCATTAAGACTAAAGAGAAAACAAAAACATAAAAATGGTATGTACTGTGTCATTCATTCATCTATTCTTCAGTACATTTAAATGCTCCCATGCTCCGGGCACTATTTACACATCTAGTCAGCAGAGAGTAAGTTGAAGCCTTTTGGAGCATCACATTTTTGTGATATAATACAACTTCCTTGAAGAACAGACTTGAAAGTTCTAAGTTACTTATGAATCTTAACTTCTTACAAGCTGTTTCATATACAGTGTCCTTAAAGAGTATCCTAGGTCGCTAAGTGACTGATTACTACCAACCTCAAGAACGTGAACTGAAGTCTCTTCTTTCCTCGGGAGCCATCCCCCGCCCCTGGATTGTGAAACTTGCCATTGGTTCACACTACACTTTAATTGTTGACTGCCTTTGCCCTAGAGGCTTCTTAGCACTGCCGGAAGCAGAAGATGGAGAGAAGACTGAGAAGACGGTGGGATCTGGACACAAGCCGACAGCCTTGCTCTGTTGCTGTCATTGAACCTCACTGAGAGGCTTTCAACAGGCTGGGGATAGATACTCCATAAGGGTTGCTGTGAAGGTTAAATAAGCAAAAAACCAGACCACTGGGAGTCCCCAGTATCCACATCTGACCTTCAAGTCTGTGGACCTGAACAAATCCCGACTCTATGTTTCTAACAGCGAAACAGTCAAATATACATTATTTCATCATTAGCTTAAATTTCTACCCCAAATTCCTACCACAATTTTTAATTTTTGCTTGTTTATTTTTTGAGATGGAGTCTTAAGTCACCTTGGCTGGGTACGGCTAAGTGAAACCTCTGATCCTCCCGCCTTTTCTTCCTAAGTGCTGGAATTTCAGAAGTATGCCACTACACCTATTATTAATTGTTATGCAATAGTGGTAAAACATACGATTTTGTGTACTTGTTGTGTATGTAGGTACCCAATGACCCATCTGTTCACTTTGTTTCTTTGTTTATTGTAAATCATCATGTGTGCATACATGCGTACATATGTACACATGTGTATACACATACACACACATATACACAGATCAGAAGACAACTTTACATTCAGTTCTCTCTTTCCACCATGTTGGTTCTGAGAACCAAACTCAAGTCATCAGACTTGGTGGCAAGCATATTTCCCATCTGAGACAGCACTGACCCTCAGCCTCAGAGTTTTAATTTTATTTCTTGTCATGTAATATTGGTAAGTTTAGGGTTTTGCTTTGTTTTAACAGAGTCTCACTCTATGGCTCAGGCTGGTCTGGAACTCATAGCAATCCTTCTGTCAGACTCAAAGTGCTAGGGTTGAAGGTGTGAATCACCACATCCAGCTAACTGTATTTATATGAGCACATGTGTGTGTTTGTGCGTGCGTGTGTGTGTGTGTGTGTGTGTGCGTGTGTGTGTGTGTGTGTGCGTGTGTGTTGTATGTAGCCCCAAAGTTGATGTCAGGTGTCTTCCTTGGTCACTCTTTACTTGTTGAGACATGGTCTCTTGCTGAACTCAGAACTCACCAATTCAGCTAGTCTATCTAGCCATCTTGCCCTCGGCATCCTGTCTGTCTCCTGGACGCTGGGATTATAGGTAGCTGCTATGCCTGCCTGGCTTTTATGTAGGATTGGGGGATCTGAATTCTGGCACAGAGCCATCTTTCCAGCCTTAAACTTAAGGTGTCTACTGTCTTCATTGCATCTACCTCCATAACTGCAACAGTGCACAGCACTGCGGCGTCTCGCCTGGTGCGTGGCTTACACTTCTCTAGCTGGCCTCTCTCTTCTCTTTCATTCTAGTCCTGCTTCTTATCTCAGCATGACAGAAAGTGGGCTTTTGTTTTTTATCGTTAAATTTTTTTTAACGGAAAACTTGATAAGGCTTCCTATCTGCAAATCTTCAATTCAGGATAATGCCCATCAACGTGCAACAGCCCATGCCTCTTTGGCAGCCCATTCTGGAGCATCAGGTCTCTGGTTCTAATGCCTTTTTCTGCCAGGACACCCCGCCCTCCACAGTAATCCCTAGTCATCTTTGGCTTCATTATAAATGTCATTTTTCATGAGTGCATTTCCTAGCTTGGCACCAAGATAAAGACAGACCATAAGGTAAAGACATCTTGTTACAGATATTAGGCCAAATATGAGACATTATTTTCCAAAGATTCAAAGTAAATAGGATGGTTATTCTGAATACAATGAAACAATTGTGAAACTGATCAGAAACCATGAAACTGGTTCATCAAGAAACTCTCAGGAGATTTAAAAAAATCCCTAAGCCCCTTGGTATTTTAGTTCAAAGACTCCCAAAGGCACACGGCTGAAGAATACTTAACACAAGGGTCTATTCTTTCAAGTACAATTTCAGACATCTTTAAAAGGCATTTATCTGTTGGTGAGATGGCCTGCCCTGGGAAGCAAATGGCGAAAGGAGAGAAGTGACTCCCAAAAGTCATCCTCTGACCTCCACAATGCCTAAGAATAGCATGTGCTCACACACACAACCCCCACCCCCACAATAAGTAAATAAATAAATAAGGCACTGATCTGACACCAGGTAGATGGTACAAAATTAAAATTCAATTATGAACTGACATGTCAAATTAGGCAAAGGGTCCTTTCCCTTTAGTTTCCTGAAGAGTAGGCACTAACGTCTGTCTGTTGTCTATCTTCTGCATATGCTTTATGTGCTCATACAGATCACATATTTTTGAAGTTTGGATAAATGGTCAGAGTATACTAGTCCCTCTGTAAAAGTTCTACTGTAACCAGAGGTTCTAGGCATAAGCTGGGGTTCCGGCAACCCCAACTGACTAGGCATGTGCCTGTCAGAATAAATGGATTACAGGGACAAGCGATGGTGAAAATCAGAGAAGAGAGATGAATTTAAATGGTCACATTAGGAAGAGAACAGAGTTCAGTGACCATGGCTGGAGAAATGGCTCGGAGGGTAAGAGCACACGGTGCTCTCTTGCAAAGGACCAGGGTTTGATTCCCAGTACCCGCATGGTGGCTCACAAGTTATCTGTAACTCTAGTTTCAGGGGCACTAAAGAAGTTGCTGAGAACTTTGGTCTTTGAACCCAAGGAAGAAGTTGAGATAATGATAAACAAAATGGATACAGGACAGGAAAAGTCAACTTTGGTGACTGCTTGACAGAGATGACTCAGAAAATGTCTTGAGAAAGAAAGATGGAAGCCCTGAATGCTCTCCTGCTCTAATGCTGATGACCTCTGGAAGGTTCCATTTATAACTATGAAGTGCATCAGCAAGAATGTGACTGATGAGGAGCTACCACAGACAGTGCAGGAGGCTGACAGAGACGGAGAGGCCAGGAAGCAAGAGTTCCTGAGCATTATGTAAAAGACCAGCCTCACACAGTGCTCAGTGTTTCCATGTGGACTGCACTGCACGCACTCGTGACTAGATTTAGTGCCTGTGAAATCTGACTTCTGGGAACACAAATCCACTTCAGCAACAACTATTAATCTCTTTTAGCCTTTTTGAAGTTTTCTTTGATATTGCCATTCTTTGTAAAACAATCTACTAATTACTTTAATTCTAGGAAGCTAAGTAAGAGTGCATTAGAATGGACAGAAGAGGTCTTTTGTTGTTTTGTTTTGTGTTGTGTTTTCAAGACAGAGTTTCTCTGTGTATCCCTGGCTGTCCTGGAACTCAGTCTGTAGTCCAGGCTGGTCTTGAGCTCAAAGAGCCACCTGCCTCTGCCTCCTGGGTGTAGGGATCAAAGGTGTGTGGCACCACTGCCCCAGCCAAAATAGGTTTTAAAGTCTACCTGTAAAATATTCTTATATCATATTTGTCATTCATTTCCACAGAAGTGCAGACACAGAATGATTTGTTTATTTACTTATGGGGGGAGTAGGGGAGGAGATGAGAAAGAGATGCGTATGTGCAGGTCATATATGTGGAGGGCAAAGGGCAACTTGTAAGACCTGGCTCTCTGCTTCCACCATGGTGGAATCAGGAATCAAAATCAGGTTGTCAGGTTTAGTGGCAAGTACCTTCACTTGCTGAGCTATTTTGGCTCTTCAATAGCTCCTGCTTTGAGTTGATATCTGAGTAATTTTTTTTTTAAATTGTTACTGAAATTATTATTTGGGTGTATGTTTGTGTATGTGTGCTTATGTTCATGCAGAGGTCAAAATCAATACTGGGTTTTGTTGTTTGAGACAGGGTCCCTCAATAGGGCCTGGAGCTTGCCAGTTAGGCTGGTTAGTGAGCCCCAGGGATCCACCTGTCTTGACCTCACCAGCACATGATTTCAGGTGTGTGCCACCATACTCAGTGTTTTCAGAACGTAAACTCAGGTCCACATGCTTGCAGAATAAGCACATTAGCAACTGAGCCATCTCTCTAGCTCCAGTTTTCTCTTATAAAACACATTAGGGGCAAGGGAAATGGCCACATTGGTAAGTCACTTGCTATGTACACATGAGAACCTGAGTTTGGATCCCCAGTACTCATGTAAAAAATCTGGGTGTGGCAGCTCACATTTGTGACTTTAGTGGTGGTGGAGACAGGGGAAAAGACAGGTGGATCGCTGAAGCTCACTGGCTAGTTATCTAGCTAAACTGATGTGCTCCCAGGTGAGAGACCTTGTTTTAAAACTTAATAATGTGGAAATTGACTGAGAAAGACATTCCACACTGACCTCCACTTTCCATAGTCATGCACATACGTGTGCACGTGTCTCCATACATACACTCATACACCACTGATAAGACACATACCATTTAAAAATGTTTTTTAAATATGCACACACTCTGAAATTTGGCTATATAGTAATGCTGTTTTGTCTTAAAGCCTTTCTTACCTATTAAAAAAGAGAGAGAGAAAAATGAGAAAAATTAAAGTCCAGATTCACTTGTAAATAGTGCCAAACCCTAACAAAATATTTCCAGGCAAAATTCAACTGTGCTTTGGATAACCAGCTTAGGTTTGTTCCAGGAAGGAAAGAGTGACTTTTAAAAATAGGCCTGGGAATGTAGCCCAGTGGTAGAGCGCTTGCCTCATATGTGGGAGGCTCTGGATTTAATCCCTAGCATCATAAACACACAGATAACTCCAACTAATATAACTCACTACATCAATTAATGAGGAAAAATAAAAATCATACAATCATCTCAAAATATAAAAATCTGATAAAACTTTGCATGTGTTCATTACTAAAATAAAGCATTCTTTGAAAATAGAAATAAAAAGGAAGCTGATTAACTTGATTAAATCTATAAAACCAAATTCATCTCTACTACATGACAGCTACAAGTATTCTCTTTGAGATTACTATAACACAAGAATGCCTATTGCACACCTTCTATTCAGTATTGTACGAGGGATTACAGTCATCATAGTAAAACCTTTTGCTCCCTAAAAAGCACAATTAATTCTGAAAGTCTAAAAAGTGGAAAGAAACAAAGTCACCATCATTTGTAATTATAAAATTATTTAGAGAAAATTCTAAATAAATTGAATACAAATTGTGAGAAGCAATGAGCATGCTAAGAAAGGAAAGTACACAGTACACTAAAATGCAAAAGCCAATAATATTTCCATACACTACAACCAACAGCTAAGAAACATAGTTCAAAAAGGAGCTCACCGGCATGATAAGACAGTTCCCAGATTCACAGGAATTATACACTTAAAACAGGAGGGTTTTATGAAATACTAAATATGTCTTGAGAATTTTGTAGGAAAACAGTCACTATTTGTAACTGCAACAAAATATGTCGATTCCATAGGAGTTGATCTAGTCAGGTGTGTACTCCATTCCCTGTACTCAGAGGGCTAAGGCTATCCTGGGCTAAGAGAAAGCTCGAGATCAGGTTGGACTATGTAGTAAGATGTTGTCTCAAAAAACAAAACACAGCAAAGAAACCAATCTAATAAATGGAACCCCTTTTCTAGCTCCAAACTATAAACTTTATTTAAAGATATTAAAAGACATTTAAGTGAATGTGAAGAGAACATGTTTGTGAAATAGAAAATTTAGTATTGTAAAAATGTCAGTTCTCCCCAATTTGATCTTTGGGTTCAATAAATCAGTAACCCCCCCCCCCAAAATTCATGAATCCAATAAGCTGATCCCAAAATACATAAGGAACTGGAAAGAATAAGACAGAAAAGACACTCCTGAAAAATATCACTAAGTCTTTATGGTAATTGAGGTGATTTTAGCAAAGAGATAGCCAATCTGGCCAATGAATAGAATAAAGATCCCAGAAATCAGTCTGTGTACATTTGGAAACAACTTTTTTCCTATTGATGCAGACCAAAGGTTGAGCCCAGAGTTTGTGCATGTGATGTGAGCACTGAACTCTGGAAATTTTAATTCTCACAAGGATAGCACAAACAATAGGCCATAAGGGAAATGATGGATGAGCCCCGCTTCCAAAAAAAGGAATTTGGAAACAAGTTATTGTTCAAATGGAGATTGGTGTGTGTGTGTGCACGTGTGTACATGGGTGTGTGTGTGCTTGCGTGTGTATGATTCAACATCATACCATACAACAAAAATCCACGTCACATGAGCTGCCGACAGGGAGAAGAAACGGCTTACAACTTGAAGAGAGGTCAGCATACTACAGAGCGATCACAAGCTGCGGCACGGGGCTGCCTCCTGTCATTTTGTGCCCTTAAATTTGAACAGATAAAATCCAATTCTTTTCATTCCCATGCCATGTGAACATCTAAGTTGAGTGCCCGGGTGTGTCATTGCCAGAGACATGGTGGCCACAGTGAAGGAAGTGAAAGACACACAAACAGTGGCAGACAACCCCATTCCATGCCACCATAATCGTTCTTTGGGGTACTCATGTTTCTGGAGGCTGCTGTGGCATTTGGGCTTGAGGAATGCAGAGCAGTACACATAGATATTTATGATGGTTGAAAGAAATCAGCACTCGAAGTTAGAGTTCCCATCAGAAAGCCGCACTTCAGCACGGCCCATGCAGGTGTATACTTACACTATATGTGCAAGGTCAAGTGGTTTCTCTGGTTGCTCAGGAAACACAGGATGTGGGGGTTCTCTGGAGGGTACACATCCCAAAGATTTACTAATTGCATGGCTCAGCTTCTTTGCAGGGGATTTCTGTGTCAAAGGAGAAAAATAAGGAAATGAGACCTTTCAGAAGAGCTCGGTGACAGAGTGTGGGAAATATCTTTTCAAGCATCAACCAGATTTCACCCCGGTCAGTGTTACCGGGCCTTGCAGAAGGGAAGCAGCAGTGCTCTCGATGCCTTCTGTGGCTTCGTCATTCCTATGGTTCCTCCTTTCCTTCTACCATAACACTATAACATCAAGTTGTGGGGTAAAGAGACATGTTCAAATTCCTCTGGATAGCTCTACATATCGGGAATTCCCTTTTCATAGGCTTCTGGGTCATTTAAGGTAAGATATTAGGTGATTCCCTACTGGAATTTTTTTTCATGGGTACAATACCCAAAAGGCTAAAACAATGCAAAAAGCATGCAGATTGTGTGTGCTGGCAAATCAACTGCCTAGGGATACCCTTAAATGCTAGAATACTCCCAAGGCAGACTAGGCATTATGGTACAAGCCTGTAATCCAGCACTTAGGAGGTAGAGGTAGCAGGACCAAGAGTTCAAGTTCATCTATAACTACCCAGAAAATTAGATGTCAGCCTGGGCTACATATGTCCCTGTACATATGTCCCTGCATATGTCCCTGTATATAAAATGTAAGGAAGAACATCTGGCATTAAGGGTCTATCTGTGCAAATGGATTTAAATAAATATAAGTCCATTATAAGCAGCATTAGACCTGTCAGTATAAACAATGATGTACTACAAGGTTAAAATAAAAAAAAGTTGGAATTTTACTAATTTCCCTGGAAAGCAGAAACACCAGTTCTCAAGGAAGGTTGTTCACTCAAATAGTAAACAACTATTTTTAAACTACATTTAAAAAATGTCCACACACTGAGTCAAGTTCACAGTTATATTGACCAGAGCCCTCTATTCTACATCCCCACTCAGCCTGACTTCTGCATTTTGGTTTTTTTGTTTTGTTTTGTTTTTTCGAGACAGGGTTTTCTCTGTGTAGCCCTGGCTGTCCTGGAACTCACTCTGTAGACCTCCGCCTGCCTCTGCCTCCCAAGTGCTGGGACTAAAGGCGTGGGGCACCACTGCCCGGCTCTGCATTTTTTTTTTAAAGCTGGCAAGTAAACCCAGAGTTTCATGCTTCTGAGTTGTACACACCCACAGCCTTTGAAAATCCCGGAGATTCTCTTTATACACACTGTATGCTATCCAACCAATTCCCTTTAAGTCACACTGCTGTCTGAGATTTTGGCAGGATATTAATGAAAAAATAAGTTGGAATATTTAAGTCTGCTGTCTATACGATTTATTATCAAACACAACACTTTAGATAGAAAGTACAGCTTGTGCACAGCCATGGGTCTCATCAATACTGCATTCCCACTTATTATTTATTAGGCAGTACCCACCATGGAGCTCAGACTGGCCTGTAACTTGCAATCTTGCTGCCTCAGCCTCAAATGTTGGGCTTATAGGTATTCATCACCATTAAACTTTAATATTCTGCTTGCTTTAGTATTTTAACAACACATAAACACAAATCTGTTTTCCATTGAGACCATATAGGCAAAGTCAAATTTCATACAGCAAACAGGAGCAGGAATTCTGAACTTGCCCCCAGCTGCTCTCTACTTCTTTTCCTTTGCAAAATAAGTAGCTATGAAGTGACCCAGACTCTAACCGCTAATTCACCACTGCTCCTAAACAGCAAGACCCTCTCACTTTCACTCAGTGATTCTCACAGGCTGACAATCTGTATATAAGAGCTAAAGAAGCCAAGTGGTGGTGGTGCACGCCTTTAATCCCAGCCTTCAGAGTTAGTGTTAAGGCAGGTAGATCTCTGAGTTTGAAGTCAGCCTGGTTGGTCTACAGGTTAGCCAGGGCTACAGAGAGAAGCCTGTCGTGGGAGAAAAAAACAGTAAAGAAATGCTGCCATGTTCACATGCACACATGCATTCCCAGGCAGCATCTCTCTTATCTCCCACCTCCAAGGAGCACAGTAATGCGTATCATGCCCCATAGGTGTAGAGACCTGGGTACAAGCCTTGATCCAGGCTAATCCTTTCTCACCAGTCTTACATAAGTGTCCTAAGACGCTGGAGTACCTTTCCTCTGGGAAGATTTTTCTCAGTGCTCCACTGGTCAGTGATGCCTCTCCAGGCTACCCATGGTCCTGTGTGTATGTCCACCATCACACTGACCCCAGGTTACAGTGTTGAATTCCTTTTCTGTCTTTGACTCTTGTGTATAAAGGGACCAGTTATTTCTTATTCACCTTTGCATTTACAGAGCCTATTCTTAGGACAGAACATGTGACTTGAACATAATTTTCTAGCATTATTTTCAGCTTTGTGTGTATCTCTGTGTGAATTACAAGTAGAAAACAACAAGTGGAAATAAAAATCCAGTAGCTTATTTCACCTTTACAACCAATCTCTGTAATTTCTTGATTTGATGCTACACCAAAGAACTACCTGGGCCAATAATTTATGCAGTTTAGAAGAAACAGATTTACTTTATCTCCGTCCCGAACACTAACAGCCATGAAATCACAGGATTAATAAACATTAAAATAACAGCATGACTATTGAAATAAGTATCTGCATTTGTAATCCTTAATAATCTTAGCAGTGTTCTGTGGTATTCTTAAAAATATTGCTTTGAGCCAAGGCTTAAGAAGTATATCCAATTTTGCACAGGCCAGATGAAGGTACTTGCCACCATGCCTGAAGACCTGTGTTGGATACGCAGGGGGCAGACAGGAGAAGAGACTGATTTGCACAGTTGTTCTTTGACCTCCATGTACATACTACAACCTCTGCATCCCCCACACAAGCAAATGAATAAATGCTAATAAAAAAGATAGAATCCAATTTTAAGGCTCAAAATAGGCATAGGGCGAGGGACATAGCTTGGTTAGTGGAATGTTTGTCTACCATGCATAAAGCCCTGGGTTTGACCCCAGTATCACATAAACTATGGTGGTATTCCTGTAATCCCAGCACTCAGAAGGTATGAGTAGGAGGATCAGAAGTTTAAGGTCATCCTTGGTTACATATCAAGTTCAAGAGGGTATAAAGTGTGTAATATACTTTTAAGAGCCATAAAGCTATAAAAGTTATCATGTCCATCTATCTAGTATCCTGCACAAGAAACAACATGACAGTCACTTTGAAGGTTCGTGTAGGTCCTCCCTTGTCCCCCTCATACCAAACCTCCTGATAGGCACTGACATGGATTTTGTATTAATGATTTTCTTATCTTTATTATTTCCACAATTGTGTACAATGATATATTGTTCAGCAACGTTTAAAACCTACAGAGGCTAAATACGTATGCATACACATACATACCTCAAAATTGTGAAAATTAATCTATTGCAATTCATAGATTTTCTTCACTTTCCAATAGAGCTTTCCTGCATAGTTTGTTATAATTCAGATATTCACGCACTGCTGATGAACACTTGGTTTGTTTCCATTTGGTTCTATCATTCACAACGTTGCTACTAAGTTTTCTATCTCATGATGCTTGGTGGCCACATTTAAGAATTTCATAAGATTGGGACTATTGGCTTGCATGGCTGTGTACATTTCAATTTTGGTAACTACTGCCAACTCATTTGCTCTACAAATTGATTACACTAATTTCCCATCAGCTGCGTGGAAGAGTGCCTGAAACGCCACATTCTCGCCAACCCTTGTCACTGCCAGACACTTCAACATTTGCTAGGCCTGTGGGTAATAAATGGTGCTGTGATTTCAACTTGTGATTTCCTCAGAACCAAAATGCCTGGGATCTTTTTCTTTATTTGTAGGACATTTGTGCTTCTCTGAAATATCTGCTCCCACTGATTTGAGCACTGATAAGAGAAGCCAGTTTAGAAGGCTAGAAACCAGCTGGTAGGGGGGATTATTTTCTCTTCTTGGTTTGCTTTCTTTTCCTCTCCTTCTCTCTCTCCCTCTCTCTTGTGACAGGATTACATGTAGCCCAGGCTATTCTCAAACTCGTTATATAGCTGAGGATGGCTTTGAACATGAGATCCTACTGCCTTCCCAAATCTAGACCTGTGCTACGTAGCTTGGCTCTCTTACTGGTTTACAGCAATTCTATTTTTGTATTTTAAACCTAAGAAAGTTATATTGTATAGTGTCTCCTTTAGGTTTCTCACTGTATTATATTTTTGATGAACAACTTCCTTTAAATATTGACCATCCCAATTTAGTATTCTAGTATCTTCATTTTTGTGTGAACAACTTCCTTTAAATATTGACCATCCCAATTTAGTATTCTAGTATCTTCATTTTTGTACCTTTTATATTTTAAAATTTCCCCTAAGACCATAAAGGTATCTCCCCACAACATTTTATGAAGTTTTGTTATTTAGAGCTGGAGGGACAGCTCAGAAGGAGCAGTAAAGATGCAAGTATGATGATGTGAATTTGATCCCAGAACTGACATAAAATTTGAAGGAGAGAACCAACTCCCAGTTGTAAAAAACCTATGTGTTCTTGTTATCTATATCTAGCCATTTCTTAAAAATAAAGTTTTATGCCCAGCAACCCTGTATTTTAAATATGGTAAAAGAATGTAACACAAAACTTACCATTGTATTATTTATTTGTGTGTGTGTGTGGCTGCACTTATGCCATGGCTTTGATGTGTGTGTATAAGTGTGTGTGTATGTATGCGTGTGTACAATTTGCACAGGTCCCTGCAGAGTCCAGAGGAGGGTGCTGGAGCTTCTGGAGCTGGAGTTACAGGCAGTTTGTGAGATGCCCATCATGAATGCTGGGAATGAACTCAGGTTCTGTGCAGCAGCATGTGCTCTTAACCACTGAGCCATCTCACTAGCACCTTCTGCTCATTTTTCAATTACATATTTGAGGAGCTACCCCTAGGAGACAGGCTTCTCGTGTGTATTTTCCAGCACTCTGTGAAGTGCTTCTTCATGTTACTATTCTTTGCTTGATTATTTAATTTACCCCTGATGTACATCAGTTCATATATATTTTTAGCTTTCTTACCCCAATGCTTTTCTCATTCTAATGATTTATTCAGAAAATGTCTCCAGCTTTCTACACTGTCAGTACCAAGTAGTGACTTTGTTTCCTTCCATTTGAAACATCTTTTCTTTTCCTTGTTTACTGTTTAGGATACTGGGAGTTAGTAAAGTGCTGTACCCTAAGATTTTTCTCCTTTGCATGCTTAAATTTTCAGTGGATTTTGTAAAATTTCACCTAAGTTTTTTGAGCTGATTATATGGATTCAATTCATCTTACCATAAGGATATGTTAAATTATAATGCTAAGTCCCTAATTACTGGAATAGAAAAACAAGTGTGGTCATGATATATCTTTTGTGAACACATTGACTTCTTTCTATGTATAAAAATGGTTTGTCATGTTTCTTTTTTTTTTTTTTTTTTTGATGATTTTCTAACTTGTTGTTATCAATATAATTAAAGCCTGAAGAATAAAGTAGAAACACTTATTAGTTTTTGTAGAATTTTTCCATAATACTGGTACTTTTCATTTATTTGAATGTTTACTCATGCAAAGCCATTCAGGTCAGATTGTTACCTTTGTGGAAAAATATAGTTACTAATTCAGTTTCCTTAGCACCCCACTCCCACCCCACTCAGACTCCTTTTCTTCTTTGAGACAGGCTTTGATGTTTCGGGTAGCCAGCCTCAAACTCTCAATACTCATGCTTCAGCCTTCCCAACTATTTGGGTTTTCCTCTCCATCTGGAATCAGTTTTGGCGATTAATGCTATTTTAGGAATTTGTTCAATGAAGTTTTCAATACCCAAATACATGAAGCTTTTCTTTTTAATTGTCACTAGCTTCTCATGTGAACATAATAGCAAACATAATCTATGTCATATGAACTCTTTTGAGGCTTCCTTTATGTGTTTGCTAGAGATAAAATCAGTAATGGATACATTCAAATTTAGAAAAATAATTTTATTTTATTGTGTATATACACATGTGTGCACACGGGAGGGTACATGTATGTGTGCAAGTGCACCTGCACCTGTATACACACGTGTATGAAGGCTAAAGTACAATCTCCTTAGGAGCTACACCTCCTTTGAGACAATGCCTGGCTTTCACCAATTAGGCTAGAGTGCCTGGCCAGGGAGTCTCAGAAATGCTCCAGGGATTACAAGCATGTTCCACCATACCCTGGGGACTGAACTTAAGCCCTTGTGCTTGCAAACCATGTACTGTTCCAAGTGAGCCATCCACCCAACGCTTATGACTGAATTTTCTACAGTCTTCATTTTTTTCTGCTAAGCCTAACTGTTGCTGAAAAGGGTGTGTTAAGGCTACTTGCTTATGTACTCCTGAATTTTTATTGTGCTCTTAATTAATTTATTGCATATATTTTTTATATATTTAAATCAGACAACAACTTCCAGGAGTTTTTCTCCTTCCACCATGTGAGTTCGGTGTGTAGAACTTTGGTTATCAGGAATGACGACAGGCGCCTTTACCCCTGAGCCACCTTATAGGTCTATGGATTCTAATTTTTAAATCTTTGCTTGTTTGTTTGTTTGAGACTGGGTTTCTCTATGTAGCCTTGGCTGTCCTAGAATTTGCTCTGTAGATCAGGCTAGCTTCTAACTCACAGAATTCTGCCTGTGTTTGCCTGTCAAATGCTGGGATTAACACTGCCCAGCTAATTTTTAAATCTTACAATTAGTTTATTACTAGGTACTAACAGTATAGAATTATTCATTTTTTTATCCTTGGTAAGAAGTCTTTAAAAATTGTGATAAAACATATATCATATAAAATCTACCATTCTAACTTTTCTGATCCTTTGCCTCAAAATCCTAAGATAAATATGATTTTATTAAATGTCTGTTGATTAGTACTTTGCTTGCTATGTCTTTTTTTTAACTCTTAATATTCCAGTTTTCCTATGTATTTTTTTTAAAACTATCTCAGAAACTGCATAGGACCAGAATTCTAGGTTCTGGTTTATTTTTCTCATTTGTTTTCTATCTTTCATTTTTGTAATTTGGAATCAATTCTCTTAGTGGCTGTGTATATATATACATATATATGTATATGTATACACACACATGTATATGTATATATGTATATATATAATGTATATCTATATTTAATATATATGTGCACACACATGTAATACACACACACACACACACACATGTACACACACATATGGGTGAGGGTAACAGCTAATGAGAGCCTTATCTTATACCAGGGACTCCACTGGTGCTTTGTATGGAAAGGCTCATTTAAACCTGGTTCAATCTTGTGAATTAGGTGTTCAGTCTCAACTTATGGGTATAAAATTTTAAATGCTGTATAGAAACAAAAGCCCACAGAACCAGGGATGTCTTATTCTTTTCCAGCTACAACCCAGCCCAACATTATGTTGCTTAGAGAAAGAATATACAGAGAGTAGGAGAGGCAGCCCAGAACAATGTGGCATTCTTCAGAGCAGCTGGAGAGAAAGACACCCATGTTCCAGTGTGGGACATCCAAGTATTGCAATTGAGACAGTCTCCAGCTGAGGGGCAGATGTCAACATGGGGAGTGGGAGGTGACCTGTACCCTGGCTGTTGCTCTGGGCATTCTTGTACCAGAGCTGGGACTTGTTTCCTCTGGTAGCTATGGACCAGGATCTAAGACACTGATTCTTTTTTTATTTTTTTTGTTCTGAGTTCATGTCACCATATTTTCAATGAGCCCCAAGCTAATTCCTCACACAGCACTCTCTTCAGCCAGGGTTCGTGATGACAGGCCCTGACACCTGGGAGGATGACAGTCTACCAGATAAAGCTCAAGATTGGTGCCTTTGAGGCCTTTCCTGTCATTTCACTTCTAATTACCCCCTTTGGAACATGTTCCTGAGCTCCCGGCCATACCATCTGAAAGGACTCAAGCAGAAAAGAAGCCTGCAGTAGAGGGCCCTTGATCCAAGCCCATTAAGTCTTCCAGTAAGTCTGGAATCTTCTATATTTTAACATGAACACTTTATTCAGTAACTTAAAATCCTTTCAACCGAATCATGTTTCGACCAGTTTCATGTAACATCTGTGTGAGCTGCATCTTATTCAAATCCAAGAAAGTCAGTTACTGCTAACATTATCATTGTTATTATTACAACTACTACAATTTGTGAGCTTAAACTCGCCCATGCTTACCAAATCCACTAAATGTACCGTGTCCCAATTCTTCCTCCTGTCGATTTACTTTTCCTCAAAGGATTATTCTTTCTTTGCTCCAACAGTAATGGACTTTGAAAACAACAAATTTACTTTTTCTAACAATATTGTTGTTTGCCCTAAATAGATTAGCCAGGCACAGAATTCGACAATAATCCATTCACTCGTCTCTCTAATTCCCTCCTTTGTCTTTCACTGTTTCCCATCTTTTGTCTGTTCAGTTTCTTGAACCCTCAGTCTTCTTCAGACTGATTTCCCACTAACTTTCATTCCGCCAGCCTCTAACTTGCTGTTTAGCTCCTTCATTGAGCTTATCTTCAATGTTTTTCATTTCCAGGAATCCTACTTGGTCTCCTTTCCCACATTCTCTTGTTTCTTTGTGAGCTGATAGCAAGATGAGGTAGCTTACACCAGTGATCTCACAGTGTAGGAGGGTCACTTAGGAGGATCAGAGGAAAAGGGTTGAGGCCAGCTATCTAAAGTACAACCAATTCACTCCTTCTATCAAACTAAACAATTATTTTTATATTCCAAAGCTTCCTTCTTTAGCATTTTTAACATAACCATCTTCTAAGTTCGTGATCTGTTTACTTTTTTGTGTGTTTTTATTTGCTGTTTCTTCTTCATGAGTTGCTTTGAGAACGGGTTTCCCCTTCAGCAGGGACTGTGCTGTCCGGAAGCCTCTTCGGATCTGAGCTGTTAGACAACACTGCCACAAAGGGATTTTTTGCAGGGAGGAGGCTATGTTCAATAAGAACTGACCCTTGAGTAGTGCTACACAACAGAAAATTAAAGGAAATGTGCTGTTTCTGTATTGCCCAGTGTGGTAGCAACTGGACACTGTGATATTTTTATTGCATGTGAGAAACTCATTTTTAAATTTAAATTTTAACTTAAAGTCAGGTGTGCAATGACTACCATACTGGAATGTTTAGCTAGAGATTCATTTCTCTTGGTTTAATGTATGCTTTACTTTTAATTTAGTTTTCTTTTTAAAGCAGAGTCTTACTATATAACTCTGACCAGCCTGACACTTACTATGTAACCCAGGCTGACCTAGAACTCACAAAGATTCATCTGCCTCTTTCTCCCAAGAGCTAGAATTTAAAGCATGATTATGTAACCTGTTGGTAGAAAGCTGCACTGGATCCTTCAGCTTAGCAAACATTTCCAGCTTCAGGTTTTCAATGCTCCAACTTCTGGGAGCAGACTGTCTCTTTCTAGTTCTCATTTCTTAAGGAGTATGCTCATCTAAACTATTTTCAAGAGGTTGCTGAGGTTCCAGGTTCAGTTCCCAGCACCCACATGGAGGCTCACACAAGCGCACGAGGAAGCACGCCGCAGCAGCACGCACGCACGCACACACGCGCGCAGTCATATATAATATAAAGAAATAAATCTTTCATTTCATAGTTCTTTGTCTTTCAGTCACCTCAGTGAAGCTTGCTCGACACCAGTCCCTGCTGAGTCCTTGGGCTGAGGCTGCCCTTGAGCACTGGCCACGCAGCTCCCGAGGCCCCGCAGTAATGACCTACGCTAGTGAATGCACGTGCCTGCTTTCGGCAGCTTCTTGTTGAATATATACCTTTTTTGCTGAAATGATTCTGGGTCTGTAATATTCTCTGTTTTTAATCATGAAGGAAATTTATTATTAACATAATAATGTTTTACTATTGTGATGGTTTGGGTCCAGATGAATGGAAATATCAAAGTGTCCCTGGATAACCATCAAGGTACTGGGTCTATTTAATCTCCTAAATATCATCTTTAGCAACTTTCTGAGCCTCTTATTAGATGGAACTTGTTACTGCCCCTCCCGCAGGCTTAGGTTCTCTGTTACCCTATGTAACGCACTTGCAGTCATTCTCCCCAGAGCTCAGCTCACATGTTCACTCTTCACCGTCAACACTGTTCATCAGCTTACCACCGAGTGTCTTGTCCTTCTTCTTTTTTTCCACTACATTATTATTGTTGGAGAGGTGGGTTGGGGGTAAGGCAGAGCCTTTCTGTGTATCCTTGGCTGTCCTGGAACTCACTATATGGACCAGGCTGGGCCCTAACTCACAGAGATCCACCTGCCTCTGCCTCCCAAGTGCTGGGATTGAAGGTTACACAGGCCCCAAATTTCTATTTTCCTCCATGTGGGTGCTGAGAACTGAACCTGGAACCTCAGCAACCTCTAGAAAAATAGTTACACAGGTCTACACCTGGCCCTAAATTTCTTCTTTTGATAGTCTAAAGTTTAATTTGGGGGCTGGAGAGATGGTGTAGAGGTTATTAGCATTGGCAGCTCTTCCAGAGGACCCATGTTCAATTCCTACATCCATGTGATGGCTGACAATGTCTGTAAGCTCCAGTTCCAGTGGATCTGATGCCTATTCTAGGCTCCACTGACACCAGACACACACATGCTATACAGTTATACATGTAGACATCTACACACATAAAATAAAAAATAAAATCTTTAAAAGTTTAATTATTTTTAATAGAAAAAATGTGCTCATCTCTCAAAGGACCGAACTATATTTATTATAAAATGTAGTTTTGAGAGGTGGTATGGGCAATGAGTAGAGGTACTTTCACCCAAACAGGCCACCTGAGCTCAGTCCCTGGATCCCACAAGGCGGTAGGAAAGAAATGACTCCTGGGAGTTGTACAGACACACACAGACAGACAAGACAGACACACACACACACACGTTCTTTCAAATGTAGTTTTCTTACTCTATTAATTCTGTTTCTGATATAAATCATGTTAGCCTCTCTGCAGGGCTCTTCCTTATGGGTGATTCTGACCTAAGTACTCAACTGTGCAGCAGAGCTTCCTGCTCAGCCTGTCCCACTCTGTTGTAATGTCTGCCTTCTTGGAACCGAAGCGTAGGAGCTACTCTCAGAGAGCATGCAGGAGGGAATGAAGGTAGATCCTCGTGAGACAGCTCTGTGGTCTCCTAAACAAGGGCCTCCCTCCTCTGCTAGATTCTGCAAGCACTTGGAACACTGCCCTGCTTCTCCAGCCTACGCTCCTTTACTCACTACATCTGCTAGAGACGCTTCCATCACTGTGCACAGTGCCAGAGTCGTTTGTCACTTGTCTGGAGCTCCTTCTACTCCCACTGCAACTATTGCAAGGTGGAAAGTTTCCAGGCGTTGTGCTGCAGCAGCAGCAGCAGCAGCAGCAGCAGCAGCAGCAGCAGCAGCAGCAGCAGCAGCACTTCCCTGCCCCTGCTTTGGACCATGGATTTCATGTGCATAAGGATACCATCTGCTTTTCTAGGACATCTAGCAGTTAAGGTTTGCCCTCCTTTTTCCTGGTTAGTATATTTGCAAATGATTTTTCATATTCTAATGTATCTGGAATCAGATGGAAAGGCTGTAAGGCGTGTTTTGAGTCTACCAGCTCGAAATGGAATCCTTACTTAAAAGTATTCATTTTTTACAGTTTGCTTTTAAAAAGTGAACATTAGAATTGGTGAGCTCTAGTTTCACTCAACTAATAAAGCTGTAATTTTTAACGACTTAAGTCTGAGAGAAATGTAATTCATGTAATTTTTGTTAATCTTCTAAGATTTAAGAGTATTAGCTCTCTGACAAGAAAATATGACTAAAGAATTAAATATAATTGTTTCACATGCAGCTTCTGAAACATGTCTATACAAATTACAAAACCCCTCTATTTACAAAGAAGCCGCTACCGCCCCACTGCTCCCATAGCCAAGGCTCCGGTGGAACAGCAATGGCTCACACTGTTCGGCAATGCCCTTCAGCTTCCTTTTCAGAAAAGAGAGGGTAAAAAACTTTCTGGAAGTCAGCATCCACAGAGACATTCCGAGGTAGCCACATGAGCCATGGCAGCACTCGCTCCCAGGCAGGACACCCCTCGGCTGACAGGACACTGAAGGCTGGGCAGGGGCTGCACTAAATGCAGCCCCCTTAAGGCTGAAGCTTGGGGCCAATGTCCTCCTAACTGAGTTGTCACATCAATGTGACATGAATGAGAAGCTGCAACGATCCCTGCAATGTTCCTGAGTGGAGCCTGGCATTCCACAGCACACAGCAGGTAAGCGCTACCCCCACTATTACAGTACCCGACCGATAACACAACTGTCTGAATCCACAGACAGAATTGCTTTTCTCTGTGAATTTTTTGTTTTTAAGCAAAGAGAATTCAGATTTATTAAGGAAAAGGAAGGCACTCCTATTGCGGGGGGCCTCCAAGGGAGGAACTGGTAGTTCATATTCTCATTTGTTAACTTGTGTTGCTTTATGTGAGAATTTAAGGTACTGCATTAGGAGGATGAATAGCTGATATGTGGGTAAGTAGAGCTTGCTATGCAAGTATGAGGCTCTGAGTTCAATGGGGGAGTGGGGCAGGGAGGCGATAACACAGGAAAATCCATGGAGCCTCCGGCCAGCCAGCCTTGGAGGGGGCATATATCAGTGAGCTCCAGGCTCAGTGAGAGGCACGGTCTCAAGGGAATAAGGACAGAGTGATACAACAGGATACGTGATGTACCTCTCTGGCTCCATGTGGGGGGTTCACACAAGACACAACAAAAGTATTACATCACTTATAAATGAGGATGCAAACCAATAGCAGAGATCATATGTGGTAGGGGTACAAAGTAAGGCCTCATCCGATTACACAATTTTACCACTGAAAATGCACACACAGGGAGCCCAGTCCTAATTGCATTCCCTAGATAACTCTCCACACCACAGAGAAAGATAAAAACGAACCACTAAAGCCATATTGAGAAAAGACAAAACTAGGAACAGGCAGAATGTCCATTAGCAAGGGAGTGAGCAAGATTTGATAGATCCACAGAATTGAATTCTAGATGGCACTGAAAATAACCAGCTCAGGTGGCACATGCTTGTAATCTCAACACGGCCATACCTCATGAGAATGGAGGAAGTTATAAAACCAGCACAGCTGCTCGACAAAGGCCCAGTGAAGCTGAGCGAGCCATTGTGCAGTCTTCCACTTTTGGTCTTCATCTCCACGTGTTGCATCCCTACTGCTAGTCAGTCAGGCTGCAGGACGCCTTTGCCGCCCCCACCCCCACCCCCACCGCGTGCTTGTCTTGCTCCTCCCTTGCCAACTCATTACCTCCTCTGTGGGACCTGGCTACTGCTGCTGGGCCCCAGCAAGAGGGGGTGAGATGGTGCATCTCAGCGTCAAGAGCACTCGTCTGGAAGGCACTTAAGAACTTGGTTTAACGCCTAGCTCCTCTGGGCTGTGGTGGCGCACGCCTTTAATTCCAGCCCTTGGGAGGCAGAGGCAGGTGGATTTCTGAGTTCGAGGCCAGCCTGGTCTACAGAGTGAGTTCCAGGACAGCCAGAACTAGACAGAGAAACCCTGTCTTGAAACATCCCCCCCCCCAAAAAAAAAAAATGCCTAGCTCCCCACACATAAACACCTGCACATACTATATATTCCATACCACTTTTCATAGCTGAACATATAAAGATAGTTCACTGGTAAGACTACCACATAAGATTCCACAGTATTTATATATCATAGTAAAATTTTTTTAAGAAATTATTTTGTGTGTATGCATGTTTTGCCTGCATGTATATCTGTGCACCACACACATGCTGGGTGCATTAAATCCCCTGGGACTGGAGTTGTGGATGGTTGTGAACTGCTACATGGGTACTGGGAATCAAACCTGGGTCCTTTGAAAGAACATCCAGTGCTTCTAATGATGAACTAGCTCTCCAGCCCCCATAGTAATCTTAAGCACTTCACTACTGATTGATACTTTTAATCCCTTTTTCTAGCTACTATATATCATGCTGATGGAATCCTTGTTCAAAAATTCTAGTGTGTTTGTTGCAGATATGGTTTTGGGAGAACTCCTATATGAAAAGTTGCTAGGTCCAAGGTCATACATAGTTTAAGATTTGATCTTCAGACCTAACAATTTACACCCTATACCAGAATCCTGAAAAATCCTTTCTACCCATTGCCAACCCTGGATGTTCCAAATCTCTTACATTCTTCTGCAAGTGGGTTAGACATAACACAAACATTTTAATGGCCATACATCATTTAAAACTGGAACAAGTGAGAAACCCTAGCTTTCCTGATGTTTTTTTAATCAGCACTGAAGTGGTGTGCCAGCTCATTGGTTTTTAAAGGTTGATACCATAACATACTACAGACGAGTGCTCTGACAGGATATATGGACAGATTAACAGACAGTAAGAAAAGATTCTAATAGTGTGATGCATACTCTGAAGTTATTCTGTATGCTACAGGCAAACCACGAAGGGATGACCGTCAGCCTGGGCAATAGAATACAGAGAATTTGGCGAAGAAAAGCTGGGAGGGTGGCAAGAGGGGAGATAAGGGTAGCTAGGACACTAGATTCAAAAACATAAAAGTAAGAAAATACACTATGCCAGACAACTTCAAAGTTTCATACTGTTGTACTGCTGACAGAGAGCAAAAGAAATCAAACTCCCAGACCCAAGACATAACTGTAAAATCTTTCAAAATATCACACTGTGAGGTAAGCTTGTTTTAGAAGGTGCTTCTAGCCAGTGCTGAACAGACAGCTGCCTACTCTCACACGAACTCACAGATTGCACGGTAGAAAAATGAGGCCAAGTGCAACCAGGGCTCTAGGGACTGACAAACTGAAAGGGAGACAGCAGACCACAAGTCCTGAGGAAGAAGGACCACAAGCAGCAGTGAGGTCTGGAAAGCAAGGAAGGTCTCCATGCTTCTCTGCCTGGTCCTGCTCTCCCGTCCTGCACCCTGAACACTAATGAACCAAGTCCAGCGCACAAGGCTCTCTGCCAGCACAGCTGCCCACTGTCTGGCTATCCCTGGCTGCCACGAAACTGTAATAGGTCTAGTAGGGGCAACCTGAGCATTCAGGAGACATCATACAAGCACACCACAAGTCAGAAAGTGAAGACCATGTCTACTGCTTAGCACTGCTCTGACACGGTATCTACCAAACATGTCTGAATGTAAGAAATTTCTGAGCGCCGGGTATTGGTGGTGCACGCCTTTAATCCCAGCACTTGGAAGGCAGAGGCAGGTGGATTTCTGAGTTCGAGGCCAGCCTGGTCTACAGAGTGAGCTCCAGGACAGCCCAGGCTATACAGAGAAACCCTGTCTCGAAAAACAAAAAAACAACAACAACAACAAAAAAAAAAAAAAAAAAAAAGAAAGAGAGAAAAAAGAAATTTCTGAGCACTTGTTTGAAAAAACCAAAACAGACTCCTTGGCCTCAACCCAGAGGCTCTAAGTGAGGATTCCCAGGGGTAGGACCTAGTACTTTGCATATTTAATGAGCAGCCATAGGAATCCTTTTCAGAAAAGGTTAATTAGATATGTAATTATCTTAAAGAAATTCAGCCATTGCTTACTGATAGAAGTAAGTGTGATTACATCCTAGAAGTCCACAAATATTAATGGAAAATTATTAGAAGTGTTTATGAACAGAAGAGCAGGTGAGACCGTGAAATGTAAATGCCATAAAGTCAGTTAATAGGGGCGTCAGAGTTTCCATAAGAAGCATGACCTGGAACTACAGCAAAGCTTTCATGGAGAAGCAAGGACAGAAAAGAGCTCAGGAGAGGACACTGGAGGAGACCGTATCTGCTCTACTGAAAGTGAGCCAAAGGTCTCCTGAAAAAATAACATGTCAGTGTTTTTATAACTGGACACTAAATGAAGATGAATAGACAATGAACTGGACATTAAAAGGAAATTACATAGATAACACTCAGTTACTAATTTACTTGAGAATCTTCCCTAAGTCTGTGTGTATGGATATTCTAAGGCCCCGAGCAGACAGCAGTAATCGCTTTTGGACTGGAGAAAATGTGGAGACAATGAACCGATTCACAAGGCTGGGTCAGGAGGGAATGTGGGTGTTCCCACACATGGCGCAGGGTATATGCTCTCCAGCGTGGCTCTGGTGGCCACCTGTAAGGATCAAAGAAGATCTAACATTGAGGAAAGGGCTGGGGGTGAGTGATGACAGCCAGAGGAAATCGCTCATTTGAAGGGCAGCTTGGTTTGGGCTCCACTTCCCTGCAGGCCTTGCCATCTCTTTCCTCTAAGAGTAAGTGGGCCTCAGTTGGGAGGGAGGTGCTTTATTGTTTTATAATGACACGCCACTCCCTTCTTTGATAAGCACCATCCTTTCAAACAGCTGGGTCCGTTGCAGATGTTCTGCTTTCAAACTCAGCACTTTTGCAGCTGTAAATGGGTTTAAGAATAAACAGTGCTGCCAAATACCACAGTGGAGTTGGGCAATGTTCAGAAATTGACAAAAACAGTATTTAAATCATCCTAGGCTGATAACTGTTGCCAGGATCTCTCTAGCCTCGGATGGTGTTAGAAAGTTCATAGTTCTAAAAGAAGGTTGTTTGCCAATGAAGCAGTCTCATCTCCCTGAGATTATCCATTCTCTTATTTAAGCCCTTCTCCTGTGAATCCTTAGTCTCCAAACGCTCCTACCGGGGCAGACATGAGGTTTCAATTCTCAAGTGTATATATTTAGAATTAGAACTGATGAATCACATGGGAACTCTGTCAACACACTGAAGACTGTATTAGTTACTATTCTACCGCTGTGAAGAGACACCATAACTACGGCAACTTAGAACAAAACGTTGAATCAGGGGCTCGCTTACAGCTTCTGAGGGTTATTAGTCCGTTATCTTCATGATAGAGTATGCTGGCAGCAGGCATGTTTAGTGCTGGAGAAGTAGCTGAGACATTTACATCCTGATCCACAGGCAGCAAGAAAAGAAATCTCCAAGTTCACACCCAGCGACACACTCCAGCAAGGCCACCCTTCCTAATCCTTTGAAAACACTTCCATCAACAGGGGATGAATCATTCAAACATCTGAGCCCATGGTAGCCATCCTCATTCAAACTACCACAAGGACTGTCTTCCAAACATGGCTGCACAATTTTACAATCTCCTCATCAACATATGCCACATCTCTGTCAACACCTGTTACTGTCATTAGTGTTTACTTTAGCCATTCTTGTGAGTATGACATCTCACATGAACTTTGGTTTGATGTTTGTTTGAAGACAAGATCTCAATATGTGCTGGACAGTGGTGGTGCACGCCTTTAATCCCAGCACTTGGGAGGCAGAGGCAGGCGGATTTCTGAGTTTGAGGCCAGCCTGGTCTACACAGTGAGTTCCAGGACAGCTAGGGCTACACAGAAACCCTGTCTCAAAAAAACAAAAACAAAAAACCCCCCAAAAACCCTCACTCTGCAGTCTAAGCTGAGCTTGACCTCAGGATCCTTCCTACTTTCATGAGAGACATGAACCATCATGTTCAACATTTCTTGTTTTTCATTTGTATTTCCCTAATGGTTAATTATATTCAACATGTTTTCATGTGCTTGTTGGCTATTTGCATATTTCTTTGGAAAATAATGCATTAAAATCCCTTCCTCATTATTTTCCTCATATTTATTTTTTGAACCAGAGTCGATGCTGCCTGGCCTTCAACTCGCAATATCTTGTCTCTGTCTCCTAAATTCTGGGATTACAGGCATGTTCCATCACACCTACCCACTGAATTACTTTAAAAGATTATATGTATGTATGTGTGCAGGTACCTTCTGGGGCTAGAAGACGGGTCAGATTCCCCTGGAATGTGGTACTGGGACCTGATCCTCATCCTCTGAAGGACACTTAGGTACTCTTAACTTCTGAGCCATCTCTTTAGCCTGAATTTACTTTAAATTGTAATTTAAAAAGAAACCAAACCCACCATGTTAGTCATGTTCAGGCACACAGGTCAGCACGCTAAGTACACTGTTGTGAAGTGGGCCTGAGAACCTACAGCCATCACACAAGTCCCCTGTCCTCCACACAGCCTCAGGCACTCACCACTCCGCCTCTTCTGCCCGTTTTCATACTGTGGAACTCAGTTTTAATGCAGCAACTGCTGCTGAGTTTTAGACATCTTTTAAATAGTGGTCACAAGTCTCTTCCCAAATGTGTAATTTTCAAATATTTTGTTATCCAGTAGGATAGTTTTTACTTCATTTCATGTGTTTGTTTGAGACAGGGTCTCATTATGTAGCCCTGGCTGTCCTGGAACTATGTAATGACTCTACCTCCTGAATGCTAAGAGTTAAAGGCGTGCACCTAGAGGTCTAACTGTTTCTTATATTCTTTCTTACTTTCTTTTTCTGTTGTTGTTGTTGTTTTGTTTTTCCAGACAGGGTTTCTCTGTGTAGCCCTGGCTGTCCTGCAACTCCCACTCTAGACCAACCTAGCCTTAAAACTCAGAGGTCCACCTGGCTCTGCCTCCCCGAGTGCTGGGAATAAAAGTATGAGCTGCCACTGCCAGGTTTACGGTTTTTACTTTCTTTCTTTCTTTTTTTTTAATTGGAACTTTTATTTACATTTCAGGTGTTTTCCCCTTACCCCCTTTCCCCCTCCCTCCCAGGAACTCCCTATCCCTTCCCCCCTCCTCCTGCTCTATGATGGTGTACCCACACCCACCCTCCCCAGAACCTCACCTCCCCCCCTCGAATACCCCCCCCACGATGTCCAGGGTTTTTACTTTCTTAATGGCAGCATCAATGTGTTTAATTTTAACGAAGTCTAGTCTACCCACTTTTCCTTTGTTGATTGTGCTTTTGGGGTCATATGTTGTCCAACTCAGGGTCAAGAAGAACTATGCTATGCTTCCTGCACAGTGTTTTAGGTCTCACATGTAGGACACTGATCTCTTTAGTGTATGTGGTGTGTGCCGGTGTATAAAGTACACAAAGCACATGCCATGTGTGCACATGAAGAGATCAGAAGACAACACTGGCATCTTTCTCTATCTTTCTCCACCTTATTCCTTGAGACAGGGTCTCATGGAACACAGCGCTCATAATTTTGGGGAAGGTTACAAGTCAGCAAGCCCCATCAATCCTCCAGTCTCGTTCTCATTCCCCCGTGGTGTGGTGGGAGTGGGGGCAGTTAAAGGTATGCATGGCCGTGGTCGTCTGTTTTTGTTTATGTGGGTGCTGAGATCTGAACTCAGTTCCTCATGCTCGCACAGAAAGTACTCCTACTCACTGAGCCATTCCTTGGCATCCTCTGTGGTCTACTTTAAATTAACTTTTATTTTATATATAGGAGTCCACCTCCTTCTTTTGCGTGTGAACATCTAATTGCCACAGCATCCTACTTTGAATACACAGTAAATGGTGTTCTCGTCCCTGTGGGAAGATAAGGAACGAATGTAGCAGTCCACATTCATGTGCTTAACTCTTCCCCACTAATCCATACTGTCCTCTGGCTGCTGCCTGCAGTAAGGTTTGAAATCTGGACGTGTTGGTGCATCGACTTTGTTTGGAAGTCTAAAGGGGTCTCCTGTGTTTCTATACAAATGTTAGATCAGTGGGGTTATCGGCTGGGTGGCTGACCGTGAGTCTGCAGAACAACCTAGAGAGTGGTGCTGTGTGGGCATACCGAGCTCCTGACCCACGAGCCCGGCACGCCTTCCTGCTTCCCTTAGTCTCTCAGTGATATTTTGTGATGTGTTGGAAAGGCTCACTACTTCCTTTGCTAAATTTATTCCTGTTCTGTAGTTCTTGGTTTCCTTTTCTTGTATAATTGTCCTGAGAGGACCTTAAGTATGTTGTTGAACAAAAGTAGCCAAAGTGGACATCCTTGTCATAGTCATAATCTTACAAAGAAAGTGGCCAGCCTTTCACCATCACATGGGATGTGAGCTTATTCTCACTATGGTGTTCACAGGCATCTCTCCTAAGCTGAAGAAGCCCCCTTCAACTCTCCTCACGCATTTCTGGCTTGTTCAGCATCCCAGCTTTTGAGACAGGGACTCACCATAAGGCATAAGCTAGCCTTTAACATGCAAAGGATGACCTTGGACTTCTAATCCTCCTGGCTCTATCACCTAGTACTACACTGCTAGTATTCCAGTCATGGAGATGACTGTTTATTTGGTGCTAGGGACTGAACTCGGGGATTCTTGCATGCTGGGTAAAGACTATGCCACCTGAGCTATAGCCCCAGTCCAGAAATTTTGTCTTTTAATCACTAAAAGGAACTAAATTTTGCCAAATTCTGTTTTCATATTTATTGAGAGAATCGTGTAAGTTTAATACTTTACTCCATTACCTGTTTTTTATACTGATTAATATTGATTTTATTTAATTTTTCATATTGAACCAACTTTGCAATTCTGTACCAATTCTCATTTGGTTATGTTTTATAGGTATTTTGCATCTACTCATAAGAAATGTTAGTCTATTTTTTCCTTTTAATACTTACTTTGAAGTATTCTAGTTTCATCTATTTAGGAAACTTTGTAAATCATTGGTAACAATTCTTTGAATGTCTAATAGAACCCACCAACAAAGTCACTGAGGCCTGGTTGTGGGTCTCAGTCTGTTTGTGTCTCTAGGGTGGGGGCTGGTACCTAGAACGGATTGGGGGCCTGAATCAATGTCAGTAGCTTGCTGATGGCTGTTTCTTGCTGTTTGCCTTCATCCATTCTCTTTTCAGTGCGAGCTCCATGAAGGCACAGAGTTTCAGTTCATCCCAGGAAATGCCCAGCACCTACAACAGTGTCAACTAAGTAATGGATATCCTAGCGAGAATCTGTTGGATATGACAAGTGGGCAAACCTGGAAGCAGAGAGCAAAGGGAGAGCCTGTCTCAAGGCTTTTCTCTCTGTAGGAAGAAAGAATCTGCTGAAAGAAGGAGAAGGTTCCCTAAAAGATCAAGGCCTTCTTCAGCTGATGGCTTCCCAGAAAGGAAAAGCAAGATTGTCCAAGAAATGTAACAGCATTCCAGCGCCAAGAGCCAATTTGGAGTAATGATGAATGTCCTGCAACACTAATCTACCCTATTACATGGCTTGCTTAGAGAAAGTACCTAATTATCCAGGACATTCATTGGCAGAAGGGGTGGAGTTTTTAAATAGTCATATACTAGGACTAAGGAGAGGGATCAATGTCTGCCATGTAAACATAAAGACCTGAGCTTAATATCAAGCACATGTCTACACATGGAATCCCAGAATAAGGAAGGCACATGTATACACATGGAATCCCAGAATAAGGGAGGCAAAGACCATCGGGGGGTCCCCAGTGCTTGCTGCCAGTCAGTCCAGTCTAGTCAGTAAGTTTCAGGATAGTGACTCCACCTCATAAAACAAGTATAGCACCTGAGAAATAACACTCAAGATTGACTCTGGCCTCTATGCACAAGCAAGTATCCACAGGAAGATACACAGATGTACACATGTACACAAAGTCACACACAAAGGAGTTAATGACACATGAATAATGGTCATGTCTAAAATAAATAAGGAGAGAAGTGAAAGTACTGACAAACACCAGACAGACTGGCTAATGAGTCTGAATTGGAGGGAGATTAAAGGATGACTTTAGTGAAATCGGTGGAACGAGTTGGGGACAATAACAGGTTGTCAAAAGAGAGCTGCTATCAGTGACTCGGGAAGCAGCTAGATGGGGCGAGACGTCCAGCATAACTGTGGGTCAGATGTCTGAGGCTCAGTGGAGGAGATTGTCAGAACTGGAGAAGTCAGGAGACTGCACAGCCAGGATTTAACAGGCCTAACTCCACAGACAGTAAAATTACCAGAGAGATAACAATGGATGTAGAACCAATCCCATGGAAGGAAGGGGTGTGAGCAGAAGGTCAGGAGTGAGAGCAGTTAGGAGAAGAGAGCAGCAAGACTGGTGTGTGCATCATGGCAGCACCTTCATGCTTCTAAGACCTTTTTAAAAAAATTAAGAGATACCAGGTATAATGTTCCAGAAGTAATAAATTGAAAAGCATGAAATAGAATAACCAGAATGACTAATGTGAGAAGAATTAGAAACTAACCCTCAACAACACTCATCCTCATACCCACCGCCCTTCACCATGGGAGAACATGAATATGATAGCATAGCCGTCCTTTAGATTACGTAACATTATATGGAAAAAGGGAGTCCACCCAACAGGTAGAGAGGACATCACAGGGATGCACTCCAGTTGGCCTTGGAGGCAGATCTCCACATTGTAAATGGCCTATGTAAGCTTCATCATGGCAAAAGACTGCAAGTACACTAAGAATAGAAAAGCAGTGATCAGGCTGAAGAAATGGCTCAGTGGTTAAGAGCACTGATTGCTCTTCCAGAAGTCCTGGGTTCAATTCCCAGCAACCACATGGTGGCTGACAACCATCTGTAATAGGAACGATGCTCTCTTCTGGTGTGTCTGAAAACAGCTACAGTGTACTTATATACATAAAATAAAATAAATCTTAAAAGAATATTTAATCATGTAAGTTAAAAAGAAAAAAAAGAAAAGCAGGGATCACAGCTGCAAAAAAAAAAAAAAAAAGTATTTTGCCAACAACCATTTAATGGGCAAGACTCCCTGCAAGCCTGAAATCTTCATGGTACTTGAGGTATAGGTGACACCTTATGTCAGCTCAGAGGGGTCTGGAGGTGAGAATCCAGGCACACTCTACCTGGACTTCTGATGAAATCTGTAGTGCCTTTTCATGCAGCAATAGAATGCCTTAGTTTACAGGCGGTACTCCTGGATGTTGCCTGTGGTCTCTGCATAATAGCACCTTTTCCTTCAGTCTCAATGGAGTCCAGATTATAGGATAAGGCACACAGTCATCTTAACAATGATTCACTTGTCTCTTAAATGTACAAAGGGTGAATACAATAGTCAGCAAACCAGCAGGCGCTCAGAGAGAAGTGGGGATCTTCCAGGGTGCCAAGACTCAATTCACACGGAGGAACTTGAAGAGGAGGCAGAGAAGCAGTCTGCTGACTCAGGAGCTGCCTGGCAGGAGTGGGCTGAGAGCACAGCAGCACTGAGCTGGTGCCGTGCCAGGCAGGACACTGCTGGCAGCTTTACTGCACCAACAGTAACACAGGGCAGCAGCCAAGGCAGGCACTGCCTCAGTAGCTTCTGAGTGTACCTAGGCACTAAGTCAAAAAACTGGACTTTGTAGATTTTGTTTTAAACTTCAAGTCTGTGTGTCACGTTCTACTTGTGGGATGCTATTTTATGCATTAAAAACATATAACTAGAGATGGAGAGAGGTTAAGAGCACTTGTTGCTCTTGCAAAGGACCTAGGCTCACAACCATCCATAACTGAAGTTTTAGAGTATCTGACCCCCTGAATCAGTCAGATTGACCTTGGTAAAGAGAACTCCAGAAGTACTCAGCATGCAAATATCGCATACACATATATGCAAGTACACCACTCATACACACCTACAATTTATACAGACACATCTCCATATCCCAGGCTATGTGCATGGTGGCACATGCTTTTAATCCCAGTAGAGCTGGGTCTCTGTGAATTTGAGGACACCTGGTCTACATAGTAAATTCCAGGGCAGCCAGAGCTACATAGTGAGACCCTGTCTCAAAAGATAGGTAGGTAAGTAAGGAGGGACAGAGGGAGGGAGGAAGGTAGATAGAGGAGAGAGAGAGAGAGAGAGAGAGAGAGAGAGAGAGATAGATAGATAATTTCCTATTTGATATTGTACAATATGCAAAGTAGTAACTAAATATGACATAGATCCATTTGAAACTGGAAAAAGAACGGCCGATAAGCACACCTTTTCCCCCCTGGAGAGATTATCAAATTATCTTTTAGAATTTAAAAGGTGCAAGGAGACCGATGCTAGCAGTAGTGCACGGCTTCAATCCCAGCACTCAGGAGCAGAGGTAGGCAGATCTCCGTGAGTTCCAGAACAGCCAGGGCTATACAGAGAAGCCCTTTTTCAAAAGAAAAAGGAAGGAAGAAAGGAAGGAAGGAAAATTAAGATTGCTTCTGATAAATATGACTCCTTATATTAAATAATTTTGTATCATTAATGCTTCAAAATTACATGAGATTATCACTAATATTTTTAAAGCGTTGATTGAAATTTGTTTAACATCCTGTTAAACAAGAACTACTTCCTTATTTATAGATTTTTGAAGGGGATAAGACTGTTCAGAGGTGCAGTCTGCCATCTGCTGGCCAGAAAGGTGAAATTTTCAGGTCACTCCCCTTAGTTATGTAACTGAAGATATTCTACTAAAACCATATCTGTGGTTCAAGAATATTTGCATAAATTCTCCCATCCTTCCCCAACCCCCTCACCATCTGGAATAACTAGGTGGGAATCAGTCAGATTGACCTTGGTAAAGAGAAAACTGGGGTAGGCAGAGATCGGAGTCAAAGACAGGGAGACAGAGGATGACAAGTTGGCTGTGTATTTCTACACCTTGCCTACATCTAACCACAAAGCCTTGGCTGGCCTGAAGCTCACTGTGTAGACTAGGCTTGCCTCTGCCTCTGTAGTGCTGTAAAGGACTCTTTGTAAGTAAAATTCAGCCAAGCAGTGGTGGTGCACACCTTTGATCCCAGCACTCAGGAGGCAGAGGTAGATGGATCTCTGAGTTCAAGGACAGGCAGGTCTACAAAGCAAGTGACTCACTGCAAGTCCACCCTTGCTCCTAGGGTTGAGGTCCAGCCTGGAGGATGTAGCAGAAGGCAAGGGCAGAAGGCTCTGCCTAGTACATCTGCACGAGTTGTTCTCCAGATGCTCTGGCATAATAAAGTCTCCTAAAACATGGGTGCCAAGCATGAGGGGCACACAGCACATGAATAGGGCTGGATTCTAACAAAAATTCCAGCTGTGGTGTCAGTGGACATGGGAATGAAGAAGCTTCCAGGCCTTCAAGCTACACCCATTTCAATCATCCAAGAAAGAGCCCAGAAGACATGGAGTTGAGATAGCCAATCTAATAACAGCAGTTCTCAACCTGGGGATTGCAATCCCTTTGGCAAATCTGTATCTCCAAAATTATTTACATTACAATTCATAACAGTAGCAAAATTACAGTTACAAAGTAGGAACAAAAATAACATTATGGTTGGAGGTCACCTGTATTGAAGGGTCCCAGCACTGAAGGTTGAGATCCACTTGCCTACATCCTGCCCAAATACCTGACACAAAATCAGGAGTATGGCCTGATGAGTATGGTGTTTTGTCACTGAGGTTTCATTTGTAGTGGTTTATTATGCAACAGAGTACTACCAAATACTACAGCACTGCAGCTCTAATGGCAAAGTTATATGGGCATGAACCAAGCCTTTCAGAGGACATGGCCTAAATGACCTAATTCCCTTGTAAGCTAGAATATAAACCTGAGAGTTAGACGTCTTACTTCTAGGTAGAGGGGTGTCTGCCCTCACTCATTCCCCCATCTTAACACAAGGCTCAGTGATGGAGAAAGAAGGCAGCAGCTTATTCCTATCCCTTTATCCCTGGGGTCTGCAGCTTCCACAGCAAGGCCATTCTCTTCTGCTTCCCAGAACCATAAGCATTCAGTATTTACCCCTGCTAGATAGGCTAGCAGGAGTGTGTAGGAGGTGTTCAATTCAAAGGCTACTTTCAATGTGAGTGGTGTGTGTGTGTATGTGTTTGGGGTGGGGAGTGTATGCATGTGTGTATGGTGTATGTGTATCTGTGTGTGTGTGTGTGTGTGTGTGTGTGTGTAGTGTCTGTGGTGTGGGGGGGCTGGTGTGTGTTGTGTGTATGTGGTGTGCTTGTGTGTGTGTATGTTTTGGATATAAAGTGGGACTGATCTAAAAGAGAATGGTTTTCAGAAGTAGAGTCAGAGGCAGGTACAACAGTACAAGCCTTCAATGCCAGCTTGAGGCTAAGGCAGGAGGGTGAGGCTATCCAGGGAAGCCCTGCAGAGAGGTGGGGAGAGTCCTAGACATAAATGTCCACTTCAAGAAATGTCTGCATTTGCTGTCACTCACTCTGTAGATCAGGCTGGCCCCAAACTTAGAGAGACCCACCAGCCTCTGTCTCCTGAGTGCTGGTATTAAAGGCATGTGCCAGTACGCTGGGCTGCCTTTGCTTCTTGAATTGACTTTAATTAGGCTTTTGACCCTACCTTTTGTTCCTATGCCAAATAATCCAAATATTAATAGTATGCATTAATTTACCTTTAAATATATGCATTAAGTATAAGTCTATCTCAGACTCTCTTAAACTATAAATTCATGTCAAGTGGCCTACTCAACCAATCCGAATGGACACAACCTTAATGCAACATGGCTAAAACAGAACCTTTGAGCTAACACTCACTCATGCCTTTAACCACAACATTCTGGAGGGTAGATTCCTGAGTTCCAGGCCAGCCTAGGGCACAGAAAGAGACCCTACCTCAAAAAAACAGAACTGAACATTGGACTAGGCATGCACCCCACAGCCTGCCCTTCTTTGCCCAATGGCAATTCTACCATGAAAGTGGTTTAGGACAGTCTTAGTGTCTCTTAACTCCTCTTTGGTCCCATTATGTAGATTTATAAGTTATCCTAATTTATTCCCTTTTATCATTTCTAGGCTAGAAGATAACTCCCTAGTAAAGTGCTTGTCTGACATATGAGGCCTGGGTTCAAATTCCAGACAGACAGACAGACACACACACACACACACACATCTTTACCACCTCTACTGCTACCATCATATCATATTTTGTTTAATTATAATAATTTTCATTATCAACTTGATTCAATCAATAAGTACCTAGGACATTAATGAGGCGCACCTTTGAGTATGTCTACATTTCCAGAGAGAATTAAATAAGGGGTGGAGGTGGGGGATGGGACAACAACCTACTCTGAATTTGGGCAGCACCATTTCACAGGCCGGAGTCCCTCATTGAATGAACAGGGGGAAAGGAGAATGCTAGTTAAGTAAGTGCATCCCTTTTTCTGTTTTCTAATCTGTCAGATGGAAGCGAGGAGCTTCCTACCACCATTTCCCTGCCATGATGGACTAGATTCCCTGAACCACAAGACAAAATAAAATCCTTGTTCCCATAAGCTGGTCTGTTGGATATTTTGCTACAACAAGGCAAGTAACTAATATAATTAATATAATAATCTTTCACAAATAGTCTCTATGCTTCTCCTTTAATTTTTTACCTCTTACTCAGCATCCAGATTGACCATTTAAAACATGAATGAAATTGTCATGCTACTCCAAGTTCTACCAAGACTCTTCATTTTGCTCAGAAGACCTGACAATGGCTAAAGAGAGCCTGGCTCACGTCCTGGCCTCTTCTGCAGTTCATCCCTGGATCATGCTACTCAGCCTGGCTGGCTCCCTTGCTGCTCTGGGAGTCAGCAGGGCACTCCTGCCCCAGGGCCTTCAGACTGATCACTCCTACATCTTCTTCCAGCAGGCATCAGTCTTTGCTCCTCTCTTTTCAAACAAGGCCTGTAATTTCAGTATTCAATCTCTGACCTCCCCTCACCCCTTGATTTCACAGCTTCCTTTCTTGCAAGTCCTAGACAAACTGGCAGGAGCTCCATCCACTCAAGTACCCAGCCTCCTTTCGTCAAGGCTCTTGCCTCACTAGTTCCTTTGAAGACTTTCCATTAGGCCAGTGGGTATCACAGGAGAGGATAAAGACAATGAGGATGGAGGACGCAGACCTCCTTTAAACCGCCTTGGCTAGAAGGTGACAACCAGTGAAGAAGACCAGCCATGGGAACCTATCTATTGCAAGAAATATGGATTATATAAATGTGCCCAGGTAGGAAGGAAAGCATGGCTTACTAGTGAGCACCATGATCACCAAGTGTCCCAACACACTCAACCCTCCCATAACAGACACAGGAAAGGTCTACCATCCATTTAGTCAATGCATCTAAGACTGTGTATGGGACCGTCTTCCTCTGACCATATGCAACTCCTAGTGATGCAATCTGTGACCTGAAAAGGGATACCTACACTTTCTCCCACTCCCAAGATACAGTGGAGACAGAAACAGGAACTGTGTGTTTGGTCCTTTTCTTTCGTTCTGGTTTCTTTGTTTTAACAAGTTATCATGTAGACCAGACTGGCCTCAAATTCATTTTACTGCCTCTCAGTGCTGGGATTAGAGCTTTGCACCACTACACCTGGCTATAGGTCTTTTCTTACTCCTGTGGCCAAGTGTGCCATGACATGCCCTTCTGAGGATACAGAATATTCATAATGCACTCATCCCTGCCACTTCCTGACATCAGAGTAAGTTCCAGGTTTCTAAAGTGATTGTCTAGCTCAAATAATCAAAGGTCTTTTTAGTCCAGGCTTATGAATTCCCTGCCAGCATGATTCCCTCAGAAACACAGTGGGCCTTTCATCTATTTGTTTCCCCATTAGTACCGTGTGCCAGAAACTACAGTTCTTCCCTGGACCTTATTCTCAAGCCTGAGCTATCTAGAAGCCACATGAAACAAGGTCCCGACTTTGTTCAACAGAATTACTCAACTTTAAGAACTGTCTTCACACAGACTTCACGGACCTCAACTACAAACAGAAGCTCTATAGGCAGCTCTTACTTGTCTATTCAACTGAGTATCTCTACTAGGCTTTGTAAATATTCTCAGCTCTCATCCTTGATAGGGTCGAATAACAGCTTCTTTCTCCATATACTGCCCTAGCTATCAGAACTTTCTCTAATTCCTTTTATCTTTGCTTATAAACCAGCCAATTCTTTCCTAGCTCATCTCTTTCCTGCAGTACCACATTGTTAACAGAGTCACATGATCCTTTCCAACACTTGGCTCAGTTGGTATGAGGCTATTTCCAAGTACCTCTAATGACGAATTTACCATTTTGGTTACAGATATATCACATGATTTGTCTTTCCCCTCCACATCTGACTCATTTGCTCACTGGTATACTTCTGTATGTCAAGCCAACACCACATACTTTTAAGTGTTACTAGTGATCCATTTCTAGTATTAAGTACTATGGGGAAAATGAAAACTTTAATCATTTAACAAAAAAGGTTTTTCTGTTTGTTTGTTCTGGGGTGTGTGTGTGTGTGTGTGTGTGTGTGTGTGTGTGTGTGTTGGAAATTGAACCTACTTGCAAATACCAGGCAAATGTTCTACCACTAAGCTGCATCCCCATCCCTTTTAAATTTTATTTTGATACAGGTTGTTGCTAAGTTACTCAAGGTAACCTTGAATCTTCAATCTCCTGCCTCAGCCTCAACAGTGATAGAAACACAGTTCTAATCAAGCTGCTATCTCAGGCAAATGGGTTGGCATATGCTCCTCTGTACTGACCACCCACGATAGGGGCCAGCTTCCTTCTATTTCATGGCTTAACTTTCCACTGGGTCCTAATGGAATCCTCTGAAGTGAGGAGGCAGAGACAGAGACAGTCTTGTGGAAAGACACACAGCTGTCAGTTCACATTTCACTGGTGAGATGTATTTACATAGTCCCATCCATGTAAAGTTGGAGAAGAGGTGTGGAAAGCAGAGACAGCAGTAAGCCCTAGCAATTGTTTTCATTGTTTCATATAAAACATCTTCAGGAGGGCAGGAACCTTTGAGTGGTTTGTTCCTGGAGGTATGACTGTGCTGATGACATATGCAAGTCCTCAAAATATCTTCTGAATAAATATTGGATATTGTACCATATGGCACATTTTTGGAAAATGAATGCAAATTAAATAGACTGAGGTCTGAAATACTGAATTGCTACTTGTTTTTTTAGATAAAACATTAAATAGAGGCTTTGGAAAAATAAAATAATCTTACAAACACTGAAACACACATGTATCAAATCTACAGTGTAACTTTTTTGACAAACTAGTCAAACAAACTAAAACCTGCTGCTGCAGCAAACATAGACACATTCATTTTAAATACTGGTACAGACACAGTAGAAACCATTCAAAGAACTTACCATTAAACTGGTAACACTGGTTGTTCTATGGCTCAGCAGTAGAGCTTGTGCCTGCTCCACCAAAAAAATTAGGTATCTTTGTTAAGTGGAAATTCCTGTATATTCAGCCTCAACATTCACCCACATCCTTCTCAAAAGGCCAAGGTACTGTGCCTACTCTTAATTTTGAGAACAAGTTACATATAGATAGGCACAGTAACTGTCAATACAGATACGCCACGCCAGGCATGCAATCCATCAAAATGCAGAACTGACCCATTGATGGTATCAGACTTAAAATTATGTAAGCTGATAATGAGGGATTTCTGGAAATCTTAAGTTACTAAAAAAAATAAATAAAACAAATTCACAAGGCAGAAAAAATATAGCAAGATGAAATAAAAATGAGAAATATTTAGAAAGAAAATCTTCACAGGAGTATTGTGAGGCTCAAATAAGAATGGATTCTACACTTGTTTGTTTGGTGGTGGAGGCTAAAGTTTTAACACAGGCTGGGTTGAACTTATGGTAATCCTCCTGTCTCACCCTCCCAAGTACTGGACTTGTAGGCATAAATCACCACATCTAGCTTGCACTTGTCTTATATATCCTATAATTCAGATACAAATTTCAAGAACATATAAAAAGTGCTTCTGTAAACCATACAGCAGTATTCAGTTACTGATTTTCAAATAAACACAAAATCCTCACTTTGGAAAAGGTTCTAAATTGGGTAAATGAGCAAGTTCAAACTACGGGAGTAAGAATCTTTGCTTTCCACACTCCAATGCTGAGAATGAGATTCTCACTGAAGCTCATCAGCAAACCAAAATTGACCAAGCAAAACCTATCTCAGTGAGAGCAAGACTCTAAAAACTACACTGCCAATCAATTAGCATAGTGAGCTATAGTATTTTATCTAAGGTGGGAAAATTAAAATCAAGTTATCTTTACTTAATAGTAAAACAAAAAAAAAAAAAAAAAGAAAAGAAAGAAGATAAAGAGAGAGGAGAGAGAGAAGAGAGAGGGGAGAGAGAGAAGAGAGAGAGAGAGAGAGAGAAAGAAAGAGTTAAAAAATTTTTTTTAATTATCTTAAACCAAAACACCGTACTGGAATGTACAGCCAGAGAGTAGGACATTGAGTGAAACATGGTTTTACAGTTAGCTCTAACTGAAACTCAACCCCAGGAGACTTGTGTCCCTGGCACATCATCACAAATTCTGGCAATACAGTCAAATTGAACAAGGGTCGATACTTTGTGTTTTCTTTTCATTCCTCATTTAACTATTTCCTAGTCATGGTTTATTTACTTTTTCTTGGTTGAATTCTAGGAAAAATAAAGGAGTGAAGAAACTCAGTAATTTAGGCCTTCTAGTATTCCAACAGATACAGGGGTGAGGCCCTATATCCTGAACCATACTTCTGGCCCTGTATGGTCTTCGATGATTTAGTAACGCAAGAGGCCAACAAAAACTAGTAAGTCAAAGACGTGAAGAAAAATACTTAATGAGACTCATATTGTATGATCTATAAACACCCCAGGAAAAGAAGACATCAATCCTTACTGAAATGTTGGCTTTGTTTATTTTGTTTTGAGACAGGGTCTCACTTTGTAGAGTAGGCTGGCCTGGAACTCACAGGACTCTGTCTGCCTCAGCCCCTCAGGACTGGGGTTGAAGGCACACACCACTGTGCTTGGCCGCCACCTAAGTAGTATCTAAAAGCTACTTTTGAAGGCTAGAATACCAATGTGGTTGTGATTATAAAATAGTCTTTCTCCAACCTAAGAGACACACATATAACTCCTGTCTGACATGCTGCTTTCCCTGTGCCATACAGACACAACCAAGCTGTGAGGAAAACTGGCTTGAAGAAAGGGCTCCAAACCCAACTGAAGGCTCAAGGGAATAAACAAGAAAAAACCCTGTGTATAATGTTTCAAATCAGAAGAAACATACTTTTTTACTTTGCAAAGGACCATTTAAATGCAGTTAGCATTTGCACCTCCCAGAAGATTTAAAAGTCTGCTTTTAAAACTCGGTGAGGAGCATCTGCGCTGACATTCATGACACCACATCCTACGGGGCAGGCACCCACAGGACACTCGACCGAGAACTACACATGAGCCAAGTGGAGACTTGAGAGTACATGGGCAAAGACAAGCAGTTAGTTACCCAGGAGGAATGCTCCTTCATCTGGTGCTGGTTGCTGTGAGAGCCACTGGCATGGCCACGCCAAAAGCAGTTCTGGCAGAGCTGATAGTTGTGGCACTGCTGGCATCGGTATCGGAAGCCCATCATGCTCTCGCAGTGACAGTAGGAGCATTCCACAGGATGGAAGACTGGCGGCCAGCGAAAGAGGGGACAGAGAACAACACAGGGTCAGCTAAAGACAGAACAAGATGGAGGAAAACAAAACCTACTGTCACAGCCAAGGTGGAAACAGACAGACCAAAAACGCTAAATTGTCTGATTTCTGACACTGTATTTCTAAGAAATACAAGAGTGTTGGCAAGAGTGCACACTCAGAATCCAAGCCATCACCTGGCACAGCTCCAAAATCAGTACAGTCAACATTTTTAAGGTTTTACGTTAATATTAAATGTCACAGTATAGTAGTAGAATTATCAAGTGTACTCTGGCAATTTAGGTGTGTGACTTTCTTCTAGTCTCTTCTGAGCATGCTCACACAGTGAGGAGGTAAGAGCCAGCCCAGGCAGAACAGTGAGTGGGTCCGTCACTAGGACTGCTTGTGTAAAGTGCATCATAAACCGGTACAATAAATATAACTTCCGCTCAAACAAACAAATACATGCCCCTTTTTTGGCTTGTTCTTTTGTTTCATTTCTTAAATGGGGTCTTATGTCATCCAGGCTGGCTGTGAATACAATATATAGCCAATGCCAGCCAATTTCTAACACTCTATGTCTATCTCCCAAGTCCTGGGATTACAGGTATGTGCTACCATGTGCAGCTTTTAAATAGTAATTTTAATTTATCTTTTAAGTAGTAATTCAAAATACAGGAAAGACACCAAACCAAACAACCCCCCAAACATACTGTAATTTTAGGACTTATTTGCCACTTATAAGTAAGACATATGAACAAGTATCAATGTGATAGACAAATGGCTTTATTTCTAGACATTTCAAAGATTCCATAACATTTCTCTGTCTCTAAGAAGACATAAAATCGCTGAACACATAAGAACATAATCAATAACACGTTCTATACAAAGTGATAGTAAAATATTCTTATGGTTAATAGCACATCATGACAAATGAGACTCCTTCTACTCCTCAAAGCAGATACAAGATGGTTTGTGAAAGCTAATAAAACACTTAGGAGTATAAAAGCATCTGTCCTAAAGAACCAAGAACAGCTTAGTAATTTAACTACGTATGTGCCTATTCAGAAACTCTTATTTAAGAATTTAGCTGCTTTAAAAGTCTAGTCTTTTAGAAAAGTGACCCTGAAACTGAGAATGAAGTGTCCACATTTGAGCAAACGGCATATAGAAGTTTAAAACAAGAAAAAAAAGCTGGATAGAAAAGTGTGAGAGAAAAGTGAGGAGGAGGACTCTGCTCAGCAGCGGCTATGCCTTCTCTCCTCCTGTGGCAGAGAGAGACAGATAAACCTGGAGAGAAAGAAGGCTGCAGAGAAAAGGGTCGGCCTTCCCTTTAACACATTCATACAACCTGAATATGGAAATAAAGAGCAGAAGACACCAAGAGGGTTCTAAGAAGCAAGTATTGTTTCAGTTCAAAGTGAAAACATCTACTTTACAGGCAATCAAACTACTGGGAAAGATCTCAGCAGTATGTTCAAGGTAAAATGGTAAGGAAGGGCCTGGGAAGAAGGCTTGGTGAGTGAAGTGCCCACCCCACAAACAGAAGGACCTGAGTTCAGATCCCTGACATACAGAGAAGCTGAGTGTGGCCAAATGAGCCTACATGTAACCCTAGCACTGGGTGGGAGAGCAGTAGAGAAAGGTAGGTCCCTGGAGCTCGCTGGCCAGCCAATCCAACCAATTGGTAACTTCTGTGTTCACTGAGCACACACACACATACACACACACACACACACAACACACAATCATAGAGGGAAAAAAATGTGTCCATACCACCAGTTTTATTATTTCTCAGAATTCTAAGTGACAAGACTCCCACTTTTGTGATGAAATAAATATTCTTTTTCTCAACACAAAAGCTGCAACTTCAAATGATGGTGTGCCAGCAAATGTCAAGTACAAATTTTCACAATTATAGCTAAAGACACAGCAGTTTTTTCTTCCCTACCACCTGAGGGGTGAAGGGTCAAGCTGTGCTCACCATTCTCAACGTGGGCAAGCCTGTGCATGAGAGGTAGCCAGACAAGGCACTGGGGAGGAGGATCGGCCATCATGGTGTCTAAAAACATATTCAGCATTATCTTCTTCTGTGAAGAGAAGAAAAACAAGTGCACTTTATATCTTTCCAGTGTCTTTAAATATCTAGGTTAATTTAGGATTCTCCCAACCAAGCATGATGAACTGCATGTGAAATTTTACACTTGGGAGGCGAGGCAGGCGGATCTCTGAGTTCGAGGCAGCCTGGTCTACAGAGTGAGTTCCAGCCACCCGGCTACACAGAGAACCTGTCTCGAAAAACCAAAAAAAAAAGAAATTTTACAACAAAATACTTTACATTATCACAATGATGACTACACACATTTTAACATACACACACCACTTGTATCTGAAAATGCATCTCTACGGGCAAGATTCTGCCTCTAAAAACAGCTGTTCAGTATCTTCACCTCCTCCTTTGACCAATCAGAAAAAGGAACATAGATAGCATTTAAATGGCTACTCGTGTCCAACCCAAACCAGACACAGAGCCAGAGGCTCAGTGCCCAGTGTTCTTCCAATCACCATTTCTGCTGTCCTGTGAGAGAGACAGACATCACAACACTACATCACACCATCTACAACAACAGAAACTAAGGGTGGCTGGCTAGGAGCCATATTTCCAGCATTCTCGGCAGTGCCTGGCACACAACTGACACTTGATGAATAACCTCTGAGCAGCTGGAAATGTGGCTTCACATACATACAGGCAAAACACCCATACATGTACAATGACACATTTTAAATAAATGTTGCGATAAATAATAAACAAGGTAAAACACTTATATATCTACGCTCCTTTTCCCGCTAAATTGTACTTTTTCTTTTAACAGACAACTGCCACTGTGTGTAACACTGATATTGTTAAGCTCCACAGAGACAAAGATAGAAGTACAGTTACATGATACAGATTTTGAGCAATATTTCCAATTAAAAAATTGTCTTTTTATTTCTTCTAAGCCACAAAATACCTTTCCATCTCTACAGAGAAAGAGACTGGACACAACACTGAGCAATGCCACAGGACGTCTGCAGTTGTGACATACACCCATGGCACCCACTTCAAACAGCACTCAGAGGAAAGCCAGGAGAGGTGGCTAACACCTACAATTCCAGCACCTGGAAGTCTGAGGCAGAAGGATAACACGTTCCATGTCAGCGTGAGCCACAACAGGAGACCATGTCTCAAATAACAACAAGGGTCAGTAAGATGGCTCTTCAGGGAAAGGGGTTCACCAAACAAGCCAGAGACCTGAGCTTGATCCCAGAACTCACATGAAAGTAAAAGGAGAGAACCACTCCACATGAAAGTCATGGCATGGGCAAGCATGCATGTGTGCACACATGTACACAGAGTAAGAAAAAATAAAAAACAGACTAGAACAGAAACAGAAAGAAGCACACAGGCAATCTGAGACCATGCCCGGCACAGCCATGTCAGATGGGTAGAGGCTGGAGATAGACCTCCATGAGAACCTGCCTAATTGTGTAAGGTCCTGAGATTGATCCCCATGACCAGAAAAAAACAATATTGCACATGAAGATCAGTACAGAAGGAAGAGCAAAGCAAAAAATGACATTCAGAATTTCATTCCTCTTTCTCTCAAGCAAAAAGTGATGACACCAGGGGGCTCAGGACAGTCCACCATGTCATCTGCCCACAGTACTCCTATAACACCAAATACAAGAACATATACTCACTCCTGGTCTTTTGCCAACTACCAGAATTTTGACCCAGAATACATTAACTGGAAATCACTCTAACTGAGGATATCTCTGAGGAAAAAACTAGAAGGGAAACAGAAACGGAAGGTAAAGTAGAGGCAGAGTGGGAGAGAAATGTTGCAGTAAGAACCTAGAAAAAAATGGCTTGCCCTGGAGGGGTGGCGGACTGAGGGTATCAAGATGGGGAAGGAAAAGGCAAAGGCCTGCAAGGGGCATCGGGTCCACAGCCTCCCCACACCACTGCACACACCACACATACTGCAGGCCAGTAAGCAGAGATTATCTTCATTCTACTTAGAATATCATTGCCTGTCAGTCTTGTTCTCTCTTGAGAGTACAACGGGGCTTTCCAGACACAGCATGACACAGTGCAGTTACCTGAAAACAATCCTGAGAGAGTCCTTCCCTTTCAAATATGTACTAGTATAAGGCAAATACAAGTAATATCTTTCATTCAACATTAAACTTTTTGTTTTATACAAGGTCTTCAGTTGTAATCATTTAACAGCTGCCTGATAGGCAAAGCAGAAACAACACATTTATAATTCTCTCTGAGAAAATTCTAGCTATCTGCATTATTGAATATAATCTCATATCTTTTCTTAAAAATGAATTTCTTTTTGTCATACCTTGTTTTTCTTACTCTTGATAGCAACAATTATTACTTTATTTCATTTTCACATCCCTGCATCCTCAGAAATCTAGCCTCTGAAAGAGTATTTAAAAGAGCAAGTAAAATAATTTAGCAATAGATTGTCATTGCTACAATTTCCAACTTTTCTATCATTTCCAATAAGTACTTTGTATTTTCTGTTGTTCAATATGTAAATATTTCCCACCCATAGACTTTATAATTTAAGCAATTTTTGATATTTAGTCTTGAAATGGCATTTTAAAAGTTTTCAGGTGAAAACATTAAAACTGTATTTATTTATTATTGTCATGTGCAACAGCAGAGGAAAGGTCTAGAGAGTTTTCCTTGTCCACCTTTTACATGAATTCTGGGGACTGAACTCAGGTCATTAGGCTAAAGTGGCAAGCACTGCTACCAGCTGAGCCATTTCAATGGCCCCAATAATATTTAAGACTAACGGCAAACTAACTTTTATAACTCTGTAATTGTAAGCATGTTTTATCTGGCAAGAGCAAACAAACATCAACTTGAGTTGTAGGCTAAACGGCAGCATTCCATGACCACTGGCTGCACACAGAATTTATCCATCACAGATTTAGACTTTAAATATCAGAACAATTTGAAAGCTGGGTATGTATCTCAGTACTAGAGTGATGATGCCCTGGGTTCAGCCTTCAATACTGCAGAAACAACACAAAATTGAAAATACGAATAATCTATCATGACACCACTGTATAGGCTAGTATACTTTTAATCACATCTTTTTATCATAGCTGCAAGAAGTATTGTGGTGGCTACTCCTGGTTGTCAACTTGACTAGATCTGGAAGGAACTACAATCCAGAAATGGAGGGCACACCTGTGATCCAGATCTTGAGGCTGGAAGACACAGGCTTTCTGACCTGGATCTTGATGCATAGTGGCCATGAAAAGCTTAGGCCCAGGCAAGGTAGTGCACGCCTTTAATCCTAGGAGACTGAGGCAAGGAGATCTCTGAGTTGAAGGTCAACCTAGGACAAAGCAAGTTCCAGATCCAAGCATGCTAGTACACACCTTTAATCTGGACCACACCTTCTGTTGGAGGCCTACATAAGGACTCTGGAAGAAGAAAGATTCACTCTTCACTTGCTTGCACTTACCTGCTAGCACATCTGTTTAAACCTACTTCTACAGAAAACCAGCTTACACAACTAGCCTTATGGAACTGAGCAACTACTAGATTCTTAGACTTTGAATTACAGCTGACCCATTGTTGGATTAGTTGGACTAGAGACTGTAAGTCATTACAATAAATTCCCATAATATATAGAGATAGTCCATAAGTTCTATGATTCTAGAGAACCTTGATTAATACAAGTATTATTTTAAAATGCTTTAAAAAATCTGAAATGTGGGAGCCAGAGAGACGGCTCAAAAGTTAAGAGCACTGGTTGTTCTTCCAAAAGAGGAGGTTCAGTTCCCAGCACCCACATGGCAGCTCACAGCTGTCTGTAACTCCAGATCCAGAGCTTCTGACACCCTCACACAGACATACTTGCAGGCAAAACACCAATGCACAGAAAGAAAAAATAAATTTAAAAAAAAAGGCCGAAATGCTATATTTTCCTCATTGTGATAATTATTTCATTTGAGAAAAGTAATGGAATGATATGAATTAAAAATGAGGGGGCAAATACAACCATAAGTTTAAATCTGTCAAAACACAAACCAAAAATACTAATTTTCTCATTTATCTATGATTTTAAGTCATTCAAGTATTTAGCAGGCATGGATCATTTTCTAGGCATGGTGTTGCTTATGATTGAATATAAAGTTGGAGTCCCTCCCTCAGGGCACCCCTGAGCTATATGAAACATGCCATGGCAGTACAGGATATTGAAGGATTCAGAGCATCAAAGAGGAAAGGTGTCTTAGCAAGGATCTGAAAGTAGAGCCTTGTTTGCAGGGGAGAAGGCAGCCAGGAAGACTTGTGTTTCACTGGAAGCTAACAAATAAACAAAGACAAGAAATGTGATTGCTTTCACTCACCAAAAATGCAGATTGCTCAAAACAAGAGAAACGCAAATCAAATAACACTCTCATCTACGAGAGTGGCAGAGACCAAGCAGGTCACTGCAAGCAGTACACTGGCAGGGCCTCCAGGGTACAGAAGTGGCTCAGAGGCAGGGTCTGCTCCAGGAATGTCTGTGGAAGAGACAGGCTGAGAGTGGGATGGAGGGTGGATACGCTAGGAACCTTATCAGAGGGCACAAAAAAATTCATAACTTTTTTTTATTTTTGTTTTCCAAAAGAGTGGACACATTTTGAGACAACATCTCTCTCTACAGCTAAAGCTCAGCATATTCAGGCAGCTGGGCCCTGCTGTTCTTCCTGTCTCTGCTTCTGTGTGCTGGGATCATAAGCACATTACAACCAAACCCAGATCTTTCTACATGAGCTCTGGGGATCAAACATGGGCCTTCATGCTTGCAGGGCAAGCCCTTTACCAACTGAGCCATTTCTCCAGCTTAGAGCTGTACTTCAGAAAAATGATTTAATATCAAACTTCCTTATGATTAAAGGACCATAAGACAAGCAGTAGTTCTAACAAACACTGAAAGACAAAGCTTCGTTTTGAAACAGATTTCGTTTCCTAAGGATTTCTTTAGACAAACCACTGAAAGAACAGAACAAGGTCCTTCGTTTTTTGAATAACAGATTTTCCTGTTTTCCATAAAGCATAGAAAACTGTGCAGCAATGGGGTAGGAGTAATGCCCGAGGTGTAGGAGCATGTCTGCTAGACTGCGATACCAGCAAACACCAAGGAAACAGCCCCCAGCCCGCCAACAGCCTCTGGGCAGGAATGCATGGCAAATGCCACTGGACATGTTTCAGCACTTAGCAATAAATTTGTTTCAAAAGAGAAGCGTGGGGAGCCACCTGTCATATCTAAGGATTCATTTAATAAGACATTCTCCTCTGAAGACCCAACTAGAATGAAGCTTCACATCTAGGTCTCTGTAGTTTTTCTCGGTCTAATTAATTCTAGTGAGACAGGTCTCACTACTGTGGCCTTGTTCATAACAAACTCATTCTATACACTTTATTTCATCTGATTTAAAACGCTCTTAAAAGATCACTTCGAAGGTGCATCATTATATATATTTTTCCTACCACTAAGGAAGAAAAATACTTAGCCAATTAAACTAACTCAATGGCTTAATTAACCGCAATCACACGTGAGTCACATCAGGCTCTTAATGAATCTATTCAAAGGATTCAGTAGTTTTTATTACCTTCAAACATACTGCTTGATGTGACTAGGAATGATTTTTGTATTTTGGCCACCATCTGTCCTGGGTAATTTTATATCAACTTGGCACAAGCTAGAGTCATCAGAGAGGAGAAAATCTCAATTGAGACAATGCCTGCATTTTAAGACATTTTCTTATTAGTGATCAATGTAGGAGGGCCCAGTCCATTGTGAATGTTTCCATCCGTGGGCTGGTGGTCCTGAGTTCTACAAGAAAGCAGGCTGAGCAAACCAGTAAGCAGCACCCCTCCATGGCCTCTGCATCAGCTCCTGACTCAGGATCCCTGCCCTGTTTGAGTTTCTGTCCTGACTTTTTCTTAGATGATAAACAGCAATATGGAAGTATAAGTCCAATAAACCCTTTCCTCCCCAATTTGGTTTTTTAGTCATCATAGCAATAGAAACCCTGAAACATAACCAATCTTTGCTAATAAAAAATAAGATACCCTAGTTTCATCTTTTGTTAATTACCTCTTTCAAACAAGATGTTTTAAAAACCTAATTGTTGCTTTGCAAAATAAATGCACTAATTATTCAACTTACTCTCCTGTTCTGTGTTCACATGTTCTATATTTAAAGTAACTTATTAATGCCAGGTCACAGTATATATATGTGTTGTGTGTGTGTATTGTGTGTGTGTGTGTGTGGTGTTGTTATATATACCCCAACCACCAACCCACACACAACACACAAATATATATATTTTTTTTTTTTTTTTTTTGGTTTTTCGAGACAGGGTTTCTCTGTGTAGCCCGGGCTGTCCTGGAACTCACTCTGTAGACCAAGCAGGCCTCGAACTCAGAAATCCACCTGCCTCTGCCTCCCAAGTGCTGGATTAAAGGCGTGCGCCACCACCGCCCGGCCACAGTGTATATTTTTGAGAACACTTCAACATGACATGTGGATCATACCAAGAGTGGATCTAACTCAGTAGAAGTGACAATGTTAAAAGTTGTGGTAAAGTTCTCACAAATACAGGAAATGACAACCTGCCACAACCATTGCCTACTGTCTTAGTTAGGGTTTTACTGCTGTGAACAGACACCATGACCAAGGCAACTCTTATAAAGGACAACATTTAATTGGAGCTGGCTTACAGTTTCAAAGTTCAGTCTGTCATCATCAAGGTGGGAGCAAGGCAACATCTAAGCAGGCACGATGTAGGCAGAGCTGAGAGTTCTACATCTTCATCTGAAGGCTGCTAGTGGAAGACTGACTTCAAGACAGCCCACACCCACAGTGACATACCTATTCCAACAAGGCCACACCTCCTAATAGTGCCACTCCCTGGGCCAAGCATATACAAACCATCACACAAACCTACCCAACAGAAACTAAGATGCTACTGGCCACATGAGATATCTCAACACCAGTGATAATAACATGTGAAGATATGTCTTTTAGGTCAACAAAATATGGCACTCATCCATAAAAAATTACCCAGTTGAAGGGCTGCTGAGAGAAACCATGAAATCCCTTGGTTAAGATGTATACAGTATAACACAAATATGCACATTACACATGCCAGATAATTTTTGCCAAATTTTATTCAATGTCCAGGAAAGCAAGGTAAGAACAACTAGGAAATGTCTCAAGTAGAAAGAAAATTCATCTTGGCATATATTCAGAAAAGACTGGTTGGATAAAGTAGAATCAGACCTTATCTATTGTATATAACTACAATAGATAAAATAGTATTACTACTTTAAAAACTAATCAACAAAAATTCCTCCCCCTTTCCATATCGCCACCTCTTCTATGCTCAAGGAGAGTATGGCACGGTGTCCATAAACATTGGGTACCGTGATGCACGACGTACCTTCTTTCCCTCCACCCTCCCTCCTATGTAACGGGACCCCAGACCACAGCTGACTCCATGGTGGAAGAGCCATTCAGGCTGTAAAACTTAGCACATAGACAGCACCACCTGCCAAAACTAAAACAAAAGCCTAATTCATCAAATCCATATTGTTGGGAACTGATTCTAATTCTTTGTCTTATTTCAGCTCCCAAAAGCCGTGCTTCCAGACCTGAGGGTCCCTGCTCCCCCCGCCCCCAGCTGGCTTTATTGGTAATAAAGAATTGCCTTATAGCCATTGGCTGGACAGGGAGACAGGGCAGGACTTTTAGATTGCCTGGGCAAGGGACCAAGAGGGAAAAGAGGAGACAAAGAATCCATGACAGGAAGCAGAAAGATGAAATTTAAAGGCCCACTGGCATGTAAGGATCCAGGAAAGTGGCCCTTGGAGCTACTTATCCATTGGGTCTGGGGTAGCAAAGATGAAATATAGATTTTTAAACATGTTAACTCAAAAATACCAGTGGGGAGTGTTTGCTAGCTGCAGGGAGGTTTAGAAGTGAGCAGTCATTGAACTAGTCAAGGCATATCAAAATTAGCTGGTGTGTGTGTGTGTGTGTGTGTGTGTGTGCGGTGTGTTTCATTCTCAAATACAGAAAGCTCTTGGACACACAATCCTCTGGGAGCCAAAGTGGTTTAACTAATTCACCACTACACTATATAGTTCTAGAAAAGTCTCAAGACCTTCCTTTTCAGCTTCCATAATTCTGCTTCTGGCTAACTGTTCTTATTAACTGAAGTATGCCAACAAAAACACAGTTTTTGTGCTTAAAAGCTCACCCTAAAAAAGGCTCGGGAATACAATGGGGTCCTGAGCACCCAGTGTTATAGCTGGCCAACTAATAAAGACTTTCTGTTGGCTTAAACCTGTGTCTGAGCAGTCCTCTCTGATGAATACCCCACAATACCTCCCACTCTGCGGTTCATATTGCCCTTCCCACACAGATATCAGATCTAAAGTCTCCCACAGGGTAGACAACTCTTCAAGTTAAAGTCAGCGCCAAAAAAAATAAGTAGTCAAACAAGGGACAAATCTCGCAAAGAGAAAACACAATCTTCCTCTAAAACTTGGGGAGTCTAGAAAATTGGGGGATTTGACATTCATTTTCTGTTTATTTTCAATAAATGTTAAGCCTCTAAACTCAGTTTGTTGGTTTATAATCACTAAGACTCATTTAGACGAGGGGGGGGAATAAAAAAAAAAAAGAATCATTAAGACAAACATTAAGGCTTAAATCCTATACTCTGTTCCTCTTCACGATAAGGAAAAAATTCCTATATGGATCCATCTTATCAAACTTATGAATCCTAATTTCATAACCTAGTACAGCCCAGACCCCTGACCTGTTCTCACTGCAGATGAGTGTTCCTGTATCCATAAATAATCAGTTGATTTTTTTTTTTAATGGTTTTTCAAAACAGGGTTCCTCTGTGTAGCTCTGGTTGGTCTCTAGAGCAAGGCTGGCCTCAAACTCACAGAGATCTGCCTGTCTCTGCCTCCCTAGGTATGTGCCACTACCACTTGGCTTGCTTCCTCCTCGTGTGTGTGTGTGTGTGTGTGTGTGTGTGTGTGTGTGTGTATGTGCGTGTGTGTGTGTGTGTTTGTGTATAAGAGAGAGAGAGAGACAGAGAAGAGAGAGAGAGAGAGAGAGAGAGACAGACAGACAGACAGACAGACAGAAAGAAACAGAGAGAGACAGAAAGAGACAGAGACAGAAATGTCCTTGAACTCACTCTAGACCAGGCAGAAATCTACCTGCCTCTGCCTCCCAAATTCTGAGATTAAAGACATGCACCACCAAGACTGGCCCAGATTAAATTTCTTTAAAACAAAATTCTTTGACATAGCTAAAAATAAATATCAAACTCAAGAAATTAACATTCAGTGGCAGAATACTATTATCTGCTCATAAACTTTGTTCAAATTTTTCCAACTCCCTTTGTAACAGAAAAACAAATGAACAAAAACCCTGGATCATACAGTTTTCAACTCCTTCTAGGCTCTAATCCAGAATGTTTCCTCTGACCTTTACGATTCTAATAATTTTGTGCACAAGTCAACTACATTGCTACACGAATTTGTTAGACTCACATGTGGCTCTGTTGGGGTGCCAAAAACTGGACCCTTGGATGTTTCCACAACATTCCATTCCAGCTGTGAGGTCTCAGGAAGGTCTGGGCAGGGGAGCAGCACATCTCAGCCTGCCCAGTTGTTAAGATTCTCCGATTCCTGCTGACATCACTGCTGGCTGGGCTGAAGTCATGTCCCTGTCTGGTAGGGTCTCCCAACTGTAAAGCTACTCTTTCCTTTGGTAATTAAGAATCTTCTGGGAAGGTACTTTTTTTCTACTAGTTTTAAGCCAGATCTTTTCCCCTGAATTTTCTGTTTCTCATAACTTTCTAAATGCAATATCACAGTTCTTTTATCTATTCTCTACCTGGAGTAACTACTCTTGAGTCTTTCTTTTCTCTCCAGTCTCTGAGACAGAGTCAACTCTCAGGAATATGCTTACACCAGACTCTAGGTAAAAACCAGGAAAAGAAGTCACACTTCGGACTCTGTCACAGGCAGGCTCAGTGTGCCCCTGTTACCCTGCAGGGGCAGATGAACACTGTGCAGAAAGCAGTGACCCACTAGCACTACAGTGTTAGGTAAATATCCTTTACTTAAAATTTAAAGAACATTACTTGACAAAAAGAAGAGAAAAAAAAAAACATACATCAGTCACAACAATGCAAAAAAATCTTTTCTTTAAAGTATTTACATGGCTTTCGTTTTGTTTTGTTGGTACCTTTGGCCTCCTGGCTGCTGCACCTGGTTACTCTCTCCTCTTTCTTCTGCTCCCCCTCTCCCAACATAGCCCAGCTTAGTCTGGTCATGTCCACTCTGGGCTCTCCCAGATGTCCCCACCTCTACCTACACTCTCTTTTTTATCTATAATAAACTTTCTCCTCTACCACAAAAACAAAACCGAAAAACAACAAAAACAAAAACCTTCAAACGTTCCCTTACCTAAGAACAGAGTCCTCAGGTGAACTCCGGCCCCCTCTCCTGCCTTTCCTTAGCACTCTTCCTTTAAAGCTGCTGGGAGAAGCCACCTGAGGATCTGGTACATGGAGGCTCCTTAGCCCCAGGTCCTGTCAATGTCCTTACCTGCTGCGGAAAACAGGTCCGGACTGCGTGCTCTGTGTAACCAAAGGATGGCCCTTCAAAGACAGCTGTCGGGAGCTTCAGGGCTTCCTTCAGAAACTGGTCAAGCTTGCCAAACATCATTAAGCCATTGGAATCTGACATCTGCGAGAAAATGTCTGTAAGAACAAAAGCAAATAAAGCCAAACTATAAGAAAATACCATCTCTTTAAAATTATAAATGGCTCTGTTATTTCTATACCACTAAAATTGCATCATTCACAAGTACCATCAAGTTACAATTTTTAATTAACATTCAAATCATTCTCCTACTTACTAACACTGTGTAGTTACTTGGCTCACAGGGCCCCTCAATCCTATCCATTTAAGATTCTACCTAAATATTAAGTGGAAAAAACATTTGTGTATGTCCACTTACCTTTCTAAAAGGTTTTAAATGGAGGTTGTACACATGAGAGTAGTGCCCACAGAGACCAGGGAAGGGTGATACATCACCTGGAGCTGGAGTTACAGGCAGTGTGTACTCCCTGCTGTAGGAGGGATAATCAAATCCAGGTCTTCTGCAAGAGCAGCAGTGCTCTTAATTGCTGAGCTGTCTCTCCATCCCCCACCTTTCTAAATCTATGGAACTGAAGGATAATTAGCTTTTATTTGTGCAATCTACTGTTCTAAGAAAATTTTGAAACAGCATGTCTTTCTTCCTTACTATCTGTGTTTTTGTCTGCATATATGTCTGTGTGAGGGTGTTACATATTGGAGTTACAGACGGTAAGCTGCCATGTGGTTCTGGGAATTGAAACCAGTTTCTTTGGAAGAGCAGTAGTGCTCTTAACCACTGAGCCATCCAGCCACCTACTGAATCTACTTTTAAACTAGAAAGCATTAACAAAGCAAGTCTTACATTGGTATATAGATCTTTGCATACCAATACAAAATTGAGGTTTATTTTGTTATATGGGTATAGATCTTTGTATATTGATATAAATTATGGTTAAATTTGTTTACACTGATTTAGATCTTTGTATATTGATACAGATATAGGATTATATTTTGTTATAATACACTATGTATATATGTTTTCAATTTTTGTTTAAGGTATTACACCTTGGTGATTCTTAAAATTGCAGTATTAAGTTCCAGTCCTGCTAAAGGATTAAATCCTTTAATCAGACAGTCAATCAAACTTACAGTCATGTCAGATACTAGTTAACTATAGAAATATGCTTCCTAGGTTCACCAGATAGTAAACAGCTAGCAACAAGCAATGTTTGCCAACTCAGATACACTAGATAGACAGATGGTCTTCAAAAACCTCAGGGACCTATAGAATATGGCATTTTAAGATGTTTTATCATTTTAAGTCTTTTTTGACTATGAGACATGTCAGCTCCTGGCTAATTCAAAGAAGATGATGAGCATCAAAGACTCTCCATATGGAGTTTGCTTCAAATACTGCAAACTAGCCATTAGGCAAGACTGCCTTTACTTCAACTGAAGACAGAATGCTGTCCAGAATAGACAAACATGGATACAGAGAGGTCAACTACTGAGCTTGGCCAAGACAAGGTAAACAGGTCTTCATAATTCCTGCTTCACAGAAAAGTCTGTCAGATGTACTGGGATGAAGATGGATGCTCTAATGTTATAGAGACAATTGGACAGGAGGTGGGGTAGGGGACTGTCCAGACAGCCAACAGTCTCTATCATTTTTATAATTTTGGAAGCTGCTTGCCTACACTTCCTGCATACTCAGGTAATATGCATTCCTTCTCAGGTCTCTAATGGTGTTGAAGATTAGATAATTAAAGTCTTAAGTGTAAGTTGTTAGAATTATGAAAATGTTTGAAGGTCTATGCAAGTAATGATGAGAATGATTGAAGTACAGAACTTTGACTCACCAGGATAGAATAGATAGTAGAGAATTATATCAAAAGGTGCCAAATGCAGATAGGACTAGACATTGTGAATGCAAATCTTACCTGATTGCTTCATAATTTTTATTATTGTATATAGTTTATTATTGTAAGAGAAGGAGCTTTTAATGGACTAAAAGGAGGAAATGTAGGCAGGTTATTGTACACTGTAAAGATTGTCCTTGTTTTATTCAAATGCTGTTTCTCTGCCCTCACATCTTGTTGCAATCCAGATGTGGCATTTTAACACTTACTCTAAGTATCTCCTGCCTGAATGTTATATAAACATTGCTCCCCATTTATTCTTTTGACTTGTTAATGAAAACTGATCAGCCAATGGCTATGCAGAGGAGAGAATAGGGCTGGATTTCTGATCCCAGCCAGGGGAGGGAGAAAGAGAGAGGAAGAACTGGCCAGGAGGAAAGGGTCCAGGAGCTCCCACGGGAACACAGCTGGCATACAGCGAGCCAGACTAATACTAAAACGCAAGTATCTCAGGGATGTTGGCTGGGAGGCAGCCAGATCAGCTTAGAGGAATAGAATAGATTATTAACAACTGCTCAGCTACTGTGCCATAAAGCCTATTAAACAAATCATATAGTTTCTATCTCATTTATTTGGAAGCTAGTTGAAATAGATTAAAAAAATATATCAATTTTAAAATTGTACTAACAGGGCCTTTATTTTTAGTACATACACACACACAAACACACACTCTAAAGACAAACTGCTCAGTCTGTATAATGTTTTATATGTATGCATGTTTTATACGCATACAACCCTGTATGCATGTTTTCAGAGCTGGTCACTTGGCACTGGATGACCAATTGGTGTTTTTCTCTGGGGAAGACAATTTCTCCCACTCCCAGCATTCCTTAGTCCTGTAGTTCTCTGTGCAGAGCTGAGGCCATGTGGGCTTTTCCCTGTCCACTCTGGCATATCTATTGGTATGACCATTATTCACCTCATGTTTAGTTGGTCCTGTTGTCAAGACTTTAATGGGTGTAGCTGTTGTAAATTTGATGCCAGCCTGCTTTTCAGCTGCAGCAGCTTGGGCAGCTTACATCATCACCAGCCACTGTGTATTTCACTAATACTAGAGTTGTATGTAGGTGGCATGCAGCCCTCTAAAAGACCCAAGCCACCCCAGATTGTTCTGTCTTGTTCCTTCTATCTCTTGCCAGTATCTATCTCTCTAACTCTCTCTTTTTTTTTTTTTTTTTTTTCCGAGACAGGGTTTCTCTGTGTAGTCCGGGCTGTCCTGAAACTCACTCTGTAGACCAGGCTGGCCTCAAACTCAGAAATCCGCCTGCCTCTGCCTCCCAAGTGCTGGGGTTAAAGGCGTGCGCCACCACCGCCCGGCTCTAACTCTCTTGCACCACTCCCTGTGTGTGTATGTGTGTGTGTGTGTTTCTCTCTCTGTCTCACTGTGTGTCTCTGTATCTTTCTGTCTTTTTCTCTCTGTCTCCCTCACTCCTCCTCTCCTCCCTTGTCCTCACTCTGAGATGGTCTTTTACTTTCTCCACTCCCCCAGTAAATGTCTTGTGCTAGATATACTCTTAGCTGCACACCTTGGACTACAAACTCCTGATCCTCGGGCTCTTAATATCTTGCCACCCCCTTTTCTGCAAAGTTCCTTGACCTTAGGTACAGTAACTGAGCTCCACAACGCTGCATCTTGACTGGTTGTAGTTTTCTATAGTGGTCTTCACATGTTTCCTTGATGAAGGGTAAAGACTACACTTACCTGTGGGGTAAGGACAGACGTTTAGATTGTTGTTAGGGCTGACCTCACCTCCCCCAACCCCTCTCTGCTTCTTATTGTAGACGAAATGTGATCACTGCTTCCTGACTGCAGGCCAGCCTCACACTCCTGCCACCATGCCCTTGCCCCTGTGATGAAGTTTTCCCCTCTAGGACTAAGAGCCAAAACAAACCACTTCCTCCTAACTTGTTTTTGTCAGAATATTCTATTACTGCAACAGGCAAGTAACTAATATGCCGTATAAATGCTTCTATCCCAAGATACTTTGATACGATAAAATCCTGTTTTTAACAGAAAGACTGGCAAAGAAGATGAAAAGGCAACTCTAGCAACACTTCTATTTCTCTGAACAGAGTTCTTGTCTCAGTCATTCCTCTTTTCATCCAGAGTGGGGAGAAAGGAAAGATAACCAGGAGCTCAAAACCAAGTGACAAGGAAACATGACCTCAATTGCTTGCTTAAGGCCTAAAAGTTAGCCAATGGTTAAATTAAATTTTAAATCCATACCTATCTGAATCTGGAGTAAATGGTTATCAAATTATATTCCTTCAAGATATAATTTAGAAGCTGGAGAAATGGCTCAGTGGTTAAGAGCACTGGATGCCTGCTCTTCTAGGGACCCTGAGTTCAATTCCCAGCAACCACATAGAGGCTCATAGGCATCAATAGTGGGAACTGATGCCCTCTTCTGGTGTGCAGTCATACACGCAGACTGAGTATTCAAACAAATAAAGTCACTGACAACTAAACCTTTGAAAAAACGAAAATCAAAAAGTTATAATTTATAATAAGATAAAAATCAACTACTTTAAAATATCAACAGGCAGAACGATATATAGCAACTTCAGAAACATTGGCTAGGTGTGGTAGTTGGGTGTGGTGGTGTTTACCGGTGTCCAACCCTGAGGAGGTAGAGGCAGAAGTTCCATGACTCTGAAGACATCCTGGTCCATATAGCAAGCTCGAGGCCAGTCACAGCTACATAAAAAGACTGTGTTCCTAAAAATCAGAGGGGGAAAAGGAGAGCAGGAGGAGAGAACAAATGAAGGAAGAACTTTAAAATAATCATATTAAAAGAGGCATTGTCACTATGAAACAAGAGCACACACAGGGGATGAGCCGAACCCAGAACACAGTGCTTGCTTCGTCCGCATGAGGTCTAAGGCCCAGCCATAGTATCCTCCCCAAAAGAACCAAAGGTCACAAGAAGGAATGAGCAGGATGCAGTAGAGATCTAATTAGCTAGGATCACAGATAGGGTAGAGGATAGAGTGACAGATGGACAGATGCCAGAAGAGGAGGAAGGAAAGGCAAATGTGTAAGTTCCCCCAGAAGTAGAAAATCTTTGAGATCTTAAATTACATGTGAGAAGATGAAGACACAAAGTAAGACAAGGAGTGGAGACTGTTCAATGACAAATCACTTTCCTATCCTGCATAAGACTTGGGTTCAATTCTCAGCAAAACAAACATACATTAATTACAATTATTACCTCTACCCTATCTGTGATCCTAGCTAATTAGATCTCTACTGCATCCTGCTCATTCCTTCTTGTGACCTTTGGTTCTTTTGGGGAGGATACTATGGCTGGGCCTTAGACCTCATGCGGACGAAGCAAGCACTGTGTTCTGGGTTCGGCTCATCCCATGTGTGTGCTCTTGTTTCATAGTGACAATGCCTCTTTTAATATGTTTATTTTAAGGATTGTCAAGAAGTATTTTAGTGGGGCTGGAGAGATGGCTCAGTGGTTGAGAGCACTGTCTATTCTTCCAGAGGAACGGGGTTCAATTCCCAGAGCCCACACAGCAGCTCACACCTGTCTGTAACTCCAGTTACAGGGCTCTGACACCCTCATACAGACATACATGTAGGCAAAACACCAATGAACATAAAATAAAAATAAATTTTATAGCCGGGCAGTGGTGGCACACGCCTTTAATCCCAGCACTTGGGAGGCAGAGGCAGATGGATTTCTGAGTCCGAGGCCAGCCTGGTCTACAGAGTTCCAGGACAGCCCGGGCTACACAGAGAAACCCTGTCTCGAAAAAACCAAAATAAATAAATAAATAAATAAATTTTATACTAAAAAAAGGAAGTTTCTGGCTTTGTTTGTTGAGACAGGATTTAATAGGTCCTACACTGGTGTAGAACTTACTACATAGTCAAGAACGCCCTTGTACTTATGGTGGTTCTGCCTCTACCTCCCTTGCCGCTCCAGTTTTGGCTTATGTGATGCTAGGGAGTGACCCCACCCCCAAACAGTCCAAAGGAAAGGAATTTAGTATCTAGAGCCTAAAAAAATTGGAACAATGAGATAGAAGCAGGATACAAATGGAATCAAGAGCCACAACCAGACGAAAGAGTCCAAGTGTCTCTCCCTAAGATTCATTGCTATGTGTCCTCCTCTGGTGGTAACTGAGAAGCCAGCACTGAAAGAAACATTCTGACTTGTGCAGAACACTGACATTGGGAAATAAATGTGGTATTTCTGCTATGAAATAAAGTCTGAGAGACAAAAGAGTTGAATTTGATTTTAAAAGTTTAAGTGGAGATGATGTGTTTAAAAGCTACCTCTCAGGATTAGACAGCTAGTAAATGTGACGAGGAGAAGATGGACCAGACCTGCAGCTGCCTGCAGCAAAGCTGTGCGTACCAAAGAGTATGGATTACAGAAGTGGTGGCCAGTGATGGAGAAAGAGATCAAAATCAAGACATTTCAGTGCTAGGAACTGCATGGGATGAAAGAAAAACCTGACTGAAATAAACAAACTGGAGATGGGTACCATCCCTAGTATTCACACTCACTGCATGGGGCCTACCATGTTTGCAAGTGAAGCCTGCCACACATCAGAGCAGGAAGATGGGAGGAACTGGAGTCTGATGATACCCACAGGTCATGGGGTCAACTTTGAACTCAGCAGCTCTGGACTTATTTTAGCATGAGGAATATAAAGCCCAATATATTTAAGTCACTTGTTAATCAAGTTTTCTATTACTACTAAATGTATTCACATAGATTTACACAATCAAAATTGTCTTATTCCAATAAGACAATGAGTAACTCATGGCGACTAGAGAGACTTTGGCTGCCATGTATGTACAGGTATGCAGTATCATGATCACAAACACACCAAGTCTAAATCTAATTCATTTAAAAGCACAAAGAGAAAAATAACACACAAAGAGAATCACATGACTAGCTGCACTCACAGAAATGTATTATTTTCAATCCACTCACTTTCTATGTCATGTTGAATGAGCTCAAAGTAGTAATTTTCTAATCATGAAAATGGCACAGACTACAAAAAGGTGGGGGGGAACATATTTGTTTGTTTTAAGAAAAGCACAGCTAGATCCAGAAACTGAAGGTATAATGAAGTAACTCATTACTTCTTGAGTTACTGGTTTAACTAGTGGGGTTTTTTTGTTTAGTTTTGTTTTTTTTAAATAGGCTTCCCGTATCTGCAGAAAAGTGGTGCAAAACTAAGCTAATCTCAAATGAAGCATAACAAGTAATGAATCTAAGTAAGCGTGACTTACTACTTGCATATAACGAAGCCTAAAGAAGTAAATAAAATTCAATAAAACACCAAGAACACGGGCTTGGTGGTAATGGAGGGCGTGTAACAGGTGTGAGACCACAGGTTCCATTCTTAGCACTGAAAGAAAAAATGTATTAGTTCTCTAATTAAAACCCTATCCCTTTTTGGTATACAGGATGAATTTTCTATTTATACAGCTCTGAAAGAAAGTATGCGAGTTCCCCAACAGTTGCTCCTAGCTGAAAGATAAAGGTGGGGGGGGTGGGGGGGAGTAGGCTTTATCCCTTGTGGAAAACCCACAACCGAGCCCTCCAACATACATGTCTCATGCAGTTTCTAAAATACTTCTTCCTTTGTGTAACAGGCACAATACTACTGACCTAGCAGCACAACATTTGACTTTTGTTCCTAGTGATAACAGCCCTCTTTCTACTGACTGCTTCCATCTGCCTGTGTCTCCTCCTTTCGTCCTCTTGAAACCCATGACAGGCTTCTGCAAGGTGACAGGACTGTTCAGACTAAAGAGACAAGTCTATTAATGGACAGACATTTTCCTTTTACATGAATGTTCCCTGGCAAAGGTGACTCCCAACTCCAACCATCGCTCAGTCAACTGGGTGACTTACCCAGGAAAGCCATGTTGATAAGCACACACTAAGTACAAGGCACACTGCATTCTCAAACTGGTTAAAATTGCATGTCGCTGATGAAGTCAGGAGAAACAGGCTCATCTGAAGCAAAGCTGATCCAGCTACACCCACCTTACAAAGAGTTCTTGGCTTCTGTGATGGCTGTTCTTGGCTGTCAACTTAACTACATCTGGAATTAACTAAAACCCAAGGGACTGGATTTTTTTTTTCTTAATTAAAGCATTTGAAATGGGAAGACTTAATCCCAGCACTTGGGAGGCAGAGGCAGGCGGATTTCTGAGTTCGAGGCCAGCCTGGTCTACCAAGTGAGTTCCAGGACAGCCAGGGCTATACAGAGAAACCCTGTCTCGAAAAAACCAAAAAAAAAAAAAAAAAAAAGAAATGGGAAGACTTGTTTTTAATCTGGATCTTCTGAGGTGGGATGGTCCATCTGGGTCACACCTTCTTGTGGTAGCCTATAAAAAGGATGGCAGAAGGAAGCTTCCACTCTATGCCCGCTTTCTGCTCTTTCTGCTCTAGGTCAGGCAAATCCACACCTCTGGCATTAGAGCCTTCTTCTTTGGAATTCTGTCGTATACTGAAAACCAGCTGGGACAAACAGCCTCATAGACTGAACAACTACTGGATTCTAGGATGTTCTGTTGGTAGGTAGCCATTGTTAGGCTAGCTGGACCAGCCTGTAAGCCATTCTAATAAATCCCCAAGACAGACAGACAGACATTTATTTGTGTGTGTCTGTGTTCTGTTCCTCTAGAGAAGACTGACCAATACAGCTTCTCTTAGTTTTTGCTTTTCATTTTTTTATAGTTCATAAAATGCAGATACAGAGAACATTTCTTTCTTGCTTCCAGTTCTAAAACATTCCAGTTATTCCAGAAATCCTAAACACGGGCATCACTGATGCAGATTAAAAGAGAAGTCAAGAGCTGGCTAGCAGCCACCATGAGGGTGAGGATGGAGTGACAGGTGATTAAGACCCAGGAGAAGGAAGAAGACTTTTGAACAGGGAAACTGTTGAACTGAAGCCAGAGGCCTCTCTGCCACCTGTTAATGAAACACCAGAAGCAAGCAACTGAAACAACGGGTAGAAAAGTCACTTCTGAGCAATCAGAGCAGAAAGAATCTCAGGTTAACTTTTCTCTACTCAAAATGCAGTCTTTCAGAGACATGTATAAGATGCATACACTTGCACTGCTGAAACCCATTGTGCTCAACAGGGAAAACTGCTGTTAGCATCTTGGTATATTTAAACTGTCTAAGATTGAGGTGGGAGCATCCAGAAGCCAAAGAGCTCTAGCCTTCGTTATATTACTATGAGCTCAAAAAATGGGAATAAAGAAAGAAGTATCAGGTGTGTGTGTCTGTAACTTGAGGTACATCTGACTATTCTCCCACAAGTCCACTGAATAGGTAAAAGCACTTTTACAGTTTTCTCTATACATCTGTTACTCTATTTAACACTAGCTTATAAATAAAATTTAAAGTAAACATATAAATAATAACTATATAAAGTAAACGAATCATTTGCCACTTTTAGTGCTACTAGAAGGGGTTTAAATTAGTACCATCAAGTATGAACTTAGCAGGTGTGGCTTCAGCCTGCAGTGGCTGCTCCACTCGGGGCTGCTGATATTGAGTTTTGATCATATTTTAACTAAAGTCAATGCTCTGATTACTAGTCATTGGCATTTAGAATCCTACGTAAATTATCTTCCAATCCAGAAATACAATCCTAAGGACCATGAAAAGGGACATTCCTGCAAATATCTTTTTTTTTTTTTTTTTTTTTTTTTTTGAGACAAGGTTTCTCTGTGTAGCCCTGGCTGTCCTGGAACTCACTCTGTAGACCAGGCTGGCCTCGAACTCAGGAATCTACCTGCCTTTGCCTCCCAAGTGCTGGAATTAAAGGCATGAGCCACCACTGCCCAGCTTCCTGCAAATGTCTTATAGTTAGAAATACTCAAAGCATTTCTGAAAAATCTTAACACATTTCACAGCCAAAACACAAATGTTTGTTAGGTTATTTAAAATACCATTTTGATATTTAAAAAAAATCAAATTTAAGAGGTGAAAGGGTGGACTGGAGACATCAGCAGTTAAAACCATTTGCTTTCTACAAATGGTTTTATCAAAAGGTGTGGTCTACACAGTAGAGCTTAATATGGTGGGACCTTTATTACAGGAAACAGAATGCAGTCAGAAGGAAGAGGTTGGAGCACACGTGGAAACTAAACCCACAAACAGGAGAAGAAAATAAAGTACACTGAGTGAATGCTACCAGGCAGTGTCATCCCTCTGTTGCCTATGCCACTACTCAGCCACCTCAACCAAAGAGCACATCCAAGAAGGGGGCACCCAGGTGGAAAGACTCTCACGGCAGCCAAAACCGACTATACAAATATGGGTTTCTGGTTTTCTCCCATAATAACTGCTTAAGTAGAATATTACATTGGCAATGTTTCTCTGCCCATAGCATACAAAAACAAGCAAGTTGGAAGCCAAGAGAGATCTCCAAAGATAGAGTACCTCTAACACCATCCAATTAGCCAGTGACAAAGGACACACAGCCAAACAATAGAACCAATATAGGAGCACAGTATAGCAGACCCTGAACAACACAGATTGCAAATGCTAAGGGTCACTTATATAGTTTTCTTATTCTTTCTTTTTTTTATCCTTTTTATGGAGATTTTTTTAAAAGAAGTAATATGGATGTAATTATGTTTCATTCAAACATAAAAAGCTAGAATTCCGTCTTTTTAAATGATCTTGCTATCTGTGTGTGTGCATCCGGAACTCGCAGGAACTGGTCATCTCCTCCCACTGTGTGGGTTCTGGGGCCCTATTAGGCTTCCAACAAGTACTTTAATCTCCTGAGTCATCTACCCCGGCTACAACACACATAATTTCAACACTTCATTAAAACCCACAGCCTTGCTTTCATTTCTCTGAAATGTGGCACCTGAGACCCTGGGTGTGTCTCTTCTGTGACAGAATTAGCACAGTGGAGAAAAGGAGTAGCTTAAAACTGGGCGGTAAGTCTGGCATGGGGTGCCCATCTTTAATCCCAGCACTGGGAAGACAGTGGCCTGTAGGATCTCTGAGAATTCAAGGACAGCCTGGTCTACAGAGTTCCAGGATAGACAAGGCTACACACAGAAACTCTGCCTCAGGAAAAGAAAACAAAACAGAACAAATAAACCTAGGCTCTAACTATTAGATGAGTACCCCACTGCCTCCCTCTGTAGAGGGAAAGTGCTGCCTAAACTGAGAGCTGGGTAAGACCACACGCAGCAAAATTAAATAGTTATAAATTCCATCTTCTCAGACGTGAGCTAGTCTCCTTCTAATACTATTTACTGAATAGTAAATGCAGAAATGGCAGTCCAAAGAAAAGGGGAAAAAAAATCAGAAAAAACAAAGCAAACAACAGCAACAGAAGGAAAATCACTGGCAGAGGACAGAGGACAGGCGGGAGGGAGACCAGGCTGTCGATTTCTGACTACTGAGGAAGAGTTTGATGCCAGCAAACATCACCTGGTGAAGAATGGAGTTAGTAAGAAGGCTAAACTTGACCAAGACTAGTAAAAGTAATTAAACTTATTTTTTAACTAAAAATACAGTTATTTCCAATCACATTTCTACTGATATATAAGGCATTTTAAAGGATTTTTTTAAATGTTAATACCATTATTCTGAACTTCAGTTTTCTCACTTTAAAAAAACAGTAACAAGAAGAGAAGCTAGCTTGTCCATCTGAGCAGCACGTGGCACAACTCATGTCCTTGGAGTCAACTACTACAATGTAGCCTCATCCAGAGTTCTGTAAACATCCATTCACTTAAAATAGTTTAAACATCCTAATTTGAAAATAAAACTTTCAAATAATATGAAAATACTTACATCTCAATTTGTCCAGCATTTTTCCACCACACATGGTTGCTAACATAGCTTTAACTGAAAATACGGTCAACTTGCCTCGGCCCTCACTGCAAAACAAATAATAGAAATAATTGCTATCTGAAACTACAAAAGTAACCAAATGTGTCTCTAAAACTGAACAATTGATAAACTGATTCTCACCCTTAAATACTTTAATTTTACCACATTCATAAACTGCACTTTTCATCCTTTGAATACAACTTTAAAAATATGCCTCAACATCAGGATAACAGCAGTTTATCATCACACAGTAAATATCACGTGCACACTGCTATGGAGATTTCATAGAATGTTCATCTTTGTTTTTCTTGCAACAGTCTTTATGCAACGATGTTAAATATTTATTCTGAGAAGCCCAACCACATCTGTCTCACCGTACACCACTGTGAGGGGAAGGGTAACACTGGAAAGATAAGAGGAAGACATGATCATGCTGTGCACCTGCAGCAGAGAAGGGTGGGCAGCACTAGTGTGTCATCTCTTCAGTCACACCTGCTGTCACTGCAGAGAACTTCACTAGCAGCCTAAAGTCATCATGTGAAGGCTAGCAGTAGGTCTTTTGCAGTAATCTTTTTTTTTTTTTAATTTTATTTTTTTAAGATTTATTTATTTTATGTAACTGTCTTCAGACACACCAGAAGACAACATGAGATCCCATTACAGATGGTTGTAAGCCACCATGTGGTTGCTGGAAATTGAACTCGGGACCTCTGGAAGAACAGTCAGTGCTCTTTACCCCTGAGCCATCTCTCCAGCCCAGTGGTAATCTTATAAAGTCTGTAATCACAAAGTTTTACTGTAACTTAGAACAAAAACAACTCTGCAGTGAAAGAGATTATCATATTAGTCTTGAAAAGGCAAACAAGCCGGCGGTGGTGGCACACGCCTTTAATCCCAGCATTTGGGAGGCAGAGGCAGGTGGATTTCTGAGTTTCTGAGGTCTACAGAGTGAGTTCCAGGACAGCCCGGGCTACACAGAGAAACCCTGTCTCGGAAAAAAAAAAAAAAAAAAAAAAAAACAGAAAAGGCAAACACCCTGTTACATTCACAGAGTCCAAAGAATGTTTCCCAGGCTGGGGATACAGCTTAATGTAGAGTAAATTCATGCCTGAGGTAGTCCTGGATTCAATCTTGAGTACTAGAAAAACAAAAGAAAACACAATGCTTCCCATTTGCCGACCTTCCTTGCATTTGAAAAGATCACATCTGGAAAGAAGAACATGGTCTACAAGAGTTTTTTATTATAGCTAAGTTTTTAACTATGACGTCTCAGTGATTATTCACAAAACAAGAAACCTCGTAAGTAACTAAAATGAGGAAGGGGTTTACAAATATATAATTCTTCAGAAATAAAGACAACATTCTATATGTAAGGCAATATGGGTCTGGAATGATGGGAAATATTCCTTCGTCAAACAGCCATTTCATTATACAAGAAAAATCAGTGTCTAAGGAATCTTTAGTTGAGTCTAAAAAGTATACTCTGTTTTTACATTTTTACATGAGGTTTTCTATCCCTCCATGATTTAGAACTCATTATGATACCCAGGCTGGCTTTGAACTCAGAGCAATCCTCCTATTTTAGTCTCCCAAATGTTGGCACAACGAGGTGGTTGGATGCAGTGTGCAGGCAAAGCATAGGCCTTACAAGAGAATGTCCTCCCCAGCACAGGCACGCCTACAGACCTCAAAGTGATTACTAATAGTAGTTCTGATGGGATAGAAAAACAAGTATTATTGGACGCCCCACTGTGGTGGAAATCGTGGGGGGGGAGGTGGGAGTGTGAGGGTGGATGAGGACAAATCCTCACAGAAGGAGGAGGAGGGGGGATGGGATAGGGGGCTCCTGGGTAGGGGGGAAAGGGGAAAAGGGATTATATCTGAAATATAAATAAAATATCCAATAAAAAAAAAAATAAGTCTTCACGTGTCTGGTGTTACCCAGACAAGACAAGCAGGGGAGGTGGTGTAGAAATGCAATTTTTTTTATGTCAACTGGACTCTTAACAAAAGAAACAAATACACACAAGAGTTTGGGGGGCGAGATGCAGGGAGATAAAACCTTTTCATTTTCAGCCAGGTAGTGATTCCACACACCTTTATTCAGGAGACAGAGGAAGGACTATCTCTGTGAGTTCAAAGCCAGCCTGGTCTACAGATCTAGTTCCAGTACAGACAGTGCTACACAAGAAACCCTTTCTTGAAAATCAAAAAACCAGACAAAAAACAAAACACCTGCTCCATTTTTTCCCAAGGAACCCCCATATTCACGAATGGTAGAAGGATTGCTAACGACAACACCTACATATGTCATTGAACATGGGGAAGTCACAGTACTAGAAAGTATTCTGCATACTACTGGAGAAGAAAACTAAACACCAACCCAGCTACAAAACCTTCGATCCACAATGGTGACCTATCTCCATGAAATACTGGTACAATAGAGGCACAACAGTTGTGGAAGTAACCAACCACTGTCCAGTTGGATTTCAGGTGCATACCATGAGATGGAAGCCCTTTCCAACATTGCTCTCAGTGGCCAGGAACCTGAAACTAGACAGGGCCTGAACCTAGGGGAAATGAACTACTACTGTTCTGCTAAAGGAACATGGCAATAAAGTGACTCCTAACAACATTCTGCAATTTTGGATATATTTATGGGTATAAATTAGTGTCTCACTCAGAGTCAGCATCAGAGAAGCTTCCTCCCGCATGAAATGGGCACTAATAACAGAAACTCACAACTGGACAAAGTGCAGAGTGACAGACCTCAGAACACAGTCCTAAGTGAGATGCCTTCATCAAATCAGGGCTCCACTCGTGGCTCAGGAATCATATGGAAGACGAGGCAGACGGACTGTACAAGCCAGAGGGGGTGGAAGACACTGAAGAAACAGTGCCTTCCAGACACAACAGGACCGACATGCACATGACCTTACAAACTGTGGCAGCATGCATAGGTCCAAGCCAGACAAAGTCCCAGCATTGAGAGCAAACGTGGACACAAGCCCTGATACCTAATCCAGACGCTAGCTCCAATGACAACCACGTTCAAAATAAAGATTAGTTTTCTCCAACGGTGTCTCAGGGTACAGAAAGCCACACTTAAGGGAGGCCCCATGCACAAAATCAACTCAGCAGCATTTTTGGAGATATTTTGTCTCATAATGCCTTGTCTGGTCATTTTTACCATACTTATCCTTTGCTTACTTATCATGATATCTAATTTTGTACTTTATGATGTGTGTGTGTGTGTGTGTGTGTGTGGTGTTGGTGAGAGAGAGAGAGAGAGAGAGAGAGAGAGAGAGAGAGAGAGACGAGATAGTATTCATTTTTCATGCTTTCTCTTTTTTTTCTTTTCTTTTTTTCTGTGTCTACTTGCTTTGTGGCTTTGTTTTGTTTTTTTTTTTTTAACTTATTTTTTATTTCAAAGCATTGATTTATTTTTGTTTTGTTTTTTCAAGACAGGGTTTCTCTGTATAGCCCTGGCTGTCCTGGACCTCACTCTGTAGACCAGGCTGGGCTCAAACTCAGAAATCCGCCTGCCTCTGCCTCCCAAGTGCTGGGATTAAAGGTGTGCGCCACCACCGCCCGGCTTTTATTTATTTATTTATTTACTTATTTATTTTTAGCAGTGATGTTTTACCTTCATATATATCTATGTGAGGTTTTGCATCTCCTGGAAGTTATAGACAGTTTTGAGCTGCCATGTGGATGCTGGGAATTGAACCTGGGTCCTCTGGAATATAGTCTGTGCTCTTAGTCACTGTGCCATCTCTCCAGCCCTATTTGCTTTGTTTTATTCTCATGTTTTTTGTCTTTTTTTTTAAATTGGCTTGCTTGTTTTCTAAAGAGAGAGAAAATGTGTCTGAAATTATTGTAGTGATAAGTTTATCACAATTTCATGCCTGAAATAGCAGTTACACAGGTGGGGAAGATTTTGGAGTAGACAGGGAGGGGAAACTGGGATCAGAATATACTGCATAAAAAAGCTATCTTCAGTAAAAAAAAAAATAATAATTTTAAAAAACTGTTGGGTGATGGTAGTATATGCTTTTAATCCTAGCATTTGGGAGGCTGAAGCAGGTAGGTCTCTGTGAGTTTGAGGCCACCCTGGTCTACAGAGTTCCGGGACACCCAGCACTACACAGAGAAGCTTTGTCTCAGAAAACAAAACAAACAAACACCCTGTAATGACTTGAAGCATGCACACTCACTGTCACTTGCTGCTCATCTTCAATTGCAAAGAACTAGAAATTGTCTAATGTCCATGAACAGAAGGCTGACTGGATTAGCATTAGCAAAGTAGGAAGAAAAGAATTATGGCAGATGAGGAATTAGTGCTAAGGGCTGAGGTGCACTAAAAAAGTAGGATGCTTGCCTAGTGTGAACTCGTGTCCTGGGTGGCACACTCTGTGATCTCAGCACTCACGAGGGGGAGATAGGTGTTAAGGCCATTAAAAAGAAATAAATCCAAGAGAAACAATATTCAAAGCAGATAGCAAAACCAGATTGGTAACACATACCTAAAATTTCATCTACAGAGAGACTTTGAGGCAGTAAGTTTGCCACCCTGAATGTAGCAAGAATCTGTCTCAAAATAAAATTAAAGAAGGGCTGGAGATGTAACTCAGTGGTAGAACAATGGCCTCGTAATTCCGAGATTAAAGAAGGGCTGAGAGCAATGCACAGGAAGGATAAAATGAGTGACAGAGTACTATCTAGAAATATGTATAAAAAGGAGAGAGAAAGGAGAACCAGACACAGATGGTTCAGTGGTTAAGAGCACTGGCGGCTGATCTCCGAGAGAATCTGGTTTTGATTTCCAGCACCCACATGGTGGTTAACAACCATTTGCAACTCCATTTCCAGGGAATCTGAGGACACTGCACACATGTGATACACAGATACACATGCAAGCAAAGTACCCATACACATAAAATAAGCTTTTAAAAAGAGAAAAGCTGTGTTTCCACATACGTACTATACACGCAGAAGGGATCTGTAAAACGATATTGAAAACAGCAGCTTGACCACACAACCGGAGGAAGCAAACAGGAGAGGTTGATCACTTCTCACTGGCAAAAAAGGTTCTCAAGCCAACTACCCAAGCATCCAACTTATGACTACAGAAAACAAACAAACAAAAACAAACCCAGCAAACTAAACTCTAAACAAGAAAATAGAAAATGAACATGAATAAAAGCGGAAAACAATGAAACTGGGAATAAAAACAGGGGCAGAGGTCAAGAAAAGCAAAAAAAAAGGCTAGTGTCAGACAGATATCAATTGTGCCAGTAACTCTAGCAAAAAAACATGAAGAAAATAGAGTTAAGAATGAAAGGGGGGCAGGGCTTGGGAAACGGCTCCATGAGTAAAGAGTTTAGTAAGCAAGCATGAGCAGCCCTTAGCACCCACACAAAAAGTAAGGTGTGATAGCATGTGTCTAACCCTAGGCAGAGGAAGTAGAGACGTGAGAATCAGATTCTGACACCATCAACCTAAGAGACAGACTGAAGGACTCAGAAGCCAGTTTCAAGAGTAGGTAGGTAAACAACATGTACATCCGACAGTATAAATCAGGGGTCCCTGTAACTTCCCCCGTGGACTTGATCAACTCACAGAATTTATGTTCACACATTTATTAGGGGACACAATGAAGGATACAGATGAGTAGAGGAATATGAAAAGATACGTGGGAACCACACAGGAATAGACACAGAGCTCCCATGGCTCCTCAGGCAAGGAGCATGTCCAGCCGTCCAGAAGCACTCACAGTCATTTCCCCAGGGCAATGGTTATGGAGCTCCATTATGTACAGAAGTGATTAGGTCATTGGCTGCTAGTGTTCGGCTCACTCGCCACACGTCTTTACTGCCTGAGGTTAGTGACTAGAGCTTCCAGTTCCAACCGTAATCTCACGGACTGGGTCCAAAGCAACCAACTTCCAAGCTGAGGTCATCCAAGAGCCTTATCTAATCACTTGATTAGAACAAAAGATGTTCTCACACAGGAGATTCTGAGGAATTTGGGAACTGAACCTGGTATCCCTGTGACTTAGAAAACTTATCAGGAACTAGCATCAAAAAAAAACAAAAACAAAAATTACCCCTGACCCCTGTTCCACCATCAGCAAGGGTATTAGGAGCTCCAACTCAGGAACCAAGGCAGAGACTAAACCTAAGAACAAGATTCCCCTAGTGCCCATGGCTCACAGAAATTGTCAAAGCTAGGTCACAGACCAACATGTATATTTCTTATTATCTCACAAATCTAAAATTCACGACAGAACGTTTTTATGGAAATCAACAAAGTAACTGGGTTGTCCTGAGATTTCCCCTAAGATGTCTGGATATGCTCCTTGGGTGCCTCAAGCTCACCATTATTTTTAAAACTCTTCCATGATTTAGACATACATCCTGAGCTGAGAACTATTAACACAGTGCTCAGGGTAGCTAGCTATGTGCTTACGAGGTTTTTAAAAAAGATTTATTTATTTTATGCATGTAAGTACACTGTTGCTCTCTTCAGACACACCAGAAGAGGGCATTGGATCCCATTATAGATGGTTGTGAGCCACCATATGGTTGCTGGGAATTGAACTCAGGACCTCTGGAAGAGCAGTCAGTGCTCTTAACCGCTGAGCCATCTCTCCAGCCCATTTTTAACCCTAAAGACTGCATTTTGAGCTGTGATGGCCCACATGGTTAATCCCAGCACTGGATAGACAGACACAGGTGGATCCTGAGTTGAGGCCTGCCTGATCTACAGAGTGAGTTCCAGGACAGTCAGAGAAAACTGTCTTGAAAAGCCAAGACTACATTTCTCCCAAATCTCTCTGCTCCATGAGAGCTTCCTCTCCCTCACACTTACTGTGATCCTTAATTTCAAATACCCCTACTTATCTCAGCATTTAAAAATTCTCTGCGCTGGGCGGCGGTGGCGCACGCCTTTAATCCCAGAACTTGGGAAGCAGAGGCAGGCAGATTTCTGAGTTCGAGGCCAGCCTGGTCTACAGAGTGAGTTCCAGGACAGCCCGGGCTACACAGAGAAACCCTGTCTCGAAAAACCAAAAAAAAAAAAAAAAAGAAAGAAAGAAGAAAGAGAGAAGAAAAGAAAAGAAAAGAAAAGAAAAAGAAAGAAGAAAGAAGAAAATTCTCTGCGCTGGAGATATGGATATCTCAATGGTTAAGAACACTGACTGCTCTTCCAGAGGAACTGGGTTCAATTCCCAGCAACCACAGGACAACTAATAAGCATCAGTAACTCCAGTTCCAAGGGATCTTAAGCCCTCTTATGGCCTCTGTAGGTATTGCATTCACATGATATCAACATACCTGCAAGCAAAACACCCATCACATAAAACAAAATAAATAAATCACCAAAATGTTTTTGAAACCGCCTTTAACTGTATTTATGTATTCTCTCTCTCTTAATATCTCACTATAAAATATCAAGGAAACAATAAAGAATAGTGTGTGTGTGTGTGTGTGTGGCTCCAAATCTCTTTCTCCCTTCAAAGAGACAAAATAGTATCTATTCCTTGCTATGGAAAAGAAACTGACATCATGTGTGCAAACAGAAGGAAGTACACAGGCACCCAGGTACAAGCAAGAGATGGATCAACATCCAGCCCTTCAGTCAGGTAGGATGTGCCCTCCATAAACTTGCAACAGTAATTCTTACCTATGCTATAACATTTTACTTCTAAAAATTATTCTAATAATTAGCACTTATACAGCATTTTCCTAATCTTCAAAACATTTTAGAAACACTAATATTTTTCAATATTTTGCATCCTTTATATTAAATATCCTTTGACTCAACTTACTATTATATGTTATATATAATACTCCTATATTCAACCTTGTATTCAAACATAGAAAAATGATATCATTCTTGATCAACACAGAACTGAAATACCATTTATTAGGATTATTACTAGTTTCCATGGCTGGTCTCTAACCGATGATTTACTCACTCACAGAATAATGTATATCAGGGTAAGATTACAGTAAGAAGGATTTCCAACCACCCAGCTATCACCAGGAACAAGCAGTGTGTGGTCCCTTCACAAATCATCTTGCATTTTTCCAACCATTTTTCTAATCCATGACAGCCACACAGCAATCTTGAAACAGTCTCCCACCCAACAAGCTACGGACCAATCCTCTCCACTGTGCCAGCACACGTTCTCAGACCCACTGTGCACCACATGCTTTACTGAGAGTGAGGGATACACATCTAATCGCCAATGGGCTACTTAGTAAGAGACAGTATATGTAAATAAAGCTGAAGTGCCAAACTCTGCAAAAGCATGGGTACTCAAGATTAAAAGTAATGTAAAGGGGATAAATTTACAGACCAGAATTATTTGGGGGAAATGCTGAGAATTTTTTAAGTATGTAGCTAGGGATTCTGAGAGTGTGACCTCGGGCCTTATCATACCATCACATACAGGTTTAGATTCACAGTTTCTACTATCAAAGTGCTTATTGACATTCTTTAAAAAAACATTGGGCTGGAGAGATAGCTCAGGGGTTAAGAGCACTGGTTGCTCTTCCAGATGACCTGGATTCGATTCTTAACACTCAGAGCTCACAGCCACGAGTAATTTCCCTTCCAGGAGACTGGACACCTTCTTCTGGCTTCTGTGGACACCATATATGTATGGTACACAGATATATATGCAGCCAAAATACCCATATGCATAAAATAATTAAATTTTAAAGGTAGTGAGTTGTGGTGGCCTTAAACCCCAGCACTGGGGAGGCAGAAGCGGGTGGGTCTTTATGAGTTCAAGGCCAGCCTGGTCTCCGAAGCTACACAGTGAGATCCCATCTCAAAAAATAATAATAAAACAAAATAACAAAGTAAAACTCTTTAGCTTCCCCCTCCGCTTCACTATTTGCTAAACCAAATGTCAGCGCTGACCTCTCTGTCATGAGCATTTTTCTTGGCTACTTCCCATACTGTCCCCAAGCAAAGAAAGTGGTGCTTTCCATTCTCTGATGTTCTTTTAAAGCTAGGCATCTTCCTTCCCTCTACAATTAGGGCAGCGAGAGAAACTGTAGCCACACAGAAGCTATACCCCATGATTATGCTCTTCATCTAACTGACTCTTCTGGGAAGAGCTCACTCTTGACCCTGCCTACCAGACATCTAGACTTACTCTACGGACACCACACATTCTATTACGACTGAGCAGTCAGCTGTTGTTTGCCAAAGCCTGCTTATGGCCAAACCTCACAAACATCCATGGTTTACTACTTCTAATGTAAAATACAAGTTTCCATCACAACTATTTCTCTTGAAGCACAATTTGGAAGAAATTTCAGCACAAACCATGTAGCTCACTGACATGGCCTATGATAGCTGGGAGCTGATTGTGGGCTAGCGTTTTAAATGTAACACAAGAGTGTATATTAACCCTATCCAAAGACTAAAATGGAGGGCTGCAAAGAAACTTGTTATTTCAGCTCCACCCAAACAGCAGCCTGCACCAAGCACCATTTCCACAAGGAGCAAGGTAAGGCTACAGTAGGCTGCTCCATGACTCCACACACCTATCATTTACAGACTGACAATAAACCTTGCACGTGACTCCTAAAAGGGGTTCTTAACACCAACACTGAAGAAACTCCATTATGAGGTCTGTGCCCAGCTAGGCAGACAGCGGCTCGCCCTAAATAAACAGTGAGGTTTTAACATGCAGAAATCCTCAGAAGCATCTGCAAACCTCACCTGTGCCCTCTGATGAGAAAACTGTTCATTTCAGTTTAATAAAGTCTTAAATTCTACCTATCTTTTGACTAACTAACCTCACCTGGGTGATGTTTCTGGTCGTGCAGTATCTATTAAGAGTTTGATAGCCGGGCGGTGGTGGTGCACGCCTTTAATCCCAGCACTTGGGAGGCAGAGGCAGGCGGATTTCTGAGTTTGAGGCCAGCCTGGTCTACAGAGTGAGTTCCAGGACAGCCCGGACTACACAGAGAAACCCTGTCTCGAAAAAAACAAAAAAAAAAAAGAGTTTGATATTCAAATTAATAAATACTTTTGAAGCAAAACGACCAGAAACATTATTCACTTAAATGAACTGTTTCTGCATCTTTAGCAAACAGCCGTGGATGCTGCCAACCATAAATTAGTACTTCTTGTATGAAAATAGATTTGTACTTTAGAAATACAGTTACGAGTCCAATTATGCAATGTTGCTAAAAGAGCATTTCACTTTGATTTCCAGAAACTCATATTTTTCCAATTAATCATAATTTAAAAAACTTCAGAGTGAATTGATTAAGCAATAATCAACTGCAAGTTGAGAATCCACTTAAGAATGTCAAACAGCTTAATCAAGTAAAATAACTTCAAATATTACTTGATTTTCTCACAATCAGATACCTGCAGCTTTTCATCTCAGTCTTATAGACCCATGTCACGAATCCAGCACTGTACTTACTAAGGAGTCAGAGACATAAAGTAGAACCTCTGATCTTGTAGAGTTCCTAGATCATCCATTCACTGTGGCGCTCTTAATGAGGTATTGCATAAATGAAGGCCAAGACAATTACACAGCAAGAACTGGGTCCTCAAAGAGATGAAAGGGGTGTGGAGATATCGAAAGAGGCCAGCCTGAGTAAAAGCTGAGGTGAACTCGGAGAAAAAAGAGACCAGGAATTCCTGAGGCAGGATCCAGGTGGGGTTAGAGCAACCTAACCATACAAAGAGAGAAATAAGCATGTTGGAAAAAAAGGAGCAGTAGCTCTGGGGTGGGGGGGGACTTGTGGAGTTTGGTGTAGGCAGAGGTGAGGGTGGAGGATGGGCACAAGAGCCTTGGAAGGCTGACATGAAGTCACATCATTCACAGGCTCATCTGGAGAGTTCTTCTCATCAGAGTAAGGAAAAAAACAAGGTGAAACTCAAAAGCAATGCCCTTAGAAAAAAGTATTTGTCCAGCCCTTTCTTTAAAAACATTAAAAAAATATATTGTAATACAAATGCAAAAAAGAACAAATGACCCCCCCCCAAAAAAAGTCTGAAATATTAGCTAGTGCTCAGAACGTTATCCATCTGCCACTCCCTACATCAGGCTGACGTGTGGAGAAAAAGCTGCAGCTCCGGGATACGACTGAGTGCTTCAGGCTCGCTTGTATCTTTCTGCTCCCAGGGGACTCAGCGGTGCTCAGCTTACAGGTTACAGCAGCAGCACAGCACACAGTGGCACACAGTGGTAGCACCCAGTCTAGCAGGATGGAGTGATGACGCCAGACCTCCACCCCTAGTCCTCAGGATAGTTATCCACAGCTAACACCACACACTCACACTCTGCAGCGTCCTGGAAATGCCCTAACAATGCTGCAATCAGAGCCATCAGAGGTAAGTCTACTGTTACGGAAGGTTTTCCTACACACACTAAGACTCTGGGTTTACATGTTTTTTTTTCTTGTTGTCTTGAGGATATCTAAGAAAAAACAGGGATGCATGTATGGACTATGCTCGACTGTGAAGTGTCTGCGCTGCAGAGGACAGTACAGGTTTGCTCAGCAATCACTAATGAGGAACACTGGAACCTGACACTATGTTTCCAACAGTATCCATTCTATACTCCTGGTTAAGGCTCCAATTTTAAAGAACACATTTGCTTTTATGTAAAATAGAGTAATCTGTTACTGCTTTGCCACTGGGGGAGGGAAGATGACACTGACAATGTGTACACCCAGAGAATGCTAAGCACAGGTTTATACTGTTCCGTTTTAAACACTCACTACTAAGAGAGAACTATGAAGTCTTTTAAATGTATCCATCATAAATTAGATACAGATGGTCCTCCAACTTGTTTGATTTAATGATTTTTTTTTTTTTTTTTACTTGATGGGTATAAAATTGACATGTGTTCTGGAGAAATCTGACTTTGAATTTCAATTCTTTCCTAAGAATGTCATGTAGTTCAACACAATTGAGTGTTCTCTTTCTCCCTCTGTGCTGGGCAAAGCAATAAGCTGTAGCTAGCTAGCTCCCAAGGCATCATGGGATCACGATTAATGGTTCCTTCCTAAAATGAGGTAAGTTTAAAGAAACTAAATCACTGAGTGAGAAACATTAAAGAAAAAAGATAGAAGTCATTATTCCAACAGTCAAAAAAAAGAGAATAATAAGAGGCAACATTTGAAGAAATAATGGACTTCAAGTAATGACAAACTGATTCTAAACAATACTTCTATAAAGCAAAGGAAGGGGAGGACAGGGGAGGGTAAGAAAAGGCGATCTGCAAACAAGATCTCACCGACAAGAACAAATGAGTTACCAACATAGGAAGCTAGGGAGACAAGCCTGTGTACTCCACAGTACCTGCAATCGCTCTGCCCTTGCAAAGGACTAGGGTTTCTGAGGGAGTACCCATGTCACTTTGCATGGAAAGCCCGGAAGCCCAACCTAGAGACAGTGGTATGCAAAGGACGGCAGGGCCTCAGGCAAGGACAGAATCAGAACTGGAACAGAGGTCATCCTGGACTGCCAGGGTCTAGGCACCTGGCAAAAGCACACAGTCCCCAAGATCTCAACTGCCAAATAGTAACCATTAAAATAATAATGGTACCATGTAACATTTGTCAGATAATAAATAAAAATAACTCAGATAGGAAGACACTACAAGTAAAAATAGAAATGACAAATAATACAAAACCGCCATATAAAATCCAGGCATGAGGTAGGCTGAGGTTACAGTGTAAAAGAATGAAGCTTACCATATTCAAGGAATAACAGAGAGTGATAAAATATTTTGCAGAGAATTGGACTTTTTCTTTTTTTAACTTTTAAAAATGTGACTCTTGCTGGGCAGTTGGTTGTAGATGTGTTTAATTCCAGAGAGGCAGAGATAGATCTCTGTGAGTTCAAGGCCAGGCTAGTCTACAGAGTGAGTTCCAGGACAGCCAGGGCTACACGGAGAAACCTCATCTCAAAAATCAAAATAAATACATAAAAAAATTTTAAATGTGACTCTTAATTCTTAAACTAAAAAGAAACAAGTAACACTAAAAGACTTAAATGTAGGTTAGACACCCATCTATAGAAAATAAGTACCTGAAAAATATACTAGCAACAAACCCCAAAGAGGAAACATGGCAAATTCACAAAAGATGGTAAGGGACAATATAATGGCTATAAGAAGAAACACCATACATCTTTCACAGAGGGGGAGAAAATTGTAAAGAATTATGAAAATAAAAGGAGAAAATTAAGCATGCATCATCAAACAACCTATTCAAAAAACCTAAACAAAATATAAGCAGAATAGATAGATACAAAGAAAATCATATCATGGCTATATCACACAAGTTAAAAAAAAGTTATAAAGTCTTAGAGGTTGCAAGAGACAGCTTAAACTCAAAGAAGCCAAGAGGACATATTCTGGTTAGCCTCTACAGAAGCCACAAGAACAGGAATAGCATTCCTGAGCCGGGCGTGTGATGCACACCCTGAGTCTCAGCACTCCAGAGGCAAAACAGAGCAGGTGGATCTGTGAGGTGAGGCTAGCCTGCTCTACTTCATAAGTTTCAGGGTCTCATTGAGACCTGTTTCAAAAAGCAATCACCAAAAAGAAGTAACATTCTTAACACATGAAGAAAACCATTATCTACCAGCAACTGCGTGCCAAGTAAAAACTATCTTTAAGAATGAAGAAAACTTTTAAAGAAAAATGATAAAAATACATAAAACCATGACACATGCAAAGGAAAGCCTTCAGGCAGAAGAAAGTCATTCCTGCTAACAGCTGTCTTAAGTATACTTAAGATCAAATGCATGGTGAGTATTTATGCAACTGATATCATTTCACTTATTAACAAACTTACTCATGAATTAAATGATGTTGATGCTATTTTGTAAAAAGCAGTCTAGGGCTGTTGAGCTGGCTCAGCAGGGAAAGGCCTGACCAACTAAGTGTGATCCACATATAGTGGAAGAAGAGAATCAGCTCCTGTAGACAATCCTCCGACCTGCACACATTCACCACAGTGCAAACACACAGGGTGAGTAAATGTAAGAACAAAAAAATGTAAATGCCTGCTTAACAGGCAGGTGTGGTCATGCACAATTACAATCCCACTGCTTGGGAGACACAGGCAAGATGACTGCAAGTTAGAGACCAGCCTGGACTACTGAAGAGAAACTGTTTCAAAAACAAAAATTGGGGACCAGGAGAGATGATTCCATGGTTAAGAGCACAGGCTGCTCTTCCAGCAGTCCGAGGTTTGATTCCCAACACGCACACGGAGGCTCCCAGCCATCAGTAACTCCAGTTACAGGGGATCAGATGTCCTCTTCTGACCTGCACAGGCACCAGAAATGCATGTGGTACAAATACACACTCAGGAAAAACACTCACACAAAATAATAGTAACAGTAAAAGAACTTTAAATATATGCTTAGTTTTAGAGACATACAAAACAATAATGCACCCTTATAATAATATAAACAGATATAAATAAAAATACTTTAGAACCTTTCATTACTCAGGAAAAGTATAACAATACCAGTTAATATTAGGCTTTGAAAAATCAAAAATACATGCGACAGTCACTAAGATCAAAGAGAAAGACATACAAATGAAATAATATACATTTTTAAATTTTATTTTATGGGCACTGGTATGAGGGTGTCAGATCTCCTGGAACTGGAGTTACAGACAGTTATGAGTTGCCATGTGGGTGCTAGGAATTGAATCTGGGTCCTCTGGAAGGGTAGCCAGTGCTCTTAACCACTGGGCTATCTCTCCAGCTGCAAGATAAAATAATCTTAAGGGTTATCACCAACTGTAATGCCTAACAGTCTTTTTATGACTTAAAAAAAAAAAGTCAGGGTAATGACACATGCCTTTGGGAAGCAAAGGCAGGTGGATCTCTATGAAGTTCCAAGATAGCCAGGGCTACACAGTGAGACCATGTTTTTAAAAATAATAATACCAGGCCGGGAGGTGGTGGTACACGCCTTTAATCCCAGCACTTGGGAGGCAGAGGCAGGCAGATTTCTGAGTTCGAGGCCAGCCTGGTCTACAGAGTGAGTTCCAGGACAGCCAGGGCTACACAGAGAAACCCTGTCTCAAAAAAACCAAAAATAATAAATAATAATAATAATAATAATAATAATAATAATGCCCAGGCTGGCCCTGAACTCACCACATAGCAAAGAATAACCTGAATTCCTAATCCTCCAAGCTTTACCTCCTGGATGCTGTGATTATGTGCAAGTGCCACCCACCAGGCCAGACTTGAAAAGCTAATTTTTTTAAGAAGGGAGAAAGTGATAAAGCAAGTCAGGATCCCACTTAACCTGCAGGGCACAGGTCAGTGGGATGGGACTGGACAGAACAAAGATCAACAGAAGTTACTGCCAGTATTCAGCTTGTTGGGGCAGACAGTGGGCACATGGATTTATTATCTCTATGAATGAATGGAAGAGGAAGGGAAAAACATACATGCAAAATAATAATAGTAATAATAATAGTTGAGAAGCAACAGCAGCTCAGGAAGGCTGGTGATGGTCTCAGGCGGTGCTGTGAGAAGAGGGATTCCACAGAAGGTACATAGACTGGAGAGATAATCAAAAGATAGTAATGACAGAAGTCAGTAATTGACTGCAGGTGGACTCTGGGAAAAGACGACATATGAGTGACACTCAGGTTTGAAGGGTCAGGGACCGATGGGCACTTGGGCCATTTCCTGACAAAGGGATCCACAGGCTTCGTACATGAAGCTCTGTGGCAGTGAGCACTGAGCCAGGTAATTCTTCACTCGCTGCACACCTAGTTTATCCACCGCCCACCACATGAAATCAGACAGTCAGGGCAAGAACTCGACAACCATGTACTCCAGGGGTACACATACTGACAGTCTAAGTGTAAGACATAACCCCTGCACTCATTTGGCCCAGCCACTCAGGTCTGGAGGAAGCTCAGGTACTTGTGTTTGATATTCCAAAGCTCCGGCCCTCTCCTCCTCTCCCTTTACCTTGGCATGGAAGGAACAGGGTTGGTAGTAGCTGATGGCAGGCATTTTTTGAAGTCAGTCCAAGGATAAAACTGACACAAGAGGACTAAGCCAGGAGTAGCTTGAGGAAACACAGGCAGAGCTAGCTACAGCGAAGCACAGGGCTGGCTTCCCTGCAGACTCCTGCTATCGCAGACTTTCTCAGCCTGGTATCTAAGACACTAAACTAAGACACAGGCAGGAAACAGAAAGGGGGTTGTAAGTAAAAGTCCCAGAATGTAAACCTGGCAGGAAGTGAGGCAGCCCCGTCATCTCTGTATGCTAGAAGCATGAATTTCCTTGCTGTCTCATGGGCCTCTCAGCTTGACCAGACCAAGAACATCAGCACCTGTGGTGTGAGGGACCATGGGGATGAAAATGAGTTTGTCAGTGTTTCCACTGATCCCCGTGGCTTTTATTCGGTCCTACACACTGACGCCTGTACTTTCCAATGTTTCTTAAGTTCTCAAATAGTACTTAAAACTCTCACATTTAAAAAAATGAGTCCTCAGAAAATATTCACTTAAGGAGCAAAATCCAGAACTCCAATTGTTCCTAACCTATGTGGAAGTTTTATCATCTACTATACCACTGAGAAATAATTTAGACAAAAATACTAACTAAATCTGGAGGTGAAAGAAGTTAAGACTAATTAATTACTAAATTCAATCTTTATCCTTGAAGAATTATAAATACAAAGTATGAAAGACTCAACTAAAATAAGTAACTAGGCAATCTACATATCAAAGGAACTCCCCAGCCTAAGTAATAAACGTGCCATTCAATAAAATGGCTAAAATGTGAAGGATTTAACACTAAATGCTCTGATATACAAAAACAAAATTCAAATTATCAGATCCTTTCTTATTTCCAGTACAAAGAAGCCAATTTTGAATTTCTGGAGAGATAAATGATTCTTACCATATACAGATCTGAGTTAATAAAGATGTGAATAACATATTCTGACACCCATATTGATCTGAAAATCACCAAGCTCCCTCTAGCACAGAACACTCCCTCCTCTCCTCAGCTCCTCTCAGCGTCTGCTAATTTTGTTGGGCTTGATCATCCAGTCACACGCTTCCTCCTTTTCCCACATCCTCCTCCTCTCTTTAGGCAGTCAGGATTGAACCTAGGGTGCTTTACACACCACCAGCCTTCTCTGTTTCTTCTGATAAACTATCTTTCTCCTTCCCTCTCTCTCTCCCTCTCTCCCTCTCTCCCTCCCTCCCTCCCTCTCTCTATCCCTCTCCCCCCACCCCCCCTGTTTGTATGTGATGCACACAAATGAGTGTGTGTTAGTGTGAGGCCATGCATGCACATGCAGAAGCCAGAGGACATCAGGAGACTTCTATCACACTCCACCTTCCTGCCTTGAGACAGGGTCCCTCATTGAACTGGAAGCTCACAGCTTTGCTAGGTTGGCTGGGCAGCAAGTCTCCGCACCATCTTCTACCCACCACACTGAGGTATGGCATAACAGCCATGCCCTCTTCTGTGTACGGGAGGATTCAAACTAGCTGTTCCACAAAGCCTGACATTTTTAAGTGGCTAGTTATGCTGAGGTCTGCTTTGACACAACACTTTCATAAAACTGACACCACCAGCAATCAGTTTTGTCCCACTCACTTTCAAGTAAGGTAATTCTTATTTTTTTTTTTGTTTTTGAACAGGGTTTTTGTGTGCCTGGCTGTCTGGAATCATCTGTAGACCATGCCTCGAATCAGAAATGTGCTTGCTCCCAAGTGCTGGTTAAGATGCACAGGTAATTTTCATTACTATATTTATAAAAATTGTTTATTGAACTGATTTGTGTTGTGTAAGCCTGGAACTGGCTGAATCGCTAGATTAAGGACATGATGAAATCTACAAAGGTAACAACTTCTACCAAGGGTTCTAGATCACAGGACATGACTCTTAGTATGAGACTAATGTATGGATCCATAACCTATTTTTTAACTGACTTTATGTTTCTGGGACGTTTACCTATTATAGACTCTTACTTTTAAAATTCAAATTTCTTTTTTTTTTTTTTTTGGTTTTTGTTTGTTTTTTCGAGACAGAGTTTCTCTGTGTAGCCCTGGCTGTCCTGGAACTCACTCTGTAGACCAGGCTGGCCTCGAACTCAGAAATCCGCCTGCCTCTGCCTCCCAAGTGCTGGGATTAAAGGCGTGTGCCACCACTGCCCGGCTTAAAATTCAAATTTCTTTAAATAATTTTCTATGAAATGGGTCAAATCTCCAACTTGCCATATAAACATATTATGACTCTGAGGAAAGCCAAACATGTGACCTGGCTTTGACCCACCCATACTTTCTCACTAACTCACTAAACTTCTGCTACTATAATATGCAACTATTACCATTTTACTACTGTATAAATTCAACATAAAGAGAAAAAAACGAAGCAGGGAGAATTTACCATGCAGACCTAGTAGTCAACAGAACAACAGTGAGAAGAAACAGGAGCACTTGGTTCCTGGATCAGAACCATTTCTCAACATTCCATCCTTTAGGATTGGTTTGGCTTGGTTTTGCTTTGGTTTTTATAGTAGAGGAAATTGTCTCCATTTTAATTGTTATACACTAAAGTAGCTTCTTGCTCATGTTGTGAAGTCTACTATACAGTGTTTCAAACTGAAAAAGTCTGAAATAGATTCTTAGAGTTTATGAAGAGAAAACTTCAATCCAAAGGGCACTTGGTGTTACAGAGTAGAGAAAGATCAGCCTTAAAGTCAACTATAAAGCCACATCAGCAGTGTACAAAGATTAAGCATTTCTTAATCTTTGGGGAGAGGAACAGGTCTGTGAAATGCCTATGATTCTACCAGACAATGACTCAAGAGGGTGAGTCTCATCTGTGACATCTATTACAGAGCTCCATCTAAGGCACGCCAGAGGGCAGCAAGTGACTGTCCAGGATGCAGGAAGGACTTACACCGAGTAATTCACCTTAACTGAGACTCTAAGCTGACAACAGTTAGCAAGGCAGTGTGGGAGGGGGTGATGAAGAGATGGGCAGGATTTAAAAGAAGTGAGCAGGTACGAGCCTGTCATAGGCGGCGATCATAAAGTTGAGGAGAAGACTGATGGACTGCTCCACGCTGATTTGGTGAGTCGAAGGAAGGCGCTTGTTCAACTGATAGTAGATAGAAGAGATGACGGTCTCCAGGCGGGACACACTGATCTCCGTGGTGTGATCCAGGGTGTTAAGGCCATTGTCTCGGAAAGCTTCGATCATGTTCCAGATATCAACAAGATGAACTGAATCAAATAAAAGAAACTGTCAACAATTTTAAAGGACATTTAAACTGATCAATTCATTTTTTAAGCTTAAAATAAAAATCTCTTTAGCCAACACTAAGAAACCCATTGCATGACAGAATATAGAGCATCAAGGAGCTACCCCAGAATAAGGCTGACCACCTGTGTTAAGTAATATATATATATTTGTGTGTATGTGTGTATTATATATATATATATATATATATATATAAAATTATTCATTAGAGCTGCCTCCTGAGAGGCTCTGTCAGAGCTCTGTCAGAGCCTGACAAATACAGAGGTGGATCCTCGCAGCCAACCACTGGACTGAGCACAGGGTCCCCAGTGGAGGAGTTAGAGAAAGGACTGAAGGAGCTGAAGGGGTTTGCATCCCATAGGAAGAACAAGAATATCAACCAACCAGACCCCCCAGAGCTCCCAGGGGCTAAACCACCAACCAAGAAGTACACATGGAGGGACCCGCAGCTCCAGCTGCATATGTAGCAGAGGATGGCCTTGTGAGCATCAATGGGAGGAGAAGCCCTTGGCCCTGTGAAGGCTCGATGCCCCAGTGTAGGGGAATGCCAGGGCAAGGAGGTGGGAGTGGGTGAGTGGGTGGGTGGGGGAACACCCTCATAGAAGCAGGGGGAGGGGGGATGGAATACAGGAATGGGGGTTGACGGAAAGGGGATAACATTGAAATGTAAATAAAGAAAATATCTAATAAAAAAAATGTCTAATTAAAAAACAGAATTACTCATAAGAATTTTCCCCCTTTTAAAACAAATTATTGTTACATGTATTATTTGAACCGTAAGGCTGTTGGTAGATATGTACCAGATGTGCATATGTAACGGCACATGCATGGAGGTCAAAGGACAATATTTAAGAGTTGCTTCTCTCCTTCCACCACATGGGTTCTAGGGGTTAAACTCAGGTCATCCATCAGAATTGGTGACAAGTGCCTCTAACCACTGAGCCAGCCCAATTTTCAGCTTGTTTAGCAATTTGCCATATCATCCTGGATCATCTTTATTTGTAATATTAGTCTGGCAATTTCAGCAACATTTTACATCTCAAATTGTCCTCTCTGTGGCCCTAAAAAAGAAGTAAAACTGTATTGAATAGAACTCTACCATGCTGTGCAGCCTACTACATGCTCTGAACAATGTATCCTAAAGACAAATTTATTTAGATTTGTTTATATAAGTTTATTCAAATCTATTTGTTTGAAATTAAATTTGTTTTTAAACAAATTGTTTTAAACTGTATTTTGAGCAAATCAGATAGTTATTTCCCTGCATCTACCCTTCTCCTTGAATAAATAAAAACCATGGATAAAACATTTAAAAAAACAACAAACAAACAAGCCTGTTTAGCACATTGGTGATGTGGGGCCAGGACTGAGAGGATTCAACCAGACCTCCACCATCAAAAGAAAGGATATCACCTTAGAAGAACAGTTATTAAGAAGACAGGACTTCAAATAACAAAGGAAGCAGAAGCTCCCTCCACCTGGAAAACTCCTGCAAGAGTCCAGACAAGCCACTCAAGAATAAAGCAATCAAAAGGAAAATAGACACACTGGATTTTCATTCAAATTTAAATAAACTCTTGTGCTTCAAAAATGAAATACATATACACATATACATTTTTTTTAAATGAAAAGAAGCTGGGTGTGGTGGCTCACGCCTATAATCCCAGCATTCAGCAAACAGACAGTTATGAGGTCAAGGCCTGCTTTGATTCAGTGATAGACACTTTCTCAAAAAGTAAGATGCTGAGTGACTAGGGACAATACAGTGTCATCTGATCTCCACAGGGCACACACATGGGCATGAGCACATGCATGTACAGGTTCACTGCACACAAGCATAGAACACACACACAGGCATCTTTCACCAAACATGGAAAATAAAGACAGGAGGATCAGAAGTTCAAGGTTATCCTCTGCTACATAATATCAAGCTAGCTGGGACTACAAGAGACCTTGCCTCAAGAGGTTAAAAAAACAAAACAAAACCAAGGACTGCACATGATGGCTGCCCAGTGAGTAAGAACACTGACTGTGCAAACATGAGGACCTGAGTCCAAACCCCAACAGCCCATGTAAAAGGTCAGGTATGTGGCAACCTTTCCACCTGGCCAGGTCCTGCACAGCCTGCATCAGGGTCTAGCAAGACAAAGACCGTTACAGAAAATCCCAACCAATCAAACTGCAGAATATAAGTGAGTGATCATGTATTGCCCAGCCACAACGGATACATTTACAACACAACTCCTACATCTAAGGCTTAGAGAACACAGATGAGGGCATGGGAAGCCTCCACGTCGGAGGACCAGGAAATCCGCTGTGAGAACGTGCTTTCTATCTATGACAGGAAAGCTATGCCATGAAATCTCAACAACATGGCTGCCTAAACAAGACTGAACAAGAACAATACCAACAGACATGCCAACAGGGAAGAAATCTAACTGGTGGAAGAGGTACATCACTGGAGTAACTTTGACATTTCAAAATCCCAAGCCATTCGCAGTTAGCTCTCCCTGCCCTGTGCTTGTGGATCAGGATGTTAAGCCCTCAGCTGTCCTCCAGCACCTTGTCTGCCCGTCTACTGCAGTGTTCCCAGCCATGACAGACATAGACTCGCCTTCCGAAACGGTGAGCCTCAGTAACTCTTTCTTCTAGAAACTGTCTGGGCCACTGTATCTTAGCACAGCCACAGAAAGGAAACTAAGACAATTAGCACCATCTGCCCTCAGGATCGCAGCACTATACACATAGACTACACTCTCCCAAAAATAACTATGGGAAAAATTATAAAAATGTCCACACAGCTGCTCTAAGATAGGACTTTTCAAACGCTCTGGCCACAGTCCACACTCACTCACAGATGTATTCAATACCAGGCAATCACACTCTCTCCCTTTCTTTCTCTCCCTCCCTCTCTCTTGCACATGTACACTACATCTAGATACACAGAGGTTTCATAAGCACTTTTTAAACCTCCCTAGCTGTGTGCACTCTAGCTGCTTCTTTTTCTCTATTCTTTTGTATTACACACTTTACATTGGCTATGGCCCATCAAAGCAACTTTGAGAAGCACTTAATGGGTCATCATCCATAATTTGAAAATTAATGCTTTGGGAAATACAATAAAAAAAACATGGCTGCAGCCCAAGACAGCATGATAAACTCTAAGAATTTAGGATTTACAAGTCTGTTCTTTCTTTTTATTGAGATATGGTCTCACGTTGTAGCTAGCCCTAGCTAGCAGGGAACTTGATATGTAAACCAAGCTGACCCTTGAATTCAAGGAGATATGCTTGCCTCTAAGGTGCACAACACCACACCCCAAACCTGTCAGGATATTTAATCCTTTTTTTTTAAGAATTTATTTATTTATATACAGTTTTTTTTTTAATCGCATGTACATTATCTGCACGCTGGAAGACATGGGATCTGATGTTACAGATGGTTGTGAGCTGCCATCGTAGGTGCTGGGAATTAAACTCAGGACCTCTGCAAAAGCAACCAGTGCTCTTAAACACTAAACTATCTCTCCGTCAACCCTACCCTCCTTTTAAAGACTTATTTATTTATGTATATGGGAAGGATTTTTAAGTCTTAACATCTGACAGAAGTTATCATATGTAAAATGACTTGCTAGAGTCACTTGTTTATAATAAATGGTAAAACTCAGTCTTTTCAAACAGATTTTCCAATTCTTAGGCTAATATGCTTCCCATTATACAAGCCAGGTTCTCATTAACACATGTGCACGTGAGAAAAGTACAGCAAAACAGCTCATCTTCACAGACAGTGAGAATATGTATGTGTGCATATATCTGTACATATTTTATAATCCACATGATAACAGGTACTTATTAAAATGAGCTGATTTGTGTTATAGTAAATTTATACTAAATTTAATCAAAAAAGTCAATTTTCACTGTATCTGTATATCAAAATATCAAGGCCTTTCTTTCAGAAGCTAGCAACTATATTAATTTTGTACAAAGGATTTTCTCCCACTTAAATAACATTAATATTAGGCCATCTCACAACCTGTGACTAACCCCTAGTGCTAGTGAGTGGGTCAGGCTCAACAGTGTGGAGAGTAAAGGCAAAGTCGCGAACACTGAGGGCCTGAGTTTGGTGCTTGGAACCCACACGGTAGAACAAGAAAAATGACTCCTAAATATTGTCTTCTGCCCTCCATTTACTATAACATGTGCGCGTGCGCAGACACACACACTAAATAAATAAAAGTGTAATAAAAAAATCCACATTCTAACAACATTACTATCAATTTTGTTAAACATTTTAAGGGACACAGGAATAAAATGACAAATTCGTAATATTTCAGTCAAACAGAATTAGGGCCAGAGAGACGGCTGAGTGGTTAAGAGTATTTACTGCTCTTCCACAGGACCCATGTCAGGTGGTTCACACCACCTACAAGCCCAGCTCCAAGGGATCCTCTGCCTCTGGCCTCTGGGGCATTCACACGTGTGTGCACATGTTCATATGCAGACATATAATTCTACAATAGTAGAAATACATTCTTTACAAAATAACAAACAGAATTTAACTAACCTTACGATATGCCTGGAAGATACTGAAATTTCATAATATCAGGAGCCCCATCTGCCCACCGAAGAGCTAGGAAATGACTTACGGTTGCACCGCTTCTGTACAAATCGTAACTTGCAAGCTGTTCTGTACGTTGATAGGCGTATGACATCAAAGTTCTGAGCACCTGAGAAGGGACATGGTAACAGGTTGAGCTGCATGGCTGGGCATCCCACTGCTGCATGCTGAAGTGTGGCTCCACGGTGATGTGCACAGGAAAGGAGAGGGGAAGAAACTGCTTGCACGTGCCCACTGCACACCAAGATGCTGCCAACAGTTTTGTCTTCTGCTAAGCAAGAGAACTTGGAGAGGGGGAACACTCAATGGTGTCCTCAGTAAGCTGCAGGGCCAGGCCATTTTTTTATTCAAGTGCATCTCACTAAGTAGCACTTGCCTTGAGCTTGCTAAGTCCCCAGCCTGGCCTCAACCTTACGATCTCAGCCTCCTGAGACCTCCAATTAAAGGCATGGAGCACCACGGCTGGCTGCATCTTCCTATCAAGAAGTAAAAATTGCTGAGTGTGGTAGTGCACATCTTTAACCACAACACTCAAGGAGCAGAGGCAGCAAGCAGATCTCTGAGTTCAAGGCCAAGCTGGTCTACATAGCAAGTTCCAGGCCAGCCAAGACTGAATAATGACACCCTGTCTCAATTTTGTATAAAAAAAAAAAAGGTAAAAATTACTTTTTAAAAAGTAAAAAGTATTTCCTTTCACTAGTATTTGAGTACAGTGGCTAGCAACCAACTGTAGCTACAGTACTGAGAGATACCATGCTGGCTTAAGGACTCCTCAGGCACCAATCCCACATGTGGTGCACACACGTGCACATAAGATAAGCCAGAGCCAATGCCTGTAATGTGAAAGGCCAAGGTAAGAGAAGTGCTACATGAGCTCGAGTGGGACGGACCCTACTTAAAAGCAATAAATAAATAAAACTACTACTATCACCCACCAGAGGAAGAAGCAAACATATAGGGGGTCAGAAGACATCCTACACGCAACCCTATCTCTCTCCACAGAGTGCCCTCAGCCACCTCAGGACCCTGCCAGAAAGAAGACCATCTCTAGATGTGGCCCTGTAACTTAGGCCAGAAGCATGAGTCAAGATAAACGCTCCTCTATAACTTAGTCTGCACAGTGTGTTATGAAAAACAAAATGGACTAAAACACAGAGTTCATATAACACTTTGTCTCAGTTGCTTAAACTATTGTAAGCATGTCAAAATTTTTCACAAGAATAGTAGCACAGGGCCCTTGAAGTGGTTCATCCTCAACAGCCTGACTGTGGAGGGGAGAGCCGGCTCTGGACACCTACGTTGTGACCTCCACATGCATGATGTAGCTTGCCCTTATGCACATAAAACAGAGCAGAAGCACAGGTGGGCATCAAGGACGTCTTTCCCTGTGGCAGGAGGGTTAAAACCTTGGGAAAAGATGAAGCCCTGAAATCAAGACCTCTCAAAGGCAACCACCTCAGTAAATGAACTAGGAAAAAAAATGACTCACAAAGAGAAACAGTAAAAGATGCAAGCCTGGCTCCCTAGATTTATGTCTTAAGGTATCTGCATTTGGGGACTGTTGTGATGGCTCAGCAGTTACAAGCACTTGTTGCTCTTGCAGAGGTCCAGAGTTCAGCTCTCAGCATCCACATTAGGTGGCTCACAACCACTTGTAACTACTGTACCAGGAAGTCCAGAGCCCTCCTCTGGCACCCACACAGACGCACGCATATGCATATTCTTAAAATTACGCATATTTTAAAATGGCAAGAAAAAAATAAAATAATCAAATGGACTATATTTTCTAAAAACTGATTATAAAAATTTTAAAAGACAAGTTTTAAAAGGTGGCATGTACTTTATAAAGAAGGCACCCTACAATAGCCTTATGGGCCTATATGACTTTGAATGAAGATACAAGTGTTAATAAACTTGAACTTTGTTTTAATTGATAGGGTAACAAAATTCTAAGGTAACCAAAAAGAATGCATCTCATTCACAGTTAAGTAAAGGGAACTGTGAAATGGGAAGTTTGATTCGCCCAAGGGAAAGCGTGAAAGAAGAAAACAGTAAGAAGGGACTAAGCTGTACCAGGGAGACAGCTGAATCAGTAAGTGCTTGCTGTGTAGACATGAGGACCTGAGCTCAGATCCCCGGTATCCATATTAAAAGCCAAGTAGGGTGGCATATACTACTGTAATTCCAGTGCAAGGCTGCATGGAAAGATGCATCCTTGAGGCTCACTGGCCAGCTAGCCTGTAACCTCTGAGCCTCAGGTCCCAGTGAGAGACTCTGTCAAAGCTAAGGAACAACAGCCAGATTGACCTGTGGCCTCCACACACATGCATCTGTTCCTACAGACATGCAAAGTGGGGGGAGGAACAAAACTGAAGTATAAAGCCCTAAAAAAAAAAAATAGAATTTATTAGTATTCATATAAAAAGGTTAAACAGAATAAGCCTGGTAAGGCAACGGCTGTGACGTGAGCTTCTTCACCAACATTCTTGGTTCTGAAGGTTGACCCGGGGGAGTGTGGGCAAGAGCGATGCCCCTGCGCTACATCCCCAGTCCCAGATTTTTTTTATGTCTTTTAAGTGTTTTGTTTTTTTTTTAAACTTATTCACTTCACATCCCACTCAGCTCACCAGAACACTAGGTCATGAAAAGGAGGGGTCTCCAAGTGTGGGTCACTGCTACAGTGCTTGCCCACCACTCAAGAGGACCTGGGTTTGAGCCCCAGAACCACAAACAATGCACAACAAGGAAAGGGAAACAAAAGGAGAATGACAAAACAAGAGCTGAAGTTCTCTTTTAGAATGGTAACACTGGCATGGTGGCACGTGCCTGTAAGAAACAGAAAAACAGGACTGCTATCTAAATAGAAAGTTAAGCATTAAGACTAATAAAACAAACTGAGGAAGATGATCTAAATTAACCTAACTCCTCAGAGATACTCCTATGTACTAAGGCTAAACACCAGGACCTGTCCATATGGACATCAGCAAAGGGAATTATTCATAGCTTAGGTGGTGCTGGGAATGAAGCTGGAGCATCCCAGAGTAGAAACCAATGCAGCTTCCCTTATAACACAAGTGAGGAACTTCAAAAAGCCACACAGAGAGAGAATGATAATTTATCCGAGGCTTATCTATCAGAGTGAGTGTGATCTTTACAGGACTTCTGTCATTCCCAGGGTCAACCCCACCCCTACCCCACAGTTATTTATGTGCAACCCAGCAGGAATCACTGTGTGTGTTCCTCTTTTTGTCTGACTCACCTGATCAAGAAAGCATCATATCTGAGGTTATAACTTAGTAGTAGAGTTCTTTCCTACCATGTACAAGGTCCTGGGTCCAATTCCCAGCCCAAGAAAGAAAGAAAAGGAAAAGAAAAAAAGGCAGGATGGTGGTGGCACAGGCCTTTAATCCCAGCATTCAGGAAGCAGAGACAGGCGGATCTCTGAGTTCAAGGCCAACCTGGTCTACACAGAGAAATCCTGTCTCCGGTGAGGGGTGGGGGGCACTGAATAGAAAAGACAGCCCCTGGTGAGGTGAATGGAACATTCCACCAAGCACAGCATCAGCAAGCCAGCACAGCTGGAAACAACACGCAAGTGCCGGTCTAGATCTCTTCTTGTGTTGTTTCAGCTTTTCTGTTTCTGATTTGCTGTGAGACAAGGTCTAGTCACGTAGCCCAGTCTGGCTCAAAATGACCGTCCTCCTAACTCTTCCTCCCAAATGCTGGAATTACAAGCATCCCACTTAAGATGGGGTCCCACTATGGAGCCCTTCTGTCCCACCTCCAAGCACTAGCATGGCAGGTATCTGGCCACACCCACACCCAGCTGTACAGTCGTGCTCATAAAATGCCTTTAAAAGGCTTACGAAGACTAATTCAGACCAATCCTATACAGCAACCTGAGAGCCCACACGTGTGACTTGGTCTGTATTACGTCTAAGAAAACAAAATATTGGGAACCACCCCACTCCTCCTGGCCATGCTTTGGGCTGTTTGTTTTTGTTTCTAATATCATAATATAATTTTATCAGAAGATTTTTAAGTGCATAATAAAGTTCTTTCTTTTTGGTTTTCCAATAATGCTACTGTTCTAATGTTTAGTTCTCTCTACTGCATGTCTAGCATCTAGTAAAAGGTAATTTATATAATGTATTAATTATTAACCACTATCATCACCTGCAAGCTTATGATAACAACAGTTATAGAAAGAGTTCTAATCAGTAGGCATGACTTAAAAGTCACAGGTATTCCATGTAATATGGCTGCCTTATTTTTTATGATCTTAATTAAGAAAGCAATTCAAGGCACTTGAGAGGCAGAAGCAGGCAAGAGCTCTGTGAATTCCAAGCTAGCCTGGGGTATCGAGCTATATAGTGAGACCCAGGAGGGATGGAGGGAGGAAGGCAAGGAGGGAGGGCAGACAGAGACAGAGAGAGAGAGAGAGAGAGAGAGAGAGAGGAGAAAAGAGCGCTCAACTCAAGTCTCAAATCAGTTCAAGTAAAACGCGTGTTGAGCTGTGAGTCCTCCAATTCCATGCTTCTACAACTCCCATTCCTAACTCTCTAAGGTTTCCAACATACAATTCTGACAGAACTATTACTTAGCCAGGCAGTGGTGGCACGCACCTTTAATCCCAGCACTTGGAAGGCAAAGGCAGGCAGATCTCTAAGTTCTAGGCCAACCTGGTCTACAGAGTGAATTCTGGGATAGCCAGAACACACAGAGTAACCCTGTCTTGAAAAACAAAAACCAAACAAAAACTTGTAAAATTACGATAAAAATAACAACAAACCCCACAGTGTTCCACGTGTATAAGCCCAGGACACTCACGCATTTCTATGAAGAGCTGCCTCTTCTCTGCCATGGTCTTCGCTTGTTCCACCTTCCTCAATCATCCTAGAGATGAAGACAGACACAATGAGCCAAGACACGGGTGATAACTGAATCAAGTGCTCAGCTGTGAGAGGTACAGGAGACCACAGTGGCCATGCACATTCTACAGAAATATCGGCGAAAATAAATTGGTACCCTCCCACCAAGAAACGTGAGCCATTCTCCCATTGTCTGGTAGCTTCCAAAAGATACAGGACAGTCAGTAGATTAAAGGAGCTGGTATGTTTACTTCCGAGTTGAAAATGCAGGACTTTTTTCTAAGAGTGGGGCTCATACTTGCTCTAAGGCTACCCTAGACCTCACAACATAGCCTATACCAGCCTTGAATGTGCAGCTGCCCTGCTCCAGCCTCATGAGTGCGGAATTTACAGGCATACCACCATCCTGCCTGCGTAGATGGCTTTTTTCCAACTTGATTATATTCTTTCTTCTTTTTTTTTTTTTTTAACAGAATTTAAGTATTTTGACACAGTTTTCTCTACCACCACTGTTTTGCAAATATCAATTATATTACTAAAATATGATTTCAGATACAAAGAGAAAGCCCCATAATTAGAACATGAAATTTTCTATTTACACACAAAAAGAAAAATCTGCTGTTTTAGGTTAAACTATATTAAACAAAAAGACACTCATCCCCAAGCTAAAGAGCTCCGCAAAGGAATTTTCTGTACATACTAATAGCAGTGAATGCTGACACATAGGCTATGCCAGGTGTTAAAACTCCTTACATTTGTGGAACCAAGTGTCAACCTGAGAGGCTGAGACAGGAGAATTTTTGAACCTACTAGCTCAAAGCCGACCTGGAGAACACAGCAAGACTTTGTCATTTGCATTCCTCTCTTATCTAGTCAGTCCCCACACAGAAAGCCTATGTGCCTGCTTTATCATTACTGCTGCTCCTGCTCCACGGATCAGGCAACAGAGGCTGAGAAAGCTAGCTTGCTAAAGGCGCATAACTCAACATTAGTGCCATTGCAACCTCTTGAACACGCTTTTCACATAACTGTTATTTACAGATATCTGAATCCTTAATGTCGAAAAAGCTAGAACACAACCCATTATACAGATCTATTTGTGCCAAATTCTGCTGAACGTAAGCCAGATAATTACCCTGAATAGATTAAACTGTTGTAAAGCACTCTCAAGTATGATTAAACTGTTATACATTAAACAAGTACAAACCATCCTCAAATATCTTATGATCACAAACTAAACAACAACTGTATAAACTGCATATTCACTAAAGCAAGATCCCTGCCTGGTTATAACAAGTTCAGCTCTAACCCAAAGAAACTCTAAAATGTCAATATAGTCCTTAACATTCCATAATTAAGATTTTGATCAAAACAATCCCATCCCAAGTCACGGAAATGTTATCAGAGAAACTTCAACACACACAGTGGTTACAATTTACCCCAAGTCAAAGGAATTTTGAACAAAAAGTAACCCAAGAAAAAGTCACCAGAAAAACAATCTAATAAAATCTAGAATTTAAAGAAAAAACAGGAGTTGGCTCCAGTAGTTTGTGATTACAAAGGGAAGAGGCCACTGGAAAGCGTGCTGCTCCCGTATCTCAGACTTGATCTCTCACTGCTGATACTTACTGATCACACGGAATAACCACGAAGACCTCTGTGCTACATCTCACGGGTTGCAACCTCTCCCTCAGTATTCCTTTACATCACGTTTCTCAAAGCAGAGAAAACAAATTCCTAGAGACTGCTGAATTCTTAGTGGTAATTTTCTAAAATTTTATTTTCATTTTCAGATTCATCTTGGGAAACATATATCCTGGGTCATGTAGATGGCCACCACCCTACAAGTACTGTGAGGCAATTTCAGCACCCACAACCACAAGTAACGTGACTAGTGGCTGGTGGACAACAGGAACTACACTTTCTTGGACACATCTGACCTGCCATCTGCTTTTGCAAACAGAGTTTTGAAATACAGCCACGGCTATCCAGTTCTGTTTGCTATTCTTCTTAGGAGGGGGTATGACGGCTAGACATAGCCTCATGTAGTCCAGGCTAGCCTCAAACTTGCTAAACAACTGAGAAAGACCTTGAACTCCTCCTAATCCTTCTGCCTCCTAAGTGGTGGGATTATCGGCATGTATTTTCATGCCTGCCTTCATTCCTGTACTATCATCTATGGCAGAATTTCTATACTCACAAAACAATGGCAGACTGCAGTGCATGCCACAGAGAACTTCTGGCCTAAAAAGTCTGAAGTAAAATTTACTATCTGGCCCTTTAAGAAAAATTTTGCCCATCTTATTTATAGTAATCATTAACAGTAGATTACTACATGTCTGGCTGCAATTAGGCTAGTACATCCCCACTGTCAAAACGAAAACAATCACTCCAAGTGTCTTTGTTTCAGTCCTTTATTGAAGGTCCATCCTTGCAGAAATGCTTCAATCACTCTTAAGATTCATTCCTTGTTGTTCAAATGGTATTTCTCACACACACACACACACACACACACACACACACACACTGCACCAGCTATTATGACCTAAATGTGAAATGTCCTGCACAGGTTCATGCGTCTCAACACTTGGTCCCCAGCTGGTGGCACTGTCTGTGGAACCTTTGATACTGTAGCCTAGTCAGTCAGTCAACGTGGTTGTTGAGAGCCAGCCTTGAGGTGTTATCTGCTTAGGGTTCTGGCTCCACTCTCTGCTTCCCAGTTGCAAATAAGTTGCAATCACATGCCTCAAGCTCCAGTAGCCACTATGGACTGGATTCTCAAATTGTGAACCAAAAGAAACCCTTTCTTACATTGCTTTGTATATTTGTCTCATCAATAAGAAAAGTAATACATCCAGCTTTCATTTGTTTTTGTTTGTTTTCAAATAAAAGAAAAGAAAATCCATGGGGAAATGTAGAGATGTGAATGGAGAAGAAAAGATGAAAACCTACTAGGAAAATGCTCTGACACTTTACAGCCTAGCATAGAAGTAAACAGTAAACAGAGGTTTTAAAAGGGACGAGTCAGGAGCTGAAGATATGGCTAAATGGGTAGCCTGCCAGCCTAGCAAATCAGTGAGCTCCAGGTTCACTGAGGGACCCTGTCTCAAAACTAATGCAGTAATGCAGAGCAATAGAGTAAGACACCCAACACCAATTTCTGGTGGCATGAAAGGAACCACGCACGCATATATGCATATGAAATGTAACACACATATGTAAAGTAACACACACACACACCAGCCCTGGAAACATAACGATGCAGTAGACTGTGCCCTGGTTGGCCATTCCTTCCCCAGGTGGCTTGGTTACTTTCCTACTGCTGGAAGCTTGCCATATTGTCACAGCTGCACTTTTCCCTGGAGAATTCCCTTCAGCTGGCTGAACACTCTCTAGGCAAGAAGCCTGCAAAGTTACTCCCATAAGGCAGACAGCTGCAGTAGAAGACTGATAAGTCCTAAATACCCGGCCCAAGAAAGGTCTGGATCCTGGAATCTGAGGTGAGTATATAACCACCTCAGTCACTGAGCAAAACTACTAAACCCAAACTAATGCATGTGGAACCGTGAGAGACACGTGTGACGTAAGCATGAGCAGGTGGACTAGAGAGACCACCCAACGAGGGCTTACCACTGTTTCTCTCAGCCCCAGGCCTGAACTCCAAACCTCAGGCTCCCCAACTAAAGTCTTGTAGCACCTGCTTTAATAAAAAACCAAAATCACCCAGGAAAGTCCTCTAGTTAGCTTGCTTGCAGAGAAATCAGAGTGGAAGAATCCCCAGCTACTTTTCCTCTCCTCCTCCTCCATTCCCTCCTACCCTGGCTCACAGGCAGTCTCATACTGAAGCAACAGAAGCAGGAAAAGCAGTTGTGTGGAAAACTACAGGAGGTGAAACTGTGAAGGAAAAGGAAATGAGAAGTAACTGGCTCGAGAGGGAAGAAACACAACTGTCCTTGTTCACCTTGACATGATCGTCTATATGGAGGACCTAAGAGAATTTCCCAAATCTGCCAACTAATAAGCTATTACAAGGTTAGCTGATCAATACACAAAAATCAATATACAAAAGCCTATCCATTTGAACTATGAAGTAATAACATAATGCCACATTAAAAAATAAAAATATAGGTACTGGAAAGGTGGGTCAGGATCAAGAGCACGTGTGGCTCTTGCAGAAGACCTGGGTTTGATGCCCAGGGCCCACACAGTGCCCACACAGGGCCCACACAGTGGCTCACAACCAACCAACATTCTAATTCCAAAAGATCTGATGCTCCCTTCTTACCCTCATAGGCAGCAACCACATACGTGGTACATGTACAAGCAAAACACTCACATATAAAATAAAAAGTGAATAAATCTAATAAAATTATTAAAAATATATTACTTATGTTATCATCCCCTTCCCCAAAATATGAATATTTTGTACAAATATAGCAAAGCATGTGTAAGATCAATGTGAAAAATTTTATAAAACTGGTGGAAAAAAACAACATAAAACTAAATAAATTACTGAGATTCCATGCTTATAAATAAGTCTAAACATTGTCAAAATACCAATTCCTTTAAACTTAATCTATAGATTCAGTAAAATCCCAACAAAACTCTGACCAAGTTACTTTGTAAACACCAACAAACTCATCCAATGTCTACACAAAAGATAAAAAACTAAGAATAGCCAAGACTATATTTTAAAAAAATAAAAATAAAAACTGAGGCCAGACACTGCCAGCTTCAAGATTCACACATCAAAAGGCAATCTAATGGAGAAAAGTGGTCTTCTCAATGAGGGTTACTATGAGAATTGAGTGTCCAAATGCAAAAACATTATTCTGAATACAGCGGACTTTGTACTTGTCACAAAAATTAACTCAAAGTGCCCTAATTTAAAAACATAAAGCTATACAACTCCTAGAAATCACAGGAGAAAACAAAGAACCCAAGGTTATGATGAAGATTCTCTTTTGTTTTCCCAGACAGGGTCTCACACTGTAGACTGGTTTGGAACTCAACTAGGTAGTCCAGTCCTGGCCTCTAATTGTGGTAATCCTCCTGCCTCAGCCTCCCAAGTGCTGAGACTATAGGTGTAAACCAACACACCCAGTTGATAATTCTCTCTCTCTCTCTCTCTCTCTCTCTCTCTCTTCTCTCTCTCTCTTCCTCCCTCTCTCCCTTCCCCCCCTACTGTGTGTATGTCTCTGTGTGTGTGTGTGTGTGTGTGTGTGTGTGTGTATGGTGTATGTGCACAGTATATGGCATAGCTCTCTGCACACATACTTGTACAGAGACTAGCAGACATCAGGTGTCTTGCTCTATCACTCTCAATATAATCCTTTGAGACAGGGTCTCTTACTGAACCTGGATCTAAGCTGGCAGGCAGCAAGCCCCGGTAACCATCATCTCTGTTCCCTCCCACCCTCCGATGCTAGTGTAACAGGCACGCACATGACCGGACTTGGCTTTTTCTAGGATCCCAACTGGATGGAGTCCTCATGTTTGCACAGAAAGCACTCTTACTGGAGAGATGAGCCATCTCTTTAGTCCTAGTGAGGGCTTTTTAGATATAACAGCTGGTTGAGCCCAAGAAAGAACTGTTAATCTGAACTTCACTAAAAGTAAAAAGTTAGAGCGAGAGGTCAGGGTGCACACCTTTAATCCCAGCATGGAGGAGGCAGAGACAGGTAGATCTCTATGAGTTTGAGGGCAACCTGGTCTATACAGTGAGTCCCAGGCCAGTTGAGGCTACACATGAGAACCTGTCTCAAGAAACAAAACAAAAATAGCAACAACAACAACAAAAGGGCCTCTGGCCTCCACAGACATGTTCACCAGAACACTCACACAAGCACATAGAGAGAATTAAAAGAAGATACCACTGTGAGCCTATGAAAATAGCCCAAGTGAAGGAAAGACCCTACCATGCACTAGTAAGAATGTGAAGCAACAGGTCTGGCCACTTCAGGCAGTTGGCCAGGTTCTTACACAACAAGATGTGCTGTGATCATCGTTATCATACAATCCTTGGTATTTAGGCAGAGATGGTGAAAACATACATCTACCCAAAAAAACTGCTCCCAGATGTACACAGCAGCTTTAGTCATGATTGCCAAACCCTGAGAACAACCACATTGTCCTTCAGTAGGTGAAGAGATAAACTATTCAGTTCTAGAAGGGAATGAACCATGAAGCCATTAAAACACTGAAGAAACCTAAGTGCAAATCTGGAGCCAGGAGTGGGGCTGAGCACCTGTAGTCCCAGCATAGAGCACAGTGAGGGCCATCCTGGGCTACTTGAAACCCCGTCACAAAAAACAATCTAAAAAGGACAAAAGCACCATTTTAATTATGTAACACCCATGAAAATGCAAACTTCAGAGACAGCAAAGACTAGTGACTGTAGTGTTAAGGTGGGCAATGAATCCAACAGACACAGAGGAATATTTGTGCCATGAAACTATCCAGTCTGATAATGACTGGTACATGCCATTGGGCCATTGTTTAAACCAACAACACTGAGTCAACCAGAACATAAAACTACAGATTTGGGAGTGAACACTGTGTCAGTATAGACTTACTGATTCTAATGAACATTCCACACGCAGAGGAATGCTAGTGATCAGGAGGCTGTGTGTAATCTACAGACTTGAGAAACTGTAAATAGAGCTCTGACCCTCTTGCAATAAGATGGAAGCCTTTCCTGCTGAAACAGGCAAAGGTCTGCTTATCTTCCAAGACCTAACCCTGCCTCTTCCAGAGTAAGAACAAGAGGCCAAGGCTGAAGAGATGGCTCACCAGTTAAGAGAACTGGCTGTTCTTCCAGAGGACCTGGATTCAATTCCCAGCACCCATATGGTAGCTCACAACTGTCTATAACTCCAGTTCCAGGGGATTCAACACCCTCACACATACACATACATGCAGGCAAAATATAGTGCAATAAATCATTATTAAACACAAAACACAATAAAAATAAATTAAAAAAAAAATAAGAGGCCCGTCTTGTCATAGAGGGTCAGAGCTCTGTTTACAGTTTCTCAAGTCTGTAGATTTTCCATGTGCTTCCTGCCTTGACACACACACAGGCTCCTGATCACCAGCATTCCCCACCTGTGTGGTATGTTCATTAGAATCAACAAGCCTATACTGACACATAGGTACAGGGAGGTACTGTGCCTATGTTTGGGAAAGGGGGCTAATTCAACCAACAAACACCTGCTGGGCCTGGAGTAACTGAAAGATATATCTGAGAAAGGATCTTGGAGGCCCAACATTGCTGATAAGAAAGAGTGCTGATATGGGGCGCTGGCTCCTGAACACTGGGAGCCAATCCTCCTGTGCTGTGGAATGACTTCAGTAAGCCTGAAACACGATGCTTAAGTGATGCTCCACAGAAGGTATGAAGGAGGGTGTCAAAAGCGCTCTCTCATCCTCTATACCACCTACACTCTAGTCCTTGCATCCTAGGCTGGCAGCAGCTGCTTCTCCCCTCCCCCACCCAAGCTCTGGAGTCTTACTTCCTTCAGGGCAGGCCTGAAACACTATAAATCTACCACCTAGAAACACCCTTACTGATGGGACGGTACAGAAGGGTCACTGCTACCTCACCCATTCTGGGACAAGTGTCTCACACTGTCTCCTAGGGCCATCAGTGAGAACAAGCTACAACTGCTCGCCCACGAACACAGACCGTCAACCCCTTATTTCCTATCTCCCTTCTCTCTGTCCAAGTTTTTCCTGGGATCACCTCCTAAAGAAAATGCTGGCATTTGCATCCTTGCCTAGAATCAGCTCCTGCAGAAACTCAGATACCTGTTCATTCAACCAAGCTTATGACTCAGATTACCTCAAGTCCACACTTATGAGGCACATAAACCGAGCGTGTCAATTACATCCCTGGGGCCAGTGCTTTATGGGTGCTGTTATCTGCATCTCTGTATTTAGGCTTTCAGCAGCTCCAGACCCAACGAGAACCTCCTACCACCCATCAAGGATCTCCTCACCACAGTTGACCTTCCGGGCCCTGCCACTGAGACAGGACCTTGAACATCAATACACATGGACATGAGCTCACCTCTCTACTCCCTTCCACTGGACTCCTGGAATTTTGCCTTTTCTTAGCCACATCGTCTAAAGATAACCAATACCTCGCTATCCTCCTCCTCCTCGTCACAAGCTGACTCTCACTTCAAACCCTGCCATTTCCTTCCTTCTGATCACTCTCATATCCACTCCCCCCCCACCCTTTTCCCATTTCTACTGCCAAAACCTTCATTCAGATGAACGAACAAAAACTTTCTATGGCCTCCTGATCTCAGGACTCCCCACCCTCTCTTTCCTGCAGTGCATCCTGCAGACACACAAAGAAGCATGCCCACTGGCTACTCCACATAAACCTGTCTGCCCCTCAGAGCATCCAGTCATCCTTTCAGGCAGGAGCTTCTGGAAGACATAACACAGGCACAGCCTACGAAGTGTAAAAGATGAGAGTCCTGGGTGTGAAACACAAGCAAAGTACCTTGAATCTTAAACCTTAAATCCTAGATGAGGCTGTTTAATATTCTTGGCCCGAAGCCAAACTGAAGGAACAAGTTTTTACACAGAACACCAAAACAACAACTCATAAGATAAAACATTTTCTAGGTTGAATTTTATCAAAACTAACTACTCTGCAAAGTTATAAAAAGGTGAAAACAAGCAGAATAAAAAAAAAAAATTTAGGCCAGCAAAGTGGCTCAGTGAGTAAACGGTCTGGTGAGCTGGGTCTCGAACTGACCCCCAACTGAGGGTTGTCCTCTGGCACTGTGCACACCATGGCCCAGGTAGCCACACTCATACCCGCGCGCGCGCGCGCACACACACACACACACACACAACACACTAGTGAATAAATACTTTCTCAAAGCACATACAAATTTTAGAAATAAAGCTTCAAACAAAACAACAACAACAAAAAAAAGCAAAACAAACAAAAAACAGTCTAGTTAAAAAATCGTCAATGGGCCAACAGGGCAGTTGAGTGGATAAGGTGCGTCCCACCAATCTGACAACCTGAGTTAGATCCCTGGGACCCGCATGTTGGGAGAGGCAACTCCTGAAAGTCGTCCTTTGACCTCTACTCACACACATACACATAATAAATAAATGTTTTTAAATAGCCAAAGAAGGTAGAATAAGTAATGTGAAAATATGTTCAGTAACTTCAAAATAAGTTAAAACAAAAAAGAGATACAATGTTGTGTCTATTAAAAGGGCTAAAGCTGGGCGGTGGTGGCGCACGCCTTTAATCCCAGCACTTGGGAGGCAGAGGCAGGCGGATTTCTGAGTTCGAGGCCAGCCTGGTCTACAGAGTGAGTTCCAGGACAGCCAGAGCTACACAGAGAAACCCTGTCTCAAAAAACCAAAAAAAGAAAAACCAAAAAAGGGCTAAAACTGGGGCTGGAGAGATGGCTCAGCAGTTAAGAGCACTGACTGCTCTTCCAGAGGTCCTGAGTTCAATTCCCAGCAACCACATGGTGGCTCACAACCATCTGTAATGAGATCCAATGCCCTCTTCTGATGTGTCTAAAGACAGCAACAGTGTACTCACATATATGAAATAATAAATAAATAAATCTTTAAAAAAAAAGAAAAAAGAAAAAGCTGACAATAACAAATGTTGACAAGGATGGGGAGCAAAAGAAACTCCTATTACCAGACAATATACAAACAGCTGCACCAGAAGGCATGAGGTCACATCTTACCATGTGACCCAGAAGTCACACTGCATTATTGGCCCAATCTGAACTCAGATTTTATGTCACACAAAACCTCCATCCAGATGTTTTTGTTTTGTTTTTAGACAAAGTCTTGCTATATAGCTCAGGATAGCCTAAAATTCACTGTTTACTATGTAGTCAAGGCTGGCCTTGAATGCTTGATCTTCCTGTCTGTACTTCCCAAGTGCTGGGATTCTGGATATGTGCTACTATCCCTGACTAGTTTTAGTCTTTAAAAAAAAAAACACAAAATCACAGATATCCACTCTCTGCCCTCCTGGTGCTGGGATTAAAGATGTGTTCCAGCACAACCAGCTCCAACTGGCTTTATTTTTAATTGCCAACACTGAGAAGAACAAAGATGCCCTTCAACAGGTGGCTGTGCAAATCAACTAGAGTTCTTCCTAACCAAAGTGCAGTGCTGTTCACCAGTAAAAAGAATGGACTGCTTATTTAAGGAAACTTAAATACAAGTGAAAATACAAAAGGAAAATGCAAACATAAAACACCACATACTGCAGTACCCCAAATTCATGACCTAGAGAGAGCAAGGTGCCAGACACAGCAACACCACCAGCAGTGTTTGAACAAGTCGGGGTGATGGGAAGGCATATGGACAAAGCACACAATGAGAGTAACCCATATGTAATGCTGGATTTTGTCTTTCCTTCCTAGAGTAAGAAAATGCTAAAAATGTATCGGTGAGTAATGAAATGATAAGGTACTAGATTATCACAAAATTTAAATCATACTGAAATTTTTCTCAGTTAAAAAACAGGTATAGAGGCACACACTATAATCCCAGCACTGGAAAGTAGAGGCAGGATCTGGAGTTCAAGGCCAAGTTCATCTACACAGAGTTTGAGGCCAGATCGGTCTACCAGAGACTCTGCCCCCTGCTCCCCCCACCAAAAATGTTTTCAGTTTAGTTTGTCTTCAATTCTGCATGCTTAGTTTTAAAGCCTCACAAACATCCAGGCACGGTGGTACATGCTTTGTCTCCGCACTTGGGAGGAAGGGGTTGAGTTCAAGGCAAGCCTGGTCAACAGAAGAGTCAGGGCTACACAGAGAAACTGTGTCATGAAAAGATAGATAGATAGATAGATAGATAGATAGACAGACAGACAGAGGGATGATGGACAGACAGACAGATTAAATTGTAAAGGCTAGAAGGATAGCTCAGTGGTTTAGAACACATGTTACTTTTGCAGAGAACAGTTCCCAATTTTTCAAGTTCAATTCCTAGCACCCATATGGAGGCTCAGAACTATCTTAAACTTCAGTTTGTGGGGATCCAATGTCCCTTCTAACCTCTGCAGACACCAGGCACACATGTGCTGTGCACACACGAACACCAAATATTGACACATGCCAGGCATAGCATAGCACTTGCCTTTAATCTCAGCACTCCCAAGGCAAAGGCAAGTGGATCTCTGTGAGTTTGAGGCCAACCTGGTCTACCTAACAATTGCCAGTTGAACCAGGGCTATACTGTGAAACCCTACTTCAAAAACAAAAAACAAACAAACTCAGACACATAAAATTTATGTTCTCAAGTGATTAAGCCTGTAGATTGTATACAACAGAAAAAGACTAAGAAATGGCTATTAAACTAAAAGCTTCAAATTAAAAACAGCAATAAGATACAGAGAATAAAATATGGTAGAAAATATTACTAAAAATTACGCATTAATGCAAAGTCAAAAGCTATTGTATTAAAGAAAATATACTAATACTTTTTTGTATGATTAGTGGGTTTTTTTTGTTTTTGCTTTTGAGATACAATTCTCATTCTGTAGCACAGGTCTGAAGTGGTATGGAACTTTAGATATAGCCCAGGCTGGCCTCAAACTCAAGGCAATCTTCCTAGTTTAGTCTCTCAAGCACTAGTATTTAAAGCAACATATTCATGTATCTTAGGAAAACACAAGTAGCAAGAAAGCACACTGAAAGTTCATATGGAAGCCAGGAGGTGGTGACTCACGCCTCTAATTCCAGGAGGCAGAGGCAAGTAGAGTTCTATGGGTTCGAGTCTACAAAGCTAGCTCTAGGACATCCAGAGACACACAGAGCAACCCTATCTCAAACAAATAAAATAAAATAAAATGCATAAACAGTACTGTTAGTCTATGATATTATCACATCCCCGTAATATCACCTTAAGGCATAATAGACTAAGCACAATCCTTATACAGGCATGTGTAGTTGCTTTTGGCTGATTCTACATCAATCTGATCAGATCACTGATTTTGTATTTTGCAGTTGATTGGCAAAGCTCATCCCAGGAACAGAAGCAGTGTCCACTCTGTTTTTCCTTGTTCTGCAAGTATGCTTGAATTGTGACTTCACCAAAAATCCACTCTGCAATTTCTCTGCAGGAATTCTGTTGCGCCAGTCATCTGTTTCGCAAGGTTCATTCCCTTCAAACCTGACAGCCCACTGAGTCTGACAGAGGTGAGCTGCAGTATAAGCAGACAAAAAAGGAGAATCGCCTACATAGGCTGAGCAGTTCCTATCAGCTCCCATCCCCTAGCACATGCCACCAAGTCCTGTCATCAGATATACAGATGAAGTGTCAATGGATGGGTACTTATTAATAAAACATAACTGCCTAATTTGCTTGTTACCCTGTCTACAGCACCTTTACCCATGCCTGTCACTTCCCAATTTTGGAAGAAGTGACAGCTCTTAAAACAAAACAGCCTGGTGTGTGGCTTTTTGGCTGGAACCCCGGCTCTCAGGGGGCTGAAACAAAAGGATGCTGAGTTCAAGATCAGCCTGGCAATACAGCAAGACACACTCTATCTCAAAAAGCAAAACAAACAAAGAAAAAGAAATCTAGAGTGAGAAGTCAGGCCTGTGCTAGACAGGCCTTAGGAGCAAGTCAGGACTGTGGACGTTATAACTAGCTGGGGAGACTAAGACCTAAGATTATGAAGCAATTACTTTAGGTAGCCAATGGCGTGGCTGTGAGCCCTCCCTCTCCATCCCATTGTGCGATGCATAAACAATACTGCTAGTCTATGATATTATTACATCACCATAATATCACCCTCTGCAAACCAAACAGGAGTAAATGATAAAGTAAAGAAATTTCCAAAACAGTGATGCCCTTGATGAGATGTGGGGGAGAGGGCAGCAAAGAATCCTCCTGTCTGTTCTCTCCTAGGAAGACACGGCTACAGAGCTGGACATGGTCTGTAGACAGAGGTAGAGGAACTGCCATGGCATACAGACTAAAGCAGAGGGAGAGACCGCTTTGGAAATGTTTCCAGCACATCTATGTACTGCAGTAAGTGTGATAAGAGCCTTCCTTTCCTTTGAATTGGTTTGTCAGTTTCTTAACCTTTGTCCCTGTCACATCAGAGCATTCAGGTATGGGCTAGGGAGCTGGCTCAGCACTTCCCTTGTAGACACCAAGATCTGAACTCATGACCCATGTTTTTAAAAAAATCCTGGGGGCTGGGTGGGGAAAGTTCAGTGGGGTAAAGCACTTGTCCTACAGCGTGAGGACTGGGATTTGGATTTCCAGCACCCACATTAATTTGAAATGGCCCTTGCAGCCTACACTCATGAGTAAGGCTCCCCAGAGCAAGTTAACTTGCTAGGATAGCTAAATTAGCAAACAGTGGATTCAGACATAGCTGCAGTAGGTAAGGCAGAGAAGAAGTCAAGGAAGACACTACACATTAGTCAGTCTCTGGCTTCCACATATAAACACACACACACACACACCCCACACAAATATACATAAGCAAGCAAAGGATAAGTAAATTAATAAACCAGGCGTGGTGACAAGCTGTTATAATCTCAGCCCTGAGGAGCAGAGACAGGTAGTTCTGCAGTGCTCTCATGCCAGGCAAATCTGCCAGCTGAAGCCAGTAAGGGAAGCTAGCTCAGAGACCAAGGTGAATGGTGGCCCAGGAACAACATCCCAGGTTGTCCTCCCGCCTCTACATGCACTAGCACACACAAAGCACTCTGAAAAAGCCATGTGCAAATACACAGTCTCCTTCAAAATCAGTCAGATTCTCTGAGGTAAGCTCAGACTGTGACTAATATAGTCAAATCCATCTTTAATAAAAAAAATAAAAAAAAAAAAAACTCTTGCTCATTTCAGGAAAATTCTCAAATACCCTTCCTCTAATTCTTATTCTTTTCTCTTTGAGATTAAAAGGAGTGCCAGCGAAATAAATTTAAAACCCTAGATATCTTCTTGTAACAAATCCGAAAGCATTCTCTGGGTTCTAATAAAAAAAAAAAAAAAAAGCAATAGCATACTCTACAACCACACAGAGCTCTGAACAGCTGAACTTAACCTAACAGGCTATGCTAACTAGCAAACATATCATGCAAAATGTCTAGCACGATGCTTGGCACAACCTGAGAGCCGAACAAATGTCAGTTATCAGGCACTGCAGTTCCAAACCTGCTTATCACAGCAGGTTTTTCAGTCCTGTTTTAATTTATCAACAGTGTTAGTAATACACATAAATTCAAGAGCAAGGCGCTGGAAATGCAGCTCTATTGCAGTGCTAGAACCAACATGCAGGAAATGCTAACGATGTTTACTAGCCCTGAGTTCCAACACCAGCACTGCATAAACCAGGCTTAGTGGTTCAGATCTGTAATCCCAGCAGTCAGGAGGTAGAGGCAGAAGGATCGGAAGTTCAAAGTTATCCCCGGCTACACAGTGAGTATGCGGCCAAACATGGGACTGTCTCAGAAAATATAAAAATAATCTGACATAACTGAGCTGGGTAACAAACGTCTGTAATGCCAGTATTTGGATGGCTGAGGCAGGAGAAATGCCATGAATTGAAGCCAGCTTGGCTTACATACTGAGTTCTAGGCCGACCAGAATTCACAAACTGAGACTCTGTCCAAAGAAAAGAATTAAACTGTAAACACGTCTTTCAGTTAACTACAACTCAAAGTGGTCCATCTTATTTCTTTTAATATTTTTATTCTTGTTTTTATTTATACGGTTATTTTGCCTACATATATGTCTATGTGCCATTCATTTGCCCAGGGCTCAGAGGGGCCAGAAGAGGGTGCTGGATGCCCTGATACTGGGGTTACAGATGGTTATGAGCTACCATGACAGTATTGGGAATCAAATACAGGTCTCTGAGATGAGCAGCTAGTTCTCTACCCACCGCGCCATCTCTCCAGCCCCAGCAGCCTACCTTATTTCCACTACACTAAAAAAAGTCATACTAAAAACAAATCATTCCAACAAATGCCAAAAATAAGCCATTGATAAAATTCAACACTCAGTAAAAACACAAAGCAAAACTACAAGAAACATCCTTAAATTGACAAGAAACATCAACCCAAAAGCTTCAGCAAACATTACAGTGAGCATGATGTAAAGTGAATAAGTAAAAAAAAAAAAAATTAATTTTAAAAAAAACATTACAGCTACTATCAAAATATTGTAAGCATTTCTATTCAGGAAAAAAAAAATTTTAGTGCCTTTTGTCAACTCTGGTACATGAAGGAACAGTAATAAGAAGACAGTGGCAAGACCGTAAGATCAGTTCAGACCTCTCTGATCAGCATAGGAGATGCCTAGCTGCTATCCCTTTGCATCAAATCAATGAAAAAACTTTAATAGAAATCAAAAGACAAGGCTTGAAAACAAGAAAACCTTTCAGAGAGACATAATTATGAGCAGGATGAAGCTACAGGCTGGTTGGATTCTGAGTCCAGAACTGGCACCTCCTGCAGGGGAATACAATTCCAAGCAAAAGAGGGTGGAGAATACAAGGCATCTAAGCCAGACTCAGTGTTGAGGAGCAGGGATAAGACTGGAGCTGAAAAGAAGCTTAAAATACACTCAGTCTCTACCTAGAGTTCAGTTTATGTAATGGTATGGGCTTAGAAAGGTGGGAAGGCACAAAGAGACTCAGCCAGGAACTGAACCAGGACATACATTTATAAGGACAGGACCCTTGGCTCTCAATTCTGACTCAGACCCCAGAAAGACAGTTAAACACCTGAAATCCCACATATAACAGGCAAAAAGGGTGAGTACAGAAAGGAGAAAGTTAACGACATTCAAAGTTGAATGAATCCATACAGCAAAATTTCAAAATGCATGGAGAAAAACCATGCCAAGAGCAAGCCAGGACAGCAGTAGCTGTATATTAATTCATCCCAGATAGTGAATAAGTTCACAGACAGTAAGACAAAACCGATTTCACATGTACATTCAGGGGCACTTGGACATAAATGTTAAGAATTATTGCCAATGCAAAATGGTAGTCACTCTGGAAGCCTGCTCAGCAGTTTTCTATATAGCCAAACATGTATTTGATCTGGCATAGTCTGATCTACTGTTGTACTCCTAACTTATCCAAGTGGAGGAAAACAAAACAAAACAAAACAAAAACCTTGTGTCTACAAAAAACATACACACAGAAGATTGCAACAGTTTTATTCAGAATTACCAAAAAAAAAAACTTTCACTAGATGAGTGAATAAACAAGTTAGTATTTCCACTGACTACAGTATTATTTGTTGCTAAAAGGAAATAAGTCATCAGACCATAAGCAGGTAAAGAAGAACCAAAAATGCATATTACCAAGCAAAAGAAACCAGAAAGTATAATTCATGGCCTGAGATAAAGAAATAACTTTTTTTCAATTTTTTTCCTTTACTACACTAGTTTGTGCAAGCGTATGTGTGTGGCACTCTCACGCTATAGCAGATAGAGGTCAGAGGCCAACCCACAGGAATCAGTTCTTTCCTCCAGCACATGGGTTTTGGGAATTGAACTAAGGTCATCAGAATTAGCAACAGGTGGGGGTTGTGGGGGAGGGTGAAGAGATGGCTCAGTGATTAAGAGCACTGGCTGCTCTTCCAGAGGTCCTGAGTTCAATTCCCAGCAACCACACGATGGCTCACAACCATGTGTAATGGGATCTGATACCATCTTCTGATGTGTCTGAAGAGAGCAACAGTGAACTCACATACATAAAATAAATAAATCTTTAAAAAACGGTGTGTGAGGGGGGCAGAATTAGCAACAGGTGCCTTTACCTGCCGTACCACATCACCAGCTTGAGAATTTTTTTCTGAACACACACAGCCACTTAGGAGAAAGTTTTCATATATTTATGACATTGAGGCTTATATACAACTAAATATAACATTTTTGTTTTTAAGAAAAGCCTCAGACTAGGAGGTGTATTTGCTTTCCATTTACTGGACAACTGCCAATAATAAGAGGGGCTTAAATATACAGAGAACAGAAGGCTACATTCTACTAAGAAATCACACAGCAAAGACAACTCAGGTAGATCCCTGTGTTCCAACATGGGGAGAAAAAAAACCTCAAAAATAATCCATCAGGAAAAAACAAAAACAAACAAGAGCTACAGAGCAGCATGGCCAGTATGCTCTAGTCAAATGAAGAGAGAGCTGGTTATGATTCAGTGGATAAAGCACGTGCCACACAAGCATAAGGACTGGAGTTCAAATCTCTAGAACCCACATACAAGCCATGCAGATGTAGCAGCCACCTACAATGCCAGCACTCTAGAGACAGACAGGGAGTCACAGAGCAAACTGACTGGCTAGACTAGCCAAATTGGCCAGCTCCAGGTTCAGGAAGAGGCTGAACTAAGAGAGCAACTGAGAAACTCTGGTGTCAACTTTGGATTTCACAGGCATGTACACATATGTATGGTACATGGATAATATATGCACACTCCCACATACCACACACACATGCAAAAAAAATAAAATGTATAGAAAAAGGCCTGGGAAGAAAACAACAAACTGGTAACTGCAGAAGAAAAAGGAGTAGGTATGTCAAGGGGGTTTTATTTGGAGCATTTTACAAAAAAATATGCATTCTGAGATGCACAAACTACTGCAACTCCAGGAGCTACCAGGCACAGAGACTCCAGTGCAAATGACACCCCAGAACAGGCAGCCTATCTCCAGCACGTCTAGAAACCACAGCTCTTATGCTTATGTAATTTTAAGCTAATAAAATAGGGGGAGGGGCTGTCCCCAAGACAGCAGGCGTTAACCTTCTGGTGATACAAATGTATATGTTTTGATTGGGATAGGTTACAAAGTACACATGGTTTTCCTGGTTTTGTTTGTTTATTTGTTTTCTGGGGGGACTTTTTTTAATATTTATTTATTTTATGTATATGAGTACACTGTCAGACACACGAGAAAAGGTCATCAGATCCCATTACAGATGGTTGTGAGCCACCATGTGGGTGCTGGGAACTGAACTCAGGTCCTCTGGAAGAGCAGTTGGTGCTCTTAACCACTGAGCCATCACTCCAGCCCTGGGGGGGACTTTTGTTACTTTGTTTTGCTTTTATTTTTTAGTTGAAATAGTGTCTTCTCTGTAACCCCAGCCCCCTTGAAGTGATCACTAAAGACATGTGCCACCACACCCAGCGTTATGTACCATTTTTTCAAAACACCAACTCAATATGTAAAATCTACCCATTTTATCCTATGTAAACTACACATCAAGAAGGCACAGTAGTGCACACCTGTAATCCCAGGACACATAGATAGGAAGACAGACATAAGTTCAAAGTCAGTTGGGATGAGACCCTATTTTAAAAAACAAACACACAAAAAGTTTGATTTAACCAGGCATGATGGTTCACAGGAGGGACTAACAGAAGGATAGCCACAAGTTCAAAGCCAGCTTACAGCCTGGGCTACAGTATATCGAGTACCAAGCTGGCTGGGGTTACTCAGCAAGACACTGTCTCAAAACTCAGGGGATGGAGGAGACTAAAGGTCAGATATGTTAACATCCAAGACATGAAATAAATGGTAAATGGAAATTCTGTGCACTCTAATATTTTAACTTTATGTAGAAATTCTGTCTCCGGAGTAAAATTCAGTGACTAGCACCACCTTGACTGCACAACCCCTTCAGAGGCAGTTCCACTTAAGTCTGATAAAAATCCTCAGAGAACACATAAAAGGTCAAGTTTTAATTTGGCAAGCAAAGTAATCCAACAGGCACTGCAAGCCAGGGAAAGGAAGCAGCAGCCTGGGGCTGGAGAGTCCAAGCAAGGCGGAGGACAGAACTTCAGCCTTTACAGAACTGAAGAGACGTAAGCATTCTTCACCTCAAAACCAAGATCTGAGAGCAGGATAGAAATTATAAAGTGTCTCCTCAAACGACCGGAAAAAAAAAAAAGGCAATGAGAGAAGGACCAGAACCTGATTTCAAGCAACCACCCAAAGAACAAGCTCTGGTGCACAGCATGCGAGAACCACGTGGATGAAGAAGAGTGGCCGAAAGCCATCGGAGTCTGCCACCTAAGCCACTGTTTTAACCTACCAGCACCTAAGACCCTAGGTTACCCGAGAAGGCAAAAAGAGAATCCAAGGACCAAAGGAAGTCCAGCTACCATCCCTAACTCGAGAGACGGACACTACTCCATATAAAATGCTTCCTCCATCCATTCCTGCAGTGGGCATCCATTGTAGGGCTGTCAGAATCAGGCCACATCCTGAGGACTGAGCAGAAAACAGGCACGGAGCTCAATTCTAGTTGGAAGACAAGATTCTCCTTCCAAATTTCTTTTTTTTTTTTTTTTTTTTTTTTTGGTTTTTTGAGACAGGGTTTCTCTGTGTAGCTCGGGCTGTCCTGGAGCTCACTTTGTAGACCAGGCTGGCCTCGAACTCAGAAATCCGCCTGCCTCTGCCTCCCAAGTGCTGGGATTAAAGGCGTGCGCCACCACCGCCCGGCTCCTTCCAAATTTCTTAAACTCCCCTCCCAACCCCCTTTAAATGTCAGCAAGACCCTTCAAATCTCTTCTGGATAGCTCCCACCAGCTTTCCTTAAGTATCTTACTTTCTCCACAAACCAAGTAACTTACGGCTCCAGTTTCCCAGGGCTGGGGAAATCCTAGAGACCTGAAGTGAACAGAACAAGAAACATGAAATAGAGTACTTCACATTTTGTGTGCATACTTTCACAGTCGAACTGTCAGCACTTCAACAGCAAATGATGGCTGAGAGTGATAAAGTCGTGACCCGGGCGCTGACCGCGGTTCTCTCCTGCTCCGTAGCTAATCAATAAACGCTTGCAGAGAAGGCTGGAAGGTCTCTCTGATTCCCCAAGGCCTGGCACAGGAATTTAACAGTAAGCATTCGTCAGCTGCATCCTTCCTCTTCTCGGGACACTGTGCCCATCAGAGGTGACCTGGGTGGACAGGTTCGCCTACCGGGAGCCTCGGGGGACATTGAGTGGTGATCTGGGATGAGTTCCCTTCCCTCTGCTAGGGCCTGCCTACCTCACCTGCCCTCTGCCAGGACCTGCCGCCTTCGCCCCCTTCAGCACCTAACGCGGAGCCTCCTCCCCGCGAATCGGGCTCAGGCTGCATCAGCAGCGCGCGCAGCCCGGCTCTGCGCTCCGCGGCCCCCCGCGCGCGCGGCTGACCGGAGAGCCCTCCCCGGCCCGGCGTGCTGCCTCCCAAGGGTCGCCGCTCCGGGGCCGCGCGCTCCGCCACCCCGCAGCCCTCCTTCTCGCTCCTCCAGCCCCGGCGGACTCCCCACCTGGCTCGCTTCCCGGCCGGAGCTGAGGGGCCGTCGCGTGGCTCTCCGGCGGCCGCAGCCTCCTCCGACCCGGCCCCCTCGGCTGAGGCGGCTAAAGCAGCGGCAGCGACTAAGGCGGCGGCGCCCACTCAGGCCCCGGAGCCGCCCCCGCGGCGAACGTTCCCGGCGCCGGCTCGCGCCGCTTCCCCGCCCGGCACGCGCAGCGAGCCCGCCCCCGGCGCGAGGGCGCGAGGGCGAGGGCGAGGGCGGGTGCGCGCGGAGGGGCGGGCGCGCGGAGGGGCGGGGCTTCCGCCGCGAGAGGGGGCGGGGAGGCGGCCGAGTGCCCTCCCGCGGGTTCGCGCGCCCCCTCCGGGCCTCTGCTGTGCGCGGGCGGCGGAGGCGGAGGTGCGCTTCCACTCCACAGGTAGCTGCCGGGCCGCTGGGTGCCGCGCCGACGTGACTGAACCGTAAGGAATGTGAAGAAACACCCAGTGAATCATTCACCCGCGCCTCGAGACTTTCCACATTGCCTCAGCAGGCTCGCTGAGCACCGACTCCACGCCTGGTGCCCAGTGGACACGATCTGGGTCACGGCCCCTGGTCCCCAAGAGTGCATAACTTAGAGTGAAGCGCAGCCTTGCGATGGACCGAGTCGGTCCCCTGCGCCAAGCCAAGCCACAGCCGGATGCGGTGAGAGGATAAGGAGAGACAGATTACTTTCCGCTTAGTTATTCAGTAGTTCCTGAAAGTGGGAGTATTTGGACATTAAACAGCTTGGGCAAAGGAGCAGAGGCGACAAAGCTTCATTTATTTATCTTTGTATCTATTTATTACCAACTCATATATCATTTTTTAAAATGTCCTTTAAAGAACTTATTTTTATTTTATGTGTATGAGTGTTTGGGCTGCAATATGTGTGCACCCCGTGAGTGCCCCGGGGGCCAGAAGAGTGTTTTGGATCCCCTGGAACTGTGAAGTGACATGGGATGCTAGAAAATCAAACCCAGGTCCTCTGATAACATAGCAAATGCTCTTAACTGTTGAGCTATCTCTCCAGCCCCCCATATTGCCATTTTTTTAATAGAATCTTTCCCAAATTCTTTAGGGACATCGAAATCTTCTTTTAACGGCTCAAAAAAAAAAAATCATTTTTCCCCCTCAACATTAAGACAACAGTATGGTCCATTAGACTTCTGGTGCATGTGGATGTACATGTGTGACGGGAAGCAGCTCCAGGCCTGTATGCTTTAGGGATGCTTTTTGAAGCTTTCTGGCACCTTATGGAAAGGCAGATCATGCCACCTGCTTCCATCAGACTGGCAGCCTGCCTCTAGAACACCCTTTTCCTCCTCTTCTCACAATCTATTTTTAAATTCCTATGGTGAAGGCAGTGCTGTGCTGATAACTTTAATCGAGGGTGTGTGTGTGTGTGTGTGTGGTGGTGGTGGGGAATACATTACTTTTCACACACAATCATGTGACTGTTTTGCGTGTTGAAGGAGACTCACTGGTTGCTGGGTGGTGACTGCTCTAACCATGAAAGGATACTCAGACTATGTCAAGAGACATTTAGTTTTCTTACGTGTATTGAGCTCCTGCTCTGGGGAAAGCACTGATGGGTAAGAACGTTGACTCTGTTGGAAAGAGGTAGAGCAAGGTGCCTCAAACACCTGTAATTCCTAGCACTCAGAAGGCTGAGGCAGAAAGATCACCCTAAGCGTGAGGCCATGCTGAGCTACAAAATGAATACCAGGCAAGCCCGGGATGCAGGATGAGCCACTGTCAAAATAAATCAATAAACATCTTCTTATGTCTTATTATTGACTCTCATTGTATTTCAAGTTTAAAGTAGACTATTACAAACTTTTGTAAAACTCACTAATTTATACTTGTGTTAACAGCTTTTTGTCTCAAAGTTCATCACCTCACATCCTCACACCAGACATAGTCACCCATTTTCTGGCTCATATTTCAAGATTATCAATGTCTTTCCTACTTGTATTTTTTCCTACATCATCTATAATGTTCACCTTTCTTGTTCTAAGAAGATTCTGCTCCAGCTACTGTTCCCTCTGTGTTCCCCATCATAAATGTCCTTGACAGTCCCACACACATCTCTTCAGCAGCCTGTCCACTCATGTCTGTGACTCTTTACCACATTGATGACTGATTTCACTCTAACTGTCATCATCCATTTTGAGGTCCTCATATTACTAGACCCTTCCATGGCATTTGATAGCACAAGTATTATACTCTTTTAAACTCCCTCATCTTTGTGACGTGCCTCCGCTCTAAATCCCATTATTCACACATCTGACTCAGCTCATCCCCTGCTACACACACTCTCACAGGCATGCACACAAATTCTCCCTAAGCCATTTTATCCATTCTTTGTCCCCATCTTTTTCCATATCTCTGCCTTCTAAATGAATTCTACTTTATGAAAGTGCAAGGAAAAAATGTTTCTTAGGGGCTAGAGAGATGGCTCAGTGGTTAAGAGCACTGATTGCTCTTCCAGAAGTCCTGAGTTCAATTCCCAGCAACTACCTGGTGGCTTACAACCATCTGCAATGGGGTCTGATGCCCTCTTCCGGGGTGTCTGAAGAGAGCAATGGTGAACTTATATACATAAAACAAATAAATCGTTTAAAAAAGAAAATTTAAAAAAATGTTTCTTTCTTGAAGCTTTTCTTTGCTGGATACTTTATCATGAGACCTGTTAACAAAGAGAGTTGGTATCAAACTTCTAAGAGGAACATACAAATCCAGGCAAGCCTACTGCAGCATTTTGTAGAAATGCATGGGAAGATCCCAGCAAAGGATAAAAATAGTTTATAAGTTGAGGGTATTGGCAGAGTTGGGTGCAGTTAGCCCTCTCTGGCTTGTAGGTGGACATCACCACATGATGTACGTTTGTGTCCTGTTCTTTTTTTTTTTTTTTTTTTTTTGGTTTTTCGAGACAGGGTTTCTCTGTATAGTCCTCTGTAGACCAGGCTGGCCTCGAACTCAGAAATCCACCTGCCTCTGCCTCCCAAGTGCTGGGATTAAAGGCATGCGCCACCACCGCCCGGTTTGTTCTCCTCTTATAGTAACACTCGTCATAGTGCATAGAGCCCACCACTAACAACCACATTTTAGGTTAATCATCCCTTTAAATGCCCTGTCTCCAAAGACAGACTGGGGTACTGGGAGTTAGGATTAAAACAGCTCTAATGTAAGAGCTAAGACTAAAAACTTCTTGGAAGAAAATGTGGATGTATCTCATTACCTTGGGCCTGGTAAAGCCTTCTTGGATACAACACCCAATGATGTGCTTGTTTTGTTCTCCATTGCTGATTTTATCTGACCTAAAACAACTTGGAAAGGAAAGAGTTGATTTCATCCGGCACTTCCAGGTAGCAGCTCATGACTGAGGGGGTTCAAGGCAGGAGCTGGAAGCAGAGACCATGGAGGAACTCTGCTTGCTCCATAGTTGCTCAGCCAGATCTCTTATACAACCCAGGACCATCTGCCCAAGGATGTCACTACCCACAATAGGCTCAACCCTCCCACCTCAATCAATCATTAATCAATACCCACAGTAGGCTCAACCCTCCCACCTCAATCATTAGTCAATACCCACAGTAGGCTCAACCCACCAACCTCAATCATTAATCAAAAAAAAAAAATTTTTTTTCCCTACAAACTTCCCTGCAGGTCAATCTGAAGGAAACATTTACTCAGTTGAGGTTCCTCTTCCCAGATGAGACTAACTTGTGTCTAGTTGACAATAAATAAATAAATAAATAATCAGCACAATGGGCTACACCATACGTTGTCATCACATATTGCGTACATGTATTGAAATATACATGGTCACTTATAAGTATGTACAGTTATTCCATTAATTGAAGATTTTGAAAAGTGTTTTAAGGAGGTATAAATATTAGCTATTCTGATTTGTTCACCACCCACTGTATATGCATATGTCAGATTATCCTACGGCACCCCATAAACATACAATTGAAATAATTTTTCTGATATATGTGCAGATCTGTGTACAGCTACACATGTGTTTATTGTCTCCTGTGCACATATGTGGGCATGTGTGTGGAGGCCACAGGACAACCTCAGGAGCTATCCATATTGTTTTTTTTTTTTTTAAAGATTTATTTATTTTATGTATGTGAGTACACCGTCACTGTTGTCACTGTCTTCAGACACACCAGAAGAGGGCATCAGATCCCATTACAGATGGTTGTGAGCCACCATGTGGTTGCTGGGAATTGAACTCAGGACCTCTGGAAGAGCAGACGGTGTTCTTAACCACTGAGCCATCTCTCTAGCCCTGGTTTTTGTTTTTTAAGACAAGTTCCTTCACTGGCCTGGGTTTCTTGAGCAGGCTAGGCTAGCCCAACAGCAACCGCCACCCATCTCAGTCTGGTTCTGCAGCACTGGGATGACAAGTGCTCCCCACATGAATCACACGTGGTCCCCACACTCAGCTCTATACTTATGCACTGGAGCTCAGACTCAGCCCCCCTGTTTCACTGACAGCTGTCTCTACAGGCCCCAGTTATAATCATCTTCAAAGACTGTTTCATGTCTAGTAAAATGGCAAATTGTTTTGAGGCAGAGTTTCTCTGTGTAGCTTTAGCTGTCCTGAAACTCACTCAGTAGACCAGCTGACTTGAACTTGTAGAGATACACCTGTCTCTGCCTCTCAAATGCTGGTATATTGCAAATTTTGTGAGGATTACTTTGTTGTTGTGTGTTTGTTGTGATATGGTATGGTGTCTCTATGTAGCTCTATTAAGCCTTGAGCTTCTACCTCTTCAGTTGGGGTTGCAACTGATGTGAGGATCACTGGGGTTCATGTTCACAATGGAGGATGTGTGTTTTGTGACTCTAAGTAAAAGACTGGACAGCCGGGCGGTGGTGGCGCACGCCTTTAATCCCAGCACTTGGGAGGCAGAGGCAGGCGGATCTCTGAGTTCGAGGCCAGCCTGGTCTACCGAGCGAGTTCCAGGACAGCCCGGGCTACACAGAGAAACCCTGTCTCAAAAAACCAAAAAAAAAAAAAAAAAAAAAAAAAGACTGGACAAACATAAACCAAAATATCAGCAGAGGTTATTATTTCTGGGTGATAAGATTATGTGTATTAAATTTTCTTTGTATTTGTTTATATTTTCAAAATTGTTTTAACTGAAGGTATACTTTTTTGAAAGTAGTAAAATTACTTTTAAATATCTATGCCAGAAGCCTGGCTTGGTGGCTCACATCTGACATCTCAGCCCTTCAGTGGCTTAAGTAGAAGAGCCACCATGAGTTCAAACCCAGCCTAGGCTATATAATAAGTTCCAGGTCAGGTTAGGTTATACAGTAAAACTCTATCTCTAGAAGAAAAGGAAAAAATGATGCTAGAACCAGCTTGATTTACATCCTGTGCACCCAAGTCTTGATTGTCAAGGTCATAAGGGATCTGAGGGAGACGTGCACAGTGAAGTCTCTGAGGTCATGTGACTCCAGCTTGGGTAGGAGTGAGCTGAGAGTGACAGAACCAAGCTGCAGAGGATGTGAGAGAGCCGTGTGGGAGGAGACACCTGCCAGCCAGCTTTGGCTTGGGCAAGAGGAAGATAAAATGAGCTCAAGGAAAACAGTCCTTGAAGTCAGAAATCCTGTCTGACTTCCAGGATCATCTTTCCTGACAATAAGCCACCTCAGACGTGCGGACAGAAGAACACGGAAATGACAGAGCCAGCTCACCTCTGTCTAGTGACAGGCAGTTGACCCCATAATGTGCGCCATTCTGTTTTCTGCCACTTACTGATGACACAACAGGACTGGAAAGGGTCCAGCAGCCAGGAATCAAAAGGATAAAGCACGAGGGTCCTGGCAGGATGGCAAGCTGAGGGAGGATGCTTGCTCAGACAGGATAGGGCAGAGGAGTTCAGAGTCAGAATGCAGAGGGAGCTGCTACCTCTCACAACTCAGCAGAAAGGGGTGGCCCTTGAGGGAAGAAAAGGGTAACTTGGAAAAATAACCGTGAGTTTCTGTTGCATGCCGGGGATGATTTGAAAACATTAACCCCAGAGGCTGAGTCTCCAGGTTTTCAGTCTTAAACAAATGTGGAATGAAGATGGAATAGAAACAAACTGGGAACTTCTGGATGGGTCTAGGGTGACCAGAGAGAGGGACAGCACAGGGCCAGTGGCATTGCCCCACTCTCTCCATGATAGGGTCACTCTGAGTCTGTGAAAACTGAAGGCAAAACCACAGTGACAAAACTTCCTAAGATTCACCTTGTGAATGGCAGCCATGCTCTCAACAAAACCAGCCTTGGGGATGGAGCTGAGGTTGGAGACAACTGGGTAGCAAGACTTACCCCATTGTGATTGCTGGAAGCCATGGCCAAGGGGGCTGCTGCCATTGCCCTTATATGTACTGGGCAGATCTGGTGAGGACAGAAGCTCAGTGGCTCCCCTAAAGATGACTCTGAGAAGCCAAACCATGAAAACCAAGGAGTCCATGGATATCTTGCTAGTTTACTAACAGGTCTTGCTAGTTTACCAATGGTTATCAGAAAGCACAGGATTCCTGAAAAGATTAACACATTATTATTGTTGATGCAATCTTTTTAAACTTTTAAAATTACTTTATGCGCGGGTATTTTGCCTTTATGTATGTCTAAGCACCATGTAAATGGAGTGTTCAAGGAGGCCAGAAAAGGGCATCGTATCCCTGGACCTGGACTTACAGCTGTGAGTCAATCACTATGTGTGCTGGGAATTGAACCTGAGTCTTCTGGAAAGGCAACCAGTGGTCTTAACTGCTAAATCATTTCTTCATTTCCTTAATGCAATATTTTTTGGTGGTGGTGATTGTTTTGTTTTATTTTGTATTTGAGTTTTTTGGTTGGTTGGTTTGTTGGTTTTGCTTTTTTTTTTTTTTTTTTTTTTTTTTTTTTTTGGTTTTTCGAGACAGGGTTTCTCTGTGTAGTCCTGGCTGTCCTGGAACTCGCTCTGTAGACCAGGCTGGCCTCGAACTCAGAGATCCGCCTGCCTCTGCCTCCCAAGTGCTGGGATTAAAGGCGTGCGCCACCACCGCCCGGCTTTGCTTTGCTTTTGAGATAGACTCCCATGTAGCCCAGGCTGGCCATGACCTTCTGATCCTTCTGCCTCATCCTCCTGAATTGTGGGATTACAGATGAGAACTACCACACCCAGATGTGTGTTCGCGCACATGTGCACACACGTGTGTGCACGCACACATGTGCAGGCTAGCTAGGGTTGATAAAACAGGAAGCCTTTTCAATCACTCTGTACCTTATTTCTTAAGACAGGGTCTCTCCCTGAACCCGAAACTTGATGTTTTGGCTGGGCTAGCTGGCCAGCAATCCCTTGAGATCTGCCTGCTAAACTTTGTCCTGCCAAATCTGAGCTTACAGGCTCACACCACCACACCTGGCTATTTATGTAGGTTGTGGAGAACCAAACTCAGGGTTTCATGCCTACATAGTGAGTGCTTACTGAGCCAGTTCCAGCCTCTGCACAGCTGGTTTCTTAGACAAGGTCTTGCTTGGCCTGGAATTCATTATATAGACATGGCTAGTCTTGAACTTGAAGGATCCTACTAAGGTCTCTGTTTCCAGGGAGATGAATTACAGATGTACCTTCCCTGACTAGCTGATGCAAGCAACTCTCTCTCTCTCTCTCTCTCTCTCTCTCTCTCTTTCTCTCTCTCTCTCTCTTTCTCTCTCTCTCTTTCTCTCTCACTTTCTCTTTCTTGTTTTTTGTTGTGGGGCAGGGAGTGTTCTTGTTCTTGTTGACACAGGGTCTCATGTATCCCAGGCTAATCTCAAAAATCTCTAGATATTAGAGGCTGATATTGAAATCCTGCTCTTCCTGCCTCCACCTCCCAAGGTAGGAAATTACAGATGTGGGCCACCACGCCCACTTTATTTGGTCCTGGAGTTGAAGCCCACAGCCTCATCATGCTAGACAAACACTAGCACACCAGCAGCTGAACTGCATTTTCAGCTCAGCTTTTTAACCTGCACAAGAGGAACAACTTTACCTATTGTTATCCTAGACAAACATCAATCACCCACTATGCTTTGGGAAAAATACCTACTCCAGAGTACCACCTAAATGAACCAAATTTCTTTAAGCTGTTAAATTGCAGTTTAAGTGGTAACAAAACATGCAGAGCAAAGAGGGGACAGGGAAGGGGTCTAGGTTCTCTACATGTTACATTTAATTCCCTGGGGAAGGTCCAGCTGTAGAAAGAGTGGAGAGGATGAGAGAGGCCAAGACAGAATAAAGACAATTCAGTTCTGTCAGCTAAGGGCACATGAGCTTAAACAGCAACGCAGCCTGCTTCCCTGTGCAGGTGCTGAGGGGAAGAGGAAGGCTGCCTGTTCCAAACTCCAGAATGGTTCCAGGAAGCTTTGGGCAGCTTTGAAATACCAGTTGGCACTGAGGAGGAAAAAGGAGCCTACTTCCTTCCTCTCAGGGAAGGGCTTTCTAGCAGCCGTATTGACTCTTCTCTTTCTTGCTTGGCTGTATCTGTTTAACTTCTCCATGTCAGGAATTTCCTTAGGTCTGCTCAGGTCAGGATCTGTCCTGTGGTGCAGCATGCTGGTGCCTGTCTCAGCAGCTCTGAGCTCAGACCAGAAGCATAGAGCTACTCCTGATCTCGTAACCGGAGGAGTCAGGCCCTGGGTTGTCAGCCTTCAGTCCAATTCCGCATGGAACCAGTTTTTGGGAAAATGGCCTGCCTGCTCAGGGGTCTCAATGGCTCTCATTACATCATAGGTGCTTCTGAGGTGGGTTAAGGCTGCCGTGCCACTGTTTTGTCTAGAGAAATGTGGTTTTTCTCACATTGAGATGTTCCACCTTGCATAATGAAAAAAAAACAAAAAAAAAAAATAAATAAATAAAACAACCACCTAGTTACATTTTTATTTCCAGCTGGGACTGAACAAAACCATGTGTCATGTGGAAACCCACAGCCTAGCATCCCGTCACCCATTCTGCTACCCAAACACTCAGAGACCCCTAGGAGCTAGAACCCACCCCATCACACCAACTACTCCTTCACGTGTCTAGAATGAAACCACTCCCTGTAGGATCTAGAAGTCTCTGAAACAGACTTCACACAGGGAGGTCCAGATTATCCTTTGGCCACATGTGCATTTGGCCTGACAGAATGAAATCTGTGTTGTCCTCACTTCCTCAGCCCAGTTCTATCTTCTACCTCCATGATTCAGGAACTCTCCCACACACTCAGTGTTAATTCCTACCACATCCCTTAGGCCTCCCATGGCCACAGATCAGAATCCATCCATCCTCTGTCTCCATTTACACAACTCAGAACCCAACTCCAAGTCTGATACAAGGAGTGGATGGCGCCTCAGGCCTGCAATCTCACTACTCAGGAAATAGAGGCAGAAAGATCAGCAGGAAATAGAGGACAGCCTAGTGGACATGAGCTCCCAACCAGACAGCCAGGGGCTACATAGCAAGATTATGCAGCAACAAAAGCAAAGTCAAATACAGTTTGCTGAGGCCAGGTCGGAGGCATTGACTTTAGCCTCTGTCAGCAGATTGCTTGGTGTGTTCAGGACTTCCTCATGCCATGACAAAAGGGGGTTCTTACCGGCCTGCAGTGGCACATCGCTGTAGTGCTCGCGCTCTGTCGCTAGGGCGCTTGGTCCGTCCCGTGTTCGATCCTTCCCACTGTCCTTCAGTGGGAAAAAAAAAAAAAGGGGGGGGGGGTTCTTTTGGCTCTGGGTTTAAGGGTGCAGCCCATCACAGTGGGGAGGCAGCAGGAACATGAGGTATCCAATCACAGCACCCAAGAAGCAGAGGGAGATAAAAGCTGGTGTTCCTCACATACCCCTTCCTATTCAGTCTGGGACTCCAGAGCATGAGAGAGTGTCACCAGCATCAGGGTATGTCCTCCTTCTCTGGTTAAATCTCCAAGTTAAAACATCTTGACTGCACATCAATCATCTGAAATGCTTTGGGAAAAATACCTACTCATGAAATAATGAAGACACAGGACTGTGTCTCCCGGGTAACTTCAAATCCCGTCAAGCTGACACCGGGTAAGTGTTTGCAGTTGTTTCACACATGTTCCTTGTTCCCTTGGCTAGGTTGTAAGTTCCTCAGATTCAGGGCTCATGGTCAAAACCAGGGAGTAGATGAAGAGTTCTTGTTACATGAGGAGAGGCAGGCCTGGGGTCCTGTGGGCTACAGAGATCTGCACCTGAATGTGGCATAGGTATTAATGTGGTTATGATGAAAAAACTTTATTTTGTGAGCCTATGTGTGTTCCTGAATTTATGTATCTGCTGCATGTGCATGTAGAGGCCGTAAGAGGACACTGATTCTCTGTGGCCAGAGTTACAGGCTGCTGTGAGCCACACAAGGTGGGTGCTGGGAACCGAACTCAGCTCCTCTGCAAGAGGAACAAGTGCTCTTATCACTAATCCATCGTTCCCTATGACTGCTTGCCTTGACTAGGCTAACATACCTGTGCCCACCATCCAACACACCCTTTCATGACGTCTTAGAAACCTGGGAGAGTCACAGGCCTTAGGACCTATGCAGTTCTTTGGACCCTTGGAGAGAAATACCAAGATGAGCCCCTTGTATATCTGAGCAGAGTTACAAGTGCTTCACTCTGTAAGGCTAGGACCTGTTCACTGCAGCTAATGTTTAATGGGTGCCTTGTTTGTGCCAAGAAGCTATGAATGGAAAGTTGGATAGAAAACAGACTAGGGGATGTCTGCTTACAGAAACTTGAAGATGGCAAGCTGGATAGACAGAATTGACACTTTTCAAAAGATTCTATGTAGGGGCTGGGGTGATGAATACATGCAGAAAGGGCCTGCTGCTCTGGCACTCAAGCGTGGGGACCTGAGTTCAGATTCCCCAGAACCCATGTTAAACCATGTTAAACCCCAGAAACCATGGGCACTATGGACCTGTGGTCACCGTAATAAGAGGCAGACAAATACAGGAGAGATACTGGAGATTTACTGGCCAATGTAAGCTCCAGGTTCAGTGAGACCCTGTCTTAAAAAAAAAAAAAAAAAAAAAAAAGGTGATGAGAGAGAGAAGACACCAGATATCAACCTCTGTGCTCTACATGCAAATGCACGCACAAAACACACACACACACACAGAAAACATACATAAAGATTTCATGGACAGCATTTTAATCAAGTTCAAAGGAAAGAGGAAACCCAAAGAAAAGTGAGACTCATTGGATCCAGAGGCGTGGCAGTAGACCATCACACTAACGGCCCCTGTAGATCATACCTCTTGGTACACATGCACATGTGGGTGGCCCCTCCCATTTACATGCCACTTACATCCACAACACATGTGACAGGAGCGAATTGAACATGGAGGCTTGTTCTCTTGGCACAGTGTCCTATGGCAACGTGTAGGAAAGCCAGTTTAGTCTGGTGGTAGTGGTGCATGTAATTCCAGCACTTGGGAGGCAGAGGCAGGCAGATAACCAAGTTCGAGGCCAGCCTGATCTACAGATGGAGTTGGAAGACAGCCAGGGCTACACAGAGAAACCCTGTCTTGAAAAAGAGAAAGAAAGAAAGAGAGGAAGGGAGGAAGGGAGGAAGGGAGGAAGGGAGGAAGGGAGGAAGGAAGGAAGGGAGGAAGGGAGGAAGGGAGGAAGGAGAAGGGAGAAGGGAGGAAGGGGAAGGGAGGAAGGGGAAGGGAGGAAGGAGGAAGGAAGGAAGCCTAGTCTAGCTAAAGGAGGATGAGAGGCCTGTGGGAGGAAACTGAGGTCCGCTTTCATTGCCGGATCCTCGAATGAGACAATGTTGCACATTCTGGCCTGGCTGACATTGTTCCTTATTCACAGTCTTGCAACACAGGCTTTCTGCTGCCTACCATCACCTGAGGTCCTAAAGTGAATGGAATTCTATGGGAGAAAAAAGTTCTTAGACTTTAAAGATTTGTTCGTAGTATTTAATAACATACATGTCTATGTATGAGTATGTGTGCATCCATACAGGTGCCCACAGAGGCCATAAGAGGGCATCAGATGTAGAGGAGAGACTCTGATGCTTTGATTTAATGTGCTGATGCTGAAGGTCCTTGTTTAGGAGTGCCCAGTCACTGAGTTAGCCAAGGCATTTTAAGATGAACTGGCGTGTGTGCGTGTGCGTGATTTTCCATCCTCAGATCCATGATAGCTCTTGGGTGGGTGCACACCTGTGACTCTAAAGGAGCTCAAATCGGTGTAGTCAAAAAAAATCACCATAACAATCAAATCCACTGGTATTGAAGTTACCGGTGGGTGTGAGCCACCTAGTGAGAGTGCTGGGAACCAAACTCAACCGGTCTGCAAGAGCAGTGCGTGCTCTGAACCACAGAGCCATCTCTGAAGCCCCCAGTTCTTTACATTTTAAACTGTTATTCTGAATAGCATAATGGAATAGACTGTCATCTTACTACATCCCAGCAGGGACTTAAATCATCCATTTGTCCAGCATACCCACAGTGTTCACATTAGCTTAAGGCCGGGAGGGGGGTAGGAGGAAAGAGAGCGAGCATGTTCACATAACTTTCATAATTGTGAATTATTATAATTGCTCTGATTTATTATTAGTTATTGTTGTTAACTTTGCTCTACAGCTAAACCCCTTGGGTAATAATCATGCCTGAAAGGAGGGAGCACTTTGAGCTGCCTGGCTGAGGAAGGCTGCAGGGTAGGAAGGAGGCTGTGACTGCAGACAGGAGAGGTAATAGGAAACAGCTCCCGGAGGCTGTGAATAGGTCTGTGTTACACGGTGAGGATGGGTAATGAGACTCACAGCTCAAGCTGTGCTGGGAAACTGTCACGTGTGGTCACGTGTGTGTCACGTGTGGAGACCGCAAACATACCTAATGAACCAGTGACTGCAGCTAAGGAAATTTCCAGGCAGAGTGTTAAAGGTGTAAATTGTCTTTTTAGCAGCTTTAACTGTAAGGGAAGGGGGAACTGTTTAGCTTGCAAACTGAATTTAGAAGAAGCGTTCAGGATTTGAGAGGGACTGACTGCAAAAACCAATGTTTTCAGATTTCCAGGCTTTCCAACACCGAAGAGGACTACAAAGAGACATGGCTTCAGAGTGGAGATTAAATTAAATTTGAGGCTGGACTGGAAGACTCCTTTGTTCAGACCTCTTAGAGACTGAGGGAGACGATGTTAAGATGCTCAGTCATGGTCGCTTGCCAGTATGCTCCCTGAATCAAGGATGGAGCATCACTGAACCAGTTATGGGTTTGACTTATGGCTGAAAAGTAGACTATTTTCTATGTGTGAATAGTTGACAATGCTTTCTGCGAATTTTAAAACCAGAATTTAAAATAAACAGGTCCCTGGGTTTCCCACTTTCTAAAGTCAGAGAGTATGTTGAGAACACTACCTGGCTACAGGCAAAGGCCAGTTGCTATTAGGAAGGAAATATACAGGGCTGGAGAGATGTCTCAGAGGTTAAGAGCACTTGTCACTTTTGCAAAGCACCCGGGTTCAGTTCCTAGCAGCCACATGGTGGATCTCAACCATCTGGGACACCAGTTCCAGGGTATCTGACTCCCTTTTCTGACTTCTAAGGACACAGGACATGCACCTGATACATATACATACATGAAAGCAAAACATTCATACACATAAAAATAAACTTAAAAGAATTTTTAAATAAAATTTTCAAGACAGGGTTTCTCTGTGTAGCCCTGGCTGTCCTGGAATTCACTCTGTAGACCTAATGTAGTTCCAGGCTGGCCTCAAACTCAGAAATCTGCCTACCTCAGCCTCCCAAGTGCTGGGATTAAAGGCGTGCACCACCACCTGCCGGGCTATTTCCTTGCTTTTAAAAATTATTTATTTAGCCGGGCAGTGGTGGCACATGCCTTTAATACCAGCATTTGGGAGGCAGAGGCAGGCGGATTTCTGAGTTCAAGGCCAGCCTGGTCTACAGAGCGAGTTCCAGGACAGCCCGGGCTACACAGAGAAACCCTGTCTCAAAAAACTTAAAAAAAAAAAAAAAAGCAAGGAAATATGTCTTAACAATGGAAACAAAAGCTGCAAAGTCCCTGGGCCATTCCAGGGAGCTCCCAGGGCAGCTCCTTTTACAGGAAGACCTGCCTCCACAGCAAGAGGTCAGGACTGCAGGGAGGCCTGTTTCTTTCAGACTGGCAGGACGCCCATGGATCTCCCATTTCTCCTTTCAAAGTCACTGGTCCTTGAATCAGGAGGAGCCATGGAAGAAACTGCATCTGAGCCTGGTTCAGATCATGAGCCCTTGGGGTCACCATGCAGGTGATACAGAGGAGTGTGTGAGGGCGTGTGAGAGCGATCAGAACAAACTGCAATGGACCACGCCTGATGGTCCGGTGGTTCCTGTGACTCCCCTCTTCCTGGATACTGACCTTGAACGCATGGGTTGCTTTGACCAATACAATCAGAGGCTTGATGGACATTTGGACACTGGGTCTTGCCATCTTGGGAACTTGCCCTAAAATTGTCATGTGAGGAGGCAATTAAGAAGAAAGGAGCCAGCCAGGCAATGTAGAGCACACCTTAACCTCAGCACTCAGGAGGCAGAGGCAGGAAGATCTCTGTGAGTTTGAGGCTATCCTGGTCTACAGAGCAAGTTCCACAACAGCCAGGGCTACAGAGAATCTGTGTAGGAAGGAAGGAAGGAAGGAAGGAAGAAATAAAGAGAGAGAGGGAGGGAGGGAGAAAGAGAGAGAGAGAGAGAGAGAGAGAGAGAGAGAGAGAGAGAAGAGAAACAAAACAAAACACAGAGAACAGAGGAGCCAGACAGATATGGTGATACACACCTGTAATCCCAGCACTTGGGAAGTGTCTTAGGGTTACTGCTTAGGTTTACTGCTTAGGTGTTACAGCTATAAACAGACACCATGACCAAGGCAAGTCTTATAAAGGACAACATTTAATTGTGGCTGGCTTACAGGTTCAGAGGTTCAGTCCATTATCATCAAGATGGGAGCATGGCAGCATCCAGGCAGGCACGGTGCAGGCAGAGCTGAGAGTTCTACATCTTTATCTAAAGACTGCTAGCAGAATACTTACTTCCAGGCAGCTAGGATGAGGGTCTTAAAGCCCATACCCACAGAGACACATGTACTTCAACAGGGCCACTCCTTCTAATGGTGCCACTCCCTGGGCCGAGCATATACAAACCATCACAGAAGGCTAAAGTATGAGGATCCCTGAGAATTTGAGATTGGTTTAGACTATATAGCAAGTATCAGGCCTAGTACTTGGAGAATCAGCCATGCAAGGTCATCCTCAGGTACAGAACAAGTTTGGAGCTGGCCTAGGTTATGTAAGACCCTGTCTTAAAAAATAAAAACAACAAAAAAAGACTGTGTATCAAAGAAGAAAGAGGAGGGTAGGGGAAGGGAGGAAACTGGAGGAGAAAGAAGAGGAGACAGAGAATAAAGAGTTAGAAAAATATTGGTGGTTTAGGTGTTAGCCACCACAGACTGCCAAGTAGTTACAGGGTCAACTCATCCTACACCAAATGAATGCTTTCCTGCCCAAACTGAAGCTACACAGACAAGCTGCAGAACCACGGGATTCTTAGACTGAGATAAGTGACAGCCAGCCAGAAGATTGACAAAGTCTCGCAGGAGCTGGTGCTAGAAGAACAGCAAGGGTTGTTCGCACACATGGAAGCCAAGAGAGAGCATCACCCAGCAAGGCCTTGGGGTAAGGGCAGCACACTGGGAGCCAGGGAGGACTCTGAGGCCGCAGTGTATAAGAATGACTCCAAGAAAGAGTAGTGGTCATACGGGGCTCAGCCTTTCCTGCTTACTGCTGCCCAAACATACGTCATGGAAGAGACTTGGGTGCTGTTTGGCCAGAGGATTAAGTGTGAGCTGTGATTTCTCTGCTGTGCAGTTAACAGGAAGCAAACTGTACCAAACTGCACCAGCTGGGCACAGTAGAGAGTGCGGAGGACTGGAGGTCGACAGAACACGTTTACTATATATACTGTTGTTTTTAAACTGTGTCAGAGGAGGGATATATATGATTTCTCTGAGTCTTGTTTGATTTGAAAACAAGCAGATGTTCTCCAATTCTGAAAAATCCAAGGTTCTAGGAAGAGGCTTGACTATACAAGTAAACCCAAAAGTACTTCTGATGTAATAATCAGTATGTCTCAAGACTGCATCAGCATTAGCAGCAATGGGGCTATGTCAGTACTGAAATCGACTATGTAAATTGATAGAGTATTTTTCAGAAGGCTGGATGGGAGGCATGATTCAAGTGCATTAAAAATATTTGCTGGCCGGGCAGTGGTGGCACACGCCTTTAATCCCAGCACTTGGGAGGCAGAGGCAGGTGGATTTCTGAGTTCGAGGCCAGCCTGGTCTACAGAGTAAGTTCCAGGACAGCCCGAGCTACACAGAGAAACTCTGTCTCGAAAAAACCAACAACAACAATAATAATAATAATAATAATAATAAAATATTTGCTATTGGTGGTTTTAATCCCAGCGCTTGGGAGGCAGAGGCAGGCGGATTTCTGAGTTCGAGGCCAGCCTGGTCTACAGAGTGAGTTCCAGGACAGCCAGGGCTACACAGAGAAACCTGTCTCGAAAAAAAACCAAACAAACAAAAAAAATGTTTGCTCCTACCCTTTACAATCCAATTCTTGGAGTGTTATGCAAAGGAAATAATTAAACATGATCAAATCCATATTCACCAGCTCTAATGAAAATAAAAATTAGAGTCAACATCCTGGCAACATGGCACACACCTGTAATCCCACGAGGCTGAGTGAGAAGGATGAGGAATTTAAGACCAGCTAGGGCTACTTAGTGAGAGCTGTCTCAAAAAACAAACAGAAAAAAAAAGAAAGAAAGAAAGAAAGGAAGGAAGGAAGGAAGGAAGGAAGGAAGGAAGAAAGAAAGAAAGAAAGAAAGAAAGAAAGAAAGAAAGAAAAGAAAAGCAGCAGCCAGGCAAGCTGGGCATGGTGGCACATGCCTTTAATCCCAAGACTCTGGAGGCAGAGGGAGGCAAGGGAATTTCTGAGTTTAAGGCCAGCCTGTGCTACAAATAGAGTTCCAAGACAGCCAGGGGGACACAAAGAAACGCTGTCTTGAAGCTCCTCCCACTCTGCACCGGACACACATCAGCTGGGATGTAACTCAGTTGGTAGAACATTTCCCAGCATGCAGGAAGCCCTTGGTTCATTCTCAGCACTACATAAACTGGGCATGGTAGTACATACTGGGTAAAATCCCTGAACTAAGGAAGAGGGAAAAGAAGATCAGTAGTTCAAGGCTATCCTCAGCTACTTGAGTTTGAGGCCATACTGGGTTATATGAGATCCTGTCTCAAAAGAAATTAGAAACTATATATCTAACTCAAAACATAAATTGTTGTGGTTTGAATAGGTATGGCCCCTATAGACTCATGTGCTTGAATGCTTGGCCCGTAGGGGGTGGGACTACTAGGAGGAGTGACCTTGTTGAATAGGTATGTCACTGTAAGGGGTGGGCTTTGAGGTCTCCTATGCTCAGGCTATGACTAGTGTGGCACACAGTCCCATTCTGCTGCCTACAAATCAACACACAGAACTCTCAGCTCCTCCAGCACCATGTCTGCCTGCATGCTGCCATGCTTCCTGCCATGATAATGATGGACTAAATCTCTGAAACTGTAAGCCAGCCTCAATTAAATGCTTTCCTTTATAAGAGTTGTTGGTCATGGTGTCTCTTCACAGCAATAAAACTCTAACTAAGATACATATATATGTATATATATATATCATATTGCAGTATTAAATAATCATTACAAAAGTTATTCTGAAACTTATTGACTTGTGTTTGGTATTATCATATTTAGTGGAAACACAAACTAGAATCGTATATAAATAGCCTCTGTGTGGACAGAGGCTGAAAGTGTGAACGCAGTCCTGGGATACTAAGAATGTACTTGTCTGCTGTGTGCAAAGCTCTGGCTTGCCTCCAGCACCACAGGGCAGGGGTGTGGGTGGAGGGCAGAGCATGAAAAAGAAGAGATCACGGGGAAGGCTGTACTCTTGCCTTCCTCCTGATTCTTTTTCCTTCTAGACTGGCCTTGTCACGGTTTTATGATGTCTTTGTCCTTTGTTCTAGGGACATGCCTGGACTTCCTAAAGGGTCAAAACAAAAAGTCCAACCCACTTGCTCTCCTGTGCTGCTGCACAAGCTCACAGGAGTGCAGACCCAAGCAGGACCAAGATAGGAAGATCAGGATGGCCCATTCTAGGGAGGAGAATCTAGGCCATGGGGAACTAGATCAAAAACAGGGAGCCAGAAAGAGAAACAGACCACTCAGAAACATCATGAGGTGTCCTCCTGCCTTTCACCTGGGATGACCCTGGCAGGAGACCAACACACACAAGGAACTTGAGCAGCTAAGACAGACCTGATCCAGGTAATACTGTTGGTGGGAACCAGAGGGAGGCCCCCAAGAGATGTCTGGCCTCACCCTCATCTGAAGGGAAGATAAGTTCTCCACCCGAAGCAGCCACCCTCCTGAAACATCCCCATGCGTAAGTCACCAAGGACAAAAATACAAACAAGAAGTCATGACAAGGAGCCTGTGGCTAAGTGCAGGGCAGGTGGAAGGGAGACGAGAGAGCACAGTGGGGCAAGACAGAGCATTTAACAGATGAGAAGGAGGAGCCACTAGATTGTTTACCTGGAAGGAATGACTCCTGTCTGGTCTTGCACAAAGGTGTTTCAGGTTGTCTGGTCTGCAGAAGCTGAAAAGTATAGGTGAGAAACCTCTAGCGCACTTGTCTGGGGGAGTGGTCCAGCCAATCAGGGCCAGAGAGCAGCAGAGGCCTTGGTTAAAGGGCAGGCCATCAGAGCCTGGCTCTGTAGGAGTAGAACAGACACAGAGAGGACAGGAGGGAAGCTAGGCTGGGAGGGATGAAGGGAACTTGATTCAACTGACAGGAAAGCATGATAGGGGCTTTTACAAATTGAAAATTTTTAAAAACCAGAGAGATTTTTAAAGAGTCACAGTCAAAAAGGAACTGAGAAGAATGGGATTTCCAAGCAACACCGAAGTCCTTGCAGAGCTGGGAGCATGAATACAAAGTGCAGCCAGCCACCACAATGCTTTCCTCCAGTGATGCTGGCAGCCTTGAGCTGGAGCAGCTTGGGGAAGAGATGGTCCATGATGCGCTGTGACACAGCAAGTCCTGTGGGAGGCTGGGAATCAGGAGGCTTCATGAGCTTTCAAGGACAGACTAGAGAGAGCTAGCCTGGTCTGGAGCCCCGTGCTAAGGCAAACACTGGGGCTTCTGCTTATGTCAGAGGATGTGTTCCTCTGTCTGGCTTCAGTAAGCATACAGGCTGCTTGAAAAGATAAGACGTTGACAACTTCACACTGGCACTGCCAGTGACTTATTGCTTTAATTTTTAGAGATTGTATTTAGGAGCTGGAGAAATGGTCCGGTCAGTAAAGTGCTTGCCACATAAGCACGAAGTTCTAGTTTTATTTTTGTTACTGTGTATAAAATACCCTGACCAAAACAAAAACAAAGAACAACCAAAAAACTTGGGGGGTGGGGGAAGATGGATGGCTTAGCAGTTAAGAGTATGGACTGCTCTTCCTGAGGACCTGAGTTCAATTCCCAGCATTCATTGTCAAGCAAGTCACAGTTACATGTAACAAAGTTCTGGAAGAACTGATACCCATGGACTCTGGAAGCACTTGTACATACACAAGACACAGACACACACAACTGAAGCAAAAATAAATCTTTTTTTAAAAGAATTGTTTATCTTATGTATATGAGTATACTGTAGCTATCTTCAGACACACCAAAAGAGGGCATCAGATGAGATGTCATTACAGATTGTTGTGAGCCACCATGTGGTTGCTGGGAATTGAACTCAGGACCTCTGGAAGAGTAGTATGTGCTCTCAACCACTGGGCTATCTCTCTAGCCTGCAAAAATAAATCTTTTTTTTTTTTTTGTTTTTTGTTTTTTTTTTGGTTTTTTTCGAGACAGGGTTTCTCTGTGTAGCCCTGGCTGTCCTGGAACTCACTCTGTAGACCAGGCTGGCCTCGAACTCAGAAATCCGCCTGCCTCTGCCTCCCAAGTGCTGGGATTAAAGGCGTGTGCCACCACCGCCTGGCAAAAATAAATCTTTAAAAAAAAAAAAAAAAAGGTTCATTTGACTTACTATCAGGTTAAAAGCCATCAGTGAGGGAGAATCAAGGCATAAACCCTGGCAACTAGTCACATCATATTCACAGTCAAGACCAGAATAAATGCTTGATTGATTACTCTCAGCTAGCTTCATCCTTTCTTACTTTCGTTCTTGTTTGGGACCTGCCTGCCCCAACCCTAGGGAATGGTGCTGCTCACAGTGGGCTGGGACTTTTGAAATCAATTAATAATCTAGACAATCCCCCATCAACATGCCCACAGGCCAACATGATATAGATAATTCCCCATTATTCTTTCCAGGTGATTCTAGATTGTGTCAAGTTGACAGTAGAAATCACCAGCACACATGAGGGCCTGAGTTAAGTCCCTAGCACCTGAGTTTGAGGTACATGCTTCTAGTTTCAGCTCTGAAACAACAGAGACCCTGGCACTTGCTGGCTAGCCAGTCTAACTGAGTCAGCACTCCTAGGTCCCAGGGAGAAACTCTTTCTCAATAAATAAGATGCTAGGGTTGGAGAGATGGCTCAGTGATTAAGAGCACTGGCTATTCTTCCAGGGGACCAGGTTTCAATTCTCAGCAACCACATGGCAGCTCACAACCACCTACAACTCCCAATTCCAAGGCATCCCATGGCCTCAACTGGCACCAGACACGCATGTGTGGTATACAGACATGCAGTCAAACACCATACAGACGACACAACAAATAAAAAGAAAATGAAAGGCTGGAGAGGTGGCTCAGGATTAAGGGAACCTACCATTCTTGCAGAAGACCTGAGTTCAGTTCTGAGTACCCATCTGTTGGTTCACAACTGCCTGAAGCCCCAGTTCTAGGGTATCTATCCTCCCAGAGCTCTGAACATGGTTGGTGCACATACATATTATGCAAACAAACACATAACATATATAAAATTTAAAAACACATAAGATGGCAATCTCCTGAAGGTTGACCCCTGACTTCTACATATTGCATATGCCTGTGTAGACACACAGGCAAATAATAAAATTTTAAGGAAATTGCAGTAAAATGTATACACTGTAAAATGTGCTCTTAAGCCTACAGGTGGCATCAGGTGTGTTAGGTTATCTGTAGCTACCACCACAAGTCATCCCTCAAACTTTGCCATCATCACTAGCTACAAACTCTGTAATCCTTGTACATAACTCCTGCAGGCTCTGGAGGCCTCTGCTCCACTTTCCACCTCTATGAACTCCTGACCCCAGAACCTCACGGGAGTGCATCATACAGCATGTCTGTTACTGGCTTATTTCACTTAGCGTGATTTCAAGGTTCATCTATAGAGTGTATCACAGGGTTGCTTGCCTTTCCAAGTCTGGGAGGTAGTCCATTGTATTAACATATCACAATTGTTTCTATCCAGTTACCTGTGGGTAAATACTGGAATTTCTGCTACTGTTAATAATACTGCTTTGAGCATTGATGTACAAATATCTGTTCAGCCTTTTTGATTCTGTTGTATGTATATTCAAAAGTAAAAATTATCTTATAAGTGTGTAATACATAATTACAAATACAATATTGTATTTGCTAAATTTTTTAGGGGTTTTGATGTGTATGAGTATTTTGCCTGCATGTAAGTGTGCCACATGCCCTCAGAGGCCATAAAAGGGTATCAGACCCCGGGAGCTGGAGTTACAGACAGTTCTGAGCCACAAGTGAGTGCTGATAACTGAACCCAGGTCCTCTGTAAGAACAGCAAGCGCTCTTAGCCAATGAGGCCATCTCTCCAGCCAATAGACTTTTTTTTTTTTTTTTTGAAAATTTGTGGGGATAGGGGGTGCATGTGCACATGGCTCCCATGTGGAGGTCAGAGAACAGCTTTTCGAAAGGGCTTTGGGTCTCTCTTCCCACCTTTTGTGCTTTTGAGGCATGTTCTCTCTTGTTTCTGCCACCATACAGTCTAGGAAGACTTCTGATGGATTCCTCTGTCTCCACCTCCTGTTTGCTATAGGTATGAAGAAGTACAGGTGCATAGCACTGCATCCAGGATTTTATGTGTGCTCCAGGAATCAGACTCAGCCTGTCAGGCTTGGTTGGCAATGACTTTACCTACTGATTCATCTCCCTGGCACCGTGATATATTTTTAAATGATACACATAAGTAATTTTTAAAAAAAACAGATTAATGTGGATTTGACTGGAATGTGTGATACTGGCTAGTGGAATGTTGGACCCAAGGGAAAACTAGATACCATGACCCAGCCTGAGAATGGGTGACTTCACACATGTCTGTATTTTAATTTGCCAATGAAAGAAACCAGGCCAGTGAGGTGGTCCTGTGGGTAAGAGAGCTTGACGTGCAAGCTCAAGTACCCAAGGCTGATCCCTGTAACCTACAGAAAGGTTGGGAAAAAAACAAAAATATGATGTAGTCCTCTGACCTCATGTACACCGTGATATTGTGCATACCTCAACTGATCACACACACCACACACACACACATGAAAGGAAATTATTTATTTTTAAAACAGAGAGGAGCCCCAGTAGGCTCTGGAAGTATCATTTCTTCCCATGGACCAATATGCACACACAGCGGTGTGAAACACACCTTATATACCAACTAGGGTTTGGCCATGGACAAGGATGGAGCTGGCCATTTGCAAAACTAAAATCAAGTTTTAATGAGACACCCATCTTCCTTCTCGGATGCACATACATCAGAAAACAGGCTTTGGAGCCAGCCAGCCTTCTGTTACAATCTGTTCTGTATCATGTCTTTCTCACTTTTTTTTTTTTTTTTTTAAAGACTGGGTCTTATTTGTATCACTGTAGCCTTAGCTACAGTGAAACTATGTAGAGCTTGACATTCTCCTGCCTCTGCCTCTCAAGGGCTGGAGTCGCAGCTCTGCACCACCACACCCAGTCTCTCCAACCTACTTTACTCTCCCTGCTCACCACTCTCTGCCTTCTTCTGCAGGTGGGGTAGCATCTTAGTTAAAGTTACCGTTACTGTGATGAAACGCTGTGACAAAGAAACTAGGGGAGGAAAGGGTTTACTAGGCTTACCCACCCACATCACAGATCATCACTGATGGACGTCAGGACGGGAACTCAAACAGGGCAGGAACCTGGAGGCAGGAGCTGATGCAGAAGGTCATGGAGAGGCCTGCTCAGCCTGCTTTCTTATAGAACCCAGGCCACCAGCCCAGAGATGGCATCACCCACGGTGGGATGCCCTGCCCCCATCAATCACTAAGAAAATGCCCTACAGGTTTGTGTTCAGTCCAATCTTATGGAGGCATTTTCAAAATTGAAGTTTCCTCCTCTCTGACGACTTTAGCTTGTGTAAAGTTGATAAAACTCTGCAGCACAGGTAGCTGAAAGGACCCCATGGAATGTGAGCATACAGCAGACCGTCAGTAAGTGGCTTCCACCTTTGCTTTCCACCCCTTTTCAGTGTTTGAGATCCCTCTCCTCTCTGGTACTTTCCCAGGTAGCTTTAAGCTCCCCCAGAAAAAGAAGCAGGCCCCCAGCACTGCCCTCTGCTTTCTAGTAGTGAAACAAGCCCATTGCAGATGTTTGAACTGAGTTCCAAGTCCATATTTTATTGGTTTATGATCAGAGGTCAGAAGCTAACTTACAGATACAAATTCAGTCATCAGCGAGTTATCACTTGACTACAACTCGCTACTTGCTGTCCATGACGAATCCACAAAGAAATACAATACGCAGAGCAACAATAGGTGATGTTAATGATACCGCCCTTCATCTGACCTGACGGCCTGAGCACTAACTCGTCACACCTAGCTTCCTGTTTGGAGTCTATGACTGAGACCAAGAAGGGCTGTTGAGTGGTGCAGCCTGGACTTCATAGCCCAGAGTTGCCCTAACACCCCAGGCAGGTGCACAGTGGAGAGTAGGAAGATGAATCAGCTGGAGGCGGTCCTCCAGATGGAAGGTGAGAGATAGGACAGATGCTGATTTTCAGAAAGACTGATAACATGGGGAGCAGAAGACTCAGCTGCTGCCAAGGAGACACCCGCTATGGCTCCAGGCCCATCTGTCTTAGGTCGTGACTAGAGAGCTGTTCTTTCCAGAGGCAGAACCAGCTCAGCTGAAAGGAGCTGGAGAGACCTAGGGAGTGGAGTGGAGGTGGTACTGGAGAATGACTGGCAAGAGAAGGGAGGGGACGGGAGGGAAGAAGAGGGGAGGGGAGGAGAGAGGACCTTACACAGAGGTCAGTGTGTGTACTGCAGGGAAAGGAGAGCCTGCAGACTGGTTTTTCACATCAAATGTCACCTGAGTCCCCCAGCAGCTAGTCACTAAGACAACAGTTGTAATGTAACATGAGTCACAGCACCAATGATAGAGATTTATAATATGTTCTATGTGTGTGTGGTGAGGCATCCTTCCCGGAGGGACCAGCCACACGATGGTATAGTATAGAATAGAGTTTATTCAGGGCATGGGAAGGGGAATTAAGAAGGTAATAGAGGCAGAGAGAGAGAGGAGAGAGACAGAGAGAGTGAGTAGAGGCCAGCCATGAGCACGTGGAGAGAGGGGGGAGAGGAGAAGGGCTAATGGAGAGAGGGATCAAGAGAGCAAGAACAAGAGAGAGGGGGGACAAGCAGCCCCTTTTATAGTGGACCAGGCCTACTGGCTATTGCCAGGTAACTGTGGGGGTGGAGTTTAGATAGAATGCTAACAACTGTCACACACACACACACACACACACACACACACCACACACACCACCCGCACTGGAGTGGCTAATAGAACAGGAGTCCGTGAGTCAGACTCAGCCAGGATTGGAAAGTTTCACAGAACCAAGCAGAAGCCCCACTTCCTGAGATTTAGGCAGAGCACACTGACAGTGATCCGGCCACAGCACTTGAGGATGCTGATGGTATGGAAAGCAATGGAGGAATGATGGTGGAAGGGGATGTCTCAGCAGGCCCATGCCAAGGCATCTCTTCCCCCTGAGGGACCAGCCACACGAGACGGTATAGCATAGAATAGAGTTTATTTCAGGGCATGGGGAGGGGAGCTAGGAGGGTAGTAGGAGCAGAGAGAGAGAGAGAGGGAGAGAGAGCAGAGGAGGTGGAGGCCAGCCATGACTACATGGAGAGAGGGGGAAGGGAAGGGGAGCCTGCAGGCACACAGGCAAGAGAGCAAGAGAGAGAGGAGGGGCCAGACAGCCCCTTTTATAGTGGGGAGGGCTGCCTGGCTGTTGCCAGGTAGCTGCAGGGAGGAGCATACCTGGCTATCTTCAGGTGACTGTGGAGGTGGAGTTTAGACAGAATACTAACAGATACTCTAGCCTGGAAGCAGTCTTGCTCACATGTCCTGAACTACGTCACATCTGGGAGACCACTGAACCAGGTGTTAAAAATATAATGCAGTGAAGGAGGGGTACCTGGCAGGCCCATGCCAAGGTGTCTCCCTGAGAATGACATCATGCAACAGATCTGGTATAAAGGGGTTTATCTGAGGGAAGGGAGGAGAGTAAGAACCTGGAGAAGGGGTAGAGGTAAGATAAATGGACACAGAGACAATGGAAGCAGAGCCATGAGGAAAGGCTAGAGGATGGGGTACTGAGAAAGACAGAAAGGGGTGTAAGGGTCATGATTCACCAAGGAATGATACTCAGGACTCAGATAGTGTGTAAACGCAAAGAGCGTTTATTCTGCAGAAGTTCCAGCATGCTGGGGTCCCCATTACCAAGATAGAGAGACAAGTGAACCCGCAGGCCAGCTTTAAAGCACATTAGGGGAGATGGGGGTAGGTAACCTTTATCTTGCTCATTCTCTAGGTACATTCCAGAACCATTACCAGGGAATGGGGGTGAAGAAGAAAATTTCACCAGACTCCTCCCCTCCTGGAAAAGAAAGATCATAGACCGCTTAGGCACCCCTCCCCTCCAGAAGGTAGAGGCTAATTAACATTCCTCAGGCTACAGGGGGTGGGACTGACCTGAGGCTGGGGAGGGGGCCCAGAGTAAATGGACAATGGACCTTTGGCCACACACAGACAAGGGCGGTCCTTGCTGCCTCATTCCCTAAAGACCAATCAGTTTAAAAAGTCCACTGTTTAGCCGGGCGGTGGTGGCGCACGCCTTCAATCCCAGCATTTGGGAGGCAGAGGCAGGTGGATTTCTGAGTTCGAGCCAGCCTGATCTACAGAGTGAGTTCCAGGACAGCCAGGACTACACAGAGAAACCCTGTCTCAAAAAAACCTAAAAAAAAAAAAAAAAAAAAAAAAGTAATTGTTCTGCCAATCACATTGTGACTAATGGCCGCTCTCCCTAGAGACTCTCTGTCCCTAGAGACGGTATAAAAGTCCAATGAACAGGCTGAGGAAGGTCGCCTCTCCTTTTGGGTGCAGGATGGCCCCAGCATGCTAGAACATTAAAAATTCCTCTTGCATTTTGCAGCAATCTCTCATCTCCGGTGGTTCTCTCAGGGGGTCTCTGTAAACTAAGGCTCTGCATGCTAGAGTCTTACAGGGGCTGGAAACTGCTGCTGCTCATTGTCTTTGCCTCAGGCCAGGTGCTTGGGCAGCTTCTGAGGCCTTGGATTTAACCCAGTTCTTGGAAACAGACATTTAAACCTCATCTCCTGAACTGTCAATTTGAAGCCTATCACAGAGTCAGCCTAGCCTTCTTCTTTTTTTTTTTTTTTTCTTTTTAGTTTTTCGAGACAGGGTTTCTCTGTGTAGCCCTGGCTGTCCTGGAACTCACTTTGTAGACCAGGCTGGCCTCGAACTCAGAAATCCACTTGCCTCTGCCTCCCAAGTGCTGGGATTAAAGGCGTGCGCCACCACCGCCCGGCTCAGCCTAGCCTTCTTAGGGGGAGAAAAAGAGAGACTGGTGTTGGAGTTTAGGAATCGCCACACAAACCACATGACTACTGATCTCAGTGAAGCAAGAGTAGTTTATCGGATGCATACCTTAATACTGGGCAGACCAGGAACATAGCTCAGAATTATCTGAACTATGACAATGGATATCTTTTTCTGTCAGCTTATAAAAACCCACAAAACCCACAATGAGTTCATACTAAGGTGCAGGAAGTGCTGCCTGGTGGTCAGCTCTGACTCAAAATATTTTAGACATAACAGTACATACATATTGACCATTGATTTGATGGGTCCTACGTAAAGCTTTGTGGAATTTCGTAAGATTAGCAAACCTCATACAGCACATTCAAAATATACAGAACAAAACAGGGATGTGGTCACCATGTCCTTGCTCGGAATCAAGTCACTTCTCTGTGTCAATGACTGGCAGGCTGTTACAGCCAAAATGGCTACAAGCTATTCTGGGGTGGGGGGGGGCAGACCATAACAACTGGCTGGGAACGCAGAGTGGCGAGCAATCCTTTATATGCAGCCCACCTGGCACAGCTGGTGGTGGCAGGTGCTGACTTAAGCCAGTTGCTAGGTCCCTGGGAGGAGCCTAGTGGAATCGCTAACACCAGGAGATTTAGTATACTGGACAAAAATGCTCCTTGCTAGGCCCTGCGGCAGACCCACATCTCTACTGTGGAGACCAGATCTGTACCTTCAGGCCTCCCTCCCCCTTGGTAAGTGGTGAGGACGGCTCAAAATCCAGCTTTGATTATGAGCAATTTCTGATTGAAACATACTTTCAGCGGACTCCTGCCTGCTCTCGTGCAGCTGGACACGAAGCTATTCTTTCTGTGGATGGAGGGAGAAGAGAATCTGAAAGTGTCAACTTCCACAGTCTGAGAGGAGACGGGAGGTGTGACGGCAACCCATAAATACCCAGGTGGCGATGACTGGGCAAGATGAACTGCCAGAAGCACAAGCCGAGGCTATTTGAGGAAACACAGTCAGAGAAACTGAGGGCCGTGTGAGGGCTTTGGGGTGGAGTCGGGGAGACGGGCAGAATCTACAGGAGAATGCTCAGATACCGACGAAGGGTTAGTGCCCCAGCCGTGGCGGGCAGAGGTGAAGTGTGGGGATTCACGGAAGTAGTTATTTTCAGAGGGACAGGGCAAGCAGCGGTCTTGATGGACAGCTTTCTTTTTATTTTATTTTACTTGACGTAGGGCCTCCAACTTGCTGTGAATTTCCGACCCTCCTCCCGATCTCTGCCTCCTTGGGGGTAGATTACAAGGTGGGGGGTCACCACTTCCATTTTCCATGACACTGGGGATTCAACCCAGGGTTTGTGTATGCTAACTGTCACCGTCTACAGGTACCCCGGCAAAAGCAATTTAAGAGGAGAAAAAGGAGTCTTTTTGCTTACATTTCAACAGACACCAGGCCAGCGAGTCCTGGCTGGAGAAGCTCGAAGCGGCTGATCAAGACGCAAGAGCTGTCCCAAGCTTCCTTCAAGAACTGCACTTCCTTCCTGTAGCGAGTCTTCCCACTTCCATTAGCCTAATCAGGATAATCCCTCACAGGACGCGCAAGCCCAGGATCTGACCTAAATAATCCCTCCCAGGTGTGCCTGCAGCCTTGTCTCCAGGGCGATTCCAGAGCAGGCGGATTTCTTAATATCACTCACCACACTAGGAAAGCCTCTGCCACCCGAGCTCTGCTTCCAGACCTGGTTGTCTAATCCTCTGTCTCTTAAGAGACATAATTAACTAAACAAGAAGCCGCTGGCTCGGAGATAAAAAATGTAAGACAGCAAGGCCCTGAAGTGAGACATCAATTCCTGTCTACTCTGAAGGCTCTAAAGTTACCGAAGCCGCCCCCCTCCCTCCCACCCCAGTGTCTTTAGTTTGGGTAACTGCAGGTCTGCAAGGACATCAAGTTGTGACCCTGTCGTCCCCACAGTAAGGCACAACATAGGCATAAACAACCAAAAGGGTGAAAATGAGAAAAAATAATACATAATGCCTTTATATTTTCTCTGAATATCCTAAATGTACACCACTTAGTATGTATGTGTAAGGGTCTTGCTATGTGGGCCAAAATGACTTCATATTTACAATCCCCCTGCCCTATCATCTCCAATGCTATATCACAGGTATGCACCATAATACCGAGCTTCAATACTGTAATTCTTAGTTCACAGCTACTATTGTTAGTATTCTGTCTAACTCCACCTCCATAGTTACCTGGCAACGGCCAGGTATGCTCCTCCCCACAGTTACATCCTACCCACTATAAAAGGGGCCGTCTGGCCCCTCCTCCCCCTCTGGCCCTCTTGCTCTCTTGCCCCTCTCTCCACGTGGTCATGGCCAGCCTCTACTCCTCTACCTCTCTGCTCTCTCCTCTCCATCTCTTCCCTCTGCCCTAAATAAATCTTACTCTTGTGGAACCTTCTGGCCTGGCGTTATCTGTTCCAAGCTGCTGCTCCGAACATCTAACAACTATTTTACCAAAGTATTCAGTAAGTTATTCTTGCTCTTTACATCACATCGGAGGAACACAAGCTGAATGTGGTGACACACCCCTACAATCTCAGCACTCAGGAGCTAGAGGTAGGGGGAAGTCAGGAGTTCAAGGTCAATCTCAATCTGTACAGATTCTATGCTGCATGAGATTGTCTCACAAAAACAAAAATAGGGGGTCTGAGGCTATAACCCGGTTGGTAAAAGTATCTGATGTGCAAACATTAGGAACTGAGTTCAGATCCCCATTACTCAGGGAAAAGCCGGGCATGGTGGTGTATGCCTGTGGTCCCCAGCACTTGAGATGGGAAGGGCACAGAAATGAGAGTTCCTGTGGACTAACTACTTACTAGTCTACCCAAATCAGCAAACTCTAGGTTCAGTGACACCCAATGTCAACTTCTACACACACACACACACACACACACACAGAAAGCTAGGCTGACTCCATGACAGGCTTCAAATTGGCAGTTCAGGAGACAAGACCTAAATCTCTTGTTTCCAAGAACTGGGTAAATCCAGGCAAGTTCAGGCCCGAGGCCAGCGACACTGGATCAGCAGTAGTTTCCCGCCTCCCTTCCCCCACCCCATAATGGTTCTGGAATGTCCTAGAGATGGAGCAATATAAAGGTCACCTACCCCAAATCCCCTAATGTGCTTTAAATCTGGCCTGCAAGCTTACTTGATTATCTCTCGATCTTGGTTATGAGAGCATGCTGGACTTTTACAGAATAAAACACTCTTTGTGTTTACATACTATTTGAGTCAAGGCTATCATTCTTCGGCAAATTATGGACAATACACACACACACACACACACACACACACAACACACACACACACAATGCATGTACACCAGGTGAGATGGTGCACATAACCTCAGTACTTGAGGCTTAGATGATTTTGAGTCTGAAACCATGGAAAAGGTGCCAGGGTGTAGCTCAGTCATAGAGCAAAGCCCTGGGTTCAATCCCTAGAACAAAATGGAAGGAAAACAAATAAAGAAAGGACAGAGAATCTAAACCCAATAAAATCATAAGGAAGAGAGGGAGTGTTAGTATTCTGTCTAAACTCCACCTCCACAGTTACCTGGCAACAGCCAGGTAGGCCTGCCCACTATAAAAGGGGCTGCTTGCCCCCTCCTCATTCTCTTATTCTCTTGTTCTCTAGCTCTCTTGCTCTCTTGCTCTCTTCCCTCTAGCTTCTCTCTGTCCCCTCCCCCCCTCCCCCTCCCTTACCTCCTCTCTCCACGTGATCATGGCCGGCCTCTACTTCTGTACTCCTCCCTTTCTCTCTCTGCTTCTACTACCCTCCTGGCTCCCCTCCCCATGCCCTGAATAAACTCTATTTTATGCTAGGTGTGTGACTGGTCCCTCAGGGGGAAGAGATGCCTCCGCTGAGACATCCCCTTGCCCCATACCTCTCCACACACCTACAGAACATACTCTTTATCTTTTTATCCTTTTTATAAACACATTAGGGAGGGAAATGAGGGCAGAAGTCAATCAAAAAGAGATCAGAAAAGGAGGATAGAAAACAGACCACCGATAGAGGCAGAAACTGATCTGGTCTTTAGAAGAGAAACAAGACAAGTTTTAGCTAGCCTTACCAAGAAAAAAGACTTCATTTACTAACATCAGAGGTGAAGGACACATGACTACTGACTTTCCAGAAATAGAGTCACAGGGAACATCTTGAGCAATTATGTGTGGACAAATTAGGTAACAAGACAGAAACTGCAACATTGACTCAAAAGAACTGAACACCTGAATAGACAGACAAGGATACAGAGATTTCGTTAGTTGCAAATAAAAACCCCACAGGAGGCAGCAGTCGGCTAACCTGCATCGGGTTGCTGAATTCAATTATAAACAAAACCACAGAGAAAAGCCTAACCACCAGTGCTTCCTTGGTGACTTCTACCAAACATTTCAAGAATTAAAGGACTGCCAAGTGTCTCTCACAGGTGTCAGTTGCCTTCAGCTCCAGCTGCAGGGGATCCAACACCCTCCTCTGGCTCTCCCCGTCACCTGGACTCATGTGCACATATCCACACAGAGACCCACAGCGTACACATAATTTAAAAAAAAATAAATAAAATAAATCTTTAAAGAGGAATATTTAAAATCCTTCACAGGTTTCTCCAAAAGACGAGTAACTATTTCCTAATTCACCTGGAGGCTAGTGTGTTACACTGATAACAAAACTAAAGCATAAACTGGAGGTTGTGATGTGCATTAGTAATCCCAGCACTTAGGAGGCCAAGGCAGGGTTATGGGTTCAATACTTGGCCTTGGCTACACAGTAAGACCATGACCTCTCACCTATGGTGGACTCTGTTTAGATGCCTACCAATCATTTATCCCCAATTTCTTCCTTAACAAGCAGAGCTCCAGTTTTACTCATGAGTCTCTTTGCCAGAAGAGTCAACACTTCCAGACCAGAGGAATCTTGACTGGCCCTGAGTGAGCCAGCAGTCCACTCCTCTTGCCAGTGGCTGACAAATGTTCGGAAGCTCTGCTGGAGAGCTGGCGGTGGGGCTGTTCTCTCCCTTTGCGTATGGCACATTCTCCTCAGAGCCTGCACCTTGTGATATGTCGCTGCTGAATGGGGCTTATATACAGTGAACATGGTGAGGATGGAGGGATGGGAAGTTGCTGGGACATTGTACAGATGGCATTATGTTTAGCTTATGTTTTATAAAAAGTAAGTATTCTACTTTATGTGTGTGTGAATGTGTACTGCATGTACCCAGGAGCCCAAAGAGGTCAGAAGCGTCAGATTCCCTGGAACTGTAGTTACATATAATTATGACCTGCTACACAAGTGCTACAAAACCAAACCTTAGTTCTCTGAAAAAGCAACCGGTGCTCTTAAAGGTTGAGCCACCTCTCTAGCCCCTAGTATATATTTTAAAGACAGAGCTGCAAAATTCATGCAGGCAAAACACCCATACACATTAAAAAATAAAATAAAAAATATAGTGCTGGAGGTGGGGTAAGATGAAGGCAGCAATAACTCAGAATGGTTGCCTTCAGCCTTCAGGATCCTTTGGTGTTTGCTAAGGTGGGGAGCAGGAATTCAGCCCTGATAGATTAGTAGGAGGTACCCCTCAAAGTGGAGAGATCCAGTAGGCAGTTAGATGTGCTTAGGGTACAATGGAGAGGGACCTGAAGATACACACTGGAGCGTTCCCAGCACATAGACAGTATCAATGTCATGAGACTAAAGGAAGTCCTTCAGTGGGTATGGGAGGGAGCAGGGAGCCTGAGCTCCAGGGTGGCTGCCACGGCCGGCCTGAGGAGAAGTGTTATGTAGATAAGAGAACCCATCACTCAGCAAAATAGATTTAAAAAAAAAAAAAAGATTTATAATAAGATCAATATCTAAATTTTAATTAAATAGTAACCAGAATGATTTTAAAATCCAATTTGCTGTATGCCAGATCTCTGTGTATATTATCCAATTTAATTCTCACCGAACCTAACTAGCAATTTAGAAGCACCAGTTAAGTAATTGCAAAGTACCACTACACAAATTGAAATAAGAATAAACCCAGTTTAAGTAGGGCTGTGGAAAAATAGATGTCCTGCTGGGGCTGGTGTCAGGGAATTGGAGGGGAGTGGGGAGAAAACAGACACAACCCTCTCAGCAGTCTTTGATCTTACCTATGGAGGAGAAGTTAACTGTTCTGTCTGTTAGTTTTAGTACCACCATCAATAAGCAGGAAAAGCTGCAAATGACCCAAGACATTGCGAAATGTTACAATACATTAACATTTTGGGATGGCCACTTAACCATTAAGAATGGTAAGAATGTGGACTGTTAACACAGGCAGTCAGATTTGTCCCCGTGTGGTCAGTTGCTTCCTTTTGAGGATAGAATCTCAGCCAATTCATTTCAGTAAAGGGAAATTTACTCCAGAGAGGTATCCTGTGACTCCAAGGGCCACAGATAGACCCAAATCCCTAGAGGGCTAGTCAGGCAAAGCTGTGCAGTCATCAGGATGGGTATTGCCCTTGCTACCCATGAGTTTGTGCCTCTATTGCTTCTCTCTGCACATCTGCTTTGCACATCACTTTCCGTTGGCTCGCCAGCTCCAGTGCCATGGTGGCTTGCTGCTGCCTTCAGTTCACGGGGATTTATAGTTTAAGGAACTTTGGTAGAAGGAGAGTCCCACTCAGGGTAGAGCTGAAATAAGTGTTGATGGTGGGTGGGGCAGTGGTTAGTGACAAAAGGCTTAGCTTGAAAGCAGAGCATTCTTTAAAGATTTATAGACAGTTAATAGTAATGGTCGATGGGGAAGGGAAAGACATTTTCTTCAGTGTAGTAACCATTGGTAAGACGCTATGTCCCTGTAGATTATTCTTCACCACACACACACACACCACACACACACAAACACACACAGAGAGAGAGAAGAGAGACAGAGAGACAGGGAGACAGGGAGACAGAGACAGCGACTGAAACCGAGGGGTATTAGCAATATGCGATCATCAAAAATATTCTACTAAAAGACAGCAGAAAGCAAATGACATACCACAACCCATTATGTTGTGACTATAGGTGCAGGCTGCCAGACTTGGCTTTTTCTTTTTTTTTTTGGTTTTTTGAGACAGGGTTTCTCTGTGTAGCCCTGGCTGCCCTGGAACTCACTCTGTAGACCAGGCTGGCCTGAACGCAGAAATTTCCCTGCCTCTGCCTCCCAAGTGCTGGATTAAAGGCGTGTGCCACCGCCGCCCGGCTAGGCTTGGCTTTTCTGCATGCGTGCTGTGGACTGAACTCAGGTCCTCACACATATGCAGCAAGCACTTTACTGTTGTGGAAGATACTAGTAGGGGTGTTCTAGCCTGCCTTGGATCATTTAGTTTCCAGATAAAAGACCCCAAACCTTTATATTTATGATAAGCTTTTAAAGCACTAGAGCTGGGCAGACATCTACCCTCTAAGCTATTAGTATCTACTACTCTATCAATAACTCCGAGTTATAATTTGCCATATTCCGCCTGGGCCACTCTTACTCTGACTGGTCAACCCTCATGGCCATGTTTTCATGAGACACCCCATGGTGTCTTCCTCTCTCCAGACCTGCTCTCTCCTCTCCTCATGGCCTCTGCATAGACCCCAAGCCCTGCAACTGAATCCCCGCCTATCTCTCTTCTGCCCAGCAATAGGCTGTAGGGTAGGCTTCTTTATTGACCCATCAGGGATAACTTGGTGTGAGGATCTCCTCATCCAGGAGGCAACCAGGGCCAGTAATTAGCATTACAATACATAGCCACTAACCCAATCTCAACTCTTTACTGATGTAGCCATCTCCCTAGTCTACCGTACAATTTTATATGCTGTGCTGGAGATAATGTGACAGATCTGTCTCTGGGCAGTGGGTATGTTCATTGTCTTTGGCCCTTGGTATCAATACAGTGCTGACCAAACTGTAGGCACTTAGTAGATGCTTAGTTAGTAACTCATTGAACTCCTTGTGTGCTCATTTGCTGATTTGTTCCTATTGATGGTAAGGGAAGAAATACTGGAGGAGGGAGATGGAGGAGGGAGATGGAGGAGGGCGATGGAGGAGAGAGATGGAATTAGGCTTTTGAGAAAAGACTAAGCAGGCACAGGAGGAAAAGCTCCATGACCTTTCCCTGGATAGCTTCTACATGTTTTCTGGCTTCTCGTATGTGTCACCTGCACTGCATCAGGTGGGACCAGGATGAGAAGGACTCACACTTTTCTAATGTGGGTCAGGGTGAAACACATATATGTGTACACCTTTAATCCCAGCACTTGGAAGGCAGAGGCAGGTGGATTTCTGAGTTCGAGGCCAGCCTGGTCTACAGAGTGAGACACAGGACAGCTGGGCTACATAGAGAAATCTGTCTCAGGACAGAGAGAGAGAGAGAGAGAGAGAGAGAAAGAGAGAGAGAGAGAGAGAGAGAGAGAGGAGAGAGAGAGAGAGAGAGAGAACAGTTCTTATAGCTGCTGAACCACAGCAGCTCCTGGCTTCAGTTAACATGAAGCTATTCTCTTTCAGGGCAGGAGTCCAGAAGGCATTTTAGAGGGCAAAGGTCAAGATGGATAGAGGGGCAGAGGAGTAGCTCCTGCTGGCAGAGGCTCTGAGGGGAGGGCTCCCATCTTCCACTTGCCCTGTCCCTGCCTCACTCTTGCTTCCACCCTGTGGCTGCATCTTGCCTACAGAACAATCCAGGAAAGGCTCTGTATCACATGATCTAATTTAGCTTAATCGCACCTCCAGAGTTCCTTCTTCTTCTGTTATATGAGATACGCTTTACAGGCTCCAGGTCTGAGGCCATGCGCCTGGTTGGTGAGATTATTTAGGCTACTAGTTTGTAAACGGTGGAAGTCTTGTCCTGTAACAAAAAGCTGCCTGTTCAAAAAGATCTTACCTGGTATTTCTAGCCTTCTTAATAATGGCTGTGAGTCCATGGCACAACTAATCTGTAGATCAGGTGTATCAGCTAACATGACTGAAAAACAACCAGTTATAGACCCTTAACAACATAGTTACTTCAGAGCTACACACACACACACGTACATGCATGCATACACACATACGAACATGCATCACACATATGAACATGCATATGTACACTCATCCACATACTGTTAACTTCCATCCATTAATATATATATATATATATATATATATATATATATATATATATATAAGAACCCAGCATTTGAGTTTCTGTACATCAGCATGTTTTTTGAGACACAGTCTCATATAGCCCAGGCTAGCCAATATAACTGAATACGATCCAATTCCCAGTATAGCTGAAGACGAGCTTCAACTTCTGTCTGCTACTGGTGTATGTAGTTCTAGAAATCAAATTGGGCTTTGATACTTGCTCTGTAATCACTCTACCAAATGGGTTTTATCTTTAGCCCAGAATTTCATTATTAATGAAATAATAGAAAATAATACCTATGTGTAATATATCCCATGAGTTCAAATTAGAAAGGAAAAGGATGCACTAAAATGTTAATTATCTTCCTGGTAGAACTGAGGCTGCAATTTGCAGTTGCTTTTGTGGTGTTGGGAATAAATTTACAGCCCCTACATACTAGACATGCTCTCTCTACAGAGCCACATCCCCACCCCAGAAATGCATGGTTTGGTGTAATGTTATGAGTGTATAGATTTGTGTCCTAGTAGTCCAGTGTGTGCCCCAAGTCTATGTAGAAAAAGGGGCCAGTGTCTCTCCAGACCCCTGGCCAGGCCCATGTGTCAGGGTCACAACGGTCATGTTGCCAAAACTCTTTCTTATTGGCCTTTGTTTCAGGCCACTTTTCTATGCTTTAGTCTCCACTTTGGGGGTTGACCTGGAAACTTCCCTGGAAGGTATTCTTAGTTAAAACAGGTAAGTAGAGTCACCACTCTCCAAGACTCCCTTGTGGAAGCAGTTACATGCTTGGTCTCCCTAACTGTCTAGACTTGTGATAGACCCCACACCAACAACCACACTGTAAGCACACAGCTGCCCCCAGCACAGCTTCTCCCCCTGCCCTTCTCCTTCTGAGGCCCCAGCCATCTTTGCTTTAGTATGCAGAAGAACTAGGACTCCAGATATACAGGTATATCACCACGTCCAGCTCAGAAGCATACAATCTATTTAAGAACGAAAGAGTCCCATAAAATGTTCAAGAATATGTGTAGAGAATGCTGACTTCACTACCATGCTAGTTTTCCATTCATTGAATGCTTGAATGGGCATGCAGTTTAACACACATGCTCCCCAACACTGGTGGGCAGCCTGCCAGGTGCCCTGACTTATCAGATACCAGACTCTCCCGAGGAGCAGCGTACTCAATTGTCCTGTCTGCAGCTGGAGGGGAGACAGGCGCTGGGTCTTGGGTTCTGTCTCATCTTGCTCAGCCCTGTGATAAATGCTGAATGTTTTGCCTCTGCCTGTTCTGACCAGGCCAGTCCTATCCTGCCTGCTATTTATCCTGTGTTCTTGCTGCCACACTGGCTTGGCATAGCTTAGGGGCTATTGGCTCCACATCAGGTCCTGTTCCTCTGCCCCTTCTAAGCCTATACCATGGAGAATGTGATGTTTACTCAAATTCTTCCAGGAACTAGAATTTGTGGAACTTGGGAATGGTCCTCCAAGCTCCATTGTGGAATCATGTGTGAAAGTCAACACAGCAACCTTGTATGATTCCAACTGGGAGTGATCATGTATACATAGCATCTTTGTGACTTGAACATCGTAGGGCCTCAGTTTTTCCATTTATGCCATGCATGAAATTGATACCATAAAACCCCACCATGACATGTCAGTCTTGTATGTTACTGAAAATTTAACATTTGAGCCAGGTGGTGGTGCACAACTTTGGTCCCAGCACTCAGGATCAGAGGGAGGCAGGTCTCTTGAATTTGAGGTCAGCCTGGTCTACAACAGGGCTACACAGTGAAACCCTGTATCAGAAAGAGAGAGAGAGAAAGAGAGAGAGAGAGGCAGAGAGAGAGAGAGAGAGAGAGAGAGAGAGAGAAAAGAGAGAGAAGGAGAGAGAAAGAGAGAGAGAGAAGGAGAGAGAAAGAGAGAGGGGGAGAGGGAGAAAGGGGGAGAGGAAGAGAGAGAGAGAGGGAGAGGGAGAGAGAGGGGGGAGAGGGAGAAAGGGGGAGAGGAAGAGAGAGAGAGAGGGAGAAGGAGAGAGAGGGGGAGAGGGAGAAAGGGGGAGAGAGAGAAGAGGCAATTAACATGACTTGGATTTCTGGGGTCTGACAATGTGAGTCAAGCCCTTGCCAGCCTCATTTGTGGCTTAATACCACCTGGGCATGTTTAAATATTGATGGGGACAAGTACCAGCTCTATAGCTGGCTAAAATGTCCAGAACAGCAGTAATAATTCCAGGATAATTCCTCCTAATTGTCTGGTACCTATTACATTGCTTGGATCTAGAGAAATCTGGCTCCCTCCCAACTTTCCTAGAGGGAACTGAGTCTTTGGTCAGCCGGCACTTCAATTCCTTCTAAGAATCTAAGAAAAAGACCGTGGCATGCTGATTGTCACTGCAGTCTCAGACTTTGGGAAGCTGAAATGGGGAATGACACACAAGTCAAAGCTGGCCTAGGCTATAAATAGGAACTTTAAGGCCAACCTGGGCTGTAGAGTGCTAGAGTAAGACCCTGTTTATAAAGAAGAGGAAGTGAAGGAGGAAGAGAAGGAAGAGGAGGAGGAGTATTTTTTTAAAGTAGATAAAAGAGGACTGGAGAGGTGGCTCAGCAGTTAAGAGCACTGACTGCTCTTCCAGAAGTCCAGAGTTCAACTTCCAGCAATCATATGGTGGCTCACAGCCATCTGTGGATGGATCTGATGCCCTCTTCCAGTGTGTCTGAAGACAACTACAGTGTACTCACATACGTAAAATAAAGAACTCTTTTTTTTTTTAAAGATTTATTTATTTAGTTGTCTTCAGACACACCAGAAGAGGGCGTCAGATCATATTGCAGATGGTTGTGAGCCACCATGTGGTTTCTGGGAATTGAACTCAGGACCTATGGAAGAACAGTCAATGCTCTTAACCACTGAGCCATCTCTCCAGCCCTAAAGAACTCTAAAAAAAAAAACAAAAAAAAAAAAAAAAAAAAAAAGGAAGGCCATCCAGAGACTGCCTTCCTTACCTGGGGATTCATCCCACACACAGTCACCAAACCCAGACACTATTGCAGATGCCAAGAAGTGCTTGCTGACAGGAGCCTGATATAGCTGTCTCCTAAGAGGCTCTGCCAGAGCCTGACAAATACAGAGGCAGATGCTCACAGCCAACCATTGGACTGAGCACGGGATCCCCAATGGAAGAGTTAGAGAAAGGACTGAAGGAGCTGAAGGGGTTTGCAACCCATAGGAAGAACAACAATATCAACCAACCAGACTCCCCAGAGCTCCCAGGGACTAAACCACCAACTAAAGAGCACACATGGAGGGACCGATGGCTCCAGCTGCATATGTAGCAGAGGATGGATTTGTGGAACATCAGTGAGGCCCTAGGTTCTGTGAAGGCTCAATACCCCAGTGTAGGAGAGTGCCAGAGTGGGGAAGAGGGAGTGGGTGGATGGGGGAACACCCTCATAGAAGCAGGGGGAAGAGGTGGGATAGGGAGTTTCCAGAGGTGAAACCAGAAAAGGGGATAACATTTGAAATGTAAATAAATAAAATATCCAATAAAACAAAACAAAAAAAAAATAAAATTAACACATTTTAATGCACAATTTAAAAAAAGGTGGGAGATAAAAGAGGAGGTGGTGGAATGGTACTAGCCTCTAATCCTAGCATTCAAGAGTGGAAGGAGCATCAGGATTTCAAGGTATATTTCAGCTATACAGTAAATATAAACCCAGTCTAGGTTACAGGGACTCTTCCTCAAAAAAAAAAAAAAAAAAAAAAAAAAAAAATTAAACAAGGGATTGAAGAGCCTGCTCAGTCAGTAGTCAAGAGTACTTGCCATTAGTGGTGGCTGATCTTGGTTGTCACCTTGACTACATCTGCATCTCACACCCAAGCAGCTAGCTGCATCTGTGAGGGATATTTCTAGATTGTATTATTTGAGGTGGAAGACATATCATAAATTCTGATCAACCAAGGTCAGAAGACCCACCCTGAATCTGGACCACAGCCTGTAAGCCACTGAGATAATTCCATCTGAGTCTATATCTATCTATATCATTTTATCCCTTAGAGAACACCCAGTTTCCTAGAGGACCCCAGGCTGGTTCCCAGCAGCTGTGCTGTGGAGCTCACAACTGCCTGTCATCCCAGCCCCCATGGATCTAGTGCCCTCTTCACCTCTTCAGGCAACAAGAATGTGCCACACACAGACACACACACCAGGAAGAATTATTTTTTAAATCTAAATAAAAATTAGGGATGAGGAGAGGAACTGGGGGTGAAATACCATGACTTGAGAGAATAGCAGTAGCCACTGTCCTGACTGTGCTGATGACAGCTGGGTGTGGTGGTGCATGCCGATAATTCCAGCTCTTGAGGGATGGAGACAGGGAGATCAGGAGGAAAGGTCTCCATGGCTACAAAGTAAGTTCAAGACAGAGCTGGGCAACAGGAGACCCTAGCTTTAAAGAGCTAACGGAAAGATAGGAAAAGAAGGAAACACCATGGTAAGCGATCCAGGGTAATTCAGGGATTGATGGCAACCATTCCACAGATGCTTGCAAACGGTCACTCTCAGTCAGTAGACTGATCTCATGACTACTGAGATAAAAAGCAAGAGGCTCCCTGTTGTTGGCTTTCTGAAGCTATCTCTTCAATAAAAACAGGGCCTCGAGAAGTGCTCTAGTGGTAAAACATTAAGTGATTGTGAGCCATCCATCACCTTTCTTCAAACACTCCAAAGTACTCACAATCCGATGTGCGTATTTGGAGGGTGGTAGTCCACCGCCGGCTCTAGAGCAGTCATTTTCAAGGGTGCCAGTTCTGTTCCTCCAGGGACATTTGACAATGTGTGGTAACATTTTGTTGTCATCTTGGGCTGATATCTGCTGCTGCTGTCTTGTGGGTTAAGGCCTGGGAGGCTCTAAGCATCCTAAAATGTACAGCAGAGCTCCCCTAATTTCAACAGTGCTCAGTTTGGGAAACCTAATGTTGCAACCTGTGGAACAACTGGAACTGTGCGTCCAGACAGAAGAACTGATATGGTCCAGCAGATTACAAACAAACAAACCCTGGTAAATCTCATAATTGAGAATGGTAGGCATTTAAATCAGCTCCTGACCTACTTCCTGTCCTGGAACACATGACCATAACATCTCACTAAGAGAACAACTGGTCACATAGCAAAACCCCCCAGAGTTTCCCTTCCTGGATATCCCTTCCTGCAAAAGATATTTAAATTCTGGTTCACCCTGAGTAAGTTGTATGCATCTTCATCCGCTATGAATAAACAGTTTGGACAAGCAAGGGCTGTCACCTTCATCAAGGACCTCTGTGGGAAGGGAAGGGATGGGTAAGCTTTTGATTCAGAGCCTTGCCTTAGTCTTTCCCAGAAGGCCCTTCCACACTCCTGGCACTCACTCTGAGCTAAGCCATTTTCTCCTCCGTCTCCACCCTGCTCCCCACCTTCCACCCCAGCCTATCCTGAGTTTATCTCAGGCCTGAGGGTCCCCTGTTCCAACTTCTCTCCGTCCTCTTGTGCATACACAGGAGGATGGGAGCCCCTCAACTCTTCACGTCTCAGTACACAGGAATTTGAGAACCACAGCTCCTGTCCCAGCCTCCGCCGTCTCTTACCTGGAGAAACATGGGCTGGGACCCCTATCTTAGACTGAGGGTTTTTTTTGTTTTGTTTTGTTTTTGCTTTGTTGTTGTTTCAGAGCTGAGGACTGAACCCAGGGCCTTGCGCTTATGCAAGCGCTCTATCACTGAGCTAAATCCCCAACCTTCAGGCTGAGTTTTGCCTCCCCTTAGTGGTATGTAGGTGTCCCATAAGCCCAGTGGCAAAAAAGGAACGTAGCCTAGCATCCCTGTGTTTTGCCGCCTCCCCAAGCATCAATACCCCAGTGTTCTGACACCCCAAAAGCAAAGCAAAATGCAGAACCACAGCGACCCTTTAATAGACTTCCTCATGTTGTGGTGACTCCCAGTCAAAAATTTTTATTGATATTTCTTTTTCTTTCTAAATATAGTTTTGAAGATTTATTTCTTTTTATGTATATGAGCACTCTATCTGCATGTACACCTGCATTCCAGAAAAGGGCATCAGATAACATTACAGAGGGTTGTGAGCCACCATGTGGTTGCTGGGAACTGAACTCTGGACCTCTGGAAGAGTATCCAGTGGCCTTAACCACTGAGCCATCTCTCTAGCCCCTACTGATACTTAACTATAATTTTGCTAGCTATGAATCTGAATGTAAAGATGTGTGTTTTCCAAAGGTTTTAGGTGACTCTTGTGAAAGGGTTGTCCAACTCCGTGACTCCCCAAAGAGGTCGAGACCCACAACCACTGGTCTAGAAGGAAACCCTGACAGAAAATTTTACTCCAAAGTCTTAGAAAAACTGGGCCTCCTGTATCCTGTGACACTTGTGCGTAACAGAGGAGAAAAGATTGGGCAAATAGAAGCTACCTTCTCAGAAGTGTTGAGAACCCACCTAACAGTACCAACCCAAAGACTGCTGTTTCAGAGTGCTCTGCACGGTGGTATCATTCGTTGATGAAAGTTATACCTGACTGATCCCCTCCTGGGGAGGAGGGGCGCTAGAGAACCAGTTCAGAGTAGCATTAATATTTAAGAAATCCTGGCGCAGGATTGCTTCCTGCCTCAATGGTTTATGGTCCTGAATAAAAGACACACACAGCCTTTATATTTTAATATGCCTTAAGCAGCACCGTACTGGGTGACTGTCTCTCCTCCATGCTGTTAGAATCTACCTCCCTCTGGCAATGCTGAGTGATTACTAATATCTATGTTTCATCGCTGCTGTAGACCCAATTGAGCAGTCCTCTGGGCTGCGTTGTCTTGGTCCCTTTACATGGTGGCTCTGCTTCTCTCTCCTGCACATATCTCAAGCATGGCCTCCTCCTTCCTTTCTCTTCCTTGGGATCCCAAGTCCAGGAACCTTAAAAGTCCCGCCTCTTTCTCCTCCCTCCAGCTATTGGCTGCTGGCATCTTTATTTAACCAATCAGAATTAACTGGGGGGTCAGGTTCCCAGAAGCTACATGCAGACCCTTTCATGCAGACGGTTTTTGGGGGACACAATTAGCTTTAGAATACAAGCAGCTACAATTCAGGGTCTTGTACTTGGAAAAGGTCAATTATCCTGTCCTAACAGGTTATTCAAACACAAAGCTGGGGCTGGAGAGATGGCTCAGTGGTTAAGAGCACTGACTGCTCTTACAGTGGGGTTCAATTCCTAGCACCCATACGATAGATCACAACTGTCTGTAACTCTAGTTACAGGGGACCTGACACCCTCACACAGACTTGTGGGGACCATGAAATTTCCCAACCAATAAAAACAGCAACAACAAATCTCCAGAGGAAGACCATGTCTAATTTATCCTTAGAAAACTCTACTAAGATATGCAAATGAGTCAAATCATCTCTAGGTCACTGGATCCAAGTTTTCAGTTCATTTATCTGTTTCTCTCTCTTTTTAAAGTGTGCTGAAGCAGAACTGATCCGATTTGGTCTTTTGGTGTTTAGGGTATCCCAGGCTTCCAGAGTGACTGGTTTTCATTGCTGCTCTTCTCACATGTATGTCCAGCAAAACAATCAGATTTGGACAAAGCAGAGGATGGGAAGATATGATGTTAAATAAAATAGGACCAGAGTTGAGATAGTAGGAAGAGAAGGGGTGAGCTGGAGCAAGAGACAGAACAAACAGACCAAGGGGTTAGAAGCTAACCAGCACATAGGCAGTGATGATAGAATGGCCAGTTCTAATCTTGGTCCCAAGCACTCTGCTTCCCTAACTCCTTTACCTCCTGCACTGCATGCTCCCCAGGAACTGAACTGAATTCCAGCCTGCTTCCCGGCCATCCAGCTACTCCGTAGAGTGGCCAGCCCTGGTCTTATACTGGCTTCTGAAGCAGAGTCCTATCTTGAATGAGTATGCCTCCAGAGGGTAAGTGAGGCCATTCTGGCCAGTCCATTTACCTGTGGTAACAGGGCACCAGCAGGCACTGTCTCCTGCTGCTACGTGCCAGATGCAGAATGAGTAATTCCCAGTTGTTTCCATATACAAGGTGAGTGAGCCACCCTTCACTGGCTGACAACTCAAACTGTGGTGTGAATCTGTGAACTCTGTATTGTAAGGCCCATTAGCAGAAAATGTGAGCCGGGCGGTGGTGGCGCACGCCTTTAATCCCAGCACTTGGGAGGTAGAGGCAAGCAGATTTCTGAGTTTGAGGCCAGCCTGGTCTACAGAGTGAGTTCCAGGACAGCCTGGGCTACACAGAGAAACCCTGTCTCGAAAAAAAAAAAAAAAAAAAAAGGTAAAATCTTTTCTGATTTATAGAAAAATTTTCCTAGTACAACTTTCATTTGAAATTAATTACAGATGTTAAACTACAGATTCTCATTGCTGTGTACGTCATTTATATAACAACTTCTGATCTCACCCACTAATGTTCTACTTGTATCATAAAGACCAAAGTGAAAATAAGAAGCCAGCCAGTCATTTGTAATGCTTGTGGCTAACAATTTTTTTTATTAGGTATGATTTCATTAATTTAATTAAATAAATATTTTTTGAGACAGGGTTCATCTGTGTATCACCCTAGCTGTCCCAGAACTCAATTTGTAGACCAGGCTGGCCTCAAACTTAGAGAGATCTGCCTGCTTCTGTTTCCTGAATGCTGCCATCAAAGGTGTGCACTACCATGCCTGGCTGATTCTTTTATTGTGGCTAATTATAAGTGTTCTATAGTGCTTTATCAGCACAGGGACCTAATGAAAGAGCTGGTGTTGAAGAGATATCTCAGTGGATGGATGCTCTTTCAGAGGACCATTTGGCTTTGGTTCCCAGGACCCAAAAGGTGGCTCAAAAGCACTTATAACCCCAGTTCCAGTGGATCCAATGCCCTCTTCTGGCACCTGGGGGCAACAGGCATGCATGCATGTGGTATATGCAGACAAACACCCATACACATAAAACAAAAATAAATAAATGTTGGAGGGGGGAGCATTAGCTAGATGTGGTAGCATATACCGTTGACTCTAGCATGTAACAGGAGAAGCAGGAAAATTTCCCTGAGTTCAAGGCCAGCCTGGTCTACATAGTGAGCCCTAGGTAACCAAGGCTAAAAAGATCTTCTCAAAAACAAACATACTGGGTGTTGTGGCACACTCCTTTCATCCTAGCACTCCAGAGGCAGATGCAGGCAGAGTTTGAGGTCAGGCCAGTCTACATAGTGAGTTCTAAAGATAGTCAGAGCTATGTGAGACCCTATCCCCAAAAAAACGATCTCAACAATGAAAGTCTTTGTTATCCCAAACCTTAATGGCTTACCCTTTCTCACACTTGAATTTCTCTAATCTTAGTTTTGTGTTCAAGTTCTAGAGATTCAGTGAGTTTTTTCTGGCTTCCTTATTGCATAATAGATGATCGACTGCTTACATGAGTGTGCATAGCAGGTGCTTAGTATTTGTTAGGGTGAAGAATGGGAGGACCCCGCAGAGTGAGTTAGAGCCATATCGTGCAATTGCCTGTTGGTGAGGCTGCTCACTGGCACACCCTGGTTCTACTCACCCATGTATTTCAAGTACTGAGGAATCCCACACCCAGCCTCCCTCTGAGTCTCATGGAGTCCTTGCACCGGGAGGGAAGCAACACTTTGTCATTGTCTTCCTCAGCAGTTCAGGCATTTGTTTCTCAGTCAGCTGGCATTTCTGATCAAGTTAGCGTTTGTCTTCCGGCCCCAGGGTCAGGCCCATTACATAAAGGTCCAAGCTATTGAAAGGAATGGAGATGAGGAGGCTTGAAAATTCTTCACTCTTTGTTCTTCTGAAGGGTGACAGGATAATTAGTCCAAATGAGACGCAGCCTCTCCCGGCTATATTTAGTCTAATTGCAGAGTTTCTTTCCCAGAGGAGTCTTGGATTCCTCCCTGGTCGACAGTGGAACCAGAGGGGAACAATACAGAGGAGTCTGGTTGGCCACAGCCAGACATGCTCAGAAGGGAAGTATCTTGGGACAGCTCAGGAAATGGGGTCCAGTTCTCACTATATTCCTGAGTAGCTGGTGTCTGTTGGAGGCCTTCTTACTGTGTCCTCACAAGGTAGGAGGATGGCAGGGCTTTCCAGTGTGACTTCAAATTCATTATATAACATCAAAGGCACATAGGTGCGTCTTTTGTATTTTTAATTTCTCAGAGAATTTTAAATCTTAGAAATTTGTCAAGTTTATAGTGGTAAACATATTTTTTGTTATTGTTTTGATTTAAAAGCTCAAGTTTCATCATTGCCAACAAACGATACCCACTGTTTTAAGTGACAGGCTCACTTTGTTCCTTTCTAGAAATACCCAAATCTAAAACTATATTTTTTTATTGCCCTAAATGGTGTTATATAGCTGGGCAGTGGTGGTGCACGCCTTTAACCCCAGCACTTGGGAAGCAGAGGCAGGCGGATTTCTGAGCTCGAGGCCAGCCTGGTCTACAGAGTGAGTTCCAAGACAGCCAGGGCTACACAGAGAAACCCTGTCTCGAAAACAACAACAACAACAAAAAAAAATGGTGTTATATGGTGTAAGCCTAGCTTATTTCATAGTTCAGCTACATACCATAAATAATTTTTGCCATAGTAACTACTACTATACCTTGTACTCAACAAACAAAATGCAAGAAACAAAACTGTTTAATGAGTAAACTCATTTTGTTATACATACTAAAATGACAGGTATTTAGAGCCATAAAAAAGTTAAAAACATGTATTTCCTAATAAATCACTTTTAAAGATAGTATTTTAATAATGGATGTCTCTGTGTGGGTGTATGCATTTGTTTTTATGCATTTGTATGCAAGGGCTCTCAGAGCCCAGAGGTTTCCAATCCCTCTGGAGCTTGACTTATAAGTACTTGTGAGTCTCTAGATGCTGGAACTAGAACCCAGGTTCTTTGAAAGAGCAGTGTGCCCTCTCAACCAGTGAGCCGTCTCTTCAGCCCCTTCAACTTCAGTCTATCTGTCCTTCCTTCCTTCATCCTTTCTCTTTCTCTCTCTTTGAGACAGAGTCTCACTTTGTAGCTCTAATTAAAAGAAACAATGTAATTGGGTGCCTCAGCAGTGTGAGTTTTGTGAGCCTGACCCAGGACACTGTGGAGAACTAGCACAAGCACCCAAAAGTCTATGCGAAGAAGCTACTACAACTGTCGCGTTCAGCAACACAGAGGAAGCAAATCAGTACAAAAAAATAAAACCAAATATTTGTATCCTTGTATCCACCAATTCAGTTAAAATGAAATTTTTTTCCAAGACTGCCTTTGCCTTCTGGGTTCTGGGATTAAAGGTGTTCATCACCACTGTCTAGCTTAACTTCAGTTTTAAAGCTTATCATTGCTGCAGGTATAATCTCAGCAGAGGCAAGGTACCATCATGAGTTCAGACCAGCCAGGGTCTGCACAAGGAGATCCTGTTTCCAAGTCAAAACCATAGGGCCAACAGCATAATACCCTCAGTTCTGCCTCCACTAAACACTCAGTAGAAAGAGATCCACCTCCTAACAGCTTTCCTCTCTACAGGACCACAGCATGTGTGTGCACATGTGTGCGTGCACGCCCACCCCCTACACCAAAATAACAATAATTTTTAAAATAATAATTTCTAGCCAGGTGGTGGTGGTGCATGCCTTTAATCCCAGCAGAGGTAGAGGCAGGTGGATCTCTGAGTTCAAGGCCAGCCTGGTCTACAGATAGAGTTCCAGGATAGCCAGGGTTATACAGAGAAACCCTGTCTTGAAAAAAGGACAAAAGAAAGAAAGAAAGAAGAGAGAGAGAAGAGAGAGAGAGAGAGAGAGAGAGAGAGAGAGAGAGAGAGAGAAAGGAAGGAAGGAAGAAAAGACAAAGAAAGAAAGAGGAAAGAAAAGAGAAGAGAAGAAATAAATTGAGTCAGGTGTAGTGGTGCATACCTTTAATACCAGCACTTGGGAGGCGGAGGCAGGTGGATATCAGTGAATTTGAAGAGAGTCTGGTCTACAGAGTGAGTTCTAGGAAAGCTATAGCTATATATTTGTAATATACAGTGTTAACTTATATTTGCAATATCATTTAGGACTGATTTTTACTTATAGTAAAAATCACTTTTAAATGATTTTTATATGATTTTAAAATCATATAATAAAAAATATTTAGGGTAAATCTGACAAAAGATTACCAGTGCTTAAACAGAAGAATCATACATAAGAGAGATGATCAAGCAATATTATGCTGTCAATTCCCCCTCTCCCCACCAATTAATGCATTCCTTAAATATAATCGCAATTTGGGATTACATTTGTAATCTGTAGAGAGAATCTCTTATGAACTGTGTGGAAACATCACCTGTTAATAAAAGGCTGATGGCCTGGAAATAGGAGGCAGGAAATAGGAGGCAGGACATCCAGCAGAGAAAGATAGGATTCTGGGAAAGAGTCAAGAGTAGGGCATTAGCCATCAGGATTCTGAGGCGATGGACATATGAAACTGAGGCTAGGCAATGAGCAATGTGGCACATAGAATAGAATAAATAGGTGATACAAATTATGAGCTAGTAGGGGAACAAGCCAAAGCTTATGACTTAGGCATATATTCATAAGTAATTAAGTCTCAGAGCTGTTATTTCAGGAACTGGATGTGGGTGAAAACTCCAAGCCTATAGTAATCCCAGACTTGGAAGGTTGAGTCAGGAGGACTACCATATGTTTGGGACTATTTGGCTATACAGTAAATTCTAGACTGCAGAGTGAGACCTTGTCTCAAAATAAGTAAATAAATCAAGTTCCAATAAAAAACCCATTTTTGTAGAATGTGGTCATCTGGTACTCCAATTCATATAGAAATAAAGGCTGTAATAAAGCTTATTCAATTTCACAAATAGAAAGTAAAGTTGAAAGATTAATAATATTACCAGACTTCAAGATTTAAGGTAGCAGTAACTAAGGCAATGTCATAATATTCAACGACATACAATTATGTCAACAGAATAAAAAAGGGTCCAAAACACAAGTTCATCCACAGATATATTACAAGACTGGCTCTCAACAGAGGTACAAAAGACATTCTGTGGAAAAATTAGTCTTTTAAAATGAGCCAGGGCAGCAGACAGATCTCTGAGTTCAAAGCCAGCCTGGTCTACAGAGCAAGTTCCAGGACAGCCAGGGCCACACAGAGAATACCTCTCAAAAAAACATGCTAGAGCAGCTAGAAATCAAGATGCAGAGGTCACTTGGATCACTTGGGTCACTTGGATCACTTGGGTCACTTGAGTCACTTGGGTCACTTGGATCACTTGAGTCACTTGGGTCACTTGGATCACTTGGGTCACTTGAGTCACTTGGGTCACTTGGATCACTTGGGTCACTTGGATCACTTGGGTCACTTGAGTCACTTGGGTCACTTGGATCATTTGGGTCACCTGGGTCACTTGGATCACTTGGGTCACTTGGATCTATACTTCTTACCATATTTAAAAATTAATTACCCCCATCCCCTTCTAAAAAAAAAAAAAAAACAAGACAAGCAGGCAGTGGTGGGGAATGACTTTCATCCTTTAAACCCTGTCTCAAACAAACAAACAAACAAACAAACAAAAAAAACCACACATTTCACCAAAGAGTTATGGATGTCAGGCAGCAATTCAGCAATTGTCCCTGTAAAGGTCATTATACCTGTTAAATGACCATTGACCCAAATGTTGTCGAGGACACAGAGGGACTGGATCTTCAGACTGTTGGTAGGATTGTAGATTATTACAATTACTTAGGAAAACAAGTTAGCATTTTACAGAGTTCAAACCATGTAGCCGTCACTTTATCCATAACTTTGAATCAGAGGTTTTTGCCCAAAAGAAATCAAATCATATGCATATTAGTAGATGTGTATGAAAAAAATTTATTAGGATTAGAAAAGTGTTAAAAAGCAATCCGCTCGTTGACTAAACTATAAAACAACCACACAATTAGTGCCAAGCATGAAAAGGAATCAGCTTTTCAGACACTTGACAATACAGATGAATGTCGAATAACTGAGCTGAGGGGCTAGAGACAGACACCCCTCAGTGGTAGAATGCTTGCCTGGCAGGACTTTGGGTTCAATACCTAGCACTGGAAACAAAAACAAAACAAAACAAACAACCAGACGAGGCCAAAAGAAATGTATGATGACATGAAAACTAGTAGTGACAACTACCAAACCCCATCATTCTGGTGATGGTGGGGGCAGAGACAGGAAGATCACTGGGATTGCTGGCTGTCATCCTAACTCCAGGTTCACTGAGACAAGAGAAACTGTCAGCAGGACACTCAACTTCTTCCTCTGACCTCTACATGCACATACAAGGAGCACACAGGTGTTCATATATGTCATACAAGTATCACGTGCAGCGCGCGCGCGCGCGCGCGCGCACACACACACACACACACACACACACACACTCCAGTAATGATCACTTAGGGATCATGTCCAAACCTGCTATATTAGTTTTTTTTTCTTGTTGCTATGATAAAGCATCCTGACAAAAAGCAACCTAGGAGAGGAAAGGAAGTTACAGCAGCAGAAGGTGGCAGGACTTGGTCACATCACATCCGTGATTAGGAATAGAACAGACAATGCCGGCAAGCAATAGTCAGTCCAGGGAACGGTGGCACCCACATTCAAGGTGAGGCTTCCCTCAACTCAGTTTTTAAAAATCCACCATAGGCATGTGCATAGACCAACATAATCAAGACAGTTCCTCACTGAGAGTCAACTCCTGGTATATTATGGCAACTTGGCAATCAAAACGATTGCACCACCACATCACAAGTTTTTATATTTCTCAGAACTACTGAACCCATTAATCACAACTCCCATTTTCTTCCATTCTCTCACTCCTAGATGGGATTCTGACTATTCTTGGAGTTTCACATTCCTGGAACCATGCAGTAATTGTCTATTTTGTGTCTGGCTTCTGGCTTGTTCACTGGGCATGTCTTCAAGGTTCAACATGTTGCCAAGTATATATCTTTTTGTCTTTAAGGCTGAATTATGTCCTACTGTACCTATATAACACCGTTTCCCCAGTTGTCTGTTGGTGAACATTTGGGTTGCTTCTGTTAAGGCTACTAAAATATCACAACATTGATATACAAATGTTTGAACATGACTGTCTCAACAATAAAAATGAGTATCCTCTCTGGTTATTTACCCAGAATTGTAATTGTTTGGTTCCTATGGTAATTCCCATACTGTTAATGCAGCTGGAATGTGAAATGTGCCCTTCAGGCTCATGTGTTCAAGGCTTGGACTCCAACTGGTAGGTACTATCTGGGAAGGTGAATAAAAGTAGGTTGGGCCTAGTTGGAAGAAATAGTTCACAAGGGTCATGTGTTGGAAAGACATACTTTGTCCCCCACATTCTACCCTTTTCTCTCACCTGCTATGAGGTAAGCAACGTTGCTCCACAAATCTCTTCTACCATGACAACACTGTCAGAAGCAACAGAGATAGCTGGCCGTGGACTGAAACCTGGAGCCAAAACAAATACTTCCTCCCTTCAAGCGTTTGTCACAAAGGTGAAACATGAAAGTTAACTCAATAGCTACAGCCTTTACATTTCTACCATCAAGGTATTAAGAGTTCCATTTCCTCCTCATCCTTGTGACCTGGTTATTGACTTTGGGGTAAAAAAAAAAAATTCTATGTGCTTTGCCTTTTAGGTAGTTTAAATAAGAATTGATCTCAGCCGGGCGGTGGTGGCTCACGCCTTTAATCCCAGCACTTGGGAGGCAGAGGCAGGCGGATTTCTGAGTTCGAGGCCAGCCTGGTCTACAGAGTGAGTTCCAGGACAGCCCAGGCTACACAGAAAAACCCTGTCTTGAAAAACCAAAAAAAAAAAAAAAAAAAGAATTGATCTCAAAGGCTCATAATATGTTTGAATATCTGAATATATATGCTAGTACGAGCACGTTTGAGAAGGATTAGAATTATCAGGAGGCATGGCCTTGTTGGAGAAGGCTTGTCTTTGTGGGGAGGCAGTGTGTCTGGCATTGGGCTTTGATGTCTCAAAAGCTCATGCAGGCCCAGGCTCTTTCTCTTTCTGCCTGTGGATCAGGATGATGCCCACTGCCATGCTGCCCACCATAACAACGAACTAAACCTCTGAAACTGTAGATATGCCCCAACTAAATGTTTTCTCTTGAGTTGGAGAGATGGCTTGGCAGTTAAGAGCACTGATTGCTCTTCCAGGGGTCCTAAGTTCAGTTCCCAGCAACCAAGTGGTGGAAATATATATATATATGATGTACATAGAATATATATCACATATCTATGTTATATGTGCTTTTGTTATAAGTTGCCATGGTTATAGTATGTCTTCAATGGAACAGTGACTAAGACAGCCCTCAACCCTTTTTCTTTATTCAAAATTTATTAGATACCATTTGCAAGTATTTTCTGCTATTCTCCAAGTTGCCCTTTCATTTTGTTCTTCGATGTCTTTTTTTTTGAGACAAGGTTTCACTATGTAGCACTTTCTAGGACAGAACTTCCTATGTAGAACAAGTTAGCCTGGAATTCAAGAGCTCTTCCTGTTTCTTTGTCCTGAGTGCTGGATCAAGGCATATACCACCATGACCAGCTTAAGCTGAGTTTGTATTCACACTTTCTTTTTTTGGCCTTTCAAAACAGCAAAAAAACTGTCAAATCCAATTATGAAGCACTGTTTTCTGTTAATTTCATAAATGTTCTATATATTTGAGCACTATACACAAGGTACCTTTTCCACACTGTTGATATTTACTTTATCATTGACGTTTCTTGACCGGTTGAAATCATTGTGCCAGTTAATAAAATCGTCCTGAGCACTATCCCCAATGGGCCTGCCGCTTCGTCACAACTAGATTTTATTAGTGTAGCTTGTTGTATGAGTTTCCTTTTATATTTTTTTATTTTTTAGTTTTTCAAGACAGAGGTTTCTCTATGAATCCCTGGTTGCCCTAGAACTCACTTTGTAGACAGAACAGGCTTGCCTTGAACTCAGAGATCCTTCTGCCTCTGCTTGTGCTGAGATTAAAGGAGTGTGAAAAAGAACTGAATAGCTAGCATCCTTCTTGCTTCACTCCAAACTCACTCAAGACCAAGACTCCTGGTTAAGCCAAGGGTATCTGCAAGTCAGGATATACCTCAATTTAGGTATCTCTACAATAGTAATATCTGTAGACCCACTCTCCTATTATGCAAAGTTACATAAGGGCTCCTATCTCAAACCTGAGATGAACGTTTTGGTAGAGGGAGAGAGCTTGGTACTAAGGCTATAAGGCTACAAAATCTTTATGGGGATTCTTTTATCATTGGATATCTGAGGACTCAGGGTCAAGGTTGGACTAAGTATTTATGATGGATCCTCCCGACACTATGCTAAAGCTTCCCAACATTGCTATAAGACATTGTAGAAAAACACTGTATAATCATGAGAGACAAAGCCCTCAAAACAGTGGTGGTGAAATAAGCCAATCTAAACTTTTAAAATGTTTTTGAAAGACAGATTTGGGCTCAAATTAAGTTCCTAAAATCCTTTTGAATGTCTTGTAAGGGAATACAACAGTTTAGTGATGAACCATGGAAAGGACAAGCAGCAGGTAAGCCATATTATCACATGTTCCATTCTTTTAGAAAAGAAAAGGCATAACAACTAGAGTAAAATCGTATGCCTTTATTCAACATGAGTCATTAAGACAGAACCATACATTCAACATACATTCAACTTGTAAGAAAACAGCTTCTATAGTACCAATAAAGGGAGGAGTAGAAAGTGAGAAGACAGACGACAGTGCGGAGTCGAAAGGCAGGCTGTTCATGTGTCAAAGTGCTAAAGCCTATGTGCACAAAGATTCCAGTCCGTAAGACTAATGCTAAATTTCTTCCATTCTGATTCTCTTGGTGCTGGTGAAAGGAGTGCTGCAGGAACTCACTGCGTTAGGAGTCTGAAAAACTCATCGAAGCACTTATGGCAACAGAGGCTCTTTAACTTCAAGAGATTCATTTGTCATATACTGGACGACCTTTCATGTATTTTCTCAGGGACAAGTCTGATTAAACTATCATTCCTAGTCCAGAACTCCCCCCCACCCCCATTAAGGCATGTAGCCAGGTATGGCCTTGAATTTGCTATAGGTGAGGACGACCTTGGACTCATCTTCCAGCCTTCACTTGCCAATTGCTGGGCACTTCAGTCATGTGACCACACCTTTCTCTCCTTTGACCACTGGTGGCTAAATGAGACTCTGGAGAAACTGCACTTGAATATTAAAATGACACACAGGACTTAGCAGGTCACTACTGAAGTTGTCCTATGTTAACCTAAGCAGAAAAGAGCTGCTACCTTGAAGAGGAACCTCCAATTTCATTTCTAAACTCTTATCTGAGTACAGTAATGTTACCTGAAAACATTAGTTTGGTTTTAAAAGTAACTTTATATTCCATACGTTCCATATGAAGGACCGAGGCTGCGAGTAAAATAAATTCTAATCTTTAGATGTTTTTGTATGAGTGAATTCAGTTTCATATTAGGCTCACTTAATGAACACAAATCTTGATTGAATTTAATAAACTTGAGTTTTGGCTTGGGTTGGCCTAATACAGTGTTCATGAAGCCAGCCAGCTGAGATACAGGTACACAGCCCAAGCCCTGATTTGTGGCAAAAGCTGTCATAATTTATAGAAAATTATTTTAGTTCATGTCTCAAACCAAATTCTATACTACATTCATAGTGACCTAAATAAACCTGCAATTTTAAAAAAGTACTTTATAAAAAGAGTAAGGCACTCAACTCAAAGTTTATTTAAGTCCATTTAGAAACTATATCTCAGGTTTACTGTTTTTCTCAAGGGTTCCTTTAAGTTTTGCAGTTAAGATGAAAATAAAACTTTTTTATGTCTGCCCTCAGTTTCTTTGAGTGTCAAGAACAAGAAAAATGAGATTGAAGCTCTCAAGAACCACTATCTAGTCACAGGTAGCCTCCACAACCAATCATCTGGCTTTCTCACATTTTTCTCTTTGTTGTCTAGAGCCTTCTGGAAAGTGTCCTTCTAGGTAAGGTGAATGTTATTATATATGGAAGCACTCACTCCTCAGTCTATATCTTCTGTGAAAGGTCATAAGGGCAGAAGGTGTCCTGGGCAGAGCCGAAAACACCATCACTTGGTGAAATACATTTGTCTTGTAGCTCAAATGCACATCTTTTGGCATACAGAAAGTTGTGAACCCAAACATCTGCTTAAAGACAAAAGGTAAGGAAAATTCAAGAGCCAAGTACTGACTATGACTTCTTACTACCCAGAAAGTCCTAAAAAATTAGGACTTGGGCCTAAGGAAAATGAATGAAGTGAATTTTAATTCTGTGACCTAAGGGCATAAGATTAAGAACAATATTTTAAAATTCCTTAAAGCTGCATTTACCTATTGTTTATTGAATCTGCCTCTCTATATTCCACCAACCTCCCCCAAATATATTTTATTAATGTGGCACCTCAAGTCCACACTTAGCTGCTGTCATGTAGAGGCTTTTTATTTTTTATTTATTTTTTGGTTTTTTGAGACAGGGTTTCTCTGTGTAACCCGGCTGTCCTGGAACTCACTCTGTAGACCAGGCTGGCCTCGAACTCAGAAATCCACCTGTCTCTGCCTCCCAAGTGCTGGGGTTAAAGGCGTGTGCCACCACCGCCCAGGTTTTTTTTTTTTTTTTTTTTTTTTTAAGAATTATGTATATAAGTACATTGTAGCTGTCTTGAGACACACTGAATAGAGCATCAGCTCTCATTACAGATGATTGAGCCACCATGTGGTTGCTGGGAATTGAACTCAGGATTTCTGGAAAAGCAGTCAGTGTTCTAACAGCTGAGCCATCTCTCCAGCCTGAGGGGCAGTACCTTTTTTAAAAGTCACTATGCTTTATTCAGTGCTCAAAGCTTTTATTTTATAATTCACACTTATTTTGGGAAACACAGCATTAATTGAACCCTAAAAACTTCAGTCAGTGCTGCATAGTTGCAATTTTAGGAAGAATGATTTATGTGAATTTTTCTTATCCTTGCATAACCAGACTTTGTCAGGGCTGAACACAGTTAGTACTCAATAAATACTTAACAGGATTTGTGTATAAAAGTCTCGAAATGTTCAATCAGACTGAAAGTCAGTTAAGATAAAGTTGTGTAAAAAGCAATGAAGTAGGTTTCTAAGATTCTGGGATCACAATATAAATTTTGCTTACAAAGTGACTGTGCTAAATGGTTAAGTAAATGAGAGTCATCTTAATGATCGTAATTTCACCTTCTTTCCTATTATGATTAGGAACTATGATGCAGATGTTCCCTGAGATTTAACAAATTTCCTTTGTGTGTGCATACACATGCAATGCAAATGAACTTGCCTGCACACATACAGGACAATGGTTGGACAAAGGTTCATGAGGGAATGTTCTCAGTCCACCTTATATTTTGAGACAGTCCTTTCTTACAGAACCTGGAGTTTAACTGATTGGGAAACCACCAAGATCAGCCTTTATCTATCTCTCCAGAGGTAGTATTACAGACAAATACCACAAACACCCACCTTCTATGGGTGTTAGGGTTTGCATGGAGGTCTTCATGCTTGGGCAGCAAGTGTTCTTAGTGACTGAGTTTTCCCATGGTCCTCAAGTTGTTTTTTTTTTGACCGTTCCACGAGAGATTTATTTAGCGAGGAGAGAGAGGGGGGAGGGAGAGAGAGCGCAGAGAGGTAGAGGAGAGAGGTCGGCCATGACCACGTGGAGAGAGGGGGAAGGGAGGAAGGGCTTTTTTTTTTTTTAGAAATAGTTCTTTCAGCTGAGATCTGTAGCACTATCTCTTGGATAGCTAGACTAACTTCAATGTTTTTACATAAAAAGCTAGGTAGCCTAGCTTGGTGGCACATGCCTTTAAGCCCAGCACTCAAGAGGAGCAGGTGGGCGTTTATTATCACTGAACGTCATTACAAATTTTACAGATCAGGAGATCTATCTTTATTTCCAAGACCACCTATGTAGTTATTCTGTTCTATTATATCCCAAAAGCATTTATTTGACAACCATAAGTGAGTTCTCTGATTCAGAGTAATCCGGGTGTGGGAACAAAGACATTTAACTTCAAAGAGTTTGCCCACTGCTCATTTCCCTAAATGCTCTTGACACAAGCCATCTCCTAATTATTTGGAAACAACTTAATCAAGGCACAGGTGTTCTTAACACAGATCTAGGTTGACCTGCCCAGATCAGTCAAGCACAACATGAATCTGGCTATGAAACTCACCTTGGAGAATGACTACGAGAGAGAAAACAAGTCTTCTGTATGTTTAAGAGGTTAGTTCTTCAGCATCCGAGGCCTGGTATGTGATGGTGCCAACATGTAACAAAGCTTCAATCGCTGTAAAAGCCTGTTTCCCCTAACATGTCCCCTTACCTTCCTTGATGCAAGAAGGAACCACAGACACACTACAAGGAACTACTCTGCTTTCCTCAATCTTCTGGAGTCATTAGGTGGTTAGGAAACACAACATAGATGAGCTATGGCGTTTTCATATTTTTACTTAAGTCCTGAAATACACTGTCCTGACTTATGACCAAGTTCCTCAATTTACTCGTTCTCAGTCTGTGGTGACCTTCCCATGTATAAGGCAACTATTTTAAGGCCCTTCCCCATGTTACATTTAGATGTCAGACCTCAAGATTAATCAAAAACTACAAGATTTTTAATTTCACTTTTAATTATCTTTTACTTAATAAAATGAAAAATAATATATGAATACATACAATCTATATACATATATATTTATTGCAAATACTTAAAATTCTTATTAAAATGATTTTTCCTTATTTGTGAAAAAATATGACTTATTAAATGGCATTGACACCAACTTCTCTGTACATACCCTCAATTCCAATGTTAACAATTCCTTTAAAAAGGCAAAAGACACAAAAATTTAGCATTTACCAAACCAGTCTGTACAAACCTTATCACCAGAGAGGGAAAAATAGCTTGTGGTAAATAAGTCAATTTTCTTTTAAAATAAAAAATAAAAGCCCCAAATCATTCCCATTATTGCATTTTTTTTTTTTTTTTTTTTGGGAAATAATCTGAGTGTTTTTAGAGCAACTCCTTTGAAATAATTTGTGCCTTAACAGTGAGACCCTACCATTAAACATTGTATACATGAGAAATTCAGTCCTCCACTGTCACTTTTTACATAGATATTAAAATATATATTACTTAAAATATATTACTGGAAAGTTATTTTTAAATTGATCTTCAATAGTTGTATCAAATGTAAAGCATTAAAAAAAATAAAGTAACCAAGATTCTATGAAGCTACTGCTTCAGCTTTAGGAAATGGCTACCTACTGCTTTGTCAATAGGTATATAGGTATTGAAACACATAGGAAAAGGTCCCTGCCTGTCATCATGTTTTGCAAAGTCTCTTTGGACTGTTCTATAAATTGAGCTGGAAACGACCCATGGCCAAGTTCAGCACTTCACACACACTGTTGTAGACTTTCTTCTTGTTCAGTCTGGGAGGAAACAACTGCTCATTGACATTGAGCTTTATCTAAAATGAATCGCAGAACAATGACTAGAGGAAAGCCTGCTCATACAAACCATTTAACCCAAGCGCTCATGAAGACGTTCTCAAGTGGAGGACAGCAGTGTAGAGCAGTCAGAACGGTAACTGATGGGACTGTTCTATGTAGGACAACACACCTCCACCTGGAAGGCAGTGAGGTCTTCCTTTGTCTATTAATTTACATCTGAGATAGGCTCTCAAATATCCACATCTCTATACCCATAGAAATGCAGCCTTCCCCTCTCAAGGTAAGCTCCCTCATTTGCCAGATCTTACTCTTTTAAGAAATGTCACACAGGACATGGTAAACAGCTTTAGTGTCTTGAGCACAGGAGTCAAAGAACCAAGGTCAGACAAAAGACTTCAGGTTATTTGTGTGGCTCCCTCCACCCCTTATTAGTGGGCTAAGAATGTTGATTATTCAAAAAACAAAACAAAGAAGACTTTATGATTCAGGAGTGTTCTACTTAGGCAACTCAGAACACTCAAAAATCACACTGAGATGACACACTATGAATACTATCCCAGCAGCGATTTACAGAGACTACTTTGAAGGCTGGATGGGGCTCACAGCCCCATCAGGTATATCATATTTAATACCTCACTGGAAATTGCCACCCAACGACCAAAGAATAAACTTAGCACTTATTGAACCAGTTCAGAATTGACTTAAAAGTAAAATAATCGAAAGGCTATGACAAAATCGGTGTTAACAGTTACTAGAGTGACAAACTCAAAGGGCCAGACTAGTTTATTTTGTGTCCATTATATATAAGGTGAATGTTCATCTTCCATCTGAAACCATGTTTTAAAACAAATAGACTAAATAGATTCTTATTTAATATATTTTCAACCTAAAAAAATAGCTGGTAAATCCTGCTTTTGGAATACTTTTGAACACAAATTAGTTGGGTATTATTTAGTGGAATCGAGTGAAGAAAAATACTTAGGACTTACATGGCCTGAGTTTGGATCAAAAAGAGTAACAACGTAATTTCCTCTTTACATGGACCTGACAGTTCCTAACGCCTTCCTCCTGTCCATCCATTCTCAGATTAAGGTAACTATGGAGCAAAAGCCTTTCTAGAAAGCAAGATAGGAAGTAGGAAAATTATTCTCACCAATACAAACTAGTCACTGACAGCAGGAGGTCCATTCTGAATTCATTCACCTTCTTCCAGCAGGCTAGACAAGGGAGACTACTCAGATAGGGGTCTTTTAAAGTCCCATGGGGACTACCCATTGTCCTGAAAGTTTCGGAGCAGAACCCTGACTTTTATTTCTTACTGGTCCTTCACTTCAGAACATATACACTTCTTAACCCTGAATCCTTGTGGCCTTTCTTTTCTCTAAGCAATGTATTTCCAGAAATAAAAAGGGGAAGATGAAAAGATGTCACATTGTCTTGACTAGTGCTGTATACAGAATTTAAACCTGTAATTACTTAGGTCCACAAGAGCAGGGAAAAAAATGAAGAGTGAATTTCAGAGTTTGGAGCAAGGACTGAGGAAGCACTCCCAGTGTTTGATGCAAAAGAGTACGGTGGACAGGGGTGAGCATTACAAGGCAGGCAAAATACATTACTGTCTCCTTCCCCCAATCTGGAATGTGATGTAATTAACAAGTTTAGACAGTTCTCAGTTTTATAAATAGCTTTTGAAATATACCTATACTGAGCTGCAATATTACACCACATACTTCAAATTAGGAGACTTGAAATTAAACAATACAGACTATTTAATACTAAATTCTGGTGAACTATTTTCTTTAAACCATCTTTAATTGTAACTTAAACAGTATTTTTTTAAAAAAATTTTAACTGTTTTTTTTTTTTTTTTTTTAAAAAAAAGTGTTTCACTGAGTACCCTGGAACTTGCTATGCAGACCATACTGGCCCTAACCCAGTAAGATTCACCGGCCTTTTCCCCCCAAGTGCTGGGATTAAAGGCGTGTGCCACCATGTCCACCAGTTTTTTTTTTTTAAAGATTTATTTTATATATGTGAGTACACTGTCACTGTCTTCAGACACTAGAAGAGGGCACCAGATCTCATTACAGATGGTTGTGAGCCACCATGTGGTTGTTAGGAATTGAACTCAGGACCTCTGGAAGAGCAGTCAGTGCTCATAACTGCTGAGCCACCTCTCCAGCAGCTTGTTTGTTTCTATACTTTTATTTATTTAGGATTTTGGTTGTTTTTGTTTTGAGACGGGACTTCTTACATAGCCCTAGTTGTCCTGCAAGTCATTATGAAGATCAGGCTGGCTTTGAACTCAGAGACTGGTCTGCCTCTGCCTCTAGAGTGCTGGGAGGATTTAAAAAAAAAAAGAAATCAAAAAGAAAGAAAAATAGCAAAATCTCACAGCCATAAATTCCATTAGTCACTTACAATGCCCTTTCACATTAGGCATCCTGGCTGTCCAGACAGCTGAAGTAGCTGACTTGCTTTCTAAAACAGCAAACTCTTCTTGTACTCTGTGTGTGTGTGCGCGTGTGCGTACACACAAAAATTTATATAGGAAAAGACTGTATTTTTTGTCCAGTGTTAAAAACCACTCTTCCAAATTCCTTGAAGGCTCAGTTTCTTCATTTTCCTTTTCCAACATTAAACAGTGTACACACACACACACACACACACCCCTAATGTGTCTATCTGTGGGAGCCTATGAATGAGGCAATGTTGGGATGTATTATTGCAGGAACTACTGCCATGTACATAGTAGTCTAACTAACATAGGAGTTACATAGACATTCCTTAGAGGCAGAGCTCTGCTTAACAACAGTACTGATTCTTGGAAGCCAAAAGCTAAGCCAGGACTGTTAGGGTCAAAAACACTGTCTGGGATGTTAATACCTTTTGAAAATGGTTCCACCTAAAGTAAAGGGATGAGCAAACCCCCAAATCTAAGTCCCACAAAGGCATCTTATTTGTGAAGAGCCTGAATGAGTCTGATGACATGATCAACACAATGTTCACTTCCTGACTTTCCTTTTCCTAGCCCAGGGAGAGGTCAGAGGCAGGCAGACAGCTTCCTTTCACCATGCATACCATTGAACTTTTCTCAGTCAAAAGAAATGGAACATAAATCTGAATGTAAAAGTTAACACATCATTACCTAAATACTTTGAAAAAAATGTTAAAACAAAATGTGACATATTTACATGATTTTGTAAGTGCAAACTTTGTCACCAACTCAGTCCTATTTGACTCAGACCTACTATACAAGGTGCTCTTCCTGTAAATATGAAGACCTGTATTCTGTATTCCTGATTAACGTCTGTTGAAGACAACTGAAACTTTATTTCTGTGATTTAAAAAGGGTGCAACATGTCTTTTTAAGCCTACCCTTCCCTCCTTTACATATGCTGTAGTCTTATTACCGAACAACGAGGCAGGAGACACACAGTTTGGAGGGGCCAATGCAGTCATCATGGCAGAAAGCTCCACATCCTTTGCACATGATCATGGCTTTCAACCGGCAGTAACATTTTGAAGGTGTGTCCTCGATACTATTCTCATCAGGAAAAGTCTGAACAGGAATTGTCTGGCCATGGCTGCTGGGATTCATTGCTTGGCTAGCAGGGATGGTAGTGACAGTTACTGAAAACGACATGACATCTCCTACATTGCTAGATACCTGGCTGCCTGGTATAGCAGAGTTATGGTCCATGTCTGATGAGGTGGAGACATTAATCATGCCTCTATAGCTTGGCCCTATCTGTGTGGGGCTTTCATACAATTTGGGGGTTTGCAGTGGTGGAAGGAGTAGAGGCTGATGTGTGGGACTGTCTGCAGGGAGAGAAAGAGCAGAACTGAAACGCTCAGGGCTGCTACAGACTGTCTTACCTCTCACAGTATGAGTCATTTGTTTATGTGCTGCCTGAATAAAATCTCTAGCTAGGATCTTTTCATCAAACGTTTGGCCTCTAGAGAACATGTAATTCTCCTTGCCTAAAGTGGTTTGTTCACTCACTGGTGGCTTGGTCTTACCAATCTTGCTAGCTAAACAATCATTGGTGGATGGAGGTTCCCCAATGTGGGGCTGCTTGCCGGAACTCTGAGAAGCCCAGGGCTCCTCCTTCACGGACACAGCTTCCTGTTCATCACACACGCTATCTTCATCACTTTCATCTTCTTTGCTGCTACTGCTTTCTCCAGTTGTGGTTTTACAATCTGCATGTACCATTCTCAAGGCCTCAGTGGGGCTACTTAGACAAAAGCGTTCCTCAGGATTTACAGAATGGGTCCTCTTAACGCTCTCTGTACCCCGGCCATAGGTGGAGATATTAAGTAAATAGTGACCTGCCATTGCAGGCTTGGATGTCCGTCTGCCAGCAAAACCCAGCATGAACTTCTGGCTTGTGGAGATGTCTTCCAAGTGGAAACCTGAGTGAGCAAAGCTGAACTGAGAGGGTGGCACAAATGAAAGAACATTCTGTCTCTGAGCCCTCTGGATCAGAGTCTGAAAAGCTGATCTTGCGTTGTTTACTTAGACCTTCTTGGTACTGGTGACTGTCAATGCAGGGGTCCTTCTGGTCCTTAGCAGTGAAAACTGGCCTTGGAACCTGGGAAAGCTGCTTACTTTGCAAGGGTTTCCCCAGCTGCTGGATAGCCAGATGGGCCTGCCTGCCATTAACTTCCTCTCTGCTGCTACTTTCCATTACACTGGTACCAGGGAATATCCCTATCCCCTTTTCCTCTTTTGTAGTCAGTAGAACTGTTTTCATTTCAATTTTGGTGAGAGGCTTAGGCAGAATTTGCTCCAAGGGAACATCTTTGCCCTGAAGTAGCTGAGTAACTAAAGGATTATTAGCAGGGATACTAGAACTTGGTCTTGAAACGGGTCCATTCATATTTGCTGGGGTTTTAAGGCTAGAAGCTGCTGGCAAAGTGCTTGAGGATGGAGCTGATCCAGTAGACGTTGCAGTTCCACTGATCTGGGGTACAGGGATTTTTTCTAAACTGGCTGTTGTCAATAAAGATGTTACAGGAGAGGAAGTCATATCTAGTGGAGCAGTAGCAGTTGTCTTTGCTAAGGCTGAAGGCTTTGGTGCATTCTTATTAGAACCTGCTTTGGGCTCAACTGTGCCATCAGCTACAAAACAAACAGGTGAGGCTCCTGAGATCAGAGGAGGCCCTGTTGGAGACAGAGCTTTCTCGAGTCTGCAACTCCTAGGGTCTTGCGAGTGGCAAGGAGAGGCTGCTGTGGCTGTTGCCTTGTGGGGGTTTGGTTTTTCACTGTTTGATATTTCTATGTGGGCTGGTAATGGGATGTTTGTGCATGTTCCACTGATGGCAAGTCCTGCAGGCACTGAGGAGGTTTGCTGTAGTTGTGCTCCAGAGACACCAGGAGGCTGTGTTTGGCCTGGTGTATTGGTCTCAGGTTGAGGACCACAGGGTAAAAGTTCTCTCGTACCTCCCCTGCTTCCAGTTCCGGCCAGTTCCAGTGTGGGACCTTTTGCATTTGTACTGACTGGGTCTGAGCCTGCATTCCCTCCTCCAGCAGTTTTCCTTTCACCACCCTCTCTTGGACTTTGTCCACCCCCGGGGCCAGGTCCTGGAATGGTCCCTCCAACTGAGGCGGCAGCAGCGGCTGCAGCAGCTGCTGTGGCTGCTGCCTTTTGTGCTTTGACCAACTGGGCTTTTGCTTTGATGTCTGCCAGAGTTCTGGCTCCTGTTCTGTAAGGACTAGTGATGGAGATTGGAAAACGAGCCCTGGGAGAGACCTGCGATGTAGAAAACAGCATCGGGGAGATTCTGGAGACAGGGATCTAAAAAGAGTAAGGAATGGGGGAAGGCAGAGATCAATTTTCAGCTGTAAGACTAGAGCAGATATCGCAAAACACCCATGACACACATGGCTGCTCTACAACTAAGAACACACACACACATTGTGTCTAGGGTTCAACCCTACTCTGTCCACCCACATAAAGGCCCATGCACATATTGTCTGCCAGTCATTTTCACCCAGAGAATTCTGTACTTGATTGTATAACCTTTTTATAATGTATGTGGTTTTGGGTTTCATCCCCCAGCTTATAAATCAGAATGGCTAGAAAAATATGTATTATACTAAAGAAAAAAATTGTTAAAAACTACTAACTTTCAAACCATTAACTTTTTTCTTTTTTTTTTGAGACAGGATCTCATTATGTAGTTTTGGCTGTTCTGGAACTCACAATGTAGGCCAGGCTGGCCTTTAACTCACAGATCCCTGTCTCTGCTATTAAAGGTAAAAGCATGTGTCACTATGTCTATTCTGAAACCACTGGTTTTTATATTATAAAAGAAACTGATTGTTGTCTTAAGAGCACTGAATGGTCTTCCAGAGATCCTACGTTCAATTCCCAGCAACCACATGGAGGACCTGATGCCCTCTTCCGTTGTGTCTGAAGGGAGCAATGGTGTACTCATATACATAAATAAGTAAATCTTAAAAAAAACCAAAACTTTGGAAGTAAAGGAAATTAACTATAGTGCATCCAGATATGACCCCTTTTAGTATTTGGTGGAATTAAAAGGAGCAAAGAACTGATAACATTCTAGAGTAATTAATTTCAAAAATTAAGTGATCAATTATAAGAAAACCATGTCATCTTCCTGTAAATTCTTCAATTATAAATTGTAAAGTCACTATTTTTCATTATTCAAAAAGTCAGAAGTATTAAAAATCAACTTATACCTCAGAAATCAGTGTTATTTAAAAACAGTTGTCATGAAATTAATACATGTAAGAAGTATACTCAGTTCTAAAAGCTTGGACAGCATCATTTACTTAACACAGAATGGCTTAGAAGTTCTGTGGGTAAAAAAGAAGCAATTGTTGACTCTTGCTAATATAGAGAAGAGACTATAAGAGAAAATAGACAAATTTATTAAATAAAACACAGGAAATTTGTTTGGAGATAAGCAACCTTATTTGAGAATATTTTAGCTAAGCCTAGTAACACAAGCCAGTTATCCAAGTGTAAGGCCATAGGTGCAACCTGTGTGTTAGTTCAAGGCCAGCCTGGTCTACAGAGTGAGTTTGAGGACAATCAAAGCTACACAGTGAAACCCTGTCTTAAGAAACAAAACAAAAAAGTAAAAGTACCTAATAACTTTGCTTATTGTACAACCACTTAGTAAGCTCTATGCTGTCCCACCCATCCACCACAGAATGCTTTGTATTCTTTTATTTGGTTGGTTTTGGCTGGTTTGTCTTTCTTTTTTTTTTTTGGAGACAGGATTTCTGTTTTAGTTCTGGCTGGCATGGTATTATTTTTGTAGAGCAGGCTGGCCTCAAATTTACAAAGATATGCCTGCCTTGGCCTTCCGAGTGCTGGTGTTAAGAGTGTGTATAAATGCATGCACACACACACACACACACACACACACACACACACACACACTTTTGAAGATTATGCTTTTATACACCAAGGTTGTCCTCAAACTTGTGACCTTCCCAAATGTTGGGATTACAGTTATGTGTCACCATGACAGGCTCTTAAAATACTAAGTGAGGGTTATCACCCTTCCCAGGACAATACAAGATGACTTAAGTCATCAGTATTAACATACTGAAATTAAACAAGGACAAAGCAGTTAGAAGTTTTTATATGTTTAAGTTTCAATTATTTTTTGTCTTCATGAAGCATTAATGAGATGTTATATTTTGCTTTTAAGAATAATACACAAGCTGGGCAGTGGTGTTGCATGCCTGTAATCCCAACAATGGAAGGCAAAGGTAGAGGCAGAGGCCAACCTGGTCTACAAAGAAAGTTCTAGGACAGCCAGAGCTGTTTCACAGAGAAATCTTGTCTCAGAAAACAAAACAACCTACCAACAAAAAAACAAACCAAAACAAACAACAACAAAAACCAACCAGCCTCTGACTCCTGAGATTAAAAGTATATACCACCATAGCTCAGCTAGATTCTGTTACATTTAAATATTACATAAACAAAACAAAATAGATCAAGTTGCAAAACTAATATTAAAATTCAAATTTTGTATTGAAAGTTTTTCTTTTGTTATTTGTTTTGAGAGAAGGCCTCAATGGTTTAGGCAATTCATCATCTTCAACTGTTATCTTTCCAGAGCTGTTGTTATAGGCATGCAGAAACAAACTGGCTAAAAAATTTTGTTCTGTTATAAATTATGAAGCTAGATAGAGTGTAAGATAAAAGAATAAAACAGCTTCTGACCAAATCTATGAAGGGGCAAATTCTATAAATCTGGTCTGAGTGGATTAAGTCTTCAGTGTAAACCATTCTATATTAAACTAAAATTTAATACAGTTCCTAAGTCTAGAATTTATTTCCGATTTGACATTCACTAAAGTAAAGTTTTTGGCCAATAATTCCAGCACTCAATAACCAGCAACAGAAAGACTGAGAATTCAATGCCAGCCTGAGTTACATAGCAAGACTTCGCCTCTAAGACATGATAGTAAGTGTGCTGGGGTTGATTATTCAGATCCCTTACTCAAATATCAAGAAATCAATGTAGGAATGCATTTCTAAAGCCTGATTATTACTAATTTTATTTATACAACACCATAGTTATATGTATATTAAGTGTACACTACTGGTTCTATGTTAACACCACCAGTTATGAGACTTAGCAGGTACAACAAGCACTTTCTCACCTTGAGAGGTGGGACTTTACGCACTTGGACCCTGTCCCCTCTATTAAGAAAGGGCTGTGGGGAGACCTGAAATGGCTGCTGGTGCTGGCGGCTCTCAGTGATACGTGGTTTTTTCTCCCAGCTGCCAGTGGCCTCTTCTTGGGTAAGAGAAGATTTCCTCTTGAGACTTTCTGGGATCTGATCAGTAACAGTTGCTGGAGGCATCTTCGTATCAGGGTCCAGTGGACCGGCTTCTCCAATAGGCTTTGTTATGGGTTTTTCTAACCCAGAATTTTTAGATTTGCTTGGGGATATAGCTAACACTTCTTGGTTCTCACTTTTGTTATTATTAGAAGTTGCGGTGACATGATTTTCTTTCTCAGATTCTTGTTCAACAGAGGCAATTGGTTTCTGTTCTAGGAGACCCTCATTCTTAGGGCTCCTGGTGGGCTTCACGGTGATAAGCTCATTTGTAGTGCTAGCTGATGCAAGAGCAGGTTCTGGGGATTTAGACTTTGGCCTTGCCTCGTCTTGGCCTTCTTTTTTTGAATGGTGATGGTATTTGCACTGCTTCTTCTTTACACTCGGACTGAGGAACTACTGGGATGATTCTGACAGGAGAGGCCTCTGAAGGAAGTACGGATTTTGGTTGCTCAGCTGGAGTTTTCTTTGCTTTGGGATCACTTGGGGAAGCTGTCAGTTTCTGTGAATCTTCAAGGCTTAGGCCAGAACTAAAAAACAGAAGGAGCTGTTAGATGGGAAACAGCCCATGTTACTGAAAACATGAGAAAAGTAGACTATGTCAATAACTAGAAAACCCCTGACATACAGTAAGTATTTTTTTGTAGAACTCTTGAGCCAAAGTAATTAAATTCAAATCCTGGCTCTGATACCAATTGTTGACAAGATACTACATCTTAGTTCTTTTACTTGAACACTGGCATTAACAACTTCAATGTTGCTGCTGCTGAAGTTACTCCATGTGAAGTACTCACTTGGTACACAATAAAAGTTCTATAGTGGTAGCTGTTATTGTTACTTCTGCTTATATGGGAGTCGTAATATCTAGAAACTCACAGGCTAAAAGAACCTAAAGAAAGGCCAAGTGCTTCTACTCTTTGAGACTTAGGTTGGAACGATTATCAATTTTGTTCACTAGTGTTTATGGGAAGGTTGGCCCCAGACTTCTTAGGGGAACCTGAGAAGACAGCTGAGCTCTCTGGGGGTGGAAGACAGCAGGGATTTGCAGCATAGCTTGGAAAAAGTGAAGCTAATTTTTATGGGTCACCAGTGACTCTTTTTACTGTTTTATAGTATTACTTAACCAGTAACAATCAATTAAACACTCTCTAGCACCTTAAAAAACAGTTTATTTAGCGCCAGTGAGTGTCCACCTAGGTTTGAACTAAGTAACTAATATGCTAGAGAGAACCAACTCCACACTGTGGCAGGAGCACCCAAAGATTTTCTGTGACTTATTGGGATATACTTACCATCAATTTTATCTATCTCATATATAAATTTATAGAAAAATCAGCATTTGAGATTCTTAATTTTAGTGGGTATCTATCTTAAATGACTTTAAAGTTAGAGATGAACATTTACACTTGGAGCTACAAAAAAAAGAAAAAGCCCTTACAGTCTCTGTGGCCAATGAAGTCTTCTCATTGGCGTTTACAGCTATGCAGAAAGGAGACTAACAAACAGGAGCTGGAATATGTAATCCTACTCAAACCAAACAGATTATCTATTAAATTTATCCAGTAAAATTTCATTTTGATTGTTTTGTTGTCCAAAAAATTAAAAAAAGTTGTTCCAGACTGCAGCCCTTTAAAAATAAAGTGTGTGTCTTGATTCAGTGATGTACATCTTCCAGTCGCAGAGGAAAGGATTTTAATTACAGGTTTGGTATAATGGCCCACCATTACATGATTCTTTGGATTCCTGACTGGTTTAAGTTAACAACATTTTGGAAAATCACTCTAAAAATGCACAGAACTCTCAAGTATTATTCTGTCTCATGAAATTACCAGAAGCCAGTCTTTTCCAAGGAAGGACTTTAAGATTAAAGAAAGAAAAAGCTGCAATATTTTTTTTTCCAAGCAAGTGGAACCTTCTTTGCCTACAATGTAAGCTAAAAATCAAAGATTATGAGTGATACAATTCTGTATACCCATGATTCTTTATAAACAAAACAAAAAGCTGTTCCTTCATTTGGTTTTTCAAGATGAGGTTTATCTACGTAACCCTGACTGTCCTGGAACTCACTCTGTAGACCAGATTGGCCTCGAACTCACTGAGATAAACCTGCCTCTGCCTCCTGAGTGCTGGGATAAAAGGTGTGTGCCACTACTACCCGGCTAAGGCTATTATTAATGAAAAACAATTCATGAAATAAAAATTACAGGTATCTAGGCACTGGACTTTCCAATAAGGAAAAACCATGGAGATATCACATGACATGTGACATTAACCTCTGGATATAGAGTCTGCCTTAGCTTACCTCTGACCATAGTAACTTTCAAAAAATTGTTCCTTCCATAGCTCTACTTTCTTCTCCTTCTCAATCTCTTGTCGAATTCTCACCTGCATTTCAGGGGTAAATTCACCTGCAATGTATCAACAAAATAACATCAACAGAAAGGCATTAGTCATAGATTCCTACCGTGAACGACTCATACTAGAACAGAATATCATCAGTTCAAAGCAACAACTTCCCAGAGAAGCAAGCCAGAAAGGAGAAGGAAACATCAGTAGGTGGAGTACAGACACTGTCACAAGCTACTCTGTAATTTTCAATATGCAGTTAAGGCCCACAGTACTTATTATGCTCCAGTTGTTTCCCTAAGTGTCTTCTTCCAGTTATAAACAACACATATCAATCATGTAGATTTCTTCTCACCTCTAACACTGAATTTCAAATTTATTTCCTAATGGAATGAAAGTAATAAATGTGTGTCCAAGAATGGAGTTGTATGAGATTCCTCAGTTCTTGTAAGAAAACTCCAAGAAATAAAGACAGAAAGAAAGAGTACAGAAACTCCAGAAATAGTCTTGTGACCTCAATTTCTTTAAAAACAACAACAACAAGGAATTGGTTTTCAATTGTGCCTTCGTTCCCCTCCCAGGTGTATCAGATAGGAGCAAGTTTACCTTACATTATTCATTATAACTGGTTATTGTTATTTAGTTATAGGCCTCTATGGAAAACATGATTTTGCTGTTTTAAAGTTAGGATTCTTCAAAGAAAACTGTGCTTGAGGCTTTTCCCACATAAGAAAAAGTTACTTTGAAAGCATTAAGATTCCAAAAATACAAGGTAGGCAGTTTTCAGTTGTCATTTTTCAAAGTGCCCTAAACATTGTACCAATCCAATGCTATTGTACTCCACATACTCAACCTTCAGATACTCTGAATATGGTGCTCATTTGCATATACTACCAACCACCAGTTTTCCTTACTATACCAGCAAAGAATAGAATGCTATCGGTAGGCCATTTTGAGTCACGTGGCTTGGAAGCTGGAGGAGGATCACTGTAAATTGGAGGCCTTATCATCTACGCAGTGGCTTCCTGGGAAGCTTGGGCTCCACTGCTAGACTCTGTCTTATAAAAAATAGCCAACCAACAGAAATCATGGCTCAGATAGGTGATCTCTCTTATTATACTCTAATGCCCAGAATATCAAGAATTAAGATGAAGAATGGAAAAGTTCTAAGTTTAAGATCTCCTGAGAGTAAGAAGGAAAATAAAAAAGTAGGGAAGCTGGTGAGATGGCTTGATGAATGAAAATGCTTGCTTTCCATGTAGAACATTTGAATCTGATGCCTGGAATCAGAAGAGAATTGACTACCAAAGTTTTTCCCTGACCTCCACACATGTGCCTCCATTTACATACACACACACACACTCGAACATAACACTAAATAAAATCAAATGAAAATATGTAAAGAGGGTTTGGATAGCACAGTCCTGAATAAAGATATAGGAGAGGAAGAATTTAGCTGTCAGTAAAGCCTAGAACTTCTATTACTATCATGAATAATAGAACAATGAATAAAAAGCACTGAGTTCTCTTCATACAGGGCTAGTATCTACTGCTTCATGAAACACGAATAAATGGACACAATTATGCTTTTAAAGTGGGCATTAAAGAAATAAATCTTTTACCAATTTATTATCTTTTTTCTTACTTTTTAAAAAAATGGGCAAAGTTTCTCCACAAAGTTGTCCTAGTACTCACTATGTAGGCTAGAGACTGGCCTTGAACTCAGAGATACACCTGTTTTCTGGCACTGGAGATGGGGGCTGGGATGTGTGTGTATGTGTGTGACCACATCTGGCCTACTATTTATTTAAGCACCCATGTGAATTAAGGAGTCAGGTGGGAGGGTGCATGGGGGGGTTCTCCACCCTCTTCTAAAGGCTCTCATTTTATGTATATATGTGTACCCAAAACACTCATACTCATAAAACTAAAAACAAAACAAAAACTCATGTTGGTCTGGTGAGACCTCAGCATGCACTGGGTTCAAGTGCTTGGTGAGCAAGCCTGATGATCTGTTTCGATCGCCTGAAACCACAGTGAAAGGATTTCTACATATATGGATTCACACATCAGTATCATATACATAGATATAGACACATTCACACACACAGAAAATTTTTTTAAAAAAACAATTGTGGTTTGAAAGAGGATGCTTGCATATATTTCTACATTTGAATACTTGGTACTCAGTTGGTAGAACTGTTTGGCTTTCCACAGGGACCCACAGGGGAGATGACCAGCCAGATCTCCTGAATCAACTGTGCCAATGAACACAGTGACATATGTCACAGCCACAGAGTTTGCCCATCCTTTCCTTTTCTAAATTTAGAATACGTTTTTGTTTTGTTTTGTTTTTCGAGACAGGGTTTCTCTTGTAGCCCTGGCTGTCCTGGAACTCACCCTGTAGACCAGGCTGGCCTTAAACTCAGAAATCCGCCTGCCTCTGCCTCCCAAGTGCTGGGGTTAAAAGTGTGCGCCACCACTGCCCAGCCTAGCATACATTTTTTGCAGAAACAGGTATACTTTGGTGGTTTGAAGGAGAATGGTCAGGATATGCTAATATGTTTGAATGCTTCGTCCCAATTGGAGTAACTATTAGGGAAGGATAAGGAGGTGTGTCCTTGTTGGAGGAGGTATGTCACTGGGGATGGATGGGCTTTGATGTTTCAAAATTGCATTCCAAGAGTCACTCTCTCTGCCTCCAATATGCAGATAAAATGTGAGCTCTCAGCTACTATTCTAGCACTCTGTCTCTGCTTGCTGCCTTGCTCCCAGCCATGATGTTAATAGGATCACCCTATTAAACTGTAAGCAAGGCCTCAATTAAATGATTTGTTCTATAAGTTGTCTTGGTCATAGTGTTTTGTTAAGGCAACAGAAAAGTAAAAACATATAATAACTAAATAACTGATACTATTGGTAGGTATCATACACAGTAGTGAAACAATCAGTAACGTTTAAAATATTCTACTATTAGCTAGGGTCGTGGCAGAAGTTTCTAATCCTAGCACTCAGAGGCAGAGAGGCATGAGGATCTCTGTAAGTTTGAGGCCAGCCTGATCTACAAAGTGAGTTCCGGGATAGCCAGGGTCACACAAAGAAATCCTGTCTTGAAAAAAAAAAAAAATTACTATTGCCTTCAGTACATCTGTTAAATCAGACACACAAGGATGAGTGACCAAGGCCAGTAATTCCTAAGTGATGATCCATAAATGTTCCATTACTTCAAATAAGTGAACCCAACAGTACATGAAATCAGAAATAATATTTTAATTGTCATTGTTCTTCCTTACTATCCATGTCATTGGAGTTGGAAGGAAAAAGGAACTTACTCTGCTGTTTACCAAATGGATGCAAAGCACCATAAAATACCCAAGTCTTCAATTTATCTAGTAGAAAGAACTTCTTAGAATTTCAGTTCCTAAGTACTAATCTGGAACACTGAACCAGAGATGTTTAGAGTGCTTGAAAAACATAATATAGGGCTAAAGAGATGGCTCAATTGTTAAGGTTAGGTTCACAGCTAAAAAACATTTGGAATTAACCAAACCATGAGTGGCTGAGCACAACTATGAGGGGTGTTCTTTTCTTAATTACAACACTTGCAGTGAGAAGACCACCTCTGGGTCACACCTTTTGGCGGCAGCCAATATAAGGAAGAAGCTTGTTCTTTGCTTACTCTTGCCGGCAAGCCCACTCCTACTGACATTGCAGCCTGCTTCTTTTGGATTCCAGCATATACTGATGACCAGCTGAGACATCCAGTCTCATGGACTGAACTTACTAGATTCTTGCATCTTCTGTTGGTAGACAGCTATTGCCAGACTAGCTGTACCACAGTAAGCCTTCTAATAATTAAATCCCGTGTGTGTGTGTGTGTGTGTGTTGTGTACATATTCGATCTCTAAGTTCTGTTCCTCTAGAGAATTCTGGCTAATACTTTTACCTTTGAAATGTATTCCAGTATCTCATGTAGTGAGGGGCACTCAAGACTCAGGGAGCCACAGGGCAGAACACTTACCTTCTGACAGCCTTTCCTTCCAGCCCTGGGCTGCAGAAGTGAAGAACTCATTGTTAAGGGCTGAGCCATTCAACTTTCATCAAGCAACATCATTGGACCAACCTAGGGTTCAACCACAAGCAACCAGGGAAAACAAAGCCGTTCCACGCAAAGGAAGAGCAAGTCAGCGATTGATTCACTCTACTGTTACAGACTAGTTCAAACCAAGCTAAGAAAAACCTGTTCATAACTCAAAAAAGCACTAATAAAAATTCTAAAAACATCCTTTCACGTGTATCCTCTTTTCCTTTCTCACCTTTCAAACTCATTCACATCTTGGAAAAATATTATTACGAATAACACGTTTTCAAAAAGGTACTTTTTTTTTATTTATGTAATACTGTAGCTGTCTTCGACATCCCATAAGAGGCATCAGATTCATTACAGATTAGTTGTGAGACACCACGGGGTTGCTGGATTGATGCTCTTAAACCACAAGCCATTCACAGCCCCCTATGGAGAACACTTATGACATGTTTTTCTCTTTGGTCAGATTAATTGTTCTGTACCAAGTTAATACAAACACATTATTCTTATTTTTCTCACGACTAAATGTGAAAGTCTTTCAAGTCAAGAGGCATATTTTTCTTCCTGAAACTGCTGTATTTTACTTTATGAATGTGTTTCAATTAATTATCAGTTTCCTAATGTAAACATGCCCTTTGTGACCAATGTTTCCCATAATTAATAAGGTCAAACATACCTTTGGCAGAGATTAATGTACCAATGCTTTTTTGTTTGAAATAGGGTATGACTATACAGTCTAGGCTAGTCCTTGAACTTAGAGGTCTGCCTCCTAAGGTGGATTAAGGAGGTGCCACCATTGTCCAGCTCACTAGGACTGCATTCCAAGAGCAAAACACAATTGCAAAGGAGTATTTACTAACTCTTCCAAGAATGCTAAAACTACAGCATATATGAACATACAATACTTACTTTTACCTTGACAACTTCAAGTATCAACATGGAATTTAATTTTGTGCCAACCTTGAAATGGTATATGATTTCCTAGAACCTTTGTGTTGCTTGCTGTTGCTCTATGGTAATTAAACATGTAAGTCTGCAGTGGTCTTGTGAAGTGTCACTTTCTTATTTTTCTATTAGGTTACTTATTTTATCAAACTGTGAGGCATACTCCCTCTCTACCCACCCCACCTCCATCCATGTTGTCTACTAAATTTGTTTCTAATGCTTTGCCAAAGGGTTTAACTTATCTTCTTGTGCCTAAGGATGTATCTCTGGGATAGAGTACAAAAATAATTTGGGGGTGGGAGAAGAGGGGGGAGAGGGTGTCCAGCAGTGGCGGGCGGCACTGGGCTATTGCATATGTTTGTGTGCAATGACATCTGTATGGAGGTCAGAAGACAACTTGTAGGAGTTAGTTCTCTCCTGTGACCATTCTGAGTCCTAGGGTTGAACTCAGGTTGTCAGGCTTGACTACAAATCCTTTTATCAACTAAATCACCTCACAGGTCATGTGAAAATGTTTAAATGAAAAACAAAACAATATATATCTATATATATATATCTACACACACACACATTTTTCCTCTCTTCATTTCTAAAAAAAACATTAATTCTTCTTTAAAATATTGGGAAAAGGTCCACTCAAATCATGTAAAAAAAAAATACTTTGTTTACAATATTTTCAACTTAAACATTATCCACATTGACATATATGGAAACCTAAATAAAACTGTCTTCCCAGTATCACTCACTTTATCTTATCAATATTGGCCAACTAGCTTCTTCCTATTAAAAAAAAAAACAAAAACACAAACACATTTTAAAACCCTGTAAGATTGTTTTTTTGTGGGAAGTTGAACTAGAAAACTCTTAACATCTCTTTCATTAAAACTACACATGGCCAGAGATGGACAGAGACGGCTAGTGGTTAAGAGCATGTCTTGCTCTTGCAGAGGACCCAGATTTGGATCCCAGCATATACATGACAGCTTATAAGCATCATAATTATAGTTCCAGGGGATGCAGGGCACTCTTATGGGCACTTAAGGCACCAGGCACACATGCACAGCATACACATACATGCAATTAAACACTCATACACATTTAGAAAAAATATTTTTAAACCACCACCACTACAAATTTCTTTAAGAAGGCATAAAGATCATGAGTGCTTCTGAGAAAATAGCATCAGCCTGCCACAAAAAGGTTAGGAGTTATGTTTCATATATTACTTCAGCCTATTACTCCCCAACACGTGTACTTAGGGGTGGAACAACACAAAAAATAGGACATCACATGGAAATGAGAGCACCCCATGAAATCAACAAAGTCAAGTCTTACAGCAAACAGACTTCAAGCTGGTGTGATGATGCACACCTTTAATCCCAGAACTCTAAAAGCAGAGGCAGGTAGATCTCTGAGTTCCAGGCCAGCCTAATCTACACAGCAAATTCCAGGTTACACAGAGAAAAAAGAATCAAAAACCAAAAAAGAAAATAGATTTCAGAATGAGAAACACTTCACTGTGACTTTGTAGTCTGTCAATTATAATGATCTGTGCAGCTTACCTCGTGAATCTTACTATAAACTAGGAAATATAGTCTGTTATTACAAACTAGGAAAAATGTGTGTGGGGGGTAGGTGGAGAACAACAGCCATGGCTATCCTGGAACTTGGCATTGTAAGGCAGGCTGGCCTTGAACTCACAGACATGATCTGCTGCCTCTGCTCCCCAAGTGCTGGGATTAAAGGTATCCAGCATGGCTGCCTTTCATGCTGTCTTAATAAGGATTAAAAAGCTAAGAGACTAAACTTATGAGCTCACACATGCTAGGCAAGTTTTTTCTGAACCGTATCCTTGGCAGTCTGTTTTTGTTTGCTGCTTTTGTGTATGCATATATGTACAGTGTATGTGTGGGAGTGGGGTATCATGTTTTCCTCTACCATTCTTCATTCTTTTTAAGATGGAGCTTCTCACTAAGCCTGAGTTCCTCACTTTGTCCTGAATGGGTGACTCTCAAGTCCCAGAAATACTGCTGTCTCTTCCTGCCCAGTATTGGGAATATAGGTCCATCACCCTGCCTGGCTTTTAAGTGAGTGCTGTGGATTGGAATTAAGGTCCTCCTGCTTGCGGGGCAACCAGCTTACTGGGTGAGTCATTCGCTCAAGTTCTCCCTTGCCTTTTGTTGTTGTTGTTGTTTTGAGACAGGGTCCCATGCACTCAAGTCTTGAAACCCCGATCCTCCTGCCTTAACTTCCAACTACTGGGAAGTACATATTACCTCACCCAATTTAAATGTTTGTTTTTTTTTTCTTTTTGAATCCCCTTTATCTCACTCTTCTAGTTAGACAAGATTCCAGGCCTTAGTACCAGGCCTGGTAGAACTCAAACAAATATAGAAATATAAATATATATAAGTGGTCCATAATCCTTACAACTCCAGCTTTTGAAACTTTTGACGCTCATCTGGTCTCTGTGGGTACTTGCACACACAGCATTAACGCACACAGATATATACATAGGCATAAATAAAAATAAATTCAAGAGACAAACTTAGAAAAACCATAATGATCCCATTTCCTCTTCATGGAGAAGAAAAACTTAACTAGCCATTTTCTTTGATGAAAGAATTTTCAGACCTTATCTTTTATAGCTGGGCCAAAATAATGTCTTTCTGATCACTATTTTGTCAGTTCCCAACACTTTGGTATTTGTTCTTGGTAGTTTTCTTTCTTTCAAAACTCATATTGGGACTTAAATTTTTTATTATGACAAAAACCGTAAATGCTTCTTTTAGAGAGATTTAACAAAAAAAAAAAAAAAAAAAAAAAAAGAAACATACTTAACTAACATTAATATTTCATGTTCTATATACTTCTAGTTGTCTGTTTATCTGAATTTACATCTTTAGTTTGAGCTTGACCCTTCTCCCTTAACTGAAGTACTATCCTGTTGATAATAAACCAAGATAATTAAACTCTTGAACTAGACTCTATTGATGCCTGTATCTCAAACAGGAAAACCACTCAACTTTCTCCCTTCATCTCCCTCCCTCCAACTCCATTTCTCCTGGTGGTCTTGTTTTGTTCTTCTTCCCTCCCTTTCTTTTTCTTTCATTACAGCACTAGGGACTGAAACTGGATCCTTGCATACTAGAAAAGCATCTTACCAGTCTCTTATCTCCAGCCTGATTTTCTAATCAAAATCAAATAAGTGAGTCCATCTCCCTTATAAAGATTATTTTATAAAACTTACCTGCTAAGACACTTAAAAAAAAATATCCTTTTTCTAACTTAGTAGTGTAACCACTGCTTTTGAATCGAGACACACCCTATTCAAAGACTGAGGGACCCTCAGAAACTTCAGAACCAAAGGAAACCTATGAGTTGTGACCCCTTTGGCAAATCTCTATTTCCAAATATATTTACATTACAATCCATATTCTACACAAATTGCAGCTGTGAAGTAGCAACAAAAATAATTTTATGCACATACAACATGAGGAACTGTATTAAAAGGTTAACATTTGGTTAACTGTCTAGAGGCTCCTAAAACTTAGTGTGTGTGGTGTGTGTGTGTGTGTGTGCGCGCGCACGCTCGAAGTGGTAGTGATGAGCTACCCAGATCTGAAGCAGTAAACTCTCCAGCTGGGCAAGCTGACTGCTCATTGGTAAGGAGCACCTGGGATGCAGTTTTTGAGTCATCAACAATAGCAGGGGAGACTTTCTTGCAATCCAGCTCCAAAGCTCTGTAAACTAGTGCTAATAAGTTCACTGCTTTACTAAACTAAACTTGGGTAGAATCATGTCTTTTGTTGATTGGTGGTACCTTGTTCAGATATTTCTAAAGAAAGTAACACAACAGTACTGTTAATATCACACTTTTTTAGGAATACATTAAACCATATATATTTTATTTGATTGTTTTTGAGAGGCTCTAAGTAGCCCTGGCTGTACTGAAATACACTCTGTACACCAAGCTGGCTTCAAATTCAAGTCTTTAGAACTAGGCATATAACTCAGTTAATTGATTGCTTGCCTATTACACATAAAGCCCTGGGTTTTACCGTGTGTGTGCGCGTGTGTGTGCGTGTGTGTGTGTATGTTTGTCTGTGTTACACACATACATATGCACACACACATGCACACACACTCTCTCTCTCAATATGGCGACACATTTGTAATCCCATCAGGAAATAAACCTAAGAGTATAAGACACACTCAGCCCCATTGTCAGTTTAAGTACAGCCTAGAATCTAGGAGATAATGATAAAAACAAGAGACTCAGCAGTTACAGAATTGTTTATGCTCGATGTGACACACCTGTCGATCCACCTCTGGGAGCAACAAAAGCAGGCGCTGCTGACAGTCTCCAGGAAGAACTGAAAAGGTGTGCTTGTTGATCAGCGCTCGGAGATTAGTGTTAACCAGAATGGAGTCGGGAGTCTCAACATCAATGTCAGCACATTTAGTCCTTTTCATTTGTCCTACAAAATTCAGAAAATATTAGTTTATCACTTGGCTTCCTTTTAGTTTTGTAAGTAATCATAGCTTGCCGTGTAGTAAAAGCAAAAATGGAAAAAAAAAAAAAAATCAAAGTTAAATACTATACTCTGACAGTTAAAAAGATTTTAGAAATGTCTAAGGCAAAGAAAATAAATTCTGGTCATTTATAAAAAATAAACAATAAAATCTACAAAAATAGGTTTCTAAAAGTAAAAACTGTTCGTCAGATACCTAACAGATAGCTTTCTCCTTCAGTTAAACAAGTTTGTGAGAAATGACAAACTGTTTATCTACAGAATGCTTGTTTTTGTTTTTTGGTTTTAATCTTAATAGAAATCGGAGCTAGACAGATGGTTCAGGGGTTCAGAACAAAAACTACTCATGCAAAGGATCCAGGTTTGGTTCCCAGCATCATGTGGCTCACAACTGCTTGAAACTCCATCTTTGGGGTAACCGAGGGCTGCTTCTGGCATCCACAGGCACCTGCATGTAACTGGTGCACATAAACACATACAAGCACACATATACACATAAAAAACTCTTTTCTAAAGAAAATATGGCGGAGGAGATGGTATAGTGAGTAAAACACTTGAGTTGCAAGCCTAAGAATCTGGACTGGAATCTCCAGAACCCATGTAAAAGCTCCTAGAGCAGGATGAGCAGTAAGACAGGACGCTCATGGCTCAGCTAACCTGGTGTTTATAGCGGCAAGAGATCTTACCTCATCAGACATGGCAGGTTATATATGTTAAAAACCCAAGATGCCATAAAGTAGGGAACGGAAAATGTTAAATCAAGGGAAAGTCAGGAATCAGTGGAGATAAGATAGGATTAAAATATATTGCATTTATATATAAAACTCTCAAATGAATAAATAAGGGAGGAAAGGAACCCTGTTTTGAACAATGTAGAAGATAAGGACTAACACTTGAAACTTTCCTCTGATGTCCATGCAGGAACTGTGACCCAAACATGCCCATACATGTGTATAAACACAATGTGTTCTCACTTTCTTCTCCCTCTCTCCCTTCCTCCTCACCCCTCATACTCCTAAACATTTTTAAATAGAAAATCCAACCCAGATGTGGTGGTATATATTTGCAATCCTTAGGCAGAGGCAGAAAGAACTAGAGTTCAAAGCTACCCTGGGCTTTGAGTTCCAGGCTAGCATGATCTGCATTTTTGCTTTATAACAACAACAAGATAAACAGATTTGAGTACACAAAGATTAGTAATACTAATTTAAAAATTCTGGTGCTTTGTTTTTACATTTTTATAATTTTTACTATTTCCACTGACTCTTATTTTTATATCTTCCATCTTTCATTAGTTCTCATTATATAAATTTAAATATTGCAATACAATTTTAAGAAAAATTAAAAGGCAACTTAACGTAAAAAAATAGTTTCTATAAAAAAGGTGAACAAAGCAATAAATGAATGTGAAATATGCTTAGAAACAGCAAAACCAAAACCTTTTAAGTAGTTCTGGAACTGAAATTTATAGCATCATCTTTAAAAAAAAAATTGTAATAAATACTTAACAAACTTAAAACATTTTACATTTATTTATTTTATGTAATTTGTGGGTTGAAGGATATAAGCCACAAAGCATATATGAACAATGTAATCCCAGAACTTGGAAAATACAGAGAGAAGAATCATTAAGGTCATCCTCTACTACATAATGAATTCAAAGCCAGTCTAGGTTCAAGAAACCCTGTCTCAAAACATATACCATCAAAAAGTCCCCCTCTTGATAAGGCTCAAGAAACATTGTGAGAGATGGGGCAGAAAGGTTCTAAGGACAAGAGTTTTGTTGGATTGAGGTAAAACACTCTCATCTGCACATGACAAGAATTTCAGTTTTGATCTCATAGCTGCTATACTATTTGAACTCAGTGAGTTATATTTTTAAGACAGGACTTGAAGGTGGGTGAGAATGTTGCCAGGGAATCAGAGCTGGGTGTTATTTATGAATGTATTAAGTCCTCAAAAAAATATACTTAAAATGATACCACAAATGATATTAAGTGGTACAAATGATAATATTAAACAAATAATCTGGGTATAAAATATATAGTCAAGAAATTAACCAGAGTAAAGAAGAAAGCAAATTTTTTAAAGCAGTTTAAGGAAAAAAAAGAAAAAAACAGAATGAGAAGCCTTAACATATGCCTAACTAGAGGTCAAGAATTGAAAATTTGGGGCTGGAGAAAGATGGATCACTAGATTTGCACTAGAGGGCTTGTGCAAATATGATGACCTAAGTTCAGATCTATAGCATTGACATGAAAAGTCAGGTGTGTACACATATGCATGTAACCCCAAAGACTGTGTGTGTGGTGGAGGGGTTAGACAGGAGAGAGAGAGAGAGAAATAGGAGGGTTCCCGGAGGTCTGCTGGTCAGCCAGTCTGGCTAAAAACTGTGAACTCCAGACTTGCTGAAATACCCTGTCTCAAGAGAATAAAATAAGACAGACAGTGATAGGGAAAGACAAATGGTATGGTACACACCCTCCATGTTTAACACAACACTACACTACACACACACACACACCACACCCACACACACAAAGGACAACAAAAGCATGATAGTATACAACTATTAATCTTATGACTGGAAGGTAAAGAGAGGAGATGTCAGGACTATTTAAGGTTAGTGACTCAGCTACATTTAGATAGATAGATAGATAGATAGATAGACAGATAAACAACAGATAGCAAGCAATTGGGTTCACAAAAAATCTAAGGCAGGAGGACAGGGAGGTTAAAGGCAAGTAGCACTGGGTACACAGTAAAACCTTATTGAAATATACAGAACAGAAATGATAATAGCAGTGAATTTAGAACAAGGCTAACTATAAAAACTACAAACATAAAGACTGAAAGCAGAAGTGTGTATATTAAAAAAATAGCCGGGCGGTGGTGGCGCACGCCTTTAATCCCAGCACTTGGGAGGCAGAGGCAGGCGGATTTCTGAGTTCGAGGCCAGCCTGGTCTACAGAGTGAGTTTCAGGACAGCCAGGGCTACACAGAGAAACCCTGTCTCGAAAAACCAAAAAAAAAAAAAAATCATTCAAAAAAAAAAATACAAGCACCTAAATCAATAATAAAATAAATGTAACTGATATCAAATAGCAATAAAAAGACTTGTATAATTAAAAACTTCAAGTCTTTGAAGAAAAAAACAGAAGATGAAAAAATAATCTCCCATGCTCATGGATTGGTAAAACCAACATAGTAAAGATAGGTATCTCACCAAAAGCAACCTACAGATTCAATGCAATTCTCATCAAAATTCCAATACAATTCTTTATGGATCTTGAAAGAGCTTTATATGGAAACACAAAAACCTAGGATTGTTAAAACAATCCTGAACAATAAAAACTTCAGAAGGTCTGATGGGTTCTGATATCAAGCTATTACTACAAAGCTGTAGTAAGAAAACCAGCATTATCAGCATAAAAGCAGACAAGATGATTAATGGAATAAGCTTGAAGATCAGGACATAAATCCACATACTTATAGACACTGGATTTTTGATAAAGAAGCCAGAAAAAAAACACTGGAACAAAGATAGCATCTACAACAAATATTTTTGGTCAAACAACGTCTGCATGTAGAAGAATCCAAGTAGGCCCACATCTATCACGCTGTACAAAACTCAACTCCAAATGGATCAAAGACCTCAACATAAAACCTTGATGGAAGAGAATGTAGGGAATAGCCTTGAACTGCTTGGCATAGGAAAAGACTTCCCAAACAGAACACTAAAGGCACAGGCAGGAAGATCAATAATTAATAAATAACAATTTCATGAAAATAAAAAGCTTCTGCATGGCAAAGGACACCATCATTCTGACAAAGTAGCGGACTACCAAACAGGAAAAGATTTTTTACCAAGTATATATCTGATAGAGGACTAATATCCAAAATATACTCAAAAACCTTGATTTCAAAAATACAAATAGCCCAATTAAAAAATTAAATGGGGTACAAATCTAAACAAAGAATTCTTAAAAAAGGAAATTCAAATGGCTGAGAAACACTTATATGTCTACCATCCTTAGCCATGAAGGAAACGTAATTCAAACCTTTGAAACTCCATCTTAGACCTGTCAGAATAACTAAGATTAATAAAACAAGTGACAGTTCATGCTGGTGAGGATGTGGAACAAGGGGAAAAATAATCCACTGCTAGCCTTAGACACATATAAAGACCTTCTCTTACAGAAATCATGTATTTGTGTGAGACAGAGAAATCCCCATATATAAACATATTTTAGCATATCTTACACAATCAGTAACTAAGCTTACCAAAAAAGGACACTTATAAAACAATGCTTTAATTTAAAAATTTTAAAACATTTTAAATTATGTATATGTATGTGATTGTATATGGGTGTGTACATATTAGTGCAGTGCCTGAGGAGAGAATTAAGAGCTGGAGTTTCAGGTGGTTGAGAGCCTTGAGATGTGCTGGGAACCAACCTCTGAAAGAGCAGTACAGGCTGTAAACTCCTGAGCTATCACTACAGTCACAGGGTTCATTATTTTAGATTAATAACCTTGATTCAATGAACTCAAAATTCACTGAACAAGTAGGACTTCAATATTGTTAAGCCTAAAAGACCATGTCTCTGCTATTTCAAATAATACCAATATTAACAATAAACACAGTAATACCAGCAGAAGAGTTATTTCTGAACAATTATATTAACTTGCTTACTTCTCACAAAGCTCCATGAAGCAAATAATGCTTACTATTATTATTTAATGTATATTTATTTATTTACTTCTGCATAGCTAGGATCACAGGCACATACTGCTGTGCACATAAAACTCGGTAATTATTAGTATCCACTGCACAGATACATAAACGTGCTCAAATTACACAATTAAGTAACAATGTAACAAACTGAAGCTAGAAAGGCCAAGTTTCTGTCTGTTTCTTATCATTACTCCACACAGGAGAGTATCAGAACCTATGACATTTGACCAAAAGATACTTCAGCTTAAAGTTCAGAAATCCATATATATGGAAATAAAAATAAGTGCAAAATATTTTTTTCAGACAAGGAAGCAAGTTTTAAAAATTTTAAAAACATCTTTTCAAGCCAAATGACAATAAATAGAATGAAAGAGGTAAAGATTGTCAAGGGGGGAGGTGAGGGAGAAAAGATACTTCTAAGCAAGGATCTCACTGCGTAACACATTTTAACAGTCTAACATGGGATACTTCTACCTCAGCCTACAAGATCTAGGATTATATGGGTAGTATAAAGAATCTAATAGTTTCAAAAGATCTGGGAACTTGTAAATGTGCCTGTACAATTATCTTCTGATCTTCCCTATTCTTTACTGATCAACTGATCTGCTAGTGCTCTTTACTGATCAACTAATCTACTAAGTATTATGGAAGCCAAGCAGAAAAATAGCATTTGCATATTTGTATTTGACTAACTGCTCAAATTTCAGAATAGTGCCTATGAAGATATGAATGTGTAAAACTGATGACAAGCTCCTGCCACCTTGGTCCCAGCTAGTGGCATTGCTTGGGGAGATGGGCATGGCAGGCAGAGGTGATTACTGGGACAGACCTTTGAGGTATTTTCTGATAATGATTGACCACAAGTAAGTGACATGACCAGTCTAGTTATACTGTCACATACAAGAACTGGTGCCACTGCTTTGCTTCTTCTACTTATTAGCTCCAGTCTATGAACCAAAATAAAACTCTCAACATCCTTAAGTTGGTCATGTGGTTTGTTACAACAATGAACAAACTATACACAATGCCGCATCACTGGTCTGCAGCTCAATGTGATATTCCTAAATCTGAAGGTGTTTCCTTCAACTTCAACACATAATAAACTATCTTCTACTTAGAGTAAAGCATCAAAATGCTTTCATTCATTTTTAATTCTTTTTTTCAATCCTATGCCTCACCTTTCTTTTCTGTCATCCATCTTTCCAGTTCTTGAGCCCTTTTGGTGGTCTGTAGCCATAGCTGACTTATTTATGACAATTCCTTTTCAGCTTCATCCACTTTTCATCTTTCAACCTTTGCTGACACCTGCCCATTTGGCTGTCTCCTTGTTTTCTTCAAACTGATTAAATTATTTTGTCCGTATTCTCATTTTAGTGGGATTTCCAAGGGAGTTCAGTTTACAATATTTAATTATAATCCCTTCTATCTTTTTATCTATAAAAACAAAAACGATGTAGGACCTATTGGTACAAAGAGAAGTAAACCAAAAAATGACTGATAACAGATCTTTCTGTGAAACAGTTTGATAAGGGATGAATGGAAGAATATAAAGACAACTAAGTGTTCAAAGATAAAAGGATGAAAAGATAATGGGAAAGGGCATTAAATTAATTCTATCCGTGTTTCTTTTTATCTTTGAAAAGCAATTATCAAATCTGAAAGTGGTGGTGTTTCCTATTATATCATCACTTGTGAGGCTGAAGCAGGGAGAGTGTAAGTTAAAACCGAGTCCTTGAGTATCTTACACTGTATTAATGAGACACTATCTTTAAAAAAAAAAGGCAACAAGTAAATTTGACAAGCTGGGGATTAAGGATGTACAGCTCAGTGGTACAGCAAGTCCCTAGCACATTCAAAGCTGTGGGATATTATTGCTCAGTATGAAACAAACCAACAAAACAAAATAAAACCCCAAAGAAATTATATCAAAAACATTTTAAAAAATATCAAGATAATGTTTAAAAAAAAAAAAAAAAAAGTTAAGTCTAGCCCAGGAATAGTGGCGCACATCTTTAGTCCCAGCACTTTGAGAGGAAAAGGTCAGTGGATCTCTATGAGTTCAAGGTCAGCCTCATCTACAGAACAAATTCCAGGACAGCTGGGGCTTTATATTGAGACCTTGTTCCAAACCAAACCAAAAGAAAAGAAAACAAAAGGAAAGAAATCATGTCTGACTTTTTAAAATAAAATTAAAATTATACAATAACTCAAGCCATAGCTAATGATTTCAAATATACTGTGAACAGACTGTTGCACCAAAAAATGAAGTCCTTGTAAACTAACTTACTTGTGTGGAGTCTGTCAGACCTCTGGAAAGACTTCTTCCCCAAGCCTAGCAGAGAACTTTCCACTTTCACTGAGGAAGAAAAGCTGGAATTTGAGTTGTGGGGACTGCTTGACTGTCCATCAGATTGCTTTCCTTCCCATAGGGCTAGGGGGAAAACACATGAAAACTGGTGAAAGAGGTTCATACACAAAAGCCCATCGAGGGTGAGCAAGACAGGCTGCTACCAACCCAACAACCTGAGTAGATCTGGGGCCCCTGCATGGTAGAGACTCCCACAAGCCAGCCTCAGACATCCATATACATTTGCTCCCAGACCCCAATAAATCTAATAATTAAAAAAAAATAAATCAAACTATTATTCCATGATAATTATAGGAGTTATGATTGACAAAATGTAGGCCTCTTGAATGACTTGTAAATAAAATCCCCACATCTTCTCTTATAATGCAAACAAAGTCTGTGTGTGGCAAAACAACTACTCACAAAACAAGCAACAATAAATACTTAAAATTCATGAAACATGTCCAATGGAAAATTAAGTGTATGTATTTTAGAAAGCCTATACAATTTTTCACATTTTAGCCTTAAGTTTATTTGATTGATTTATGATGTTTGACTCCATGTATATATTGCCTTACTTGTATGTGCAGTGTCCACAGATATCAGACAATGGAATTAGATCCCCTTGAACTAGAGTTAAAAGTGTTGTGAGCTACCATGTAGGTGGCGAGCATTAATATCAAGCCCTGTGCAAAAGGAGTACATATTCTTAATGAATGAACCTTCCAGCTCCATTTTCATATTTTAAATGAGAGCACTGATAAGGAATTCACTAAGTCCAGAAAGTTCTTATTGAATAAGGACCTAAGTTTGATCCTAAGAAACTACATAAAGAACCATATTACAGCACACTTGTAATTCCAGTATTGGGAAGTGGAGACAGGACCATTCCTGAGGTTAGTTGGTCAGCCAGTTTAGACTAAACCACAAGCTCCAGGCCAATGAGAGACCCTGTATAAAACAAAACCATCAGAAGTTGGATAGTACAGGGGAATGACATCTCAGGCCATCCTCTGACCTCAACCTGCATGTATACCTACATACACCTGCCTAGATGTACACACAGAGACAAAGAGTTCACTTTGACCTTGGAAAAAAAGGTGTGTATATGTGTGTGTGTGTGTAATAAATTTAGGCTTCCAAATGTAATCATGGCTGATACATCAGAGGTTTCTCATTAATTTTCTTCTTATACCGAAATTTCACTGCTATACTTTGAATTAAGTACATGGTAATTTTATATAAAAGTATTTTCTATTTATCCTAGGATTCTGTATCAGTTCTATGGCACCAGAAAGATTATGCTAATAAATACAGCAAATTTAAAAATGAACAATTCAGTATAAAAATATACAGTATCAAAAGTAAAAATATGCTGGGGAAAAAAATTCCATTGGAGAGGGTGAATGCTCAGCCTGCCTACCAGGTTTGGCAGGTACAGAGTCACTGGCTGCTTTGACAGTCTTGAGAGAGAGGTGCTGACTGGAGACGGACATGCTTGGCCTGCATTGCTGCTGCTGTTTCTTCTGTTGTTGTTGCTTCAGGGCCTATAAAATAAAAACCAACAGTAACAAACAAGCAAACTGCGTCATTCAAATGGTGAGAACTTATTCTGAAATCTACTGAGTGCAAACAAAAGCTTAAACAAAACTCGCAAGGCCTAAATGACTTTTAGAATTTAGGTAAATTGAGGGGAGGCCAAGATTATTGCTTTGTATATAGATACAAGGAAAAAAAAAATAACTAAAATTTTTTTACAAACTTAAAAACTTGAGGAAAAAAAAAAAGGCAAGGAATTTACAATCTTCTAATTAGAAAACTGCACTCATACTTGTATCATACTGAAAAAAGAATTATAAGCCATGCACAAATAACAGTTTAATGTAACTTGATCCTATGCAAAGAGGTAAATATTTGTATTAAATTACCTTGGGCAAAAGCAATGAGACTTGTCAAAGGTAACTTATCTTCTGGTTAGTTTATGTCAATTTCATTTCTACAAGGTTCTTAATAGAGTTAACTTGATATTATTTAGAATAAATATATAAAAAGAAAGAAGGCGCTGGGCGGTGGTGGCGCACGCCTTTAATCCTAGCACTTGGGAGGCAGAGGCAGGCGGATTTCTGAGTTCGAGGCCAGCCTGGTCTACAGAGTGAGTTCTAGGACAGCCAGGGCTACACAGAGAAACCCTGTCTCGAAAAACCAAAAAAAAAAAAAAAAAAGAAAGAAGGCCTGTGAGATGGCTCAGTGGATAAAGGCATCCCTCTTCAAACCTAGATCCCAGAGTTTGATCCCTAGGACTCACACACTGGAAGAAATGACTCACAAAAGCTGTTCTCTGACCTCCACGTGTGTGCAAAGATACATACATATATACAGACAGACATGCACACACAAATAGAACCAAACAGTACAATAACAAAAAAATTCCCTTCTTCAAATCTTAAATTTATGGCTGTGACTAACTTATCAGACTTTCAGGATATAAAGTGTGAAGACATGAACATACACCCACCTTTGTGTTTCTACAGACATTAAAGCATGTATACATATACACACATGCTGCATACACATACATACATACATGTACACACGCGCGCAACCAAGGGCTGGAAAGATGGCTCAGCGTTACAAGGACTTGCTGCTCTCTCAGAGAACAAAGGTTTGACTCCCAACCCTCGCATGACAACTCATAGCTGTGTGTGACCATGTCTCATCTTGTAAAGGACTCTTCAAATAACTTTGGTTTAAATACTTACATGACTTAAAATGTTTATGGGTTCTGAGCCAGGAGTGGCGGCACACACACTTCAGTATAATTTTTAGGAGGCAGAAACAGGAGGATCTGAGTTTCAGGTCACATAGTATCTCAAAATATTAAAATTATGGGTTCTAATTATAAATAAAAAGCAAGAAATAAATTTAAAAATTTCAATTCAAACTCAAAGTTAAATTCTTTTTTGACTATCACTTAAGTTTTGACATACAATCCTGAAGGATAATTACTGTCAATTATCTTTATTAAACTTCTTTATTCTTTTTCATATTCACATCTTTACTAAATATTACAACTGTAATTGCATATTTTATAAATAGCACTATTATCTACAGACTGTATTAAACCTTATTTAAGAGCACACACGGGAGCATGTGTGTGCATGTCAGAGGTTACTTATTGGAGATGGTGTTCTCCTTGATCACAGGATTCCCCAGGACAGAACTCAGGTCACTGGGGTTGGCAGTACAGACACCTCTATCCAGTGAGTCACCTCATTGGGCCTTAGGATTTAAAAATATTTTTATTGTGAATGTTCATTAAACACAGAAGTATGTTACATAGGAACATCTCATACAAGTACTCAGGGTAGATAAAATGTATTTCACTCCTGTTAGATGATCTGTATCTCCAAACCCTTTATTTTTATTTATAGGTTTTTGTAGGTGTTTATGTGTTTGTACAAGTGACTGCAGCATCTATGAAGCACAGCAGAGGGTGATGAATTCCCTGGAAGTAAAATTACAAGTGATCACTAGCCCAATGTGGGTGCTGGGTACTGAAATTGAGTCTTCTATGTAAGAAGCATCTTTTTGGTGATTTCATCATATCTAAGCTACATAGTACAAAGTTCTGCAGCATAAACTTTTAATTCTCTATAATCGTTCATCTTATAAATATAAGTGTTTATATAATCCCCTAACTGATTTATCTTTTAGGCGTATATGAATAACAAATACATATAAAATATATAAATAATATATGATAAAATTTATATTAAGTTAGGTTGTTTGCTACTACTACCTTCTTTTTTCCCGAGACACGGTTTCTCTGTGTAGCCCTGGCTGTCCTGGAACTCACTCTGTAGACCAGGCTGGCCTCGAACTCAGAAATCCAACTGCCTCTGCCTCCCAAGTGCTGGGATTAAAGGAGTGTTCCATCACTGCCTGGCACTACATCTTATTATTATTATTTTTTTTTTGCCTTTGGATACATTTAATTCTACATCTTATTATTAACAAACTTTTATGCAAATATTTTTCTTCAACCTAAGTCCTAAAATGTTTAATTCTCATGGTGCATGTACATTTAAATTTTAATAGAAAAATGTAAAATTTCTTTCTAACAAAGTTATAGTGGCTGTGGATATAGCTCAGTGGCAGAGAACTTGCCTATCATGCATGTGGTCCTATGTTCAATCATCCATACTTTGATTAAGTATTTTTTATTATACTGCATCAGTACACGAGTTGCCAATTTCACCCTACTTAGCAATTTTTGATATAAAATACTAAAGTATGAGAATAAAAGTAGTGTCAATGTTTTCCTAATTACTTATCAGGTTTTATTTTCAATTATTTTTTAATGTTATGTGCATTGGTGTTTTGCCAATATGTCTTTTTGAGGGTGTTGGAGCCTCTGGAGTTACAGACAGTTGTGAGCTGCCATGTGGGTGCTGGGAATTAACCACAGGTCCTCTGGAAGGATAGCCAGTGCTCATAACCACTAAACCATGTTTCCAGTCCTATTTGTCAGTCTGTATGTATTAATCATTTGCTTACTCTTGGAGAAGGTTGCTAGGCAGTGTCTTGCTGTATAACCCAGGCTGCCTTGCAATTAGGATTCCCTTGCCTCAGCCTCCTAAATACTCAGACTATGTTACTGTGCCAGACAAAGAATTGAGGGGGAGGAGAGGGGAGAGAGGGGAGACAGGGAGAGAGGGAACAAAGGAAGGAAAAAAGTCTGAAGACAGCTCTTGGAAACTTTCAATAAAACAAAAAACCCAACTGGCAATTAGTACAGAGAATAAGTAAATGAAGACAAATAAGGGAATGCTATGTAATTCTACAGCGGCATTTACAATAGCTAGGTAAAAAGGAACAAATTACTTCTTTTTAAACATTTATTTATTATGTATATTATGAAGCTGGGGAGGCATGTGTGTGGAGGTCAAGAACAACTCCAGGGAGCCAGTTTCCCTTCCCACCACATGACTTCCAGGAATGAATGCAGGTTTTCAGGTTTGAGGGTAAGTGCCTTTACTTGCTGAGCAATCTTACTAGTCCAGAAATGGACTAGTGGAGTATTCTAGAAAGAATATCCAAAACTGGTTCAAAAATAGAAAAATCAATATAATGAAAGAAATGATTTTTAAAGTATTATTTATTCAACCTTGGTAGTAAATATAATTTCTACAACTTTCTCACCAAGTCTAGAATAAAATAAACAATGTTAATGTTGTGGTAGAAATTTCTTCATTTCAAATCTGCACAAGAAGAATATTACAAGATCTAAACTAAAGTAACACAGACAGGGTATGACTGTATAGGCCAAGTTGGCTTCAAACTCAGCCTCCAAAGTGACAGGATTACAGGTGTGTGCTACAATACTTGACTACAAGCTAAAATTATGTAAGGAAGGAAAGAAGGAAGGAAGGAAGGAGAAAAGAAATTGTTTTACAATTTATATAAAGAATGAACATATAGGGTCTATTCCATACTGGCAATTAGTGTAAAAATTGGAAATCTAGCAACATGGTTCTATGTATTAGATTAACAGTATTAAAAAAAAAATCTAGCTTGCTGGGCAGTGGTGGCACACTCCTTTAATCCCAGCACTTGGGAGGCAGAGGCAGGCGGATTTCTGAGTTCGAGGCCAGCCTGGTCTACAGAGTGAGTTCCAGGACAGCCAAGGCTACACAGAGAAACCCTGTCTCGAAAAAACCAAAAGAAAAAAGAATTACAATGTGTGTTACACATAGAGTACCCAAATTTTATTAGTGGCAAATTTGTAGACTGCTGAAGTTTACTCTTTAAAGACTCAAATCTAAAAGATTTCAAGAAATTTTACTAACAGAAGAGTTGATGCAGTGTTTTCTTGAAGCATGGTCTTAGTACATGATTATCCATTATACAACAGAAGTAAAAGCGTGAAACACCATGAGGCTCTCATAATTATTTTCAATTTGAGAGATTATTCTGATAAATGCAGACTCAATTCTTACCTGCTTTAATGCCTTTTTGCTGTGCTTCTGTGATGGAGAAATGACTTTACTTGCTGGAATGGTGGGTGATGGGCAGCCTGACTGGGGGGAGGATGGCTGTGACAGTCTAGATGATACTAGAGAAAAATTGACAAGGAAAAATTGTGTTATCAGAGTTGATATCAAGCACCATTCCTTCCCCAGATCATATGCTGCTACCTGTTAAGAACTGTGACCAAACACTTTAGGGAAGGATCTTCTTTGGAGTTGTACTGCGAACAGTCTCCCTTTTCAGTTTATTTCCTCAGAAAGTTCTAGTGTAGGATGATAGGATGGGGAAGGGGCGTGTATTAGTATATATTACTTCTCACTGTTTAATATATTAGAAGTGATTAAAAAAGCAGGAAATCATGTATAAATCATGTTATCAAGTTAGAACTAAGAATAAGGTCCTAAAGTTCTGTGTAATATCTATATTCCCAAGGTAAAGGGGATTTACAACCACCTTCGACTTCATCATTATCTGTTCTGTATAGCCTGATTGACTACACAGAAGTCATGGCATTCCTATCTATGTTCTACAAAGTTTAACACTATGTGAATACATCTTAAATTTTATTTTTGGTGTTCTGCTTATGTCTGTGTACCATTTCAATGCCTGGTGCCCAAAGAGGACAGAAGAGGGTGTAACCCTGGAATGAGATTACAGACAGTTGTGAAGTACCATGGGGTTGCTGAGAATCAAACCTAGGACCTCTGGAAAAGCAGACTGTACTCCATTGAGACATGTCTCCAGCCTAACTTTTTTTAAAGAGGGCGTGAGTGTGTGTGTGTATGTATGTGTGTGTGTGCGTGCGCGTGTGTATGTGTGTACACATCTGAGGTCCAAGGCCTCAGCTAAAAGGCATCATCATACCGCCTGGTGCTAGAATCACAGGCATTGCAAACTGCCCAATGTGGGTGCTGGGAACCAAAATCATGTCTTCTACAAGTACTATGAATATGTTTTATGTTAGTTAAGGAAAAAGAAGAAAATTGTCGATTCAGACAATTCATGTAGGAGCAAGGGAGTACAAGTTTTAAGAGAAGAGCAACCTAGTGATGACACCTGAAGAATTGCCTAATGTCTTTTTAAATAGTTAACCTGAAAGCATTCATAGCAAAAGGTATTGACTAGTTAAAATTACAAAGCTTCAAGATACATGAAGTATATGCTGTTTGGTATCCATCTGACACAAAATAAAAGGGAAAATACATAGTGAAATGTGAGCCTGGAGTACAACATACCACTTAACTCTTAAATGTCCTCACAGTAAGAAAATTTAAATTTGGGTCTGTATCTTCATCTTCATAAATGTCATGGTTATGTACACGGGGAAGAACTGATATACAATCAGCTTGATGCTAAAACAAAGGAAAAAAACCCACATACACACACAAAAAAAGTTGAGCTAAATACTGAGAGAGGGCTCAGCAGTTAAGAAAGCTTACTGTTCTTAAAGAGAACTCAGATTTGTTTCCCAACACCCACATAAGGTGGCCCACAATTGTCTATGGTACACATAAACAAATATAAGCATGTATACATACAACATAAAATATGATTTAAGAAAAATGAGCTAGATAAATCTAGAAATTGAGCAGCAGAAAAAAAAATGTATCCTCAGTGTAGTATTAGATGTTGACAAACTATAAAATAAGAGGTCAAAGTATTTAAGGTTATTTACAGCTGTGTTAAACACATTAAAGTGTACCCTCTAAGCAGTAAATAACCTTAAATACAGCACCCACCACTGAGGGCTAAAATTTTGACAAGTTCTAGTCTTAGCATCTATGAAACTTAAATGCCTCAGAACTTCAAAGACCTAACAAGATATAAACACAAGGTGAGAAACCTCTCTCTTACTATTTCTTTCTATAAGTTATTAACAAGTAAGTTGTTCTATGTGCCTAAATCTATACTAGGTTTGACAAGATTTTGATCAACTTTTCTAATAATCCTCTAAAGTTAGGTAAGTTCTGTTTTCTACTCCAAACTCCTGAAATTCTATTTCCAGAGATAACTAGATCTAGATAACTGGATTTGCATCATTACATTCTTCAAAGATATATTTTTTTACATTTTTTTATACAAAGATACCATACATATTGACTGTTATATATGTTATTACCTATATTTACATTTTAAAAAACTAAATTATTTTGAGAAAAGAAACAAGCTAAACTGGAACAAACTCAAGATTTAAATTTTATTTTCAGAATAATGAATAGGTACTTGGAGTAGAAAGACAATGGTGACCACTGAAAACAGGTGCTCATGTCCTAATTCTCAGACCCTGTAAATGTTGCTTTATTGGTGAAAGGGTTAACTAATTATCTTTTGATTAGATCACATAGTATATGCAAGTCAATCTTAAACAACAAAGTATTTATTTTTCAAGAGAGTTGTGAGCTGCCATGTCAGTGCTGGGAACTAAACCCTAGTCCCCTGGAAGAACAGCCAGTGCTCTTAACCTTTGAGCCATCTCTCCAGCCCTAGCATCTTATCTATTGAGAAAGGCTCACAACTGCCTCTAACTCCAACTCCAACTCAACATAGACATACATGGTAGCAAAACACCTATGAACATAAAATAAAAATCAATTATTTTTTAAAAAGAGATAGTACTTAAAAATAACATTCAACACTAGAGAAACATTTTGTTTGTTGCTTCCACTGATCTCTGTTAACAATAAAATAAAACATAGCAAGATATGACTTATAGTTGTAAGACTGGAAATATGAAGTCAGCCTGGAATACTTAGAGAGTTCTGGGAACACCTGTACACTGTGCAACCCTGTCTTAAACTTCTGTAAAACTAAATTTAAAATCACATTTTGATTTAAATTAAAACTATATATGAGCAGAGCAGTAGCACCCAACTTTAATCCTAGCACTCAGAAGGCAGAGACAGGTAGATCTCTGAGTTAGAGCCCAGCCCAGTTTACAGAATGAGTTCCAGGATAGCTAGAGCTACAAAAGGAAACTTTTTCAAAGGAAAACAAACAAACAAACATACATACTCAAAACAAACGTACAAAAAAACAATAAAAAAAAAAAAAACCCACAACAACACGAAGTAGCGCTGTCAGCTAATATGATTTTATATTTCTATTCTGTTTATTCGCATAACCATCCTAGTTCCTAAGCTTTCCCCTCCTCCCTCCCGGGGAATAAACTCAGGGCCTTAAGCATGCCAAAACTAAGTGCTTAACACTCTGTTCTATTCCTAGCTTTCTATTATAGACCTGCTTTCAAAACACAGACTAACATTATTATTAAAATCAAGACTACTACATGCATTCCTAAGATAAAACAGTAATAAAATAAAAAAAACTAAATAGATGTTTGCTTTATTTCATATTCCTAGAGTATAGTACATTTATAATTTTAAAGTAATTTCATAAAGCCATAAAGTTAGTGTCTCATTACGTAAGTTCAAGATCCCATCTCTGATACTAGTTACCCTGTAGGTAATAGTATGTTTTCTGTGTATTCTGCACACATACATGTGTATGTGCACACAGCAACTACAGGAGGACATCAGGTGTGCTTAAAGTCAATGTTAAAGGTATGGCTATTTTCAAAAAACAGCTTATAGTTCTTAGGAACTGGAGAATTTTCAGAAGTGGGGAAACCATAAAAGTCAGAGATGAGATATGCATGTTGTTCTCTTCCAAGCTGAGACTACTATTCTGAACCCATCCCTCAATTGTCAAAATGTCTGAAATTCTGTTATAGTGCAACCAGATGATGACTAATGATAGAAGTTAACTTTTAATACAACTAAATTTGTGCTGAAAAGTGTATATAAATATAAAGCATGAATGCATACACACACACACACACACACACACACACACACACACACACACACCAGCTCCTTCTAGTAAATAACAGTCCAAGAAAATCTAGTATGTCAAATACAAGAAGAGAAACATGATGGACATGGTAGGATTGGCTTTTTATCCATCCCAATTTCCTTACATAAAATGATTGAATAGTTTTAAAAAGAAATGAAAAGTAACAAGTTATCCCCATACATCCAAGGGAAAATAAATGGCACCAATCCCTCCGTGAGTATAAAATAATAAAAATCTTAACAAAAAAGATTGTCACAGCATAGGAAATGAACTAGGAAAGCATATTAAAAAGACTTCACTGGAATAATACTTTAATAACAGAAAATGAACCTTACTTCCTGTATTTGTTCCCTTTGGCTATTGGGATATTAATAATGTACTGGGGTTTTGAGAATAGTTTTAACTTATATGACTTGAAGCTAGAAAGAGAAGGCTCAGCAGTTAAGAACACTTGCTGCTCTTTCAGATGACCTGGGATTGGTTCTTAGCAAACATAGGCAGCTCACAAGCATTTGCAACTTCAGTTCCAAGGGATGCAATGCCCTCAACTAACGTTGGCAGACACACTCACATATATGTAGGCAATACACTCCTACAAAAGATAAATGAAAATCTTTAAACTGTATCACCAATTTTGGTTCTAAGTCCCCTTTCACACAATGACCATCTACTACAATCTGGCCATGTTTTTTGATTATGCCTTAAAGAGTTCCTAAGTGACACAGGAAAGATCATGCCTACCAACTTTAACACACAAGGTGCCCAAACCTTCTTCACCTCAGCCACTACCAGTAAGAACATCTCTTTCAACCTGCGTTAACTTAAAAGTTTCGTATCTAGGATGCATTTGAAAGAAAGCCCAATCCTGCCTTTTCAATAACTTCGCACACATAAAAATGCTAGAGCTTTAACCCCAGCACTTGGGAGGCAGAGGCAGGCGGATTTCTGAGTTCCAGGCCAGCCTGGTCTACAGAGTGAGTTCCAGGACAGCCTGGGCTACACAGAGAAACCCTGTCTCGAAAAACCCAAAAAAAAAAAAAAAAAAAAAAAAAACAAAAAGCTAGAGGGCTGGTGGATATACAGTATTTTCTAACTCCAGACCTTGATTAAACAACAAACAAACAAACAAAAACAGTCTGAATGTGTTAACAGTAATATGCCCTTGAAAACAAGGATTCCTTACAGTGAAAGGAGTATTTCATGTAACTCATTTGTTTTTTCTTTTTAAGCAAATCATCTCACAACTTTTCTTTATGACAAGGGTAAAAACTATACTCATGTAGTGTCTTTAATCACAGCACTTGGGACTGCATAGGCAAGAAGAGTTCAAAGCCAGCATGGTCTACATAATGAGTTTCAGGATAGCCAGGGCTACATAAAAAGCCTAGCTCCAGGGAAGGAAAACAAAACAAAACAACCAAAACTATCATGCAGCTGTCTTATATTACAGTACTTAGGGCATATTTTGGGGGAAAAGATAGACACTTCCCTTAGTTATGACAACAAAACAGTAAGAGAGACAACTGATTTTACTAATAATTTTTCTGACATTATTCCACCTTACCTTGACTTGAAATTCCACAAAGCTCTTCTTTGAACATGTTTCCTGTTTGAAAACTAAGAATCAAAACTACAAACTAGTAATTTTCTCTAATGTACATAGAAATCAATAAGCTAGATTTAATATTGGACTAAGTCCCTAAGTTTTAGTTTGTTCCTATTTGCCTGAAAGTTTATACATGTATCAAGAGTTTCTATCAATTTTCAACTAAAAGTATCAGTTCTGCTGTCAAAGCTATTTATTTTTGCACATAAAAAGGAAGTGGGTCTTGATAATATCTCAATGTTCTTCCTGTCTTATAATACATTTGAAATAGTGATGTCAGTTCAAGAGTAAAAGCCCTAAGTAAGAAAACTGAACAGCACAATTAGTGTGCTTCACTGATAAGTAGAGCTGTCTTTTTAGTACTTTTGTTTGTCACAGTCTTTTCAGACAGTGTCTCAGTATATAGTCCAGGGCTTTATGAAACCCTGTGAGTACTTCGACCCAAACAAAATGCTCTAATATATTCCAAGACAGTGACTTTTGTTCAGTTCAGTCTGGCCACGTTTATGTTGATCTCCTTGTTTATGATGCCACCAAGGAAACATGACACTTGCTAGTTATTTCTCTTGCCTACAATTTTCAAACTTACAAAAAAAAAAAAAAAAAAAAAAAAAAAATTAGTCTAAGCTGGAGAGAAGTGGGAAAAAGACAAAGCCTTTTTCACTTTTTTTTTCGAGACAGGGTTTCTCTGTGTAGCCCTGGCTGTCCTGGAACTCACTCTGTAGACCAGGCTGGCCTCCAACTCAGAAATCCACCTGCCTCTGCCTCCGAAGTGCTGGGATTAAAGGTGTGCACCACCACCACCGCCCGGCTCCCTTTTCACTTTTAAAAAAGATGTATTTATTTACTTTATGTATGTGAGCACATTGTCGCTGTTTTCAGACACACCAGAAGAGAGCATCAAATCCCATTACAGATGGTTGTGAGCCTCCATGTGGTTGCTGGGAATTGAATTCATGACCTTTGGAAGAACACTCAGTGCTCTTAACTACTAAGCCATCTCTCTAGCCCCCAAGACCTTTCCACTTTATTCTGCCCAAATCAGGTGATTAAAAAAATCTGGGCAGAAGCTGCCATTCATCACTATTATGGATTATTCTCAAATTATTCAAAGATTTAAAACAGAGTACCCTACTTCATTTTGTTTTTATTTCATTTGTGTCTGACAGCTAAAGTCTGGGTGTGTTGCCAATGAGTCTGCAAACTTAAAACTAAGATTATATGATTAGTTCTCTTGAACTGTATGTGTATAGTAGCTATACCAGAGAATATGAGTTATATTAGTTTGATGCTTCCCAAGCACAGCACAATTATTACCATGGGGATGAAAAAAAATTAGATCTATTTTATATCTAATATATTTTATATCTAATAATACGGCACATCAACAGTTCTCAATGCAGTTAAAATGAGTCTGTTATTACAGGAAGAATTATCTTAAGGTCTAAGGCAGTTTACTTACTTATTTAAATTTAGGAGATATTCAAAGTTGAGAAAATTCTGAATGCCTACTTACAGCAATACCTCCATAAAGTAGTAGTCCAAAATTTCTACTGCCACATATAGCTTATTAAATATGAGGATTAAAAATTTTTTCCCTGCCGGGCAGTGGTAACACACACCTTTAATCCCAGCACTTGGGAGGCAGAGGCAGGCGGATTTCTGAGTTCGAGGCCAGCCTGGTCTACAGAGTGAGTTCCAGGACAGCCAGGGCTATACAGAGAAACCCTGTCTTGACAAACAAAACAAAATTTTTTTCCCTCTTCAAACAGAAGCTAATAAAAAGCTACAGAATAATTGGTACGAATAGATGACAAAATGTTACCTTTAACAGGAAAATACCTTCCAGGGGAAAGGGCTTCAGTGTAGCCATTATTCCTTAAGTGTCTTGGGTTAGGTATCAAATGGTATGAGAGGAAAGACAAGCAGACTGCATCTGGTGTTTGCTAGTAGTAATGAAGGAAGGAAGAGAACTGAGAACAGTAAGTGCTCCAAGTTTAGAAGACAGAAATAGAGAAGAGTTGCAAATAAGTTTTGGTAAGCAACTTCCACAAGGGACATAGGCTGAGAATAAAAATCAAGGTAAACTTTATAATGTTGCCCAACACATTTCACAAAGCTAAATAAAACATGTACATTTTTTTTCTTTTTTGAGGTAAGATCTCATTATGTAGCCCTGGCTGCCCTGTCTGCACTTGCCTCCCAAGTGCTGAGACTAAAGTTATATGCCATGCCTAGCTAACTGGATCTCCACACTGCAAGCAACAGATTTAGCATAACAATTAACTCAAATTGGGATGGAGAGATAGCTCAGCAAGTATAAAGGTGATTGCTACATAAGCATGACAATCTGAGTTCAATCCTCAAAACCCACAGAAAGGTGGAAGACTGTACAAAGTTGTCCTAAGATCTACACATGTACACCATGACATAGTCTCCATGCCCTCTACCCCCTATAAACACACACATACACAGACACACTCTGTAAATTTCTTTAAATTAAAATTAATCACAGACTTAAACACAAAACTCAAGATTACAAAACTTCTAGAAGATATAGAAGAAAATATAGATGAGCCTGGATTTTGTCATGACTTTTTAGATACAATACCAAAGGCTCAAGTTCACTAAACAAATGACTGATAAACAAACTAAATTCAAATTAATAACTTATGCTTTATAAAAAGAAACTGCAGAACCAGAACTGGAGAGACTGTTCAAAACCTTGACTATATGAGCTCAAGTCTCTGAAATACATAAAAGGCCAGATGGGGAAGCACTTATCTGCAATCCCAGTGCAAAATGGGAGGAACTGCTCAGAAGCTTAAGGGTAGTACAGAAATAAGAGAAACTGTCCCTCAAAAGAAAAGTGCAAGTGGTGAGAACCGACCCCTAAAGGCTGACTTCTGACCTCTATACTGTGGCATGTGCGAGCCTGTACTGATTAGGCATATATACCAACACACACATATTTGGAGGGGGGGGAACTGCCAAGAGAATTAAAAATAAACAACAAAGCAAACAAACAAACCGCCACCCAAAAACACCCCCCAAAACACACAGCTATGGTTTTGGAGAAAATACACGGAAAAAACTTACCGAATAAAAGACTATAATCCAGGGCTAGAGAGCTGGCTCAGCAGTAAAGAGAACTGGCTACTCTTGCAGAGGACCCAGAGTCAATTCCCAGCACCCACTTGGTGGCTCATAACCATCCATAACTCCAGTCCCAGGGGATCCAATGCCCTCTTCTGGCATCTGTGGGCACCAGGTACGCACATGATACAGACATACACACAGGCAAAACTTACATACACATAAAATAAAAATCTTAAAAAAAAAAAAAAAACCCTACTCCTCAAAAATGAACAAAAGAATGTACCAAGGTCAATAATAAAAAATTAACATCCCAACTTTAGCAAAAATGGACCAAGGACCTGGCACATTTCTGATCAAAGAACATATTCAAATGAAAAATATGCAAAAAGACTTCTACATCACATGCAATCATGGAAACACAAATTAAAAACAGTAACATACTGATATGCATCTATTAGAATGGCTAAAATCCAGAAGGCTGATAGATAACACAAACTGCTGGTAAGGATATAAAACCATATCAACTGTCATTCAATGTTGGTGGAAATTCAAAGCGGCAGCCACTGCAGCACTATGGCAGCTTCTTATAAAAACTTAAATATTCTCACAATGTAGCAGTCATACTTCTGTGAATTTACACAGAGACAACATATGTCCACAGAAAAACTTGCAAAGTTCATAGTAGTTTTCACTCTTCATTGACAATGCAATAACATCTTTTAGGTGGAAAGGGCTTCAGTGAAATTACAATGTTTAGCAAAAAACAACAACATGGTTGCTAAAATGAAGAGAAGAAACTGGAACAGAAAGTGCTCCAAGTTGAAGACAGAATAGAGAAGAGTTGCAATAAGTTTTGGTAAGCACTTCCAAGGGACATAGTAAATAAAAATCAGGTAAACTTATAATGTTGCCACACTTTCAAAGAAATAAAACATGTACATTTTTTTTCTTTTTGGGGTAAGATCTCATTATGTAGCCCTGCTGCCCTGTCTGCACTTGCCTCCCAAGTGCTGAGACTAAAGTTATATGCCATGCCTAGCTAACTGGATCTCCACACTGCAAGCAACAGATTTAGCATAACAATTAACTCAAATTGGGATGGAGAGATAGCTCAGCAAGTATAAAGGTGATTGCTACATAAGCATGACAATCTGAGTTCAATCCTCAAACACCACAGAAAGGTGGAAGACTGTACAAAGTTGTCCTAAGATCTACACATGTACACCATGACATAGTCTCCATGCCCTCTACCCCCTATAAAACACACACATACACAGACACACTCTGTAAATTTCTTTAAATTAAAATTAATCACAGACTTAAACACAAAACTCAAGATTACAAAACTTCTAGAAGATATAGAAGAAAATATAGATGAGCCTGGATTTTGTCATGACTTTTTAGATACAATACCAAAGGCTCAAGTTCACTAAACAAATGACATGATAAACTAAACTAAATTCAAATTAATAACTTATGCTTTATAAAAAGAAACTGCAGAACCAGAACTGGAGAGACTGTTCAAAACCTGACTATATGAGCTCAAGTCTCTGAAATACATAAAAGGCCAGATGGGGAAGCACTTATCTGCAATCCCAGTGCAAAATTGGAGGAACTGCTCAGAAGCTTAAGGGTAGTAGCAGAAATAAGAGAAACTGTCCCTCAAAAGAAAAGTGCAAGTGGTGAGAACCGACCCCTAAAGGCTGACTTCTGACCTCTATACTGTGGCATGTGCGAGCCTGTACTGATTAGGCATATATACCAACACACACTTATTTGGAGGGGGGGGAACTGCCAAGAGAATTAAAAATAAACAACAAAGCAAACAAACAAACCGCCACCCAAAAACACCCCCCAAAACACACAGCTATGGTTTTGGAGAAAATACACGGAAAAAACTTACCGAATAAAAGACTATAATCCAGGGCTAGAGAGCTGGCTCAGCAGTAAAGAGAACTGGCTACTCTTGCAGAGGACCCAGAGTCAATTCCCAGCACCCACTTGGTGGCTCATAACCATCCATAACTCCAGTCCCAGGGGATCCAATGCCCTCTTCTGGCATCTGTGGGCACCAGGTACGCACATGATACAGACATACACACAGGCAAAACTTACATACACATAAAATAAAAATCTTAAAAAAAAAAAAAAACCCTACTCCTCTCAAAAATGAACAAAGAATGTACCAAGGTCAATAATAAAAAATTAACATCCCAACTTTAGCAAAAATGGACCAAGGACCTGGGCACATTTCTGATCAAAGAACATATTCAAATGAAAAATATGCAAAAAGACTTCTACATCACATGCAATCATGGAAACACAAATTACAACAGTAACATACTGATATGCATCTATTAGAATGGCTAAAATCCAGAAGGCTGATAGATAACACAAACTGCTGGTAAGGATATAAAACCATATCAACTGTCATTCAATGTTGGTGGAAATTCAAAGCGGCAGCCACTGCAGCACTATGGCAGCTTCTTATAAAACTTAACATATTCTCACAATGTAGCAGTCATACTTCTGTGAATTTACACAGAGACAACATATGTCCACAGAAAAACTTGCAAAGTTCATAGTAGTTTTCACTCTTCATTGACAATGCAATAACATCTTTTAGGTGGTGAATGGCTACTTGCAAATTATGCTATACAATTTACATCTACAAGGAAATGTACCCATAAGCCATGAAAATACATGGAGTAATCACCAACACACACATACTAAATAAATATGCCAAACTGGAGCCAGTAAGGTGGTTTGGTGGGTAAAGACAACCTTAACCACACAAGTCTGAAGCCCAAGACCCACATAAGTATAAGAGAATCAATTCCTGTAAATTGTCCTCTGACATCTAAATAAATGCCATGGCACTAGTGCACATATGAATGCAGATGTGTACATGCACATGCATGTGAGTGCACATACAAAAAAATTTAATGTAATTTTAAAAACAATGTCCATTTGAAAAGATTCCAACTTCATGACAGTCTTGGAAAAGCAAAATTATGAAGACAGTAGAAAAGATCACAAGTTAGCCAGAAGAGTGTAATCAGAGAGGATACTTAGGGCAGTGAAATATTCTATATGACATACATGTGTATATATGTCTTTATAATATTTTATACAGTATTATGCAACTGTCCCAAGTCTTAGAAAGTACACTATCAAGAGTGAATTACAATGTAAACAACAAAATCTGGGTGATGAATGCCATCCTAGGCTATCCAATTGTAAACCAGTGCTACCTGTTAAGACGCTGTCCAAAAAAGCCAAGAACAAAAATATGTAAACAACCGGCGTGGTGGCGCACACCTTTAATCCCAGCACTTGGGAGGCAGAGGCAGGCCTCTGAGTTCGATCGAGGCCAGCCTGGTCTACAGAGTGAGTTCCAGGACAGCCAGGGCTAACAGAGAAACCTGTCTCAAAAAACCAAAAAAAAAAAAAAGTAAACAAAAAAGCACAAACAAAGAAAACACATGTGAATGAGTCTGGACTTTCCACTCAACTGGAACCTAAGTATTCTCCAAAACGACATGGGGGTGGGGGGAGCATTTTGAGTGTTTGTGCATCATGTACTCACATGTGCATGTACACGAAGAGACCAGAGTTCACATTAAGAGTATTCCTTGATCATTTTCCATGGTTTTCTCCTCTTTGCGTATGTATGTGTAGTGTACGTCATGTGTATACAGGCTGATCTCTCACTGAACCAATGCTTGTCAAACTTGAGCTAGTCTAGCTAACTAGTAATCCTGACTTTGCTTATGTGCTAGCTGAGACTATAGACAGCTGTCATGTCTTTCCAACTTTTACATTCTGGGGATTTGAACTATGATCCTAATACTTAAACTTTATACAGTTCCCATCATAACCCAACATGCCCCTTTCGACTTCATGTTTTGGTTTTGCTTTTGATAATTCACGAAGTTCTCTCTCTCTTCTCTCTCTCTCTCTTCTCTCTCTCTCTCTCTCTCCTCACTACACACACACACACACACACACACACACACACACACCACACACACACACACACACACTCTCCCCAAATCCCTCCTCTCACCCCCCCCACCCCACCCACACTGATCCTGGAGCATGGCCCTGGACCAGCAAGCCCCAGGAAATGCATGGTCCCTTATCCCCTTCACTACTGTTATGAATGGGTGCTGGGGATCCAGACTCAAATCTTTAGGCTTACACAGCATATCAGCCACAGAGCAACCTCCCAGTCCCTAAAAGAAAAATGACTTTTAATAACTCCTCAGCCACACAGTCAGAGGTTCATGAGGCTAGTGGCTGCTGCCCTGAAAGGTTAAATACAAACACTTAGACCCCTGCAGAAGAGTACTGCAGAGCACTAAGCTACCAGGGAAGGAGAAGCTGAGGGTCTGAGAAGAGCGGTAAGGCACTGCTACAGCAGTCGGAGATTACCTTTCCTTTTCCACCTGCTCTTTCTCCCTTCTTTGTTGCTGCCACCATCACTGCTGCTGCTGTTCTCAGAGCTCTGAGAATCTGACTGACCATCACTGCTTTCTTCTGAACCTTCTGACAGCTCCTTCACTCCATCTGGCACATCTTTCTGAAAATGTAGGCATCCTGTTAGGACTGTTACCACTGCAGCAAATTGAAACTAAATTTCTAATATGTAATGCATAAATAATTAGCTGATTAATTTTAGTATTATGATATAGTAAAACCACAAATATTTGCCGAAATTCTGATACTTCCCTTTTTGTGGGTCAAATAAGTTAATTTTTGATCTATATCCAAAGATAGAAAATTACACACATTTATATGCAGGCACAACATGTGTTTAAATTACACCAAAACTGTATATATAAATCCAGGTAAAAGATGAATAGGCTGAGGTTTAAAAAGCTAATAATATTTTTCTTAGACATCATTGTGTATGTGTAGAGTAGGACCCTACGTATTCTGAATTCAATTACAGAATTAAAGTCAGGAAAATAAGATTATTTTATGTTCATCTAACTAGGTCTTCAATATTGGTTAATAAGTAGCAGCAAGAAAAGGAGTATTATTTGTTTTTAAGAATCATGTAATCACTTTAGTGTTAGCTCTGAATAATGAGAATGTTAACCAGGCAGCTGCATAGGAAAGGCTAGAGGAGTAAGGCTTTCTGGCTTTATCTCCTCCAGCTACACAGCCTTAGTCTAAGCTAATTTCTCATGCTTTCATTTTTAGTTTCTAAGGTGAGGTAACAGTACCTACCTTAAAAGGCCACATAGAAATTAAATAAGCTAATTATGTTTAGAATAATGCCTTTATGAGAACTCAATACTGTGTTTACATAGTATAAAAAACACATACAAATAAATGAATTAGTGAATGTTATTTCTCATAAGGATTTTCTTTCCATCAGTACTCTATGGTCCCACATAATTATCTTTACACTCACATTTAAAAAATGAACTGACAGGACAAAAAAATTAATCTTAACATCTAACTGGCACCACATGACATATTCCCAAGACTAAGTCCAATTGAGTAAGAACAGTTATTTTCCAGTTAAATTTCTCTCTAATCCATCTCGTATGTTATACACTTTCTTAAAATACAGACCCCATATTTTTATATTCCTTCCTTCAAAATGCAGGACAGCTTTTATAGAGTTAGTTGCCAGCCAGACATCTTGACCTGTAGGTTCAACAAGTATCTGAAATACAAATATAATTATCTTCTTTTTGTAAAAAACATTGTGATCCCTCTGGGATCAATGGCTCATGCCCCAAATCTTAGGATCTTTTCTCACCCACTATTTTACACATCCAAATGCAATGTGTTCTATTTCTTCAATGTCTCTTGGGTCTACCTCTTTTACTATTCTGAGTTCCTCAGTCAAACTATAATTACCTTTACATGAAAATCTTCTTAAAACATAGCTTTGACCCAATGGTTTCTCCCTGATGACCTCTGACATCTGCTTACTCAACACACCACCCAAACTCACAAAGCTCAGTCAGGGTCAAAACTTATTTGTTAGCTAATGTTTATCAATGATCTTAACTTCAGTGATTATCACTTAATCTATTTTTTTTCTACTTAAAAATCTATTCAGATTTCATCTTTCTCTTCATTTGAGCTACTCTTAGGAAATAGGAAGCAACAGGAAAACTATTATTTCCTGAAGGTCTTCACTCTCGTTCAAGTCCAGCTCAAATCTTACCAGTAAATAACAGAACTTTCTAGATCCCTTTATTTAAAACTGATCTTTATTTTGCTTCATTATAATAGAAAGTTTCACAATATATTTTATAAATATGAAATATCTTAATAATGAAAATATGAGCATTAACAAGTTCAAGAACTATAGTTTATCCAACATTTATTTCTGGTATAGACTTGACAATGTAATATAAGACATACATTATTTGAACTCTAAGTTCTTCTTTCTTTAAAGATTTTATTTATGTATTTTGCATGAATGCATATTGTATACATGTATGTACAGTGCCTATGGAGGCCAGCAAGGGAATATCCATGCTAGAAGCTGAACCCCATTCCTCTACAATATCAACAAGTGCTCTTATTAACTGCTGAGCTATCTCTCCAGCCTTAAACTCTGAACTCTTGATACAGAGCACTGACTTTTGGACTTTCCTAATCAAGAATGGAATTAGGCCAGGCAGTGGTGGCTCATGCCTTTAATCCCAGCACTTGGGAGGCAGAGGCAGAGGCAGGAGGATTTCAAGGCCAGTCTGGTCTACAAAGTGAGTTCCAGTGCTACACAGAGAAACCCTATCGGGTTAGGGTAGGGGTAAGAGTGGGATTGGGAAAGTCTATTGTTCTGCTGTTTGGTCTTTGACTCTAGCTCCTAAAACAGGCACCAAACTGATTTAGCACCTCCTAAGTGATAGTGATAATATGTGTGTTGATAAGATGACTGACTGTGTGGTTCCTAATGGCCTGCCTCAGTCAGAGTGGAGCTGACTACTAAGAGACAATTATGTGATTAGACAATTGCAACTTTTAGCTAAGATCTCAAAGATGAAGACTGAGTTGATAGCAATGACTGTATGATGCTTCAATCACAAATCTTCCATTCAGGCTAGCCTAGGCTTTGGATGAGCTTGCACATGGCTAAAATCACATTTGTGCTTGGAGCTGATATGCCAAGACAGCTTCCATACTCAATGACCACCTCACTTTATGCATGTCTTTTTTATTTGAATTACAATATATGGAAAACTTAAAAAAGTTTTCTCTGACATCTTTTTGTAAGCAGTTCTAAAAAAATTAATGAAACCCAAGAAGAAGGACATGAAACAATAATTATAGTTGGTCTATCGAGGTCAGGTCACAACCAAAGACTTGTAAACTGGCAGATGAAGTGAAGGGAAATCCATGGTTACTGAGCCCTTAGGCTGACACAATGGAGACAGAACTTGAGTTAAATTTAAGAGCGTGTACCTGATTTCAGTGGGGAAAATTGCTTGATGTATGGGAGAAACCCCCCAAAATACCTGATAACAGAGAACTGACCTAAGTGGTATTAATAGAAAATATATTTTGAGGTCCCCCCCTTCATCTCCACAACACAGTAAGCACTTTAATGAATACAAAGAAAATCAGGGAAGATCTAAAATAGCTAAAATAACCAAAAGAGAAAGTGAAAGGTTCATTTAGAATTAAAGTCCTATAATACGCAAATGTTAAACACTGCAGACAGAGTCAGAGGAAGTTAAGATTAAAAAGCAGGAAAGGACTTTGTATATTGCACAAATTGGTCCTAGGACTGGACATGATCCTTTCGCTTTGGCCTCCTGAATATTATGATTGATAACCATACACCACCATATTCAGCTCCTAGATATGGGGTATTATACCTCTTTTGTTTTGTATTGCTTATGACAGGATCTCACTGTGCATCACAGGCTGCCTGGCTATGACTCAAGAGATACCTAGACCTGCAGCCTGAGTGCTAGGATTAAAGGCACGCATGGGCACACCTAGAAGATGTCCATTTGTTTAGTTTTGCATTATTTAGTATGTAAATATGGGCACCAATGTGACATAGCACACATACAAAAGTTAAAAGGACAACTTGTGGGAGTTGGTTCTCTCCTCCATTTATATGTGCCCAGGGACAAAACAGGTTGTCAGTCAGTACCTTTCCTTACATGCTGATCCATCTCAGCACCCCAGATTAGATGCTTTTAACGTTAGTAGACTCCACACTACTACTGAACATTGTGGTGTGTAGCTAGGAGATAAGCAGTAATGGGAGAGGGTGTCTTTGGGTATAACTGTCTGTCAAACATTCATTCTGGCTTGCTGACAAACTTCCTTTATTATTATTGTAATTATCAGGCTGACACAAGCTTAATCTCATCCTTACATCAAGAGTAAAAATGATTCTGTACATTTGACAATAGCCATAACTCATGTATGGTGTCACATGGCTGGGCCAAACAAAGTAAGTTAAATCTAAATGGAGGGGAGCCTCTTGCTTTAGTTACTGGACTCTTGTCTCTCTAGACTTACAGTTTGCAGAATGGAGACTCGGAATGAATTCATATACGATGAGGAGAAGCTGACTGAGAATAAAGCTAAAAGAAAGAAACAGAGACCAAGACTAGATGACATCTTTTTGATCCAGCCTCGATTTCCCATGAATGTTTAGCTGTATGAGTTAAATTCTCCAGCTTTCTTACTAAGTTCATATAGACTGGTTTTCCTACTTGTAAGTGAAAGGATATTGATAAGGTCACCATTTCAGTGTACGCATTACATATTAGCCAACTTGTTACAGAAGAAGAAATGTAGGTGTTAAGTCTAACCGGAGCTCCTATTCTTGTTCTTGATACAATACAGCCAACACTGGTAAAGAAAACACATCTTTTGAACTTTGGTTTTCTCCCTTATAAAAACAGGAGTAATAACCATAAGTGGGAAGATCATGAGTAAAACAAAGCATCTAAAGCAATACCCAATTTGTAATGTAAATATTTTTAACCTCTTTAAAATAAGTAGGGACTAGAAAGAGGGCTCAGCAGTTAGGATCATGGACTGCTGCTCCTCCAGAGGATCCAACAGAAGCTATCAACCGTAACTTTAGATCTGGAGGATCAACACCTTCTTCTGGCATCTATGAGTACTACAAGTATGTAGTACACAAATTTACATGCAGGCAAGACACCCATACACATAAGATAAAATAAAGCTCAAAAATATATTTTTGAATAAGAATATATAAAGAGGGTGCCTTTTTTAGTATTCATGAGGCTCTGAGTTCAACTCCCATAAAATCTTCACCCTCCCCAAAATTTACTTACTTACTTTAGGGTTGAAATGTTATTTCTTCCTGGAAGTAAGTTCCTCAAGAACAGAATTCTGTCTCTATGACTCAGTAATTATATGTTGTCACTTACAAATTGCTTGTCTTCCCAACAACTTACCTTCAAAGTATACACTCCCATTCTACCTGGGACTTTATAGAAGATGCCCTCTTCTCCTCGGGAGTTTGTGTGCAGCATTGCATTTAAGCATGCAAGGGGGGAAGTCCCACTAAAAGCAAAGAAGGTGAAAAACATAGTGATTCGTTTATCTCTAAATATTTTTTGTAATTCTGACTTATTTTTTAATTGATCAATATTTCTTTATGTAATTTTTTTTAACTAACTACAACCATATCAATACAGAAAGAGACTGCCATGAAGAAAATGAATGGACAATTCATCTTTAGATATATAAAGGGGGAAATTTTTAATTTAACATTTAAATAGAAGCAAAACAAAAGTTCATACAGTAATATGAAACTTACAAATATACATGAAAGTGGAAAGCATGCACACATGCATGAGAGAACATGCTTGCACACACACACATAGATTCAAATAAATATTTATTCTCTTGTACATTGCTGCACTAAACTAAATCTGATGAGTAAAACTAAACTGCCATGGTTTCTAATACTTGAACCTATCAGAAGATCACTTCAAGCACTTCAAGGGATTTAATAGACTTCTTATATTGCATGTAATAGTTTTTTCCCCCATTTTAAAATTGGTTAAGTAAATAATACCTAAATGCAAAAAAGCTTTCTGAATTGGGATGGTGGCACACAACTGTAATTCCAGAATGTAGGAGACTAAGACAAAAAAAAAAAAAAAAAAAAAAAAATCACAAGTTCAATGCCGCCTTCTACTATAAGTCAAACTCAAATTCCTAAGAGGAAAAGAAAAAACTTTCATTTTTCAACTGTCATCAGATCTTATTCCATTTCTTTTTAAAAGGCCAATAAAATTCACTAAAACGCATCTTATCTTGATTTGTCATTACATTAAGGAAACGGGACTAATGTTTTACCACAACTCTAATGTTGGCTTCTTTTGTTAAGTACTTATACATTAAGAAACGGAGAGCAACCTAGAGTCCAAGTGCTGAAGTCCCAGTCTATAGGTCCTGAAGAATGAAGATTTAAATACAAGGCCACGGCTAAACATCTAAAGTTCAATGCCAGGACTGTGATGGCTCAGGAGGCAGCTATTGAAGACACATACAGGACTCTAATCAGAATCCTCACCACCTATAAGCTACTGAAATCATAAAGTGACAATGCCATATGAGAAACCTTTGCTGCCACGGGCAGTGAGAGCTAGGAAATATAGCAGAAGTTCAACATGGAAATGGCTGGAAAGATTAGCTTCTTGATGCAGAAGAACCTTGTAGATCCATGGCTGGGCTGCTTAGGCTTGGAGATATAAGCTCACATTAGTTCTATGTCCAACTCTTCTCTTTATCCAACTACAATTTCTGTTATTTTTCTCTACAATAAACTCAAACACATGTGAACAAGAAAAAAAAAAAGAAAGAAAGAAAGGAAAGAAAGAAAGAAAGAAAGAAAGAAAAGAAGAGAAAGAAAGAAATAAGAAAGGAAAAGAAGAAAGAGAAAGGCAGGGGTGTGGCAGCGTACACTTTTAATCCCGTATTGGGAGACAGAGGAGGCTGATTTTGAGTTCAAGGCCAGCCCATTAAAAGAGAAAGTTTCAAAGATAGCTAGGGTACAAGAAGAACCCATGATGTTGGGACTCACATACAAAAATCAAGCCTTCCTAATGTTGCCACTGTTTAATACTCTCATGTTGTTATGGTGAACTCAACCAAAAAAATTTATCTCGTTGTTACTTCATAACTATAATTTTACTACTGTTATGAATCTTAATGTGAATATCTGTTTTCCTAAGGTTTTAGGCCACTCCTGAGAACGGATTTTTGACACCTCCTGCCAAAAGGTCTCAACCCACAGTTTAAGAAACACTGCTCTAGAGGCTGAGGCAGGAAGATGACAATGTTCTGTCAGCCTGGGCTGCAGAGTAAAGACCCTCCCCCACAAATAAAGAAACAGAGCATGTCATAAAATATCTAACTGTAAGGTTAGAAAGATGGCTTGGTGGTTTAAAACACCTGTTACTTTTGCAGAAGACCCAAGTTCAATTCCCAGCACCCACATGGAAGCTTACAACCATCTATAAATCTAGTTTGAAGGGATACAATGTCCCCTTCCAACCTCTGCAGACATCAAGCATGTAATGTGGTATGCACGTACACACACAATGCACGCACGCACATGCATGCACCAAATATTGATACACGCCAGCATGGCAGCACATGCCTTTAATCTCAGCACTTGAGAGGCAAAGGCAGGTGGATCTCTGTGAGTTTGAGGCCAGCCTGGTCTACATATTAAATACCAGGCCAACCAGAGCTACACTGTGAAAACCTGCCTCAAAAACAAACAAACAAACAAACATAAATTCATACACATAAAATATTTTATATCTATTAAAATAAAAGCTTGAAACTAAGAACAGCATTAAAAAAATAAAATATAGTAGAAATATAAAAATCAATCTAAGGTCAGGGGCTATAGTACTAGAGAAAACATACTAATACTTTTTTTGTATGACTGGGCTTTTTGTTTGGTTGGTTTTTTTTCTTTGAGATAGAATTCTCATTCTATAGCATGGGTCTGAAGAGGTGTGAAACTCTAGATAGCCAGGCTGGCCTCAAACTCAAGGCAATCTTCCTAGTTTAGTCTCTAAAGCACTAGTATTACAGTATGGAACACCATGTCACCCAGGCTGGCCTCAAACTCAAGGCAATCTTCCTTGTTAGTCTCTAGAACACCATGCTGGCTTTTGGTGCTGCAATAAAAGCAACATATTCATGCGTCTTAAGGAAAACAGAAGTAGCAAGAGAGCATACTGACAAGTTCATATGCAAGCCAGGAGGTGGTGACTCATGCTTTTAATTCCAGGTCAGCCTGGGCAACAGAACTGGTTCTAGGACAGCCAGGAGTACACAAAGAAATCCTATCTCAGGAAGGAAGGAAGGGAGGGAGGGGGAGGGAGGGAGGACAGAACAGAAGGAAGGAAAAAGAAGCATATAGAGGGTTGAAGAGATGGCTAGGTAGTTAGAGCTCTAGCTGCTCTTCCAGAGGTCCTGAGTTCAATTCCCAGCAACCACATGGTAGCTCACAACATCTGTGAGCTGAGCCTCTTCTGGCATGCAGGTGTGCATGCAGATAGAGAACTCATATATATTTAAAAAAAAAAAAAAAAAAGCATATAGAGTCAGGGGACGGTCTGAGTCAGACCGGAGACTCCTTAAGTAATTTTTTGCTGTTTTGTTTGGTTTGGTTCTTTTGGTTTCTTACAATTACTAAGAGATAAAACAACTTTTACATTTTTTAAAAAATGTTTATTTATCTATATTTTTAGTATATTGGTGTTTTGCCTGTATGATTGTCTAGGAGTATCAGATTCTAGAGTTATAGACAGTTGTGAGCTGCCATGTAGGTGCTAGGATTTCAACCCCCTACCTCTGGAAGAGCAGTCAGTATCCTTAACTGCCTAGCCATCTCCCCGGGTCTAGGACAAAACAACTTAACTGCACATTTTCAACTTATCTTCTTTTCAGTTCTCTGCTGCTGACACTCAAAGCAACAAAGGTCACTGGACAGATCTGGAAGAACTGACTTTGAGAAAGGCAGATCACTGGCGCTCATTACTCACCCAATCTAGCCCAACCAAAAAATTAAAGAGGGGGCTACTGGTGGGAGGAGTGCGCAAGAAAATGCTTGATGTCCATCTCTGACTACCATGTCTACACGTCTTGCAACCACATAGCGTGTACATATAACACACCCAAAGAATAAAATAAAAAATAAAAATCCACACAGTAAACCAAGGAGCCTGTGAAATATCTTAGATGTCTCTAATGGACATGTGTCGGTTCTTTTCTGAACTGTGTAATGTGGTATATTAAAACCCAGAGAGAAGGCCGCGGGGTGCTATGATTAAAGACACATGCCATGAACCCAGCTGAAACTGTTAAAAAATAAAACACACAACACACACACACAAACCACACAACACCGGGGGGGGGGGGGGGGGGGGGACGATGACAACAACACCTATCTCCTTGCCCAAGGTTTGGTAGAGTGCTGCCTACCATGCCTTGTAAAGGTCATGGGTTCAATCCTCATTCTCAAGGAGGCCAAGTAAAATCCTTACCCAATCAACTGCCTACCTTTTACACAAAAGACAACAAATGTGAGTTTAAGTTCTATCACTAACTAGCTATACAATTCTTTTCTGTTTCAATGTCTTTATAAAACAAAATACGCATGAAATACCTAACTCCCATTTTAACCAAGGTCATTTCAAATACTGGTTCATTATAACACCTAACTTTTGAATCTTATGATAAACGGGTAATAAAAAGTAGCTTTGAGAGAAATAGAATGCCGGACGGTGGTGGCGCACGCCTTTAATCCCAGCACTTGGGAGGCAGAGGCAGGTGGATTTCTGAGTTCGAGGCCAGCCTGGTCTACAGAGTGAGTTCCAGGACAGCCAGGACTACACAGAGAAACTTGTCTTGAAAAACCAAAAATAAATAAATAATAAATAAATAAATAAATAAAATAAAATGCTTCTTCGTTTCTATGATAAGAGTACTGCCTACCTATTTATTTATTATCTTATTACAGATAATTAGGATACTTAAAGGTTTTTGTTTGTTTGTTTGTTTGGGGGTTTTTTGATACAATATAGGCCTGGCTGTCCTGGAACTCATTCTTTAATCCAAGCTGGCCTAGAACCCAGAGACCTACTGCCTACTTCTGCCTCCTCCTACTGAGTGCTGGGATTAAAGGCATGCACCACAACCACTGCCCAAATTAGCATACTTAAGAGTTCTTAACAGCTGGACCAAGTTCCAATCACAGTGTTTGTCTCTAAAATAGGAAGTACAAGAAGTTACATATAAGATCTTAAGATTCCAGGTAAAAGAAGTGCCAGTGTGAGTGAACACAGCTTGAAACCCAGAATCTTTGTGGAAAAAAAAAAAAAAGAATTATGGGTTTAATTATACAAGAACTGAACTGGAGACAATAAAAACACAAAAATTATATAAAATTTTATATCGCTGCCCTATTGAGTGGTTACTGCTCATTTAGCAATGTAATTTTGTATCTTAATAGCTAGTGCTGTTATAACTGCTTTCTGTTTCTTTAAAAAAAATTATTTTGGAAACTGAACTGGGTTCTCTTCAAGAGCAGCAAAGTGCTCTTAACTGCTGAGTTTTGTCTCCAGCCTAGCTTTGCTTTCTGCTTTTGTGTCAGAGCTATAATGCCAGATGATGTGATGTAGATGTAGATGTTGAACTTCTGAGTTTTTAAACAGTTGTCTGAGTCATTTAACCAATTCCTAATATTTTCTATCAGGAATTCTTTCTCAAAGAAGTAACTTAAGAGTTATGGTAAATCTTAGACTATATTAAATAGCTTTGACTTTAAGCCTCAAAAAGATATACTAAAATATGAGGGAGTTATTAGGTGGTATCATGCATACAGGGTAAAACCATATAAAACTGGGCATGGTGGCACACATCTCTAAGCCCAGCATTTTGGAGACAGATCTTAGTAAGACCCTGCTTAAAAACAAAACAGCCAAAACCAGACCAGAACAAAAGAAGTTTTTCAGCCTAAGCCCTCAGTCCTCAAAGACCTGAGACCACCACTACCACCTACAAAGTACCCAACAGACCAAAATCAAAGACCCTGCCATCAGAGCACCTTAATACACAGGCAAGCACACTTACACATACACAAAAAAATATAAATATATATATATAAAAATTTAAATCTTATTAAGCTTCATTCATGACCTGAACTTAACAAAGTACTAACTAAAGTTAGAAGATAAACAAACATAATCTATAAGCAAACATGGCATATATATGACACAAAAACACATACATTTCCCTGTTCTCAAGCCTCACATAAAACTCATATAACTGAATAAAAACAAAAAACCCTATACTATAAATAAGGGAATTGCTGCAGTCTAAGGTTATCTGAAGTGGCATGCAAATACAGACAAAAAGCCAACTCAGTAAAGGATTCAGACTATGAATTTTAATCTGTTCTGCCTAGTTTTAGGTAAGTATCACTTGATTAGACAATTGGCCAATATTTTCTCTATACAAATCAAATAAATATAATTTAAATCTCATAGGCAACAAGCAACCTGCACATCTCTATCTTGTAAGTATTTTCATCAGCATGCTGAATTATACTTCAGTGCTATAAGGCAAATGAAAATTTTGATAAACCTTAATGCCAACAATTTCTAAAATTATGGTCATGTAATGGTTACAAACTATAAAAATAAACAATAAAAAAGCACACTTAGTGATTAATATTCATACACAATCACTATTACTTCATTTCTAAGCCGATTACTTTGATAAAGTAAAAATCATGCATACAAAGGCACACTCAATAAAACTTGTAAAAGAGTGCTTTATATTTGCTTAATACTCCTTTAGAATAAAGTAATACTTCTTACCTTCTGGAGTTGGAATGCACCCCAAGAAAATAAGAGGAGGGAAAAAAAAAGGTTTTAATTTTTCTTTCAAGTAATAATAAGTAAGCTCCCCCAAATAAGTTATACCTTGATCTTCCAGCAATACTAACAATCCTCAAATTAGTAACCATCACCATTTTACTAAGTAAAACATTACATTTTTAAAATGTATAAATTAATCCAAAACATTGTCTAAAATTGCACATTTAAATTCAGCTATATAGCCTAAGCTACTATAGAAAAACAAGTGAAATACTTGAATTCTATGAAAAAGTGTAACTGTCAGAACAGCTCAGAGTTCAGTGAGAATTTGTAATAGTATTCTTTTTCCCATGTATTTTTATTACAAGAAGTCATCATAAAGCCACCATCAACAACAATCTTGAGGGTTATCTGCTTCTCTGTGATCTATAATGAATTGATGCAAATTCAAACAACAGAGTTGATTATATTGTTGCTGCTGCTGGGTATAGAGAAACATGCTTGTACTCTCAGATTTATGAATTCTAGGCCAACATAGGCTATTTAGTAAATCCTGGCTGAAGAAAACACAACAAAACAGCAATCTGGGAAAGGTGGTAACTTGTAATCTCATTATTTACAAGTTCAACTTCCAGGCCACCCTGAGTATTATGAGATCCTACCCACCCCTCATCCTTCCCCCAAAAAGGATAAAACAAAACCTTTTTCTATCAATACCTAAGGGTTTGTTTCTGTTTAACTTCTTCGTGACAATCCTACCAAGTTTGCAGTCTTGACAACAGACTACACTACAGACTTCTTATATTAGTGTATAAGAAGAGATAGGTTTAACCACAAAGGCAAGAGCTAATCTTAGAAAAATATGTTATTAACTTAAGAAAAAAAAGTACATGTGTACTTTTGGGAGTTGGTTTTCCCTTTCCACTCCTTCCACCATGAGATCCAGAGGTCAAACTTAGGTGTGTATAGCAAACAAATGCTTTGATCTATGAGTATCTAAGAACCTCTTACAGATAGAAAATGTTCTTCATTCTTTTTTTTTTTTTTTTAATGAGTACACTGTAACTGTCAGACACACCAGAAGAGGGCATCAGATCCATTACAGATGGCTGTGAGCTACCATGTGGTTGCTGGGAATTGAACTCAGAACCTCTGAAAGAGCAGCCAGTGCTCTTAACCCCTGAGCCATCTCTCCAGACCCATGTTCTTTATTCTTAAATTAGGCTTTTTCTAATGAAATCACTTTGGGGAAATTGAGCTTGGTAAATAGCCAAAAAAGATCTACCTTTCCAGAGATAATGATTTCTGCCATAAAATAATGGCAATGAACTCTATTCCATTTGTTATAAAAGTACTACACATGTTTATTTTTATTTTGATTTGGTTTCCTAAAACAGGGTGCAGTAGTTTAAATGAGAATGGTCCCCATAACCTCATACACTTGAGTGCTTGGAAAGGGTTAGGAGGTGTGAAGACGGTGTATCACTGGGAGTGGGATAAAGTTTCAGAAACCCACTTAATTCCCAGTTACCTCACTCTCTGTCTCATACTTGTGAGTCAAGATTTAAGCACTAAACACCCTCTACAACTCTAAACTCAATTTAAAACTTTCTTTTATAAGATTCCTTGGTCATCATGTTTTATCCCAGCAACAGAAAAAGTAACTAATACACAGACAGAGTGATGTTGGATAGCCCTGCCAGTCTGGTATTCTATATGTAACCAAGACTGGCCTTGAACTTACAGTACTTGTCTCAGCATCCAGAACACTGAGATTACAAATGTGCCCCACTATACCTAACTTTTCTTGTTTCTATTTTTTGGTTCAAATTTCTTTTTTTTTTTTTTTTGGTTGTTGTTTTTTTTTGTTTGTTTTTCGAGACAGGGTTCTCTGTGTAGTCCTGGCTGTCCTGGAACTTACTCTGTAGACCAGGCTGGCCTCAAACTCAGAAATCCGCCTGCCTCTGCCTCCCAAGTGCTGGGATTAAAGGCATGCGCAATCACTGCCCGGCTTTGGTTTAAATTTCTTATCTTTATGAAGTAACTCCAATGTAGATGGCCAAACTTATCTCAATATACAGAATGAATGACATAATTTTAACATTTCTTGATAACAGAAAGTTTTAATTATGCAATAATGAATTTATAATAACATAACAAGACACTTAGAAATTGGAGTGCATTATCTTTGACCCTACTAAGACATCTACTACATTTAAAGATTAAACATTTGTTTATGTATTCATTTTTAAATGTGCATGTACACACGTGCATGTACGCGCATGCATGAGACCAAAGGAAAACTTCTAGAAGTTATCTATCTCCCTATTCCCACTGTGAGTTCTGAAGATTGAACTCAGATCATTAGACTAGCAAGGGCCTGAATTCCTTCAAACACCTTAGCAGCTCTCTTTACTTATTTTTGAAGAAAGGATTTTGCTATGCTGCCCAAGTTGGTCCAGAACTCATAGACTCAAGTGATCTTCCAAGACTTAAGTCTCTCTAAATCATCTTGGACTACAGTGTCATAATGTCCAGCAAAGACTTTCTCTTGACACATATAGTAAACTTTTTCCATTTCATTCTTGTTAACAAATCTTATTTCTTCTTACACTCCTAACCTCTAGAAGTTGACATACAGTATTTTTTATTCAGTAATTATCAACCTCAGTATATTAAAAGTACAAAGTAATAGGTAACTGAAGGCTTAAAGATGACTCACAGGCCTTCCGAAGAATTAATGTGCATAGGCTTTGAAAGATACTTTACCTTCTCATTAAGTCTGCTTTACTTATTTTTGATTTTATATATACAATGACTTAAAAACTACAAAGACTGACAGATGAATAAACTTGAAGTTCAGAAAGTATATTATACTAATCAATGTGTAAGACAAAGAATACTAATATATACTAAGTATTAAGTACTCTATCCAAACACAATCATTACTAGTAATAGTTTAATAACTTGCCTGATTTCTTTTAGTCCTTCTCTCTGGATAACTTGTAGAATTTCTTTATGACTCATGGGTGTATTAGGATATTTTTCTAAGACCTGAAAAAACAAGGAAATAATAACAATGAATTAATTCTTATTTTATGTTCTCATTCTTTTAATTGTCTATTATTATGACCATCTCAATAATTAGATCTAAAACATAAATATCTACAGATTTCATCCAGACTTTATCCTCAATCACAAAGAGTAAATCAAATTCTAAAGCAGAAACAGATAAAGAAGCCTAAAAATAACATTTGAATTACTCAATGACTATAAAATTGATTAATTTTTGTCTCCACTCCCAAATCACATCCCTACCTGTGACCTATCACTGTACACATCTTATGATTATCTATTTTAACAAGGTGTGATGGCTGACAACTTTAATTCTAGCACTTGGGAAACAGAGACAAGTGAATTTAAGCCCAGCCTGGTCTAGAATAAGTTCCAAAGCAGCCAGGGAGACACAGAGAAACCCTGTCTTTAAAAAAAAACAAAAAAACAAAAAAAAAACATCATCTTGTTTACATTTCTATTAGTATCTACTACTGCATGGGCATACAGTAAATTCTCAAATAAACAAACATAATTATATTAAAATTGCATCTATGGAACACTTGCATCTCCCTGCTTTCTGACTGCAAATGTAATATTACCTCACATTCCGGCCATGTGTTCCCCACCATGATGAACTACAGCCCCAAACTGTAGTTAAATTAAATTAAAAAAAAAAAAAATTCAGTAGCAGTGTTTTGGATGCAACAATGGCAGTAAGCATAGTTTGTTCCCCATTAAATGTAACTAAAAGTCTGGACAGAATGAATAAAATAATCATCTGAGGACTTCAAAAATGGTAGCAGATAAAAGGAAACCACAATTAGAAAAAGCACAGTTTAGTCAGAAGTGGATTTCCTGGTTTTGTTTTCTCTATAACCTCCTGGCCTGGGCGCAACTGTAACTCAAAACCCAGGAGCACATTGATACAGACTTTCAGAAAGTGCTTCAATACAAATGTTGTCATTTTTATCTGAAGCACAGTCAAGGAGACTTTTCTAATGTCACAAAGGAAGGGAATTTTCCCAAGTTGTTTTTAGACTTTGGGGTATGTCACTGTCCTATCCCTCTTTTTCTACACCTGTCCAGGCAACATGGCAGTAGCCTTATATAGGATAACTAATACTTCTGTAATCATTGAGATAATTCACATATACAGATTGAGAAGAGTTAAGAAGTCTGTGTTATACAAGGTACACAAGAGCCAGTAAAGGAAAAATATGAAGAAAAAACTATCAAATATGAGTCAGGTGTAGTGGAACATGCCTTTAATCCAACACCTGGGAGGCAGAGACAATCGGATCTGAGTTCAAGGCCAACCTGATCTACAGAGAAGAGTTCCAGGATAGCCAGCTCTATACAGAGAAACCCTATCTTAAAAAACAGGGGGTGGGGGGGGGAGCGGGGAGATCAGTTGGAAAGATATAGCTCAGAAGTAAAAACAATGGATGTTCTTCCAGGGGATCTGAGTTCAATTCCCAGCACCCGTATGAAGGTTCATTCAGTTCACAACTATAACTCCAGTTTAAAGGAATCCAACACCCTCTTCTGGACTCCACAGCACCAGGTGTGTAGGCAAAGGCCAAAACACATTTATAACATTTTTCAAAAGCCAAATTTATTTTGAAGTTGTAGTGGTCAACAATGTCTGATCTGTAAGATTAATAGAAACATTTTTTAAGCAATAAAATTGTTTTAACTACCTGTGGGATCTCAGACTCAGAGAAGCAGATCAGGAATGGGAGAATCTGACATGGGTCAAGGACAAGGAAATGGGCTGCCGGGCAATTATATGACATTGGCCAAGGACAAGGAAGTAGGCTTCAGGCAGGAATCTGACATTAAGCTAGAACTAAGAAATAATTTCAGGTAGGAATCTACATCTTAGGCTAGAACAAAGAAGTAATCTCAGGCAGGAATCTAAATATTAGGCTAGAACAAAGAAGTAATTTCAGACAGTAATTTAAATTTTAGGCTAGAACAAGGAAGTAGGCTTCAGACAAGAAAATGACCTTGGGCTAGGACAGAGAAGTAGGCTCAGATACTTTGGTCATCCTGATAAGCTCTTAGATTAGAAACAGTGATCACTGGAGTAATTGGGTTTAATGCCTTGCCTTTTTCTTTGACTATTTCTGTTTACTGTCTTGCTTGTTTCTTGACTATTTGCATCTATCATATTGCTAGACCCTCAACCTAGAACTGACCTTAATACATGTAATTAAAATGGTATAAAAGCATAAAGAAGGAGGGGGGGATGGGATAGGGGTTTCTAGGAAGGGGAAATGAGATGATATCTGTATTGTAAATAAATATCAAATAAAAAAATTAAAAACTAAAAAAATATAATGGAAACAGTAAAAAAAATAAAAATAAACGAAAATAAAAGACATTCTCTCACTTGGGCCTGGTGCTAAACAATAGGTTGGACTGGTGTTGGCCAAGAACCTGTCAGTCTTTCTTCCCCAGCCCCAAGATTACAAGCATACAATACCATATGGTTTTTTATGTGGGTGCTGAAGATTCAAACTCAGGTATTTATGTAGGTAGTAAGCACTTGACCTATTGAACCATCTTTCCAGCATTGTTTTGTTTTGCTTTGTTTTTGGAATAAGGTCTCATGTAGCCTAAAAAGCCTTTAAACTCAAAATCCAGCCTCCATATGCCCCAAATATTGAGATTATAGGCCCATGCACCATGTCCTGCTTCTACCATACCCAATTTTGAACTGAATTCTTTGCCATAATAAATGGCAATTATTAGTATTAGTAAAAGCTGAACCCTATGTGTCTTACAGAATCAAACCTGGAGGTGGTTATCCGGGATCTCTCCCACAAAAAGAAACTGAAGAGTCTGTTGCTAAGAGACAATGCTCTAAAAGAATAGCTGAAAGTTTTTAAGGCAGAAAAGAAGTGTTTTCAGAAAGAATCTAAACAATAGTGAAAGAACAAGTCAGGCACACTGACCTACTCCAGCATTTCAGAGGCAGATGATAAAGAAAATTCAGGCATCCTTATTGCTAGGGAATATACACTATATGAGACTACATGAAACAGTTAAAAAATAAAAATAAAATGAAAATAACAATAAAGGGAATTGAGAGAAATTCAGTGATTAATCTTTGCTTTTACAGATTGTTCATTCCAGAAAAAGCAGATCATAACTTAACTCCAATTTAGGGATTCAAGCATTTTGACTACAAGGCACAGTATGACATAAGTATAATAAAAGTGACTACAGCCATGTAAAAATAAAATACATTCTAAATATGGAAAAAATAACACTAAAACAAATTGTAGTAACCATGAATCAGGCTATTCTTAGAACACAATTTTTTCATGATAAATGCAGAAAGTAATAATTGTCTCTAGGCCTTTCCAATTTGTATGTCAAAGAGAAGAGCAATATTCATGACAAATGACAGAAAAGGAACTATGATGTGATAAGTAAAATATGATTCTAAACTGCTCATGAGAAAGAAAGTAAACTGGATCTAATGCATGGAGGGGTGGGGACAACAAACAACTGAACAGCTGAAAAAAGGTGTGGTGTACCCCAAATGTATAGCTGAGCTAGTACTGAAGGAGAGGAGCAAAGGAATTTAGATCACTTGGACTAGAGTTAAGAAAGAACCAAGATAAGTGAAAGTGGCTACCTAAGACCCACACCCTTCCTGGAATCTGGTGGTTAATGGTTACTCAGGAAGTAGTAAGAGGCATTTCTTCAAGTGCTCACTGGAAAAAACAAACAAAATGACCTATGTAAATAACACCAATTGCACATGTTGTTATCAACCCCTGGAGTGGTGTGAACATGTTTGACCTGCTAATCTTCTGTTTGTCTTTGGAACAAGATTTAGAACTTTCAGCTCCTTCTCCAGCATCATGCCTGCCTGGATGTTACCATGCTTCCCTCCTTGATGATAATGTGAAACTATAAGCCAGCCTCAATTAAATGTTTTCCTTTATAAGAGTTGCCTTGGTCATGGTATCTGTTCATAGCAATATAACCAAAACTAAGATACTCCTTTACACTTCAGGAGACCAGCAGAACCCGAGAAAGACTCAATTGGAGAACTCAATGTGTAAGACATAGGTAGAAGGGATATGAAGTGAAAACAAGGTGAAGGCCACAGAAACAGCCAGTCAACACATAGGTCCCAGACCTCTGTAATAAATCTCACACAACCCAACCAACCTAAAATAGATGTTATCTCCTGCATAAAAAGTTATATAATAACTCTTAGAATAAAAACACATGTCAGATCAATTTCCTCAACACACCACCTTTTCAGCCTTTCTCATCATATATATTTTACAATACTCAAAGTAAATTAGCAATTACTATTTTTAGTCTTTCTTCTCAATTTGTGCCTTGGTTTACAATGACTTTACATATTGACCTTTTATCCCTCACCTTAAAGTTTTTATTTTTGTGTGTAGGTATGTGTGCATTCAAATACGAATATGTGTGTGTGTGTTATTCTCTCTTCTCCCCTCTCTTCTCTCCCCACCCCTCAGTGAGTTGGAGCCCCCTGATATTTGGCTAGGAATTTGGGTCCTCCACAAGAGTATTTCATGCCACTAAGCCATCCCTCCAGCCCTTACCCACCATTTTAAGTACTGAAGTCTATTAAATTTGACTTTGCTTCTTGGAAAACTCTCAAATTTTATTAATTTGCCACTATACAGCTTCAACAACATATTTACTCTTATTCATGACTATACATTTTATTATCCAATTTAGGTAAACGATACACATTTATCTCATAATTTCTGTACGTCAGGGTTCCAAGCACATTAATTGGTCCTCTTAAAATCAGACCAAGCTGTGAAAAATAAAAAGGCAACCTAAAAGTATAAACTCATCTGAGCCTTATAGTCCTCATTCCAAAGTCACTGTCTAATCTCTGTTGGCACTTAGCAAATATTCAACTCCTAAAAGCTGCCTACCATTCCGTGCCACTGTCTTCTTTCATACAGTTTACAAGATGCCTTTTTGCTTCTTCTGTTCTTTGTTTTCTGAGACAAGGTCTCACAACATAACCAAAAACTTAGCATGTTGACTGGCTCCAAACTCCTGGCAAATCTGCCTCATCCTGTCTTGTGTTAACCCCACACCCACTAGGACAAAAGTTATTTCTCAGGCGCTGGTGCTGGTGCTGGGTGGAGGACCTAGTGGCGTGGGCTCACACGAGATAGCGCTAGGCGTCCGGCCTCGCAGGCGCGCTCAAGATGTCGTACATGCTTCTGCATCTGCACAATGGCTGGCAGGTAGACCAGGCCATCCTTTCGGAGGAGGACCCCGTGGTCGTCATTCGCTTCGGACACGACTGGGACCCCACTTGCATGAAGATGGACGAGGTTCTGTACAGCATCGCCGAAAAGAAATGGAAGATAGTGGGAGATGTCCTTCATCTTGTGAGTCCTGTTTGGATATCCCAGCTGTTGTAAAGCAAACAGTGCTGGTGTTGCTTGTGCTCTGTGGCATCCTCTCTGATTCTGAGGGTCTAACAGGCCTATCTGCCGCCAATATGAACATCCGCCGGGCTCGGCCAGATGACCTGATGAACATGCAGCACTGCAACCTTCTCTGCCTGCCAGAGAACTACCAGATGAAGTACTATTTCTATCATGGCCTCTCTTGGCCCCAGCTCTCCTACATTGCTGAGGATGAGGATGGGAAGATCGTGGGTTATGTCCTGGCCAAAATGGAAGAGGATCCTGATGATGTCCCTCATGGACATATCACCTCGCTGGCTGTGAAACGCTCCCACCGGTGCCTTGGCCTGGCCCAGAAGTTGATGGACCAGGCCTCCCGGGCCATGATTGAGAACTTCAGTGCTAAGTATGTATCCCTGCATGTCAGAAAGAGCAACCGAGCAGCTTTACACCTTTATTCCAACACCCTGAACTTCCAAGTTAGTGAGGTAGAGCCCAAATACTATGCAGATGGAGAGGATGCATATGCTATGAAACGAGATCTCTCACAGAGGGCGGATGAGCTGAGACGACAGCTAGTGCTGAAGAAAGGCAGATTCGTGGTTCTGGGTTCCAAGGAGAATCAGGGTGGTACACTTCCTGGTTCTGAAGAAGCCGGGCAGCAGGAGAACCTGACCGGACGTGACAGTGGCAGTGACAGCAAAGATGGTACTGACGTTCAAGACAGCTTGCAGACCTTGGGGTCCACCTCCTAGAGACTGTCTGAGCATTACAGGACCTTGTATTTTAGCCACACCGTTCTTGGGAACCTTGGTCTGCAGTTCCTGCTTTGGGCTCATCTCCTGGTGACCTGAATGGCTCTCCTTTCAAAGCTTAGCAGCAACCCTCTAGCATAACCTACCTGTGTGATCATGGAACCACACCTGGACACAGAACCTGCTGTGCAGGAGTCAAGGAGCCTGAGGACTGCGGCGCAGCACCTTTCTTGGCTTCTTCATGCTGCCATCAGATTCTGTTCAGTACTGTTCTGATTGTGTGTATCCTGCAGGTTTCCACCTGGAGTGCCAAACAGGAGGTGGGGACAACTCGAAAAGATCCCCAGCTTTCAGCCTTTGCCATTATTTATCTGTTTTTTTTTTTCTTGGAGTAGGCAGAATCATCAGTTAGTCGTCATGCTCTCTGCCCTGTCGGGTGAGGTTACCTCCTTTGCTTTCTGTGGGAACTGCCCAGGCCCTGCCTGGCCCTGCCCTCCCTCTCTTTGAAAAAGAATGTTCCCTTTCCCATGGGAGAAGGTGATAGATGCAGGACTAATACCGAAGCAGAATATGTAGATCTAATTAAAAGAAAAGCAGAAATTAAATTGCAATCTCTAGCCTGAAAAAATAAAAATACAGAAAGAAAGAAAAATTATTTCTCTATTTTACATTTTATATAAGGCTACAAAATGTATACAAAAGAAAACTTTCATTTGAAATTTTTCTTATAAAACTCAGTAATTGTTTTTGTGTTTCTAATTGTGTTTATCAACATTTCTACCTTTTATTAGTTTCCTTCTAAATATTAGGGGTTTGTGTTTTACTTGATGGTTCATACTGACTCTTGGGTTGGAGACCAACCTGTAATAATACATAGTAAGTTTGAAATGGGTTACAAAGATTTTATCTCAAAACCAAACACAAAAATTAGGAAGGAAGATAACAAGGTGAAAGCACCAAAACTGTCAACAGGAACAATTGTATTTGAAATTGAATATCACTAAACCAGCTATTGAATAAATAATTCAAACATCAGTGACTACGACTCCAGATGGTGGCTTGGGGATGTGGCTCAGCTGGTACTCAGCTTGCCTGGGATGCAAGAAACCCTGTATTTTATTCTTAGCACTGCATGCATCCCAACACCACGTAAGTCTGTCATGGTGGCACCCACTTGTAATTCCAGCACTCAGAATCAACAGTTCAAGGTTAAGCCAGGCATGGTGGTGCATCCCTTGCGTGCCCTAAGTCATAGCACTTGGGAGGCAGAGGCGGGTGGACCTCTGAGTTCAAGTGTAGCCTGGTCTATAGAGCTAGGACAGCTAGGACTACACAGAGAAACCCTGCAGGGGCGGGGGAGGAATCAAAGTTATCTGGTTATCCTCAATACAGCAAGAGGGCAGTTCAAGAGGTTAGCACTAAATAAATAAAATCACTTAGTCTCCCCTAGACATACATTCCCCAGCCCACTCTCTAAAGGGTCTCAAGCCCAGATTGGCTTCAAATTCATTATGAAGCAGAGACTGATTCTGAGCCTTCGATTACAAGAGTATGCCAACATACGAGTTTATCCCATGAATGCAGTGCTGGGGACAGAACAATTCATTAATGTTAGGCGAGCACTTTTCAGGCTGGGCTACCTTCCCAACCTACAACTTCTACAACTTATTTTTTTTTAACTTTTTTTTTTTTTTTTGGTTTTTTGAGACAGGGTTTCTCTGTGTAGCCCTGGCTGTCCTGGAACTCACTCTGTAAACCAGGCTGGCCTTGAACTCAGAAATCCGCCTGCCTCTGCCTCCCAAGTGCTGGGATTAAAGGCGTGCGCCACCACTCCCCGCCCACCCTACAACTTATAATCAATCTCAATCTCTACAACTTATAATCAATCTCAATCTCTCTCTCTCTCTCTCCTCTTCTCTCTCTTCTAAAAAAGATTTATTCATTTAATATGTATGGGTACACTGTAGCTGTCCTCAGACACACCAGAAAAGGGCGTTGGATCCCATTACAGATGGTTGTGAGCCACCATGCGGTTGCTGGGAATTGAACTCACGACCTCTGGAAGATCAAGTCAGTGCTCTTAACTACTGAGCCATCTCTCCAGCCACAACTTAAAATCTCTTAATGGGAAAAATATTCCATAAGATCCCAAAACCTAGAAAGAAAAAAAGGTAAAGGCTGAACAACTTGACTACATTAACACTGAACGTACAGGGGATAGAGAGATGGCTCGGCAGTTAAGAGCACTTCCAACTCTTGCAGAGGAACCAAGTTCAGTTCCCAACACCCAAGTCAGATAGTTCACAATCAACTATAACTCCAGTTCCATGGAAGTCAAATGCCCTCTTCTGATCCTGCACAGGCATTTATAGATACACACACACAAAGTAAGTCTTTTGTTTTTGTTTTTTGTTTTTGTTTTTTTTTGAGACAGGTTTTCTCTGTGTAGCTTGGCTGTCCTGGAACTCACTCTGTAGACCAGGCTGGCCTCGAACTCAGAAATCCGCCTGCCTCTGCCTCCCAAGTGCTGGGATTAAAGGCGTGCGCCACCACCGCCCGGCCAAAGTAAGTCTTAAATATGTATGTGTAGGGGTGCACACTTGAGCACATGCATAGGACAGAGGACAGTAAGATGGGTCAGTACAAATACATGTATCTGCTAAATAAGACTGGCAACCTGAGTTTGATGTACAAAACCCATGGAGTTTTTCTCCACAAGAGGAGAGAATCAATTCATAAAAGTTGTCATTTGACCTTCATATACAAGCTATGGCATACACACACCAATATTTGTACAGAAAAGAAAAATCTCCATGAATCCATTTAAAAGACAAATAGAAAAACAGATCTGTAACAGAACAAAGGGCTAATTACCTTTATATATAAAACACTTAGAAATTGATGTGAGGCTGGGCAGTGGTGGCTCACACCTGTAGTCTCAGCACTTGGGAGGTAGAGGCAGGCGGATTTCTGAGTTCGAGGCCAGCCTGGTCTATAGCCAGGACTACACAGAGAAATCCTGTCTCTAAAAAACAAAACAAAACCAAAACACAAAAACAAAAAAAAAAAAAAACAGAAATTGATGTGAATGAAATTTATAAGGAAATTCCAACACTGGAAAGGTAAATGTCTTTAAAAAAAAAAAAAGACAGAAAGGCAGACCAGGAAATAGGGGCTGGAGAGAGAGAGATCAGTGGTTAAGAATGTTCTTCCAGGAACGAAGTTCAGTTCCAGTACTCATGCCAGGCAGCTTACAGCTGCTCCAGTTCCAGCTCCAGGGTATCTAACAACCTCTTCTAGATTCTACAGGTACCTGCATATACATGGCATACATACATAAAGACAAACACATACATATAAAAAAAATCAAAAAATTAAAGAACAGGAAATAAGGTAGAAAAAAGACAAAGATCTGAATAGTCAAGTTTACTGATTAAAAAATACAAATAACCAGGCATGTTGGTGTACTTCTACAATCCCATATACTCGGTAGACTGATGCAAGACCAGCTTGGGCTACACAGTTAAGTTCAAGTCCAGCCCTGGCAAACTTAGTAAGACTGTCTCAAAATTAAAATGGGGGGGGGGGGGAGGAAGGGCACAACGCCATGAATGTACATTAATACAGCACTTGCCTAGCAAACATAAGGCCCTAAATTCAATCCCCAATACAGGAAGTAGGAAGTGGAATATAGCAACAACCAATAAATATGGGAAATTGCTTTAATTCTACATTGTCCAATAATACCCACTAGCCATATACTGCTACTTACAAGTAGTTACAATTAAATAAATGTAAATGGCGGCGGTGTGGCACCTAATAGCACTGGGAGGCAGGCAGCGATTCTGTCGAGGCACTGGTCTACGAGCAGTTCCAGACAGCCGGTACATAGAACCCTGTCTCAAAAAACAAAAAAAAAAAAAAAAAAGATTGTAAATGCAGTTCTGATTAAGTTCTAATCATACTAGCCATTTACGTGCTCATGTGATCAATGCTTTTAGCATATGACAACACAGGTACCATTATATTCTGATATAAAGTACTTCCCCAAAGGGCTCAAGTGTTGAAGGATTGGTTCCTAATGAGACAGTGTTCAGGTAGGAGGATTCAGGGAAGCGAATGGACCATGAAGCCATGACTTCATCAAAGGATAAATTCATTGATGGATTTGCAATCGGATAAATGTTAAAAGAGGTAGGCCTGGTTTTAAGAAGTATGTCCTAGGCGGGCGTTGATGGACCACATCTTTAACCCTAGCATCCTACAGACAGCAGCAGATGGAAGTGACGACGCCAGCCTAGTCTACAGAGCAAGTTCCAGGACAGCTACACCGAGAAATCCTGTCTCGATAAACAAATCAAAACAAAACAAACAATAAAAAAGTAAGTCCTTGGAGAGAGAGCACATGTTCCTTGTTCCAGTCTGTTTCTTTGTGCCTGTGCATTGGCTTCTAGTACTTGCACACTCTCCCTAACTCTGCCACCATGAGACTTTTGTCTCAAAAAAAATGTGAAGAGGGCAGCTATTTAGTTGTTGGCATAACAAACCATCCATTATATTCATAAAGAAAGCAAATTATAGAACTGTACCTGTTTGTATATTTAGAAAAATGTCAATCACAGCTAACATAAGTAGGATTTAAAAAATCATTTTGATTTTGGTTGAGTGTTTTGTTGTATGTGTGTGTGTGTTATATATATATATATATATATATATATATATATATCTCCTACATGCCCAGTGCCCAAGGGTCAGCAGAGGGCATTGGATCCCTTAGAACTGGAGTTATAGATGGTTGTGAGTCACCATGTAGGTGCTGGGAACTGAACCTGGGTCCCTCTGCAAGAAAAACAAGTGCTCTTAACCACTGAGCATCTCTCCAGCTCCAAACGGAACATTTTAGTATTTTAGTGTGCACATTTTCAGGAGACTAAACTCATCTGTCCTCATTTTTAAATAGTAAAAATATATAAATTTTTTAAATTGGTTTGTTTTTTATTTCTGAGGAAGTTTCACGTAGCCCAGGCTGGCCTCAAATTCTATGTAGCCGAAGCTAGCCTTGAATTTCTGATCTTACTGGATTTACATAAACATGAGCAACCATGGGGCTTCTGTATTTGATTTAAAGCATGCAATACTATTTAAGTCATATTGAAAAGTTTTTAAATTTAGTAACATGGAACAAAACTAAAAATATAATGAATCATATTGCACCAAAAGCAAGAATATATATATATATAATATATATAATACCAAAAACTTTAGAGTGCTAAATTCTACCATGTGGAAAGAATATGAAAGTATAGGGGTAGTCAGAACTTTTGTAAAATAACAAAGGCATGTTTTTGTATTGATCAATTTCTATAGTCATATTTCCACTTCCTACCACATAGTTTCTTTTTATTTTCTTTAGTGTAGGAATAGATAGAATCTCACTCTGCAACCCAGGCTGGCCTCAATCATTGAGACCCTTTTACTTGAGCTTCCAAAGTGTTGAATTTTAGGTATGTGCTACAAAACCCTAGCTCTAGACAATATTTGCATTAACAAAACCAGGTGTGGGGATTTTCACACCTGTTAATCTCAGCACTTGGGAAGTAGAGATAGGAGAATCAGTCATCCTCAGCTACTGGGAATTTGAGGTCAACTTGAGTTACATGAACCCATGTTAAAAAAACCCAGAATGTCATTTCACTGATAACAAAACTGTATTGACCTCTTAAAGGCAGATAAAAATCTGTGAAGGAAAAAGAAATGGGGGTTTGGGGAGTTGGACAGATGGCTCAGAGGTTAAGAACATTGGCTGCTCTTCCAGAGATTCTGAGTTCAATCCTAGCAACCACACGGTGGCTCACAACCACCTATAATGAGACCTGGAGCTCTCTTCTGGCCTGCAGGCATACATGCAGACAGGAAGCTGTATATATAATAAGTAAATCTTTAAAAAAGAAAAGAAAAAGCAGTAGGCAGCTCTGTAAATTTGAATTTGTTTTGTCAAGTTTTCATAACCTAGGAGATACAGTAGTAGCTTCTTTTGTAGCAAACACTTTTTTTTCAACATTTTTTTTAAATTTTTTGGAAATAGAACCCAGTTACCTAGGCCAAACTGGCTTTGTTATCAAGATACTTTTGCCTCTCCCACAAGATGCTGGATTGCAACCCTGTCCCAACATAGTTCTCTAAAATCTGTTAACTTAAATATCCAAAGTAGTTATTTTCCTGGAGACAGGAGACTTTTCAAGACAGGGTTTCTCTGTGTAGCCTTGGCCATTCTGGAACTCTCCCTGTAGGCCTTGAACTTAAGAGATCTGTCTGTCTCTGCCTCCCAAGTGCTGGGACGAAAGGTGTGCGCCACTATTGCCCGGCTCCAAAACAGATTTTTATTTTGTTTTGCCTTCAACAAGATAGGGGGTATGTAGACTTTCAGGACAGAAATAAAAACATGACAGAGGAATATCAAATTGGCTCAATGGATAAAGCACTTGCAGAACAAACATTAGGCCCAGAGTTCAGATGGCAAAAGACAGAAAAGTCAGGGTGTGGGGGCTCCAAAGATAGCTCAGTGGATAAAGGCACTCTTCCAGAAGGCCAAGGTTCAGCTCTCAACCATCTGTAACTATAGTTTCAGGGGGCCAGAGGCACTCTTCTGACCCCAGGTATGCATGTGGTGCAAAGACACACATGCAGACAAAATACTCATACACATAATACAATTTTTAAAAACATTTTAAGTCCAAGTGCCCTTTAATCCCAACACTTGGGAGGCAGAGGAAGGCGGATTTCTGAGTTCGAGGCCAGCCTGGTCTACAGAGTGTGTGTCCAGGACAGCCAGGGCTACATAGAGAAACCCTGTCTCGAAAAAACAAAAAACAAAACAAAACAAAAAAGTCCAAGTACATGGTGGCCCTATCTTATAACATCAGTGCTTGGAAAGTAGAGATGGGGGCAAGCTGGCCAACTACTCATGTAGAGCAACTGGCAAGCTTCCACTTGCCTCAGTAAATAAAATGAGAGAAGCACCTAATGTCATCCTCTGGCTCCCACTGCACATTTAGACACACATACACATCCCTCTTCACAAAAAGACACATAAAAGTAAAAGAAAGGAGATTTTTTTTTAAATGGGGAAAAGGTGCCCATGCCGAGATAACTATCTAAAGGTGCCTTTCTGTATAAGTGCTCTTAACCACTAAGCCAGCTCCCCAGCCTATTTTCTGTCTTTTAAACACTACTATTCACAAACGTAGCTGGTGCACAAAATAAGCAAATATTTTCACTGTAAGAAATCAAACAGGGGCAAAATCATTCTTCCTATTTGTCACAATATCCTAACCATTAAACTATTTAACTCAAATAGGTTATAATTCACAAGGTACTGTACTGCATGCTTATAATCCCAGTTTAAGGCCAGTCTGGTCTACATAAAGGGTCCTTAACTAGTAAGGGCTACAGAAAGTACGTCTTACGAAAAGACAGTGAGACTGCCGAGATGCCTGTAATCTTTTTGAATGCTAAGGCCTGCCTAAACTGCAAAGTGAAACTTGGTCTCAAAAACTAAAGCCTAATAAATAAATAATGATGTCATGGACACTTAAAATTAATTCACATAATTAGTTTGGGGATTTCCATATTTTAACTAAAATCAAATCTTCTCTTTTATTAACAGCAAGCAGTCATGAGGTGTCCCTGAAGTAGAAAGTAAACTTCTGTGGAAGAGAAACTCCTCACCACCAAAAAAATTATTTCTAGAGTTGTCTTTTAGAGGAAACTACCCGTATAGCCACAAAAACATACTCTGAGTGGGCTGGGGGTGTAGTTCAAGTGGTAAAGTATTTGCCTAGAACACATGATGCTCTGGGCTCTATCCTCAGAATCCCATAAAACTGGGCATGGTGGTACATGCCTACAATCCCAGCACTCAAGGGGCAAAGGCAGGAAGACTGCTGCCAACTTTAGGCCATCATTTATGTGAAATGTAATCCTCTAAATAAATAAATATAGGAAAAACACTCAAGAAAAAAGCACGTGGCTTATAAAAAACAAAATACAGGTTGAATAAACAATATGATTTAAATTTGGGAAAATAAGACTAGGCAATAAAAAAATAAACTAAGTTATTTTCTTCATACTTTTCTAAATTTCCCCATGATGAACATTACTTTTGAATTCTGCAAGTCTCATCTAAAAAATAAACAAGTAGTCAGTCAGTGGTGGTTCACACTTTTAATCCCAAGACTTGGGAGGCAGAGGCAGGCGGATCTCTAAGGTCAAGGCCAGTCTGGTCTACAGAGTTCCAGGACAGAGAAATCCTGTCTCAAAAAATAAATTATTAAGCAAACAATCCAGGACTATCGAAATTACTTGGTGGGTATATGTGCTGGCCAGCAAGCCTGATAACCCGAGGTTCGAGCCAAACAACCCACATCAACTCCTACAAGTTGTCCTATCACCTCTACATGTGTGCTCCATGGCCACATACACACTCCATCCCTAATACATATACCACACACACACACATACCTTTCGAAAGAAGAAAATAACACGTATAATCAATCTTTAAAGGTTCACTTACTAGGATACACTTGTGGCCCACTATTAAAGAGGTTGAAATGCTACTACTGCTTAATGTCCTATTGTTTTTCTGTTACACCTTCAACGATAAAACTTCAATTTCTCCTTAAGGTTCCTTTTCTTGTAAATACATGTTTTAAATTTTTCAAAACAAGGTTTCTCACAAATACTCATTGTTAAATAACTTCTAAATTCCGTATTACAAAATTGGCGTCAGGGGCACTAATCACAATTTTGTTGGTCCGGTTCACCTTCACTTTAGCTTTAAAAAAGAAAAAAAGAAGAAGAAAAAGAAAGAAAGCCAATAAACTACACCTCCCACCATGCATTGCTGCCTTACTCAGAGTAGGTCTCTACGGAAACAGAAAAAAAAAAAAAAATTCTCCGAGTCCCACCTGTTACTTCGTTTCTAAACACCTCCTGCACTTTCAGCTCCGACTGCAAACACAAAAGCCTCGTGACCTCACATTGGCTTCCAGAGCCAGATAAGCTGGGGCCCCCCGGTCTGGCGGCCCGTCTGCCTCGGCGGGAGACCGCCACCGAGCTCCAGCGCTCCCTCTCCTTTCCGGGGCTGGAAGCACGCACAAGCCGCCTCCTGTCTGCATCCAATCGGGGATCTCCAAGGCGCACAAGGGAGAAGAACCGGTTACTGGGCAAGCACAACACACTGGGCCGAGACAAGGGCTAACAGTGTGGGGGCGACAGCGACATGACCCCGACAGGCAACCTCAGAACACCCAGGGGTCCGGTCGTAGCCACCGCGACAAGCAGGAGCCGCGCGACGGATCGCTCGCCTTGGTCCCCTCAAGGCTCGCCAACGCGACCCTAACCGCCGCTCTCTGCGCGCGCTTTCGTGCTCCTCAACCCGGTCCCGGGGCCAAGTGACCTCCCTTTCCCTGCGACCAGTGGCCGGCGAGAAAACCAACTCCTGCCGGCCTTTCTGTCTGCTCTCTCCTCCTTACCGTCTTGGCGGCCTCCGCCCAGGTCCTGCCCTTCTTCCTACGTCCCTTTTCCCTCATGTCGGTTCTTGAACTGACTGCGAGGCTTCCGTGCCCCGGCTCCGGCTGCGTTCCCTTGCCTGCTGCGCCCTGCACTGCTTTTCCCGCGGTGCTGGGAAAGGTGGAAGAAAGGGGAAGTCGGACCGGGAAGCAACTCAGCGAGGAAGCGGCCGCGGAGGCGCGCAGTGGGGGGTGGTGTCTACGGGGCGGCCGGTCCTGCTGCCGTTGCCACTGCTACCGCCGCTGCCATATTGGGTTCTTACTGTACAGGCAGCCGCTGTGGTCATGTGACCCCTCCCGCGCGGCCGTCACTACTGTACGCAGCAAGCCGCGCGAACGAGCGCGCACTTGCGCGCGCCCCCAGCCTCAGCCCAGGAGCCGGCTGTCTGAAGCGGTTAGCCGCGCCCCTGTGCTTCCGGTCGGTGGGCCTCCTCGCGCGCATGCGCGCGACAGAGGGCCGCCCTAGTCTGTGAGTCGGATGTCTAGCGGTCACACCCACCACGGAGCTCTGCGGGCGGAAGCGGAATCTGCTCCTTCCGGGAAAGGCTGATTGTGCTCTTGCGAATCGTGTGTGTTGAGGAGCGGCTCTGGAGACTTAAAGAGCCCGACGCTCGAGTGATATTGCCAACTACCATTCCAGTAAACTTGTTTTATTTTGTTGTGGTACAGGCTCAGGTAAGGCGGACCTTAAACTCCGATCTTCGGTTTCCCTTTTACTGGTAGTTACAGGCATGCACCACCTTGCCCTCAAGTTCATTTTTACAAAGCTTATCTTTTTTTTTTTTTTTTTTGGTTTTACGAGACAGGGTTTCTCTGAGAAGCACTGGCTGTCCTGGAGCTCACTCTGTAGACCAGGCTGGCCTCGAACTCAGAAATCCGCCTGTCTCTGTAAGCTTATCTTTTTGAAGACGTACCGCATGCAGTTCTCGTCTATTATTAATCTGTTTAATAGATGAGACAGGTTAGATTGATTTACCAACTCTCGAGTATAGGATGTGAATATTACCAAAAACTAGCTGTTAGCTTCCAAGCCTTGCCTCGCAAACTAAGAGAGGTTTTTAGGCCAGTAGAAACCACATTTATGTTTTTACATGTGATTGGTGTCATCAAAGAAGTGTGTTTTATTTCAGTGACCTAAGCTCCATGGCACAGAGCCTATATGTATCAGGCCTCCGTCAAGTATTTGTTGAATGAATCAGCTATGTCAATAACTATTCATTATTCGTAATGTCAGTAACACCCTCCTGAATAATCCAGAACATAGTATTTTACCTCCCATTATCTGTTCTTTGTAAACAATATAGAATGAATGCATAGGGGCTAGGGATGTAGCTCAATGGAAAATCCCTGCCTCTCGTGGCTAATGGGGAATGAACCTGCAGCCTAGCACAAGCCTCTCTTTTTTTTTTTTTTTTTTTTGGTTTTTCGAGACAAGGTTTCTCTGTGTAGCCCTGGCTGTCCTGGAACTCACTCTGTAGACCAGGCTGGCCTCGAACTCAGAAATCCGCCTTACAGGCACTCTATAGTCATGAAACTTTATTTGAATTAACATAGGGAGAAATAAATATAAAACGCACTATCAGAACTGGAATTGAAGAACTAGGCTTGATGCTGGGTACAGTAGGGTTGGGAGGTAAAAAACAGCTCTAGCCACATACCAAGTATGCATGAGCATCCTGGGCCACATATGGCTCTCCCTCACAAATAAGGGCTGGAGAGATGGTTGGCCATTAAGAGCACTGACTGCTCTTGCAAAGGATCCAAATTCAGTTCCCAGCACACCCACATGAAATCAACAGCTATCTGCAATCCAGTTCTTGAGGTTCTGATGCCCTCTACAAGCCTCTGGGCATCCACATGCATTTGGAATACACTTAGATTTTTAAGAATCTCTTAAGAAACAAACTTTAAACGCCAGGCAGTAGTAATATACACCTTTAGTCTCATGCATGAGGCAGAGATAGGTGGAGGCCAACCTGGTCTACAGATAGAGTTCCAGAACTGCCAGGACTACACAAGAGAAATCCTGCCTTGGGAAAAGACAAACCAAACCAAAAAGCCTACTAGTTAATATGCTAGTATGTGATTGGGTGTGAGCACCCATAAGTCACAAAGAAAGCAACTCAGAATTTGACATTAGGTTGAAGCAGAAGACAGAAGGCAAGGTACTAACCTTGTAAAGACCAAGATATAGAACATTCCAGCAGTTCTCAACCTATGGGTCATAACTCCTTTAGCAAACTTCTACTTCCAAATATATTACATTACAATTCATAACAATGGCAAAAGGACAGCTATGAAGTAGCAAGGAAAGTAATTTTATGGTTGGAGGCCACCACAACATTAGGAACTGTGTTACAAGGCTGTGGCATTAGGATGGTTTAGTAATATACTGTGTCCTCTAATCTGATTAAAGATTAAAAGTTTTTTTGGCTTGGGGAGTTTTTTGTTCATTGTTTTGGCAGGAAAGCAAGGTCTTACTATATAGCTGTAGCTGTCCTGAAATTTACTGTGTAGACCAGTGAGTTCCACTGGTTGACTTTGAGCTCACAGAAATTCACCTGCCTCTGCCCCCTAAGTGCTGGAATTAGAGGTGTGCACCACTACACCTGACTTAAAGATGTGTCTGTCTTTGTTTTCTTTATTGTTACCTGGTTTTGTTTTGTTTTTAATTTTTGTTTTAGAGTCTCACAATCCAGGATAGCCTTGAACTCACTTTGTAGCAGAGAATGACCTAGAACTTGTTTCTGGTCCTCCCGCTTCTACCTTCTGAGTGCTAGGATTACAGACTGATCCACTAGGTAGTGGCAGGGATCAAGCCTAGGCTTTAAGCACAATACACGCATTCTCCAACTGAGCCACCTTAACCCTTAAGGTTTTCTTTTAAAGTGCATTTTATTGCATTTGGATATTTTTAGCCTGAGTGTTTGTGTACACCTGATACAAAAGGCTGTGAGTTTTGCTCTTGCGGTCTAATAAACTGGAAGTCAATCCGTTCTGTCTCCGGTAGAATCGCTTCCTTGTATTCCAAATACAGGAACTTGGCTCATCTTCATGTTTCCACAAAACTTCCTCTTTTCCCTTTGAGACAGTTTTTGTCTTGTATGTCAGGATGGCTTAGAATGGGCTATGTAGCCCAAGATAGCCTCTAATTCCTGACTTTCCTGCCTTTATCTCCTGATTGTTTCTTTTGTTTGTTTCTTTTTTTTTCTTTTTTTTTTCCTGATTGTTTCAACTACAGGTATTATCCACCATTCCAGACCCTTTATCTTTGTGTGTGCCTGCAGGAGCATGTGTGTGCTCCTGTAGAAACAAGAGGTTGACCTCTGGAATGATTCCTTAAGTGCCATCCACCTTGTTTTTTTAAGCATGGTCTCGTTGCCCTGAAGCTTGCTGATTAGGCTAGGCTGGTTGGCCAGCTGCCCAAGGTCACACTGTCTCAGCCTCCCCAGTACTAGTATTATAAACCACACCAAAGCCGGGCGGTGGTGGCTCACGCCTTTAATCCCAGCACTTGGGAGGCAGAGGCAGGAGGATTTCTGAGTTCGAGGCCAGCCTGGTCTACAGAGTGAGTTCCAGGATAGCCAGAGCTACACAGAGAAACCCTGTCTCGAAAAACCAAAAAAAAAAAAAAAAAAAAAAACCACACCAAAGCTGGTTTGTTTACATAGGTCTTTGCATGAAAATTGAACTCACCATTTTATTGTTTGGGGTGAGGAGGGAGGTGTTGTTTGTTTTAGGTTTTTCTTTTTCTTTCTTTTTTTTTTTTTTTTTCAAGACAGGGTTTCTCTATACAGTCTTGGCTGTCCTGGAACTCACTTTGTAGACAAGGCTAGCCCTGAACTCACAGAGATCCGCTGTCTCCCAAGAACTGAGATTTTTTTTTTATGCTTATGAAGCAAGCACTTTACTGAATACATTATCTCCCTAGTCTGTCTCCCTGTCTCTTTTTTTGAGACTGGAACTCACTATGTAGGTCAAGATGGTCTCAAACTCACAAAGATCCACCTGCTTCTGCGCTCCAGTGCTAGAATTAAAGATGTGTGCTGCTTTCATGCTGACCTCTCTTTTATGTTTTTGAGCACTCACAAAATGTATTCTGGTGACCTTCCAGGGTACTCTGAAATGTCAGTTCGCAACGTTTGGTGCCAGGGGACAACACTGTACCCAGGGCAGCACATCTGTTGCCCTCTCCCTTATAAAGCAGTCATCTCATCTCAGTGATCTCTTTAGAAAAGGCTTCCTCTAAGCTTTGGAAGTCCTGATAGCAGAAGGCATTGATTTAGAGCAGAATGAAGTCAGTGTGTGTGTGTAATAGGACAAACGAGATGTGTAAGACGTGCCATTACAGGGTTCCATCTCAGTTGCCTTCCCCATTTGGATCTCTGGACAGACCTGGTTCTGCAGCAGTCTAAAAGCTGGGAGGCAGCAGAGTCTGATGTGTGGCATGCTGACCCTGGGGCAAAGGCTTGTCTGCTTGGAGACAGTCTCGCCACTGCTCAGCCTCCAAGTTTATTCCAAGCTTATCATCACACACTGTCTCTTTTATTTCTCACAAGAGCCCTCCAGCAAAGCTAGAAAGATGGCTCAGTGGTTAAGAGACTTGATTCTTCTTTCTTTCTTTTCTTTTTTTTTTTGGTTTTTCGAGACAAGGTTTCTCTGTGTAGCCCAGGCTGTCCTGGATCTCACTCTGTAGACCAGGCTGGCCTCGAACTCAGAAATCTGCCTGCCTCTGCCTCCCAAGTGCTGGGATTAAAGGCCTGTGCCACCACGCCGGCCGACTTTATTTTTCTTGAAGAAGATTCAAAAAAGCGTACTGAACAGCTTTTAACTGCCTGTAACTCTAGCTCCAGGGACCCTACACCTCAGACACTTGCACTCAGGTGCACATACCTACCTACACATAACTAATAGTAACAAAAATCTTTATAAAGCCAAGTATGTGGTACACACCTTTGATTCCAGTGCTCAGAAGGCAGGGCCAGGCAGATCTGTGAGTTGAAGGCCAGCCTGGCCTGCAAGGAAGTCCCAGACCAGCCAGATAACGCAGAGGTTAAGAATGTGTATTGCTCTTGCAGAGAACCCAAGTTTGATTCCCAGCACCCACATCAGGTAGCTCACAACTGTCTGTACCTCCAGTTCTCTGAGGCCCACTCTGGCCTTGTGTAGCACTTATACTTGCACATACATAGATACACACACATATATACCCCTAATTAAAAATACAACAAATCCTGAGAGACAGAGACTGACTAGTGAGGAGTTGGGAAGGACTGAGAGGGACCACTCCAACTAGGGGACAGAGAGCAATGGCAAACTCAAGCAATACTGGGTGCGGGGTGGGAGGTGGCAGGTAGACTTGAATCTGACCACAGGCCATCCTACAGAGAGGTAGGAAAGAAGTTCAGGCTGGGCAGTGGTGGCACACACCTTTAATCCCAGCACTTGGGAGGCAGAGACAGGTGGATTTCTGAGTTCAAGGCCAGCCTGGTCTACAGAGTAAGTTCCAGGACAGCCAAGACTATATAGAGAAAAATTGTCTCGAAAAATCAAAAAAAAAAAAAGTTCAGACCTAATGTGGCTCTGATAGGCCCACCCTAACCTTACATTCTTCCCCATGTGGGTTGGCGTCTCCAAGAAATCCCCCCAGTCTTCACACTGTGCTTCATTCTTCTTTCTCTCTTCTCTCTCTCTCTCTCTCTCTCTCTCTCTCTCTCTTTTTTATTTTTTTGAAACAAAGCCTTAATAGGAAGCCTAGGTTTACTCAAACAGCAGTCCTGCCTCAGACATCTTAGAGCACAGAAATAAGCGGTTCTAAGGTTGTAGCAAATGTGAGGTCCCAGTCATATCTGCTCAGCACCCAAGTTCCTGTATTTGTGGACAACCTCTTCCTGAAAGTACAGATGCTCTATCTGAAAGATTTCTCTGTTTACGAGCAAGTACTTGACTCATTCACAGGGCAGACCAAAAAAGCCAACATGTTAATGTCCCAGGCAGCAAATACCATGCAATAAACATCCAGAACTGCTGTGGACATAACATATTTCAGTTACTTATTGCTGGCAACAAACCTAACCCAAATCTAGTATCTTGTATTTGACAACTGGTTGTTGTTGTTGGGCAGAGGATTGCTCACCTGTAACCCCAGCACTTGGGAGGTCAGAAGATAGGAAGGGAGATAGGAAGGTCAGAAGTTCAAACTCATCTTTGGTTCCTAGGGAGTCTGAGGCCAGTCTGAGATGCAGGAAACCATCACAAATAAACAAAATTGAAAAAAGTACAATGTAAGGTGTTGGGGACTGTTAAGCAAGTCATCCGTTTAACCTTATTTTACTCTCTGCCCCCAGACGTGATGATCTTGCCTCAAACTTTAGTATGCAGACCAGGTTAGCCTCCAGCATGTCCAGTCCTCCTGCCTCTGTTTCACAGTCACTGGGATTACAGGTACATACCACAGTGTCCAAACTTTTTCCCCCTACAGGATTTTTTCACTGACCTTGAAATTCACTATGTAGCCCAGGCTGGCTCCAAACTTACTGTGATCCTTTAACCTCAGCTTCTCAGGTATACCACCATTACACCTGGCTTTATGTTATTTTATTTTATTTTATTTTATTTTATATTTTATTTTATTTTTATTTTTTGGTTTTTCGAGACAGGGTTTCTCTGTGTAGCCCTGGCTGTCCTGGAACTCACTCTGTAGACCAGGCTGGCCTCGAACTCAGAAATCCACCTGCCTCTGCCTCCCAAGTGCTGGGATTAAAGGCGTGCGTGCGCCACCACCGCCCGGCTTCATTTTTTGATACAGGAATTCATGTATTGAAAGACCCCCACAAGGGGAGACCCTCGCTCAAGTCGTGGGAATTCACGGCCACCAAGAAACTTGGTGCAAACCGCATAATGCCTTATTTCAGGATATCAGCCGGCTGAGGCCGAGACTCACAAGGAGTGTCGACCCGAGGCTTGATTGAGAAGGGTTAATAAAGGGAAAAAAACCACAGAATGGAGAGCGGGTGAGGGGGAATCATAAAACAAGTCATGAAACATCAACAGACATTATCATAAAAATACAGTGAAAAGATCATGTGGGAAAACACCTGAATACCTATTTTTCAAGAATTTAATCTTATTCATCTATCATGTGGCCTAAGATGATTAAGCCTAAGAACCAGATTATCTGCATCCTTGGTTCCCCTCTTAATCTTCTATCACGTGGCTAGCCTGTCCTTGGAACCCAGAGCCTAAGAACTAGATTACCTGCATTCTAGGTTCCACCCTTTTGTGGAGTTCCTGGAACGCAGATGGCCTGGCTTCAGCCTCTACATCCTAGGGGGTCTCAAAAAAAGTTTATTCTCTTTAGTATGAAACTGCTTTCAAACTTGATATGTAGCTATGACCTTCTAATCGAACTTCTAATCTTCCTGCCTCTGCTTCCTGGGTGTTGGGGGGTGGAAACCAGAGCTTCATGTACACTTGGCAAGTACTCTACCAATTGAATGATGTTCTCAGCCACTATTCTACATTTTAAATATATTTTGCTATAACGTTCCTTTTCCCTATAATGTGATTTGTCTATATTTGGCTCTTAGAAATGGGATCTAATTATGTGCAGCCTTGGCATGGAGTCCGATATGTAGACCAGGCTGACCTCAAACTCATAGAGGTCTGCCACCTGCATCTGCCTCCCAAGTGCCCAGCTGTAGAGTGTTATTTTGTGGAGGTCAGCACTAATGGGTTGAAGCATAAGAGGAAAGGCAGGGGAGTGAAAGCAACAGTAGATAGAAAGAATTTAGTGTTTAGGACGTTAGGAAGCTTGTACAGTATTCTGATCAGGATTTGATGAGGAAGTCAGTTGTAGGAGTACACACTGTAATCCCAGCACCTAGAGACATTATCACAAGTTCAAGGCCAGTCTAGCTACATACAAACCAAGGCTATAAAGGAAGGGCTCTATAAAAAATATATATTATTTTTTAAGGTTGAGTAGATGGATTAGTAGTTAAGACCACTTGTTTGAAGAAGACTCAGGTTTGATTCCTAGCACCCACATGATGCCTGAAAGCCATCTTAATTTCAGGGGATCCACCAGGTACACACACATGCATGCAGGCAAAACATTCATACACAGAATGTAAAATAAATAACATCTAAAAATGTTTTAAAGGAAAAAGAAAAATGTTAATGAAAAAAGGTCAGTTGGCTGTGAACCTGATGACAAACAGCCACACAGAGTGAGTGTGACAGCCGTGGAGGCCACTTTTGCTGCAAGCATGGGCTGCTCACTGGGCCCTGCTTGTGTCTACCAGTTTTGTATGTCTCCTTTGCTGTGAGTCATTGGCTCTGCAGTCGCCTTGGATTCCAGGAACAGGTCTTGTGACAAGAAGGACCAATCGAGTCTTCACACAGCAGTGACGCCTGCCTCTCTTGTTATTTATGATCAAGACAGGACCTCATGTATCCCCAGCTGCCTCTGAATTCACTGTGTAGTCAAGTACGGTCTTGACCTCTCATCTTCCTGTTTGCTTTGCCTAAGTGTTCCATCTTCCTCAGGGCCCTGTAAGTGCCAGGCAAGCCTTAAAACACTAAGTTATGTCAGCTTTTCTTTTTTTTTTCCTTTTCTTTTTCCCCCTAATTTTCACTATGACTCTTTTTGTTTGGTTTTGGAGGATAGACCCGATCTGTATGGACCCCCAGAATGGAATCTCTGCCTCAGGCTCTGTTCCTTGAACACGTGCTGCCTAAAGCACTATTAACAACCGCTCAAGTCCTTCACACTGTGGGGACTCAGCAGTCAGTGAATGAATGAATGATTATCATCTTTACTGATGAAGTGAGTAATATTATGAGTTATTCCAACCGGATTTCATTTTCTAGTTGACAAGACTTTTGTATAGGTGCTTTTGGGCCTGGGTAGGTATGTTCCATAGCATACCCTGCCTTGGCTCTGTAATGCACTTTTAAAATTCTGTAGTCCACTCCCACTCCACCTCCTTCGCCCCACCCTGAGTAATAGAGATTTTCAGAAGCGCCTCTGAATAATGTTCCTTTGTAAGGCAAATTGAGTGGGGGTGGACTCAAAGTTCTTGCTGTCCTTCCTCTATCCCCATCTCTTCTCTCCCTTTCCACCCACCCCCCACCTTCCCTCTGGTAGAGTTGGTTGGTATCCAGGGCCTCCAGTTCCTGGGAGAGGCTAAACACCAAGAGTCATAGTCAATTTACCCCATTCAGTTTTCTGCACAGACTCCTTTTTTATTTTATTTTTTTCCAATTCCTAACAGGAACAAAATGCAGTCAACATACGTGTTTAATTTGGCAGGGAGAAAGGGCTATGAACAACTGTAAATTGTCAAAACAGCAGCAGCTACCAGCCTTGATGTCTTTAGAAACAAAGAGGAGAGAAGCAGCCTACTTTGCACATCAAAGAGGACTGTCACATCCTTCAACTGAGGATGCTCACAGGTGTGGAGGAGGGTATCTGAAATAGGAATCCGTGCTCCAGGGTGAGCACAACATTCACAGTTCCTATGGAGGGGGGGGGGGGATTGCCCCTAAATAGCAAGAGATCCGTTTCTCCTTTCTAGAGTGACACTGAAATTCTTGCATCAGCCAAGAGAATTTAGAGGTCAGGTTTTTTGTTTTTGTTTTTTTCCAAGACAAGGTTTCTCTGTGTAGCCCTGGCTGTCCTGAAGCTTGCTCTATAGACTATGCTGGCCTCAAACTCAGAGATCGATGCCTGCCTGTGCTGAAATTAAAGGTGTGTGTGATCCTCACCCAGCTTGAAAGTCAGTTTTAACTTGCTTTGTTTGCTCGTTCCCTGAGGCCTGGATTGCTTCCCTTGAACACCTACTGCCTCCTGCTCAGCATCTTCTCAGTCCAAGGCCACTTCCATTTCCTCTGAGCCTTGTTCTTTCTCAAGGATGTATTTCCTGTGTGACTCCCTAGATAGCTTTCTGTGTGTGTGTGTCTTTTTTTGTTTGTTTGTTTTGTTTTGTTTTTCGAGACAGGGTTTCTCTGTGTAAGCCTGGCTGTCCTGGAACTCACTCTGTAGACCAGGCTGGCCTCGAACTCAGAAATCCGCCTGCCTCTGCCTCCCAAGTGCTGGGATTAAAAGTGTGCACCACCACCGCCTGGCTACTCTCCATCTTTATTGTTAGAGATTCAGTCTCACTGAAGCTAACTGATGGTATAGACCAGCTGGACCAGCCCCTGGGATGGTCCTGTCTCCAATCCCAGATCTAGGATCAGTGGTGCATGTAACCTGGCTTTTAATGTGGGTGCTGGACTCAGGCTCAGGTTCTCACGCTTACAGCACAAGCACTTCACCTACTTAACCATCTCCCAGCCCTAGAGAGCTCTTAGGATCTTTCTGTTTCTTTGGGGGAAGGGGATATTTTATTTGTTAGTTTTTCTCTTTTATTAATTTTTAATATTTTTATAAGTATGTGTCTCTTTGTAGGTGAGTGTAGGCACTCTGGGAATCCAGAAGTGTTGGATCCCTTGAAGTTGCAGGCAATTTGTAAGCCACTTGCTATGGGTGCTGGGGCCAAACCTGGATCCTCTGCAAGAATAGTTTCTCCAGCCCACACTGGTTTTTTTGAGACAGGGTCTTACTGTATATGACCTAGGCTCACCTGAAGTTTGCTATGGAGATCAATTTTGCCCTGAACTTGCAATGATCCTGCTTCTGCCTTTCCAGTGCTGGGATTACAGATGTGGGCCACTGTGCCCTACTGAGGTTATTCATTTCAATGTAAGCAATGCTTGGACCACAGTGTAAGAAAAATAGCTAGGGGGATGGAATAGCGCACATTAGACTTTTTAAAAACTATCCTGCATCATGGACTCAGTGATCAAGAGCATCGCTTGTGGGCTTGGAGTGACGGCTCAGTGGATAGAAGCACTTGCTTATCTTGCTGAGGTCTAGTACTCTCATTAGGTACCTCCTGTCACTCCTGTGCCAGACGATCTGATGCCCTCTGGCCTCCCTGGCATCTGCATACATATGGTGCACACACACTCATGCAGGCACACACACATACATTAAAGAAAAACAACATCAGTTGTGGACAAGCCCGTAAAAGTGCTTGCTGCCAAGCCTGACGGCCTGAGTTCAGTCCCTAGAACCCACATGCTGGGAGAGAACCTACTTCCTTCAGTTGTCTTCTGACCTCCATACACATATATACACACACACAGTAGAATTTAAAAACAGCAAAACGTCAGTGGTGCTGGCATCAGTTGCACTGGCATCAGTGGTGCTGGCATCAGTTGCACTGGCATCAGTGGTGCCTGCTGTCTGGAGCCTATCCCACCTACCCCACTGCCGCTGTCAGCTTCTTCGTTTCTTTGTTTCCAATACTGAGAGGATCAGACCCAGAGTCTTGCTACCTCCCACCCTCCCTCAGTGGTAGCTTCAGCCAACATATCCTTATGAGAGAGAATGCTGTTGTCCCTGCTACTATCACAACTGCCCATTCACATGGTCACTGTACTTGTAACTCTTGGAGGTCTCGTCCACATGTCACGTCCCTGCCTACCTGATCCAAACCTCTCAGTCAGTCCTGCTACCATGAACTGGGCACTAAGACTGAGATCCTGTCTCAGGAGCCTGTGGCTAGACCACATCAGCAGGAAGCTGCTGGCAGGTACATTTTCTATCATACTAATATAGTGAGCTACTGTTTTCCTTGGTACCCATGGGATAGAGAAGTACCAGGCTGTTGAGGAAAAATACAGGTTTTGGGGTGAGGAGGATTAGCTTCATCACTGTGTGGACAGATAAAATTCAGTTTCCCCAACTCCTTTCTGAATGCAGAATGACCATATTCCTGACCTGGGAGGAGCACTCAAACTTGTGTTTTAAGGGTGTGTTAAGGGTCCCAGGTCTCAGACCTGGGACAAATGGCTAAAGTGCTCATTAACATATCAAAGTGGATGCTGGCTGCCAGGTTCTCCCAGCATCCTTCAGCGGCCACCTGTTACAGGGCCCTCCTGATTGGCATTCCCTGTCCCCTACCCTGAACTCTCCTGCCCAGGTATTTCTCTCTCCTAGCTCTTCTGACTCCTATATAACTCAGCCATTTTGGCTATGCTTGGCCCCAGGCTGCCTCTCTTGGTTGGTGGTTCCTTTCTCCTTTCTCCTCCCCCATCTCCTCACATGTCCTGGCTCAGGATTAAGGGTCACTCCAGACTCTCCCAATGTCTCTGGCTCTGCCTATGCTCTCTCCCTTGTCTACAATAAACCTCTTCCACCACACCTAGGAGCAGTCATGTCCTTCTGTAGTTTGTCTTTTTGGGGTGCTTTAATGGGTTCTATGATCTACCCTTCCAACACTTATTCCACCCTAATCCTTTCCCACCTTTCAGTGGTCAGATAGGAAAGAAAAAGGTTAGAGAGGAAGGGGGACACAGACCTTTTAGACTACTACCTGCTGATGAGGCTCATCGGGCTCCTTGGGGCAAGTCCCATCTCAGTCATCAGGATACCTCCAACCAGAAATTCAGCAATGCAGCAATAGCAAAAGCAGCAGCAGCAGAGGGGACAGCAGCTGCCACAAGCCCTCTGGGGCTCTCACATTTATACCCTCCCAAGAGTCCCCAGAATTCCAAACATAAAATATATGCAGCTGGCAAAAATCACACCCTCATAGAGCACAAGACAATCACAGTTTAGAGTCTGTGGACAGTCTGAAGCAACCCCATATCCCACACCTGGAATTAGGACAAAAACATATTCACATAACTGGGTTTTTTAAGAAACCAAAATTCTCACTATATCCTTTCTTTTTTATTTTTTATTCAAAATAAAAAAAATAAATTTTATGCAACCCCTGGGAGAGGTCTCCAGCACCAGAGTGACAATCAGCCTGAGCCCGGGAGCTTGAGGGCTGGAAGTACAGGGGCAAGAAATACGTTTGAAAACACTTCAGTGCCCAGACTGCTCACTGGTGTTTCTGCCCTGTGAGCTAGGGCACGAGGCTTTGGGTCACTACTTTTCATTCCCTCCAAGATGGACAAGATGCTTGTTCTGTGCACAGTAAATAGAACACAGGGCCTCAGGCATGGTGCTTGTGTGTTCTCTCAGTGGGCTCCACCCAGTTCAGAAACTAAGGTTTGTATTGGAATTCAGCACTCCCCATATGCCAGACACATGCATGTGCTTTCCATGACTTTTTTCTGTCTAGTTCCTGACAGCTAATATGAGAATCCCCTACCAATTCTGAGGTGAGCCATAATTCAGAACTAAGTGATTGAGGACTGCTATGACAGAACGTGAACAGCTGCTACACAGCCGTGGAGATCAGAGGACAACTTGTAGGCATCAGTTGTCTCTCCATACTCTGTGTGGGCCCTGGGGATCCAGCTTTGGTGGCAGGCGCTTTACCCACTTCGGTCTCTTACCAGCCCTAGCTTATCTATTATCTTTTTCTTTCTTCCCATGCCAGGAATGGAACAGTGCCTTGAACATGCTATGCAAGCCACCAGCTCTACAGACATCCTTTCATTGAGCAGTTATTTCTTCTCTGATGTTCTCATCGCTGCAGATGGCCTCCAAATACTTTTGAGCCCTTGCTGAAAAAGCTGGAGAGAGAGGCGAACACGAAAAGGAAAATGCAGGATGGAAGAGGCAAAGGGAGAGAAGCAGGCAAGCGACTCCACAATGATACTCATTCCTTTATTGTCAACTGTGTTAATCTCAACAGGGCTGGGGCCTGCAGGCTGCTGGCAGCACCAAGCTAGGGTGCATCTCTACTTAACAGAAAGGCCTCCATCCTAAACCAAGGGGACAGAGGTTAATGCTTTATATATATTTATATATTTATATATTACATATGTCCCAGATAGTCATTGTATAGAGTGACAAGAATGGGCCACTGTGTGTAACTTTAATTAAAGGCCATAGCAACAGACATAGAAATTTGATCCTAATTAAGGCCCTTACTTTGTCAATCAAATGTCTGATACAGTAAAAGAAAAAGGAGAGAGACAGAAACTGAGATCCAGCCACTCCTAGTAGCCCTATCCCCAGGGTATTTTACATTGAGTGTGGTGCCCCCTGTACAGATAAACGTAAACACACACATAAACACACATGTACAATACCATAGGCAGGAGCACCTCCTCTGACCACACCTTGGGCCCAGCCTTGGCTGTGGTGCTGAAGTGGGGTACATTGTGCTCTAAGACTGAGAGAGTGAGCCAGACAATGTGGAGTCAGTGTGTCCACGTGATGAATGGGGTGACTCATGCAGTTTCTATCTACAAGTGACAAAGAGGTCAGGGGGAGGTTCCTCAATGCCCAGGTCACATCGGGAGATTCTACACACAGCTCCTGTCCCAGAGAAAGCCATACTCTGATTTAAATCTTGAGTGTCAAATAATCATAGGGCTCTGATGAAAAACTAGGATTCCTTTGAAGGACAGACAACCAGAAGGCTCAACCATTCAGTCCAGTAGGATAGTAGAAAGCACAACAGTGCAGTCAAAGCCAGTGATCCTCAGACAGGACCTGGAATGGTGCAGGATGGGCTGATTTCCAAAAGAAGGAGAATGGCCTGCTGCCCTCTGCACACAAGCTCCTGGCAGATCTGTCAGCTTCATGCCTTACATAAGTAACAGACCTGCTCATAAGCCAGGGAAGGGGACTCCAACAGTAGGGCACTTGAAATCCTAACTTCCTGTTTTCTCTCACTAAATTTACCCACCACCAGCCACCAAAATATACATCTTGAAAATAAATCAACATATTTGGCAGTATGATTTTTAGTATTAAGAGAATTTCTTAATTTTTCAACTTAGTTTTACACTTAATAAATAATAATTACGTAGTATATTGTTAAATGTTGAAAGCAGAAAATACAATTCCTTATACAACAAACTGTGTGCTCATCAGCAGCTTCTCAGTAGCTTCAGGACTTGGAAAAGGTTAGATTGGACTAAGCAAGGTGATACATACCTGTAATCCCTGCACTCTGGAGGCAGAGGCAGGAAAATAGCTGCAAGTTTCATCCACTCTGATCTACACAGTGTGTTCCAGGCCAGCCAGGGCTACACAGACCCTGTCTCAGAATAAAACAAAGCAATACAAAGCAGCAGAAATAGACAATTATGAATTTTTTTTCTTAGTGGCATATCAGAAACACAATTAGAGAAGGAATCCAAGTTAGTTGTAAAATAGATAGAACTGGATGGTTTTAATTTAAACTTTTAAATTTATTATTTATTTTCTCTTTTTTTGCTGTGGAGTCAAGGAGGACCTCAAACTCCTGATCTGTCTACCTCCATCTCCCAGGTGCTGGGATTAAAGGTGTGCATACACCACTCAGTTTAAAACCAACTGTAAGAAACTTATTTCGTCTTTAGTTATGCGTGTGTCTGTATCTGTAGGTCCGTATGTTCATGTGTGTGCAGGTCACTGCAGAGGCCATAAGGGAGCTCCAGATCCCCTGGAGCTGCCTGATGTGGATGCTGGAAACCCAACCTGGGTCCCTCTGGAAGAGCAGCAAGTGCTGTTAACCACTGAGCCATCTCTCCAGCTTTGCATATCTTTTTAAAACAAAGTTTCAGTTTATAGAATGGGCTATTATCACTGGCAAGTTTTCTACCTCCACCTGAGTGACTTCAAACAATTTTTGTGGGATTGCATATATATATACACAAAAACATTTTAAAAATAAAGACTGGGTATCATAGCTCACATCTATAATTCCAGCACCTGGGAAGCTGAGGCAGGAATGCCTCAAATTTGAGGCAAGGGTGGGCCACAGAGCAAGTGAATACTACTAGCAAGTCAGGACTACACCTTAAAAAAAAAAAAGAAAAGGAAACAGCCAGACATGGCTCAGCAGTTAAGAGCACATATTGCTCCTCCAGAAGACCTGAGTTCAAGTCCCGGCACTCACACTCACATCAGGTGACTTACAACCACCTGTAATTCCAGCTCCAGCGGGTCCATGCCTCTGACCTCTGCATTCATGTATGCAGACACACATGGTTTAAAAATAATAAAAATAAATCTTAAAAAAATAAGTTTTATCTTGCATGTAAAAAATAAAGGTCGATGAAAATTAACTTTTTAAAATAGAAATTTACTTATCACTTGCAGTACCCGGAGACATTTGGGGCGGTCACAAAGGAAGGTGAGGAAGGACCAAGTCACACAAGTAGTAAAGAATGGATTGATTTTTCAACAAAATAGTGCCCCCCCCGCCGCGCCAAGGATGTAACTAAGAAATAGGGGTAATAGGTAAATCTGACAAAGATTGGGCCTGGGTTTGTTTCTTGTATTAGCTGGAGGCACAAAGCGAAGGATTTCGTTATCTGCATTTAGTAAGGGGTGGAAGGACACTGATTCTTTCCACTGAGACCTGACAGCTTCAGGGAACAGTGATCAGAGCAGGAAGAAGCCACACCTCACATGAGAAGAGGTGGTCTGATGGTTTATTCTCCAAAGGACCTTCTTGGAGGAGAGAAGGAAACCCAGGGGACTGAGGAGAGATTGCCCCTGATGACAGTCCACGTGTGTTCTATTTCCTGTAGGTCTCATGGTGGCAACAACTGTTTGGTTCACAATTCCCAATCCAAGGGCAGAGAGGGCGGGCAATGAAGTGGAGTTGGGAAGCCACGAGTTCTTGCCAAGGCTGGAGAGCCTGGGATGAGTCTTAGTGAGGCTACTGAAGTCGTTGGGAAGGAGCCCTGGAGGCTGGAAGAGCCTAGGGCCCAGAAAGAGGGGAGCAAGGCTCAGTCCACCAGGAGTGCAAGCCCAACACTGTTAGGACACCTCTTGCCCTCAGTGGACACCAGCAGTTTCCCAGCCCCAGAAAGTGTCAGGGGCTGCTCAGCATCACACAAGAAGATGGAGACTGTGGACTTGGATGGGTAAAGGAAGCACTGTCTTCTCAGGCACTAGCCATCTTCCCTCTTGGGGGCAGCTGACATAAGGAGCTTGGGGCCTGACTGAGGTTTCTCTCCAGCCAGAAAACAGGAGGCTATGCTGTGACCAGGTAGCTCAAGCGAGGGGATCTCTCCTCACTAATCAAGCTCCATGAATAAATAACATGAATTAAATAAAGGAGGCACAGAGAACAGGCAGAGGCACCACCTGCCAGTTTCTTGCCCCTTCACACACACTAGTACACACACTAGTTCACACACACACACACACACATGCATACATATCACACACACGCACCAAGCATCATATGGGATGAACCAGGGATGGCTGCCCTGCCCTAGGAGTCTTTATGATGGACAGCCTGACGGAAGGGTGTCAGTCATGGTCTACCACTGTTGCAGGGTGCAGAGGAGCAGAGGCCACAGAGGCATGAGCTGTGGAGGGTGGAGGAGGCCGCTGAGGACTCTGGCACCTGTAGAGAGGCAGTGAGATGGACCAAAGGAAAGATTAGGGAAACCAGAGAACAGAAATTAAAGCTTTTTCCTCCCCCTCCCCATGCTCTCTTCGCCACTCAGACCCTCTTCAGCCTTGACCAATCCATGCAGTCCTACTTCCTAAGTTCAGGGCTCACTCTGACCACTGTTATTTTTTTTTTTTTTTTGGTTTTTCGAGACAGGGTTTCTCTGTGTAGCCCGGGCTGTCCTGGAACTCACTCTGTAGACCAGGCTGGCCTCGAACTCAGAAATCCGCCTGCCTCTGCCTCCCAAGTGCTGGGATTAAAGGCGTGCGCCACCAACGCCCGGCTCTGACCACTGTTATACTAACCAGGATCTCGACTTTCGCACTTTAGACGTAGAAGGTCTTTCCAGAAAGCTGTCCAACCGCATGAGCCTCTCCATGTGGAGTACTCGTGGATCTTGTTCTTGGTCATGAGAAAATTCCATCTCAAAGATAGCCGGTGGGGACACATCCAATTCCAAAAACATTATATTTTCAGCCTGTGGTAAAAATAATACATCAGATGTGGGCAGCAGTGTTATCTTCCAGGCACTGGGTCTTCAGTATCATATATAGGATGGGATACTTATAGAAGTAATCTGTGGGGGAGTCTTCCTTCACTCTAACCCATGTAACTCCTGAATAGAAGACACAAACCTGGTATAGCTTTATTAATGAGCTATAATCACCAGGTTCTGAGCTATTCTAACCTACATCCCAGCCATAGACCCTGTGTTACTTGCCAACTGAGTCTTGCTCTGTTTGCCCTGCTCTGTGTGTGTCCTCAAGGTGTTTTTCTCTTGACCACATACTCTTGGTCCATCCTGCTTCATGGCCACCTCCTTCTTCCCTTATCTTTTTCCTTCTCCTCATGGTCCCTATATGAGACCCCATCTCAGGTTCCACCTTCCTCTCCTCTCCTGTCCAGTCACGGCCTCAAGCCTTCTATTATCCAATCATAAATAATTGGGGTCACATTGGTCAATACAATGCCATGTCCAGACTGCAACCTATCTTGGGGCACAGAACTCAGCATCTTAATACACAGTGCACAAAACCAATCCAGCAGATACAAAGAGGAAGCACATGCTGTAAGCATCCCTTCTCCTTGGGTTTCTCTTTCTTCCTGGTTTCTACTTCCCAGCTTCTTACCCTGTATCTGGGATGGGACCCCATTGCCATGGCAACCCGAGCATACTGGCTGATAGGTCTCTTGTAGCCCACTGCAGAAGTTGGACGCTTCTTCATTTGACTGTTACTCCTGTAGGGAAAATGGGATATTAGAGTTTATTGTTGGTTTAGTGAGCTATTACCTGTTTTGAGGCCGGGTCTCATGCAACCCGGGTTGTTCTTGAACTCATATAGCTGAGGATGACCTTAAGCTATTGAGCCTCCTGCCTCAAGTGCCAAATGCTAGGATTATAGTCCTAAAATACCACACTGAATTAGAAGGGATTTCCTCAAACACAAAGTAAATGGTATCATTAGGAATTATTACCCAGCCGGGCGGTGGTGGCGCACGCCTTTGATCCCAGCACTTGGGAGGCAGAGGCAGGCGTATTTCTGAGTTCGAGGCCAGCCTGGTCTACAGAGTGAGTTCCAGGACAGCCAGGGCTACACAGAGAAACCCTGTCTCGAAAAACACAAAAAAAAAAAAAAAAAAAAGAAGTAAAAGGAATTATTACCCAGGTAGCTGGGAGACCCTGTGTGCACTCCGGGCTCTACAATTTTCTTGTTCTAATACAACCTTACAACATAAACTGGTGTAATATAAGGAATCAACATGTCCGTCTTTTGACTCTAATTTTTCTCTCTCACAATGAAAGGACTGATTGAATGCTGGAATGAGGAGCTGCAGTTAGTCCCAGAGCCTATGTACAGTGGTTTGAATGAGAAAGGCTCATAGATTTGAATGCTTGGTCACCAGCGAGTAGCACTATTTGAAAGGATTAGGAGGTGTGGCCTTGTTGGAGGAAGTGTGTCTGGGGGGAGGAGGGTTCTTGAAGCTTTCAAAAGCCAGAGCCAAGACCAAACCAATAGCACTCTCTTCCTGTTGCCTGCGGATCCAGATGTAGAACACTCAGCTGTTTCTATAGCACCTTGTCTGGCCACCATGATGATAATGGACCAAACCTCTGAAACTGTAAGCCAGCCCCAATTAAATGCTTTCTTTTATGGTCATGGCATCTCTTCAAAGCATTAGAACACTGACTAAGATACCATGTAAAAATAAAAAGGCAAAGCATGGCCTCATACACACACTTATAACCCTCATTCTAGAGACATAAAGACAGGAAGACTCCAACCAGTCAGTCCTGCCTAAGTGGTAAGCTCCAGGCCAGTGAGGGATTCTCTCTCAAACAAAAGGTGGATGGTGCTTAGTAATGACACCTGAGGTTATCATTTTATCTCTACAGGATGTGCACACATGTCATGTGTTGTTTTGCTTTACTGAGACTGAATCTCATGTAGGCCAGAATGACGTGGAATTTACTACATAGCATAGGACGACCTTGAACTTTTGATCCTCTAGCTTCTACTTTCTTTTTTTTTTTTTTTTTTTTAGCTTCTACTTTCTGAGTGCCGAAGTTATAGGTATTCGGAAATACAGGTAGTGTATCATGATGCTAGGGACCGAACCCAGGGCTTCATGCATGAATAGATAGTAGTCTACCAACTGAGCCATACCCATCTCTCTTACTTTCTTTTCCTTCTTTTTCTCTTTCAGTCTTATGTTACCATGGCTGGTCATCATCTTGCCTCTATTTGCCAAGTTCTGGGTTCTAGGCATGAGCCACCACATTCACCCTAGTCTGGTTTTATGCTACAGCATCTCGCTATGTAGCTCAACCTGACCCCACACTCTTCATCATCCTGTAATCTTGCTTGTCCTGTCTCAGCTTCTACAGTGCTGGAGTCACAGGCATGAGTCCACACCTGCAGACTTCTCCCCTGAGCAGCTTGATGAATATAACATATTATTTGATTTGCTCAAAACAACTGAGCAGCAAACAAAAACCAAGAAATTGATTACAATTTAAAAACCAAGGGGCGTAGGTTTGGAAGTGAGATGAGAGCAGGTTTGAAGGCTGTCTTGTCCCCTTTCATCTTGGTCACCCTGGAAAGTAGTTTTCTATCCTGGGCCTCCAACATGGCATCCCCTCAGAATTCCTGAGATTCATGAAGACCAACAGTGTAGTGCGTTGCAAGAGCTACCACAGGGCTTCAAATTAACTCCATCTGCCAGTTCAAGTACTGATACAAATAAAATGAGCAATAAAAAATTCAATAAGTGGCACTGGAAGGCAGAAGACAGGAAGGAGCCACAATAAGTCCCAGACAGGACATTCTGTCCTTGCATAAAAACTGTCTGTACAGAAACCCCAAGGCTAATTTGCATTCTGTACTCAGATAATTGCGCGTGCGCACTCAGATATTGAGTGTTTTCCTCCATGTTGGCTAGTTGTGTCAACTTGACACAACCTAGAGTCACTGGAGAGGAGGGAACCATAATTGAGGAAATGCCTCATCAAGATTGGGTCATAGGCATGCCTATGGGGCACTTTCTTAATTAAACCATTGTGGGTGGTGCCATCCCTAGGCTGGTAGTCCTGGGTTCTATAAGAAAGCAGAGTGACCAAGCTATGAGGAGCAAGTCTGTAAACAGCACCCCTCTATGACCTCTGCATCAGCCCCTCCCACCAGGCTGACTTCCTCCCACTGTCCTGACTTCTCTTAGTGATGAACTGTGACCTGGAAATGTAAGCTGAAGTAAATCCTTTCCTCCTCAACTCGCCTTTAGTGAGCCCTCAGGAGCCTCCAGTGCTGGGATTACAAGATAGATACACACACACACACACACACACACTACTATGCCTGGCTTTTTACATAGGTGCTGAGGATCTGAACTCAGGTTTCCATGTTTGCCACTGACAGCGTCATTTGTCCAGCCCTGAGAAGTTAGTCTTAAATTTTAGTTTACCATGCATACTAAAAAGTGCCCAACCCCACTTAGTGGTCCCAATTGGGCCTCTTTACAAATGAAAACAAGAAACAAGAAGGCTCTCAAAGTCCTATTTCTGTTTGTTCCCAGGGGCTATAGGAAGCCAGAAAGGCTAGGTGCCAGAGAGGCAGCCTTAGTGACAGCCTTGCACCACACAGAGAAGAAAGTGGGAACATCAGGAAAGTAATTGATCAATGAAAAGTACACTCCACATCTCTTTGAATTTTCTAACAAGTTCCTAAGGCATAGATGAAACAGGGAGACGGACTTAGAAAAGCCAAGTGCTTTTTGTGTCTCAGGTCATACAATTAGCAACCCCAAAAATATGAACCTCCCCAAGTACTCTTTTTATGATTGAGTACTGTCTCTCATGAGTGCATGTGGAACATGCTGTGGCCAGAGAGAGCCTTTGAAAACACATGCTCTGGGACTAGGACAGGGCTAAGTGGGCAGAGCAGCGGGTCAGTGGGAACTGGCAGTCCGACCCAATAAACCTGCCAGAGTTATTCTGGGTGGCATGCATGGAGAAGAAGGGGCTGGGGGAAGGGAGTCTGTAACTAGGACACCAGGCATCCATCCCTTTTCTGCCCAGGCCTACTTTGAGGATCGATTCCTATATAGTAAACAGGCTATGGCTGACAGCTCAGAGCTGGGCTGTAGCTCTGTAATTTATCCACACCCCAAAAGACCCAGAATGACAGTTAATATGTTCAACAGATCCCAGGCTCCCAGGACCACTCTCCCTAAGCTGACTAACAGCATAACTTTCTCTTTAATATTAAAACCCTGCCCCTGGGGCTGGGGTTGTAGCTCAGTTGGTAGAATACTTGCTTAGCATGGACAAAATTCTAGGTGCCATTCTCAGGACTACATACACATACATATACCAGGTGGGGGGGCGGGGGGGCATACTCATGTAATACTAGCACTCAGGAGACAGAAGCAGGAAGAAGTTTGAGATCATTTTGACTACATAACAAATTCAAGGCCCACCAGCCAGTCCAGGGGGCTACATGAAAACTTGGCTTTAAATTTAATAGAAGAGGGGCTAGAGAGATGACTGTGGTGATGAGTGCTCACTGTTCTAGAAGACCTGTAGGAAGCGGTTCTCCCCGCCGTCAGGATGACGGTTGGCATGTAGCCAGCTAGCTTGAGTAGGCACTGTGGCTGTGGCTCATTGTAGAGGGAAGGTTGTGCTTCCAGGTGTGGCTACTCGATTAGCCCACCTCGAATCACAGGAGCAGCCAATGAACAGTGACAGCGTGGCAGCTGCTGATGGGATTAAGGCAATGTATATAAGGGACTGTGGGGGGCGGTAGCCGGGAGAATTGAAGAAGGAGGAGGGCATTCAAGGAGGTAGAAGCAAGCGTGCTGTAACAAGGAACCTGAATAAACCGCTTTAAGAAGAACACGGTTGTGGCTTGCCTTTTATTCCGCGGGACGGAGCAGAGGGCAAGCTACAAAGACCCAGGTTTGAGTCTCAGCACCCGCATGGGAGCTCACAACAGTCTGTAACTTCAATTCCCAAGAATCCAACGCCGTCTTTCTAGCCTCTGTGGGCAGCTGACACACAAGTAGTACTGACATTCGTGCAGGCCAAACGTCCACACATACAAAGTAAAAGTAAATAAAAATAATAGTAATAAAAATGGAAACTTAACCTCAAGCTCCATCTGAAAGGTGGACACTGTGCTCATTGTCAGCAGTCACTCTCTTCTCTTAAGAGATTTAAATTATGTGTATGCTGTGTGTGTGTATGCTGTGTGTGTGTGCGCGCTGACATGGGCTGGGCTCAAACCCAGATTCTCTGTAAGACCAGCACATGCTTTTGACTACTGAGCCATTTCTCCAGCTCCCTGCTGCCTCTTTCTTCTCTTACTTTGAAAACAGGCATCCAGCATCCCTGGACATGCCGTCCTGGTCTTCCATACACACCCAATGCAGCAGATGGGACTTTTCTGTGTCTGGTCCCATTTTCTCCTCAGCTCACCAGCTGACCTTACTCCACGGCCCTGTACATCTGCACCTCACTGTGCTCTTCCTCTCGACTCTTACAAGCCTGTGAAGCTTTTACTTAAAGTTTGTTTGTTTGTGTTTGCTTTTTGAGTGAGGTCTCTCTGTATAGCCCTGGCTGTCCTGAAACTCAATCTGTAGACCAGGTTGGCCTCAAACTCACAGAGATCCACCTGCCTCTGCCTCCTGAGTGCTGGGATTAAAGGTGTGCACCACCACTGCCTGGCAGCTTTAGGTTTTTAAAAATTATTTATTTGGGGTAAGGGCACAAAAGCCATGGCCCCAGTATGGAGGTGAGAGGACAATTTGTGGGAGGAAGTCTCTCCCGCTACAATGTGGTCCCCGCGGTTCAAATGCAGGCTTCAGGCTTGTATTGTTGTTAGCAAGTACCTCCATAAGCTGAGCTATCTCACCACCATCCCCTATCACACATAGACTTTTTTGAGAGAGGGTCTTATGTAGCCCAGGCTGGCCTGAAACTTAGAATGCAACCCAAGCTAACCTTAAGCGTGAGGCAATCCTTCTATCTCAACCTCCAGAGTACTAAGATTACAGCTGTGAGCTACCACATATGACTTGAGGAATGTTTTTTTTTTTTTTTACCAAGATTTTAAAAATAAAGTTGCCTCTGCAACAAACCCAGTTTAGCTTTCTTCCCTCCTGTGGGAGGAAGGAATGCTCTCCTGAACCTGGAGTTAGGTGTGGTAGCTCATGTTTATGTCCAGGTGCTTGGGAGGCAGAGGCAGGGGGATGTGAAGGGTGGGAATATAGTTCAGATGGTAGAGTGTTTACCTAGCATGCATGAAATCCTGGGTTTGATCCTAAGCACTGTACAAAACAGGCACTGTGCCACAGGCCTATGCTGTCAGCATTTGGGTGGTAGAAGCAGGAGACTCAGAAGTTGCAGGGCATCTTCAGTTACATCACGAAGCTGAGGCCAGCCTGTGACTCAGGAAATTCTCAAACATAAACAACCCATCATACCCCAAATCCAGACCAAATAAAAGTTGGGATCTAAATGTAAAAAAGTCAACAAACAAAAGCAGCAAAGAATGGCACTTCCTGGGGAACGGACTCAGCCCCTTCTTTGGCATCTTCATCAATGATGACATGCTGAGTGTTTGTTGACTGGCTACTCTATGGCTGGGTCAAGTCTGGGCAGGGGGTGGTCTCACACCCTCATATATATCCCCAGCACCGGGGAGACAGAGGATCAGGAGTTCAAGGTCAACCCTTAGCCACATGCTACATTCAGGGTTCAGCCAGGGCTATAGAGTGAGAGGCTAGCTTAACTAAGTAAATAAATCAGTAACAGAAGCTTCTCAAAGTTGAATAGGGTAGCATGTGACTGTAGTATTAGCTGTTTGAGGAGCTAAGGGAGGAGAATCCTTTGATGCCAGGAGTTTGGGGCCAGCCTGAACAATGTATTAAGACTGGTCTTTAAAACAAAGTCAAGCCACACCATTTTCTCATGTGGCAAGGTAGACACCAAATTTCAGAATTTTATAGCCGGGCAGTGGTGGCGCATGCTTTTAATCCCAGCACTTGGGAGGCAGAGGCAGGCGTATTTCTGAGTTCGAGGCCAGCCTGGTCTACAGAGTGAGTTCCAGGACAGCCAGGGCTATACAGAGAAACCCTGTCTCGAAAAACCAAAACAAACAAACAAAAAATTTTTTATATATGTGTGTGTGCATAATACATTTTATTTATGAATTGGATGTGCACACATGAGCACACATGTGATGCATGTGTGCCAAGGCATTCATGTTGAGATAAGGAGAATTTGTGAGAGTTGGTTTTCTCTTTCTACCTTGTGGGTCCCAGCTCATGTCCTCAGATTTAGCAACAAGTGCCTTTGCCTGCTGAGCCATCTCATCAGACACCAAATTCAAAATGTTTTCAATCCACGTTCAGTATCCTTCAAGTGTGCCATGATGATTTTGCAAAGAATCTATCATGACTGTGCTTGCAGAGGCTATAGTGCTGACGTCACTGTAACTTTGTGGACTAAGCTAGGTGCTATGTGCCTTTGCCAAATGTATAACCCTTAGAATACACTCTGTCTATACATGTGATTAAAATGTAAGCTTTTGGGGGTGTTTGAACTGAACCCAGGCCCTCAAGCATGCCATCTCTGTGCCTATCACTGAGTTTAACCTCTAGTCCTAAAAGCAAAACAAAGAAGAAATTAAACAGGCACGCTCACAAACTGGCATAATCTGTAAACTTGTTTTCAAGGCAATTTTAACCAAAACTATGACGGTAAAAGAGAAAAAAAGAAGGACTTCCCAAATAAGCTGACATAGTCATGTCTAAACATTGTCCCACGGTAACAATGACCCCTTGCTTTGGAGAGGGTCCTGGGCGGGGTGATTCTTGGCTGTAGTCAAAGGAGGGTTGCTGCTTCCAACAAAAGCTTTTTCCTAAGGGACAGCACAGCCTTAGGTAATTTGTTTCAAACAATGTCTCTCCACTCTGTGCAGTCTTCAGTGTTCTCATCCCAGAACATCACAGGCTTCAGCAAAGCATAACAGCCCACAATTTGAACAATGCTCTAATGGTGAGAGACAGGGCTTTTGTGTTTTCAGCCCTGCTTGAGTCATGTTTTGTGATTTGGGTGAGATGTATGGGAAGGGAAGGAGGGAGAGTCCTTCTACAGCCTCAGATTTCAGAGCATCTCTGTCTCACCGGAACCCATGGTCAAGGCCTTCCCCCTCCCAGGCTCCAACTGTAAAAGCAGAGATCACGGGGACAGATGCAGTCTGGAGCTGGGAGGTGGCCACCACTCCCCTCTGCCGCCAGCCCACCCTCTGGGCTTCTCTGTGGTCTTATATTCAAAGCTAGGCTTTTGATGAGGAACTGTTTTCTTTATTCTAACACCAACTGCTTTCAAAATTAAAAAGAAACAAGGAATGGGGTCTGGGAAGGCAGCTTGATGGTTAAAAACACTGGCCACTGCTCTTCCAAAGGACCTAGATTAGAGTCCTAGCACCAACACAGTGGCTCACAGGGGACCCTGTGCCTTCATCTGGCCTTTGTGGTCACCGAGAAAGCATATGATGCACAGACATACAGGCAGTCAGAGCACTCATACATATAAAACATAAAACTAAGTTAAACTAAAGAGAGAAAATAATTTTTTAAAGAATTGTCTCTATACAGAGAAACCCTGTCTCAAAAAACCAAAATAAATAAATAAATAAATAAATAAATAAATAGGAATTGTCTCAATTGGATGGGGTTGTACACTCTGCAACCCCAGCCCTGGGAAGCCTGAGACAGAGGAGCAAGGCTAGCCTGGGCTATCTAGTGAGACACTGTCTCAAAAACAGAATCAACTAAGTTTGCTGGCTCATGCCTAAATCCTAGATTTGGGAGGTGGAAGCAGGAAGATCAGAGTTCAAGGTCAGTTTCTTTTTTTTTTTTTTTTTTTGGTTTTCGAGACAGGGTTTCTCTGTGTAGCCCTGGCTGTCCTGGAACTCACTCTGTAGACCAGGCTGGCCTCGAACTCAGAAATCCGCCTGTCTCTGCCTCCCAAGTGCTAGGATTAAAGGCGTGCGCCACCACCGCCCGGCCAAGGTCAGTTTCAACTACATAAAAGGGCAAAAAGGACTGGGGATATTGCTCAGACAGGTACAAGCCTACCTTCTTGTGGCCCAGCTCAAACACACACACACAGCACATAAAGGCAAACTAAAGAACTAGAAGTTTTGGAGGAATGAGTAGCTTTCAGGTTTTCTAATACCAAAGAGAACTCTTCCCTCTGTGACTTTCTTTGCTTAAGAAAGATAATGGGGGCTGGGGAGATGGCTCAGCGATTAAGAGAACTGACTGCTCTTCCAGAGGTCCTAAGCAACCACACGGTGGCTCACAACCATCTGTAATGGAATCCGATGGATTCTTCTGTGTGTCTGAAGACAGCTGCAATGTATTCATATAAATAAAAATAAATAAATCTTTAAAAAAAAAAAAAAAAAAGAAAGAAGAAAAGAAAACGGAGTGCTGGGGAAATAGCTCAACTGCTACCCAGCTTGCCGAGTAGACATGAGGACTTGTGGGAGTCAGCACTCTCCCTCCACCATCTGTGTCCTAAGCATTGAACTCGGATTGTCAGGCTTGGGGAAGGCACCCTTATACTCAGTCATTTTGCTATCTCCTAAATATTACTTAAAGTGGCTTTTCTGGGGCCAGTGAGATGGATCAATGGTAAAAGCACCTGCCATGAAAGCATCGTGACTACGTTAGTAGATTTCTATAAACAATGTGAAGAGCACGCCTTTAACCCTGGCACTCGGAAGGCAGAGACAGGCAGATCTCTGAGTTTGAGGCCAGCCTGGTCTACAAAGCGAGTTCCAGGATGGCCACAGAGAAACCGTGTCTCAAAAAACAAAACAAAACAAAGAACCAACTCCATAAAATTACCCTCTCTCATCCAGATGAATGCTCTGGTACATGTGTGGCCACACACAATTATGTACACACTTATCCGACACAAACTGTACACACACTCATCCACACACAAAACATGCACACACTCATCCACAAAATGTGCACACACTCATCCACACACAAAACATGCACACACTCATCCACACAAAGTGTGCACACACTCATCCACACACAAAATATGCACACACTCATCCATACACAAAGTGTGCACACACTCATCCACACACAAAACGTGTACACACTCATCCACACACAAAACATGCACACACTCATCCACACACAAAGTGTGCACACACTCATCCACACACAAAACATGCACACACTCATCCACACACAAAGTGTGCACACACTCATCCACACACAAAACATGCACACACTCATCCATACACAAAGTGTGCACACACTCATCCACACACAAACGTGTACACACTCATCCACACACAAAACATGCACATACTCATCCACACACAAAGTGTGCACACACTCATCCACACACAAAACGTGTACACACTCATCCACACACAAAGTGTGCGCACACTCATCCACACACAAAACATGCACACACTCATCCACACACAAAAGTGTGCACACACTCATCCACACACAAAACGTGTACACACTCATCCACACACAAAGTGTGCGCACACTCATCCACACACAAAACATGCACACACTCATCCACACACAAAGTGTGCAAACACTCATTCACACACAAAGTGTGCACATACTCATCCACACACAAAACGTGCATACACTCATCCACACACAAAGTGTGCACACACTCATCCACACACAAAGTGTGCACACACTCATCCATACACAAGAATACATTAACACAAGAAGTTTGGGCTGGAGAGATGGAACAGGATATTTTTCTGCTACATTGTATTTGCAATGGAGCTCGGTGATTGAACAGTAGAAGAGGTAGGCGGAGTAGTGGTGAGACAGCCACCAGGCAAGTATTGCCTCTTTCATCTACAGACAAAATTCTGTCCAGAAATGACACTCTTTGTGAAATAGTCGACTGATGATAATCTCTGCCTAGACAGAGAAATCAGCCCTTAGAAATTTTGCATTGGGCTGGAGGGATAGCTCAGTGGTTAAGAGCACTGACTGCTCTTCCAGAGGTCCCCAGTTCAATTCCCAGCAACCACATGGTGGCTCACAACCATGTGTAACGGGATCTGATGCCCTCTTCTGGTGTGTCTGAAGACAGCTACAGTGTTCACATATACATGAAATAAATACAATAAATCTTAAAAAAAGATTTATTCTAAAAGAAATTTGCATTATTAGGTCTGTCAGATGACCCTGGGCCAGAAGGCTGAAGATCAGATGCTCCAACATTTTGAAGTATAAGGGACTGTCCAGGTAATCAGCGGTCTATATATTTGGCTAAGTTTTGGAATTTATGCTTTGTCATTCTTGTATTTTCAGTTAATTCAGTCATTCTGAATTTCTGATGGGGTTGAAGACTTATAGTTTCATAGCCAACCCAGGCTATTTACTTTGAGAGAACAGATTTGATAGGATGTTTTTCAGATGGCATTCATTCTAAAGCCAAGACATGAGACAGGTACAGAACTATAGTCTTTTAAGTTAAGATAGAAGACAATCATCTTTTCATTGACAAAATGGTGACAATAATGTTGGACTGGGTATTAGGTCTATCTTATACCTTACTGTTACAAATTGGTAATAGTTGTGCTCTAATTATATTGTGACAGAAAGTTTTTTTTTTTTTTATTCTAACAAAAAGGGTGATATGTAGCAGGATATTTTTCTGCTACATTGTATTTCCAGTGGAGCTTGGTGATTGGATGGTAGAAGAGGTTGACAGAGTGAGGAGTTGGGAGGAAAAGGAGAGGGGAAGAGAAAGAGGGAGAGAGCTAGCAACCATGGGTCAAAAGCAGTCTTGGGTAACAATTTATATCTAAAGGTTAGATATTGGGTAACAATTTTAATTGTGTGGGCATCTTGTTAATTGAGCATTTCCAAATATATAAATCCATTGGATAATCTTTAAGTTTTAAGAGTCTTCATTCTACTGAGTACCGAGAGCATGGCAGATATTATCAGGGCTCAGCTGAGCTTTGTGGGGGTAGTGTGATGGATTGGCAGAGCCAGCAGCCATGCTGGCATCTTGTGGGTCTAGCTGCACCACACTTGGCCTCTGGCTGCCCATGGGGGCAGCAGGAGCTAAGAAGAGCTGCCCTGCCGATTAGATAGCTGCAGCATTTCTAAATTCTCTCGTTTCAGGGAGCTGCTTAGCAGGTGAATGCACATGTGCCTCGGCCTGGCAACCTGAGTTCAGTCCCTGGGACCCATATGATAGAGAGACTCGACTTCTGTGAGTTGCCCTCTGACATTCAAATGAATGCTGGGTCATGCTCACCCACCTCCCAACACACAACTAGATGTAATAAAAACTTAAATTAATTTTAAAAAGAAGGAAAGTGACTAGTTGGCATTAAAAAATAAAATAAAGTATGTTTTTAAATAAAATTAAGTTAGGATACAAGGAAATGGGTTTCATGGTAGAACTGTCATACAAACATGCCATATGCTGTTCTCATCTGTTTCCTTTCCTCAATTAAATGGGGCACATGTCACATATACAAGTAATCCCAGCATTCCTGAGGCAGGAAGCAGGAGGACTGGACTCAAGAGTTCAAAGCCAACCTGAAATACACAGTGAATTTCAGGCCAGCCTTGGCTACATTCATTGCATGACTCTTGTCTCAAGGACAAACCTAAAAATAAATAAATAGATAAGTATCCCTTCTTAATTCCAGATCAAAGAAGATTAAACAGGCAATTAAATATAATAATGATCTCAGGGCTGGGGCAGGGAAACATCTGTAAATTACATAATTGGGGAATTGGAGAAAATGGAATTTAATCTATATAATAGAATTCTCTCAGTATGAAACTTCCTAAAAGTGGCCATTGTACTGTGGTGATGGAAGACAATGTTTTGTTTTGCTTTGCTTTGCTTTGCTTTTGAGATAGGATCTCTATAAATAGCCCTGGTCTGGCCTGGACTTTGCTAACCAGACCAAGCTGAACTCAAACTCAAAGTGCCAACACTGAAAGGCCATTATTCATAAATTTGCTATTTCCAACTTTTATCACAATGTGGTGAGTAGGGTCACTCTTTTGGAAAGCAGATAGATTAAACAGGCATGTAATGCACTTAGACACTACCGACCTTGTACTAGCTTCCATCCCAGCTCTGGGGAGGATCCTGCCCCGCCATGGCAGTAGCATCCCTAGGATACAGAGAGTAAAGAATCTCCAGAGAAAGCCGGGCGTGGTGGCGCACGCCTTTAATCCCAGCACTTGGGAGGCAGAGGCAGGCGGATTTCTGAGTTTGAGGCCAGCCTGGTCTACAGAGTGAGTTCCAGGACAGCCAGGGCTACACAGAGAAACCCTGTCTCGAAAAAAAAAAAAAAAAAAAAAGAATCTCCAGAGAAGTACTGTCCCTCCATCACTGTACACAGATTTGGTCCAGCTGAGTGAGGCATTCCATCTGCTTTGAATATTCCACCTCGTTCTGCACAGCTACCAGCAGAGGGCGCTGCACACCCAGCTTACTGATGCAGGGGCACCTAAAGACTCCAGGCACTCCAGGGTAGAAACAGGTGGAATTGCTGAATCACCCAGCTGAGAAGCTAGAAAGACTGCATCAGGCCTCTATGGTGCCCAGGCATGACACTTGTTAGTCTTTTCCCTCCAGACCACAAGCTCAAAAATGTCTTACTTACCTTCTGCCTGAATTCTTACACAGCAGAGCAAATTAACAAATGTTGCTATTTCTGGCAACCAACAAAAGCACGCAGAAGTAACCAGCTATTACACTGGGGACTGAAGTGCTGCCCACCACAAGCCCCTCCTCTTACAGGCTCCTTTCACATCCAGATCGCTTCCTTCATGGAGACCCATACAGGTTAGATCCTGGCAAAACCCAGCCTCCAAACACACCTCTTAACCCACTCCCAAGCCCCAAACATCTGTCTTTCTGCAGAAGGGTCTCAAGCCCCTCACCACTCATGACCCCGGGAGAGGCTTGCAAGTCCCTGGGTCCAGACAAATGTCAGAGGGACTCACACTCCAGCTGGCACCAATGGCTGGAACTTCCACTGCTCCTCCTCACAGTCCAGGAAAAGACGGTTCATGATCTTGTTCTTCTCCTCAGGGGGGATGAAGTTCTCAATGATGAGGTACCTGGGGGCAGGTACAAGGCAGAAATGGAGGGAGACAGGGAGAGATCTTGTCACAGGGGGAACAGAGAGGCGGGGAGAACAAGGGTGGAAGGCGCGGCACTGACACAGAAAAATGGAACTTGAAGACCACGGCTTCTAATGCAGACTGTTATGAGGGTTATTTTCCACTAGCACTCAGCAAGCAGTCTGGCAGGGGGAGGTGGAGCCATCAAACCAGGCTGAGGAAGTAGAACAACTTAAGAGCTGGCCTGTCTCATGAGCTCCAGGTTCAGTGAAAGACCCAGTCTCCAAAATAATAACAATTGTAGTAGTAGTAATAATAACAATCGTCAACCCATGGCCCCCATATGCGAATCACAGGTGTGCATATATACACACCCTTAGGCCCAAAACACCTAAGACAGACAAGCTGCATAGCCTACGCCTGTTAACCCAATAACTGGGAAGCTACAGAATAGGACCCTGTCTCCAAAAAAGTGAAATGCAAACACAGGAGGGGAGACGGACATGTGAGTGCATAGTCAAAATATGGCTTTCAGAAGAATCTCTTACAGAGGCCCTGAGGAATTGGGGAAGACTGTGGGGACCCAGAACCAGAAGAGGAGCCAGCCCTACTTGAGTTTGAGTTCCCGCGTCTGCTCATTCTGCGCCTCCTCCAGGTCCTGCCGCACGCGGATGTACTCCTCATGCTGGTCCTGGATCTCGGCCTTCACCGCTTGTAGCTTGGCATAGAGCTGTATATGCATAAGTACACGTGGCTCAGAGGTGTCGCATCGCATTCCCTGACCCAGCTACCAAAACTATGATTCATTGGTGACTTCCAAAGTAGAGAAGTTAGCCCGGATCATGACGATGGCCAACCACACTGTAGACTGGAAGTGACACCCTGACACCAGATGCCTGCCTCCTGCCTGCCCCTACCCCACAGCCCAAGCAGTATAGTTCCGGGGTTGAGCAGTGGGGAGGGGCCTTTGAGACACATCCTCTGGGGCAGGCGACCCTTAGGCAGCAGCCTGTTTCCCCTGCCGCGTTTCTTACCTTCTTGAGTTTCTTGGTTTTAACTTCCACCTCCTGCTGCAGAGACGAGTAGGTACCACGTAACTCCATGGTCTCTTCATCTCGGAGCAGCATCTCCTGCTGCATTTCCCGCTCGCGGCGTTTCTAGGGTAAGGCACGGCAAGGAGGACTCACAAAGAAAACCACGCCCACTGGAGGAGGGATACTGGAGCTCAGGGGCCGGCTCAGTCTGCCCCTTGTAGCACCTGGACACAGACCCCTTTTCTCAGATCCTGTGACTACAGCTTGGTCAGGTGTGGCCCTGTGTGCATGGAGGTCCCAGCCCTAAGAGCTGGCAGACATTACCTGTAGAGCATCCTAGTTGATTGGTAACTAACTTGATGACTTAGGAAAGAGCCACACAGTTGGCAATGAACTCGTCTCTGTGCAAGGCCCAGGAGTCTTTTTTTTTTTTTTTTTTTTTTTTGGTTTTTTCGAGACAGGGTTTCTCTGTGTAGCCCTGGCTGTCCTGGAACTCACTCTGTAGACCAGGCTGGGCTCGAACTCAGAAATCCGCCTGCCTCTGCCTCCCAAGTGCTGGGATTAAAGGCGAGCGCCACCACCACCCGGCGGCCCAGGAGTCTTGTGGAGGCTAGCTGCATGGGAAGCTACCACCTCCACTCACCCAAAGAGAGACCCGAGCTGATACACCCATGGAATCCAAGCGACTTAGCTTACCTTTCGAATTATAATTCCAGGATTCCAAGTCTATCAGGGCTTACAGCTCCAGCCTACCCAACACATGACCCCAAGGCCATATGCCTCAGGGAACCGGAAGCCAGCAGCCTTACCTGTTCCGCAATCTCCTGTCGCTTCAGTTCCAACATCTTCTGTTGCTCGTTGGTGTGATCCATGATGTTCCGCCCCCCAATGAGTAGCTTGCTTTCCATGGCCTGAGAACACAAAGAGGGGTCAGAGATGGGACTGGCAAAGGACCATCGCAATTTCCGACTTCTTATTTGTTGGTCACAGGGTCTAGCCTTAAACCTATGCAGCAGAGGACAACAGTGCTATTTTGCAAGTGTGTTCCAGCTCGTAACTTTATTGGTTTGGTTGTTTTGCTTTGGGTTTTGTTTGTTTATTTGTTTTTTGAGACATGGTTTCTCTGTGTAACAGTACTGGCTGTCCTTGAACCTGCTTTGTAGACCAGGCAGACCTTGAACTCACAGAGACAGGCCTGCCTCTGTCTCCCTAGTGCTGGGATTAAAGGATACACCACCACACATGGCCCTTTACTTTGTGGGTTTTTTTTTTTTTTTTTTTTTTTTTTTTGAGAAAGGATCTCTCACTATATAATGTTGGCTGGCCTGGTACTTACACTGTAGGCCAGGCTAGCCTGGAACTTGTGGCAATCCTCCTGTTTCTGCCACCAGAGTGCTGGGATTGCAGGTATGTGTCATCATGCCTATTGACGGTTTAAGATTCTCAGCTTTAAGATTACTGTAGTAAGACCTACCTTTAACCCCAGCACTCAGGAGTCAGAGGCAGGTGGATCTCTGTGAGTGTTAAGGTCAGGCTAATCTTTTTTTTTTTTTTTTTTTTCGAGACAGGGTTTCTCTATGTAGCCCTGGCTGTCCTGGAGCTCACTCCAGACCAGAGTGGCCTCGAACTCAGAAATTCACCTGCCTCTGCCTCCCAAGTGCTGAGATTAAAGGCGTGCGCCACCACTGCTCAGCTAGGTCAGGCTAGTCTAAAGAGCAAGTTCCAGGACAGTCAGGGCTTCACAGAGAAACCCTGTCTTGAAGAGAGAGAGAGAGAGACCCTTTTCCTCCCTCTCTCCCTCCCTCCTTCCCTCCCTCCCTGTATGTAATGTAGCCAGGGATAGCCTTGAACTTCTGATTTTCCTGCTTCCACTCCATAAGTCCACTCCAAGCAGGACCACAGAGCAGAGACTCCGCTCCTTTCCCCTTTGATCCTTTTAGAAGACATAAGGGAGATCCGGATGGAGCCTTGTAGCCATCGGTGGGAATGAAGTTTTCCTCTCCAGCCCCTAGGGCTATAGCACAAAGCTTCCATTGTGGACAGAATCCTTAAGGATGAAAAAGAGAGAGAACCCCTTTGGGAATATAAGGCACCTGATCTCTGCTGTGGATACAAAGGAGCGGCTGGGTCACCATGCCTGCGAGGAGGTGGGTGGCAATCTATTCCTGGCAGCCGAGCCCCAGATGGCATGCAGCAGGAGGAGAAATGGCTGTCGCTGGGCAGCCCAGTCCTCTACTGAGTAGTTCCTGACTCAGGAAGACAGCTCATCACTGGGGCAGCAGGAAATCTTGGTCTAATCTTGGGCTGCTAAGGAAATCAGAACAACCCAAGGGAGAGATTCCACAGCAACAGGGGACAAAATGAGGCCCCAGAGGCTGCATGAGCTTTAGACACCACCTAAAAGACTCCGGCTCTGCCCACTAAGCGGGAGGCCCAGCCAGGCACCCCCTCGGTCCTCACATCTGCAGTATCAGAACATCACTTCCTTTCTGGACAGCTCACAAGCACAGGTAGTACAATGTCAGGTGCTAAATAGAACCCTCAACAGGATGAACACCTCAGATAGGAGACTGTTCATCTCCCCATGTAACAAATGAAGAGAGAGAGGGGGAGTAGAGGGAAGGAGGAGAGAGAGAGGATAACTAGTCTTGGACCACCAATGAGAGATAACCGAGATCTGCATCTCATGTTGCCAGCCTCACTGAGAGCTCCATGCTGCGTGAAAGCCCCCACCCCATCAGTGCCTTCAGCAGGTGCTTCTGGAACCCAGTGCTGACACAAAAATGGATTTGTCCAAAGTGTGGCTCCATAAAATGCACCGTCACTGTGGAGAAGAGGGCACTTTCCTTGGGCAGCCAATTGCCCTCTGATTTCATCGCTGGCCTCTTGGAAGGTTGACATCACCTTGAGCCACTGGAAGAAGCTGGCTGTCTCCCCACTGGAATTTGTCCCAGTGGAACCAGCAGACATGTCTGAGGGCTCTCAGAGCTGGGATGCTGTCAGACTGAGGCGAGGGGAAATGGTCAGCTCCCTTTGAGCATCACATCATTGGGAACAGAGCAGCACAGGGGTCAAGGATGCTGTGGGGAGGTTGGAAGCTGGCTCAAGCAGTATGGCAGTGGGCAGCTGGAGTGGCGGGAGCCTCACGTCAGCCCCATACAGTCACAAAGACAAAGGAGTGGGCAAGGGGCCGTGGCAGGGGGGAACTGTTCTTGATGTCACACTACAGCCCTCTGCACCCTGGATGACTGTCTTTCCATCCATCCAGCCCATCACTATGTCACAGAATTAACTCATCTTGACTCCTCTCAGTTCAGAGTTATAACTTGTATAACCCGCCACTTTGGTGCCCTTGGCGGCTTGCCTCAGCACAGCCTTGCGCTCACCTCTATGAATGGCCAGTCACCATCAAATGCTTCTCAGTGCAGATTATATCACTATCTCCTCTTTGTCTTTACTGATACCCACTGACCTCACTAAAATCTTCAAGACTTGCCTGGACCACCCATGGGCTTTTACAGTCCCAGTTACCTCTTCCATCCATCTGCGTCTCCAAAAACACAAGTCTAAACAACTTCTCCTGTGCTCAGATTATCCAGTGGGCTTCTACTCCCCACAGGAGGATATCCAACACTGTTCTCCCCCATTCCACAGCTTCTTGGAAAGCTGCTGCTCATCTTGAAACACCTGGCAGGAACAGCTTAGGAAAATTGATCCTTGCAAAGCCCGTTCAGACCTCCTCCATAACCAGGGCACATTCCTACCATTTCCCCATTAGAACTATTCCCTGGCTTATCCTATCAGCTCCATGAAGGCTGGAATCATGCCTCCCTCATAAGTCAGGGTCCCAGCTCAGGCCTTGACAGACAGCCGTGCCCCATGAGTATTTGAGGAGTGGTACAGAATCCGTGGGCTCATCCACGGCAAGTCCCAAGCTTTTTTATTGGATTCCATGCCAGCTTCTCTTATCCATCAACTCATGTTCCCTGTCATGGGGTATCAGCAACCTGGAAACCCAGCAACGTGGTGGGAGAGGTGTGAAGTAGAGCCCTGTACTGTTGAGGTAACACCTAGATGACAAGTTTTCAAAGAGTCTACCATACGGTTCAGTCTCCATATCTGACACACTGTCCATCCCAGCCCCCCGAAACTTTATACTTCCCTCAACACTTTATGTAACTCTAGCATCCTTTATTTTGGCACTAAGCAAAAAGACAGTACTTCTCAAATTTTGCTGCATCTCGGAATCACCTGGGAGAGTAACAGGCCACCCAGACTTGATGAATCAGAATCTGCATCTGGGTCTGCGGGCATGACTTTGTGGGTAAAAGACTTGCTGAGTAAGCATAATAAACCTGTGGTTAGTTCAGCAGCGCTAAGAGGGGTGATGGAGACAGGAAGGTCCCTGGCCAGCCAGTCTAGGATCAAGGACAGACCTTGTCTGAAAAAATAAAGTAGGAAGAGATAATAGAGGGAGATAGTAACGTCAACAATTGGCTTCCATAGGTGCATGCCAACACACACACACACACACACACGCACACGCACACGCACACGCGCACACATACACATACACACACACACATGCACACATACATGCACACACACACATACACACGCACACATGCACACACACAACTTCATTTTCCTAAGTTCCCCAGATGACTTATGTGTCCCTGTGTTGAGGACTTTAGAAAACAGGACCAGCTACAGGAAAAGCAACCATATTTCAAGAAGATTATGCCTGATCTCTGAGTTCTTTGAAACTGGGACAAAATTACTGCAGCATTAGGGAAGCTGGAACATAAGAAGTTAAAACGCCTCTTGAGAAGGTTGTACATTAGTGGTCATTCAACATGGCATGGGGATGTGGGGGATGGAGAAAGGGAAGTGGGTTAGGGGAAGGAAACATATAGAGTGGCCAAGTGTGGGACGGCAGAACTGACCTGTTAGAAATTGGTCAAGGAAGCTGGGCAGTGGTGGTGCACACCTTTAATCCCAGTTCTCGGGAGGCAGAGTTGGGGAGATCTCTGTGAGTTCCAGACCAACCAAGGCTACACAGAGAATCTCTATCGCGAAAACCAAACAAACAAACAAGCAAACAAACAAACTGTACAAGGAAGCACGTACTGATTAAATGCTCAATTTCACGGATACTCTCAAATCATTCTAGGTCGTAAGGAACAATGTGAGCTTATTGGAAAAAAGCAATAAACAAAGGCAGGTAGTCAAGCTTCCATTACAGCTTTCCATTTGAGGGGAAAGTGACCCTAACTCTGCTCATTAAATGATAGCTGTGGGCAAGGAGCTGTGAGCCTGAATAGATGGAGAGGGAAGGGAGGCATTCTCTACTGCTCCCAGAAGACAGCAGCTTAATGTGCTGCCACAGCTGAAAATCCTACAGCAGCGGCCGAGGACCTTTGTGAAGGCTTTTTGGAAACAAAACGAATTATTCCCTTGCAGACAGCAATGATGCAGCCAGATCTGGAGTGCTGTGTATGCTTCCATTTCGAATCTCCAGAGACTCAAAGGAGACAGGAGAGCCACAGAAGGACAGCAAAGACCTCCTCATGGCTACTGTCAGAGACAGAAAAATAGGAGGCCAGGCCCAGAGGTGATACAATCAAAAAACGGCAGTAAGAAGGAAGGCCCCATTTATCCCTAGGACACAGACTGAGAGTACACATGGGACTTCAAAAGAAGCAGGTTGTAGGACACCCTGAGTGTTGCAGGCCTATAGCCTCAGCACTTGGGAGGAGGGAGAAGGAAGAAGGAGAGTTCAAGACCAGCGTGGGCTACAGGAGATCCAGCCTCAAAAACAAATGACTGATGGGCTGGTGAGATAGCTCAGTGCTTCAGAGCATTTGCTGCTCTTGTAGCAGATGCAAGCCTGGTTTCCAGCATCCATGTCAGATGGCTCACAAATGCCTGTAAGTTCAGCTCCAGGGAGTCTGACGTCCCCCTCTGGCTTCCTGAGGTGCTTGCACGCCTGTGGCACACACGTGCGCGTACACACACACAGATTATGAATTAACTTCAAAAAAATCACAAGCCATGTCCTGCTGTTTCCACTTTTATATTTCAAGTATTTATGTATTTTGTTACTTACTACACACACACACACACACACACACACACACACACACACACACACACAGAGTCTCACTGGCTGGTCCAGAACTCACTATGTAGAATAGGCTGCCTTCAAATTCAGAGATAAACCTGCCTCTGCCTCCCAAGTACTAGAATTAAAGGTGTATGCCATCATGCCTGGTGCAAACAATTTTATCACAGTAACATTAGCATGAAATATTATCATTGAAAAATTGTTACAAGGATAGATATAAAAGTGAGCCTCAGCCGGGTGGTGGTGGCGCTCGCCTTTAATCCCAGCACTTGGGAGGCAGAGGCAGGCGGATTTTTGAGTTCGAGGCCAGCCTGGTCTACAGAGTGAGTTCCAGGACAGCCAGGGCTACACAGAGAAACCCTGTCTTGAAAAACCAAAAAAAAAAAAAAAAAAAAAAGTTGAGCCTCATCGCTGAATGATAGGATTAGGATAGCATGTGGTCCAGGCTGGCCTCCAACTTGATTTATAGCTGAGGATGGTTCAGAACACCTGATTTTTCTGCCTGTCTTCCAAGTGCTGAGATTACAGGCATGGGCCACCATGCTTGGCTTCCCTTTTACTTTATATTCTCCATGCCGTTCTGGTGATCTCACCAAGACTTGCTCTCTCCTTTCCCAACCAGTCTTAAGTGCTGTTTGGGGATAGGTTTGTTTGTCTGTCTGTCTGTTTGTTTTTGAGATAGGGTTTCTCTGTGTAGCCCTGGCTGTCCTGGAACTCACTTAGTAGACCAGGCTGGCCTCGAACTCACATAGATCTGACTGCCTCTGCCACCCAAGTGCTGGGATTAAAGTTATACACCACCATACCCAGCTTTTACTTTGTTTTTATAAGACAGTCTTATAGCGAGATTGACCTGGAACTTACTGTGTAGAGTAGGCTGTTCTTGAACTCGTGTGATCCTTCTGCCATTCAGGCACTGTTCCCTGATGCCCAGCTGGAGTGACTGTTGAGTGAGCACGCGGACCTTTGATATATATCCAGCCTCCATCTTCCCCTGGTACCTATATCTCGGCTCATGTCCTCCTTATCCAAAGGCTACATGTCCCATCTGCACATCGTCAGACAGAATACAAGCTGGCAATCAGGCCTGGCATCTAGAGCATCAACTAGGACTATATGAGACCTCAAGGTCCCAGCCACTCTCCCACAGTCACCATGGCATGGGTCTCGGTCTTCTTCCTGTAAGGGCTTCTTGGACATAGAACTGCTGCAAGACCCCTCCTGCTGGCCGGACCTCCATAAAGATCTCCTGGGTGATGACTGCTGCCCTGGACATGACTGCCTGTTTCCACCCCATTCTATTTATTCAGTTTCCCTCTCCTAAGCTGCTCCTGCCCAGGCCAAATGACCACTGAATCTGCATTATTGCTTTCTTGCTAAGTAAGTCTTGCACACTTACCCAACCCTCAGTGTCTGCCAGGATTGGCAAACAAGACCAGCCTTGTGTTAGGAGAGGGGGCTGGTCCTGGTGTGAACTCAAGATTGGGGTTCAGGGGCAAAGTCTCAGCCCATGCTATTCGACTCCCACGCTCTGAAATATGTCACACACCAGCTTTTTTGTTTTTTGTTTTTTGTTGTTTTCTTTTTCTGTTCTTTCTGAGGATTGCAAGCTCATCTCCTTTGCCTTAGAGATATCTCTCCTTAGCTGTCACCTGTGGAAATCTGAGGGACAAGGAGGCCTCTAACCCTTGTGCAGTTCAAGCTGGGTATACAGGGCAGAGGGGCTGCCATTGGGGTGCTGGTCCTAAGGAAAAGTTCCCTGGAGCTCTCAGCTGTGTTGGTCAGTGCTTCCTTTGTGATCTCTCAGGGCAAGGGTATAGGTGGGTGGGGCCTGGGGACAGGATCTTTTGCCTCTCTGGAAGTTAAATAGGTCCCACGTGAGTGAAAGGGCATTTAATGGGGCCTCTGGGATGAGGGTGGACTAGGGAACTCTTAACCCACGTGCTGGGGAAGATCTATCATTAGAATCCTAGAGAGAATGAAACCTGGAAGGCTCATGGGAAGGGTCCACCTTACAAGATCTGTACCGGGATAGCATGGAGAGTGCTGGGCATGCGAGTGAGTCTCTCCTCATATGCTCTGCCACCCTCTGTTACAATATCCCGCCCCCCCATGTCAACCCTCTGGGTAGGAGCCAGAACACACTCTCTTACAAGCTTTGGTTAAAGAAGACCAGTTGGGCAGCAGATAGAAGTGCTTCATAAATGACTATGTATATAGGAGAGCTGGGAATGCAGTTCATTAGGTAGAACCCAAGCCTAACAAAGTCTTGGGTTCCACTGATAACACTGCAAAAATAAACCAAGCAGTCAGTGGTGATGGCATACTTCTTTAGTCCCAGCACTCCAGAGGCACAGGCAGGTGGATCTCCGAGTCCAGGGCCAGTCTGGTTGACAGAGTCAGTTCCAGGAAAGCCAGAGCTACACAGAAACTCTGACTAGGGAAACAACAGTAACAGCAAAAACAAACAAACAAACCAAATCAAGCACAATGAAATGAAATGTGGGTAACTCACTGGCTGAACCATTGGGATGCACTCACTACTCATGGCAAAGGAGCAAACCAAAAAAACCCTATCTCAGCAGCCCCGCTTCATCTCTTTTTTTTTTTTTTTTTTTTTTTTTTTTTTTCACTTTCTTTTTTTTTTTTTTTTTTTATTTCAGCAAATCAAAAAAAATTAAAAAGCATTCAAACAGAATAAAATGAAAATAAACAAACAAGCAAAATACCAAGGGTCAGATATACTTATACAAGAATTCTATAGGGCCTTCAAACAAGCAACACTTTTTGAGTTATGTTTAAAAAAATTCAGAACCACAATAAGCTCCTTCACAAAGCAAATAATATTGAAATAGTGAAATCAAGTGTAGACCCAACAAAAATATATAAATTATAGTCCAATATCCCTCATGAATATACATACAAAAATTCTCATTGAAGTAGTTGCAAACTGAATACAAGAGATATAAAAAAAATAATATTCCATGAATAACTGAACAACTGTTTTTTTTTTTTTTTGAAGACCGTACTCCATATACAGGCTGCATGTTTTGGGATAGCCCCCACTCCAGATGTTTGAGATCTACATGAAACCAAGCTGCACATTTACAACATATGTGCAGGGTGAGGACCCAGCTATACCCCTCCTGGGTATATACCCAGAAGATATTTCAACATGCAACAGGGCCACATGCTCCACTATGTTTATAGCGGCCTTATTCATAATAGCCAGAAGCTGGAAAGAACCCAGATGTCCTTCAACAGAAGAATGGATACAGAAAATGTGGTACATTTACACAATGGAGTACTACTCAGCCATTAAAAATAATGAGCTCATGAAATTCTTAGACAAATGGATGGAGCTAGAAAATATCATCCTGAGTGAGATGACCCAATCACAAAAGAACACACATGGTATGCACTCACTGATAAGCGGATATTAGCCCCAAAACACACAATACCTAAGATGCAACGCATAAACCTCATGAAACTCAAGAAGAAGGAGGAAGACCAAAGTGAGGGTGTTTTTGTCCTTTTAGAACGAGTATCAAAAGATTCAACCAGAGCTCCCAGGAGCTAAACCTCCAGCCTAAGAACAGACCGGCAAGCTGTCCTCTGAGAGGCTCTAACCAGCAGCTGACTCAGACAGATACAGATATCCAGAGCCAAACAGTGGATGGAGCTTGAGGACTCTTAAAGAAGAATAGGTGGAAGGATTGAGGGCCCTAAGGAGATAGGAACTGCACAGGAAGATCAACAGAGTAAACCAACCTGAACCCTTGGAGCTCTCAGAGACTGAATCACCAACCGTGGAGCATACCTAGTCTACACAGATCTACCTCCATGGGCTGAACCCGCTTCCATCTCTTAAAGAGACAGCCATCCCTTACTCAGCCCAATTTCTCCTTTTCAGGCTCCCAGTCTGCAGGTCTTGAGGAGTCAGCAAAGAGGGAAGAAGAAAGGAGAGATGAAGGGGAGAGGATGAATAGATCTATTTTCAGATGAATAGAGCTATTTTCAGTGGTTTTGTGCCCTGGGGACATAAACCAGGACATTACGTCTGAGTCTCCTCCTCCAATGGCTCAAATGCAATGTAAATGACTGATGCTTCAAGTGCCAAGAATGCTCATTAGGAAAAAGAAGAATTAGAGATTGGGAAAAACATTGGTGGGGAGTGAGGTAGGCCAGGCTCTGGTCCCAGTGCTGGACAAGGTGGGGATGCCCAGAAGTGCTCCTTCCACACCAGAGTAGAGCACTAAGAAAAAAGGTGGGCCGTTCCTTCAATGGGCAGAGCAGGAGCACCTAAACTGACCTGTAACTCATCTTTCTTCATGATTACCCTCTCAAAAAAACCAAAAAAATTATTCTAGGCACATGGTATAAGCCTTTAATCCCAGCACTTGGGAGGCAGAGGCCAAGACAGCCAAGGCTATAGAAAAACCCTGTCTCAAAAATATTACACTTATTTATTTATTGTGTGTGCACACATGTGTGCTTGTGCCGTGGTGGGCATGTGGGAGTCTCTCTAGAGATAGAACTCCAGTCTCAGGCTCAGCAGCCATTGTCTTCACCCTGAGGCATCTATCTCACTGGGCCCACCATTTCCCTCTAATATTTGTAGCTTTCTAGAAGGTTCTCTCCAATACCTGACATGCAAATCCAGGAGACAGAATGGCAGAGTGTCAGAACTTACAAAATCTAAGGATGTACTTTGGAAAACTACCCTGTCTTTGACAGAGGAGGTACAGGCCCCAGAGGGGTGGATCACTCTAGCAGACAGACTCCAATCTCCTGGCCTGGGCTCAGCCAGGCTCTGCTATCAATCCTCTCAGGCTGTCTGAGCATAAAAGCATAGGTACCCTATTAGTCATCTCTTGAGTAGTGGGGATCAACCGCCTTTGATACTGGGATGGGGCTAACACTTTTTTATTTTTTCAAGATAGGGTCTTCTGTAGCCCAGGTTGACCTCAAACTCCCTATGTAGGCAAGGCTGTCCTAGGACTCCTGATTCTACTGCCTTTGCAGCTCAAATGTGGGGATTACAGATATGAGCCACTACATCCAACTTTCTCTCTCTCTCTCCCCCCCCCCCCTCTTTCACACACACACACACACAACCACCACACACACACACACCACACACACACAGAACCCTGACAATAATTTCCTTCCTTTAAAAGTTTAGATTCATTTTTGTTGAATAAAAAAGGGCGTGGGTGTGCATGTGGTCTCTCTCTCTCTCTCTCTCTCTCTCTCTTCTGTGTGTGTGTGTGTGTGTGTGTGTGTGTTTAGAGATGGCTCAGCAGTTGAGAATACTGGATGCTCTTCCAGAGGACCTGAGTTCAAGTCCCCAGCAACCACATGGTAGCTCACAACTTTCTGTAACTCCAGATCCAGGGCTTCTGACATCCTCTACACAGACATACATGCAGGCAAAAAATGCCAATGAACATAAAATAAAAATAAATTTTAAAGAAAAGCAAACAAAAACCCTCAGGCTGGTAAGATGGCTCAGCAGATTTGAAGTACAGAGGCACATGCCACCAATCCCGACAGACTCCCAAACTTTCTCCTAGGACTGCGTGTCACCAACACCCTTCCTCCATACAAATAAATAAATGAAAAAAAAATTTTAAAATAAAAATAAAAAAAAAAAAGAGCCAGGCAAATGTCAGTAGTCCTAGTACCTAGGGAGGCTAAGGCAGGGAAGTCATGAGTTCAGGGGTAGCCTGGACTACACAGTGACCTATATCATAAATGGCAGGCAGTAGGCCTGGAGATGTAAGTTACCTGCAGAGCACCATAGCATATATGATATTACTTCAATTCTCAGCACTGCAAAGTAAAACCAACAAAAGCAGTATGTGCTTATTGTAAAACTAAATAAACAAGTGGAGTGTGGCAGCATACACCTTTGGGGAAGATGGAGGCAAAAGGATCACAAGGTCCAGCCTGGGCTACATAGTGAGTTGCAGGTCAACCTAGATTATATAGCAAGACTGTTTCAAACAAAATATTAGGGCTGTAGCTGTATTGAAATGGCAGAGCACTTGCCTCCTATCAATGCAGAGGATTAAGTTCAATCCTCACTATTGTTTAAAAAAAAAAAACTAACTTATTAAACAAAATATCATTGCTATTTTTTGGTTTTGTTTTGTTTGTTTGTTTTTTAAGGTAAAAAGTAGCGGCCAGGTGGTGGTGGCTTACGCCTTTAATCCCAGCACTTGGGAGGCAGAGGCAGGTGGATTTCTGAGTTCGAGGCCAGCCTGGTCTACAGAGTGAGTTCCAGGAGACCAGGGCTATACAGAGAAACTCTGTCTCAAAAAAACAAAAACAAAACAAAACAAAACAAAAAGGTAGCAAGGCATTGGAGGTTGAAGTAGAAGCATATCAAGTTCAAGGCCAGCCTGGGCTACAGAGCAAGTTTTAGGACAGCTTGACCAATGAGATTAAGTTTAAAAACATTTTTTGTAGCTTTTTTTTTTTTTTTTTTTTGGACAGGGTTACTTTGTGTTGCTCTGGCTGTCCTAGAACTTACTCAGTATAGATCAGGCTAGCCTCAAACTTAGAGATCTGCTTGCCTGTGCCTCCCAAGTGCTGGGATTAAAGAGGTGAGCCACTACCACCAGGCAAAAAAAAAATTTTTTAAGGCTTGATTTGACTATATGACTTGGGGTGATGGGCTGATACAGAGTCTGAGGGCTTGCATCATATTGAAGGCCAAGGTTGCTGAGTTAAGCATCCCAGGAGACTGGAGCTCCCACTGGGACCTGTTAGCGAGGGATCTGGCATAAATTTGATCAGGTGTGTCACAGTGTGGAGGGGAGGAAGGCCATGCACCAGTTAGTCACAGCCTCAGAACTCCAGAACCACCATGTCCAAGGCAGGTGACGCTGTTCAGCATCCTTAGTTGTCACATGGAAATTGGAAAAGCACAGCTTCGTGAAGCTACTGTGGGGCTGAAATGAATCAATACACATAAAGAATGTATCGGAGTGTTTGGCCTCAATCACACAAGGGGTAAAAATAGCTTCATTATTGCTACTGTTGCCATCGGCATCTTCCTGCCAGCCAGATGAAGAAAGGAAAAAGCCTGCATGGTAATTACTTCCTGCAATAAAAATAGCCAACCCAAGCCCCTGGTAGTATTCTGTGTGGAATATGTAGGAGCTAGCACCCTGAAAATGGAAGCAGAAGGATCAGAAGTTCAAGGCTAGCCTCAACTATATAAGTTCCAGGGTATCTGGTTAGGAAACATGAAACCCTGCCTTAAACAAACAAGCCAGAGTAAGCCAGGCATAGTGGTGCTTAATATCACAGCACTTTAGATTGGAGCAGGAGATAGGAAGTTCAAGGTCCTCCTCAGCACATACAGAGTTCAAGACCAACCAGGGATACTGAAACTTGTTTCAAAAGACCAAAACAAACAATAAATAAATGAATCTGGGAGGAAAAAGACAATGGATGGTAACTATTTATTCTGACTGGGAGCTAATGTCCAGACTTTCTCAGGATATAAAAAATTCCAGTAATGGGATGGGGCCGAGAGATAGAGCATGGCTTTACTTGCATGAGACTTGGTTTCATTTCAGCATCAAAATGTGACTAGTAATGGGATGTGGCGGCCTTTAGCCCCAGCATCAGAGACAAGGCTGCGATCTCCTGAGCTCGAGCCAGCTGTCCACTAGTGACTCGTCTCAAAAAAAAAAGTGAAACTCCATCCTACGGCGTGGTGGCGCACGCCTTTAATCCCAGCACTTGGAGGCAGAGGCAGGCGGATTTCTGAGTTCGAGGCCACCTGGCTACAGAGAGTTCCAGGATAGCCAGCTATACAGGAAACCCTGTCTTGAAAAACCAAAAAAACAAAACAACAAAAAAAAGAATTGTAAAAAAAAAAATAAAAAAAAAAAACTCCCATCCCTAGAATGCAGATGGTATACAGGCTCCGAGTGTGGAGGCTGGTCCTCCACACCCATGCAGCAGTTACTAAGGAGAGGCAGGCCACTCTTCTATCCACTCAGACATGCCATGCAGTTCTGCAACTACAAAAGAAGTGCCCTGGGCCAGGCACAATGGCTGGCAGGGCCGAGTCAAGAGCAAAGTGCTTTTTTCTGTCTGAATTCCAAGCTTTCACTTGGGGTCCTCAGAGCACAATGAGAACATTATCACAGCCACTTCATCCAATCTCCTGTTTCCAGGGGCTAGAAGGACCAAAGGCAACAATGCTCACACATTCCACCAACCAGCACAGAGCTGAGAAAACAAACTAACCAAAGGGTCTTTACCAGAGCCTGAAGCCCAAATGGCAAATGGAAATTAATTAGACATATATATATGTCCCACTGGTCAAATCATTTAAAAAAATGTATTGTCAGTCGTGATGCTACATACCTACTGGGATATGAAGGTAGAATGATCAGGTGTTCAAGGCTAGCCTAGACTACAGTAGACCCTGTCTCAAAAACCAACCAAATAAACTAACCAAGTGCATCATAGTCAGTATCCTCCTGCCTCTACCTTCCAAGTGCTGGTGCCACCACACCTCCTCACTGGCTTCCTCTAGTCAAATTGTTACAAAATGCTCTGGGCACAGAACACTTCTGTGAACTGACCACAGTCACCAGTGACTAATGAGAAGGAACACAGGAATACTGATACACTCCCACCAACAAGGAGAGGCCACAGGCACTGACTTACATGTTAGACTCAGCCTGGAGCATGGGCCATGTGTTACCACCAAGCTTTTCTCAAGGGTCTGACAGTAGAAGAAAGACTCAACTGGGATGGGGTCAGGGTACACGCAGAGATCTGATGACCAAGCCTGTGCATGTCCCACTGTCTGCATGGGGCTGATGTCCTTGAGAACAGGTGTTTGAAACCAGATCGGCTTTTGGAAAGAAGACACTGTCTAGGTTATTAGGGGAGTTTTAGGGGTGGTGTCCAGCCTTGTTTGGATCATGACAAATTAAGCGACTATTCTATGATTGAGCTCCATTTTCAGATAGAGCTTATTACTGCATCAAGGAATGATTAACACATAATAATGCTACACATATTTAATGCATTCAAATCAGTGAGTTTGAAGGTAAGTGCGAACCCATAAAATCATCACCACCAATACCACCCAATATGCTGTTTGTTTTGAAGGTGGGGCTTATGTAGCACAGGCTGGCTTCCAATTTGCTATACATAGCAATACTATATACATGCTATACATATGACCTTCCTGACCTTCTACCTCTTGAGTGCTGAGATTACAGGCTTGTGCCACTATGGCTGGGAAGTGCTGGGTATTGAATCCATGGTTTCAGGCATGCTATGTAAGTAAGCACTCTCTCAACTAAGCTACATCCCCAGCCCAGCTCATTCTTAAAGTAAGTCGATTCTGTCAAGCAGATCTTGAAACCAGCCATGGTGGTTCTTGCTTACAGTTCCAGCATTCAGGACATTGAAACAAGAGCTTTGGGACTTGGAGGCTAGCCTCAACAACACAGCAAGACCTTCTATTAATAATAATAATAGTTTGCAGGGCTGGATTTAAAAGCACTTGTTCTTGCAGAGGACCCAGTTTTGATTCCCAGAACCCATAGGGTGGCTCGCAACCATCCATAGCTCCATTTCCCAAGCATTCAATACCTTCTTCTAGCCTCCAGTGTACTGCATGCATGTGGTGTACAGCCATGCACACACACACAAAATCTCCACACAAAATAACAAAATTAAATTAAATTAAAAACATAGTTTTGATAGGTATGGTGGTGCACAGCTTTAATTCCTGTTTTTGAGAAGCAAAAACAAGCTAGTCTCTTTGAGTTCAAGGACAATCTGATCTGCTTATCAAGTTCCAGATCAGCCAGCACCACATAGCAAAATCTTTCAAAACTAAATAAAATAATAATGATGGTAATAATAATTTTAAAAAGTTATTTGTATTATGTGGGGGGGATAGTGTTCAGTGGCAGACTGCTTGTCTATATAAATGAGCAAGGTGCTGGGTTCAATCCACGGCACAGTAAAAAAGAAAACCTAATTAAAAATAAAATAGGGTTAGGAATGTAGCTCAGTGGTCCAGCGCTTACCTAGTATAGCCAAAGCCCTGGCTTCAATCCTGGTGGGTACCCCACAATAAAAAATAAATAAATAAAATGGAAGCAATAATATTACATTTCCTGGAAGTTGCTGGTGTTTTGGTAGAACAAATGACCTAATTTGCATATTTGCATATAATTTAGCAAAGTAGATCTTAGTAAACCTCATTATTATTGCTGAGATTGTTAATGCTTGACTTGAAACTTCCTGTCTGCTACCCCGTTATGTGGATAACGCTCATGCTCCAATACAGGAGGAAGAAGAGGGGACCACAAAGGGGACAATGAAGATTCAGTTCAGTTTGTCCTCCACTCAGTGATCTCATCCCTCTGGCTTTGGTGACTGTTTCTGAGGGTTCCTTTTCTAAACCCACCACAGAGAGAGAGTTGGGCTCCAGCCAGAGTCCCAGCTCCTCAATCTCTCTGCAGACCTGCTTCCTGCAAAATCACCCCCATGCTGCCTCTGCCCTGCTCCCGCTTCAGCCTGGGTTCTGCGTCCTACCACCTCTCCCAAACAGCCTCCTTTCTATCCATCAAGAATCAAATTTTGTAGAATCAATATCACCCTCTCAAAAAGTTAAATCTGAGTACAGAGGGCCTTTCTTCTCCCAGTCTACATGCCCGCACTAGTGTGTGTGCAGTCTCAGAGAGCTGAGTCTTCATTGTGCACTTGTAGTACACTGTGAATCTGTAATGTTATTTATTCCTCCTACTTCATAGGATGAGATTGTTATCAAGTCCCTCCTCCACTCCCTGGGGATATGACCTAAGTATGTGGCTTGCTAATGATTAATGGTACACAGGGCACTGGCCACCACCACAAACTCACACATCTGTATACCTACTCTGAGCCCCATAGCAAATTCATTAAAAGCCAAAGGAGAGATTAAAAAAAAATAAAAAGATTTAGAGGAGACAGGCATAGTGTTTGTGCACACGAAGAGAAGAACAAAGAGAATCAGAACCCTTGGGGGTGGCAGGCAGGGAAAGCAGGCAAGACAGACTGGAAGATGAGTCAGACACAGCGAATGAAGGCACTGGGTCGATTCAGCTACACTGAGCTGGCCTCAGGGACCGCAAGAACTGGAGGAAAGGAATGGCAGCGGGCAGGAAGTGAGAAGTGCAGCTGATGCCTAACTCAGAAAGTAGGCAAGAGTTAACTGCAGAAAAGCTCCCAGGCTCCTGAGGACTCCAAGACCTTCCCTGCCTGGCTCTGCAGGGTTGGGACAATGCTCTTAGAAAGGCAGGGGAAAGAAAGAGTTAATCGAACAACAAAAGTGTCAGTCTGTGGCCCCCTGCTTGGCAGACAGAAGGCACCCTGTGGCTGCCAATGTCCTCCATTCCTTTCAGTGTTTTCAACCTAGTTTAAATGCCCCCATGCTAAGGATCTCATTTCATCTCCTGTGTAAACCTGGGAATGGGGCAGGACAGGATCATCCTGTGGCTCCCTCAGGAGCTGTTAAAATGTTTCCGCCATCTGTACCCTAGAGGCAGCACAGGAAGGTTGGGTCCTCTACCTGAGTTCCATTCTGGCCTTGATCCCTGCTGATTATCCTGGGGTGGCTGCTTCAGAAATCACAGGATATAGACTCATTCCTCTCCTGGAATTTCCCAGGCTGCTCTTCCTCCTCAGCTTCTATCTATCTCACAGCCAGTACTTAATGGCCCTCTCACCCACTCCCCAGGGATTTGTGTCAAGCTTCTGTTTCTCATTAGACGGCAGGGAACTCAAGGCTCAGAGAGTCAAAAGCCTTTGCCCTGAGTCACACAGAGAGCAAACATGGAGAAACCTGAGGCGATTTGAAAAGAAGGCAGGCTGGGAACATTAGAAGACATGAATTCTAGAACTGGCTCTGCTACTTAACCAGATTCATAGACCAGCCAACATCTCCCAACCTTGGTTTCCATAGCTGCAAAATTGAAACAGTGTAGGTCTGGTTGTTGAAGGAATAGGTTTAAGATGTTACAGTGTAGCTGGGTATTAATAGTGCACTTTTTAATCCCTGCACTGGGAGGGCAGAGGCAGTGGATCTCTATGAGTTCAAAGCCCTCCTGGTCTACATAGTTTCAGGACAGCCAGAGCTACACAGAGAAACCCTGTCTCAGAGAGAGAGAGGGAGAGAGAGAAAGAGAGAGAAAGAGAGAGAAAGAGAGAGAGAGAGAGAGAGAGACCACAGTGTTACAAAAAAACAAATTACAAATTACTTGAGGTGGATGGTTTCTTAGTTTTAGAGTGCTTACTGATCTCCAGGGTATTCAGGTTCAGTTCTCAGCACCCACAAGATACCTCACAATTTCCTGCAACTCAAATTCTAGGGGATCTGATGCTCTCTTTTGACTGCTCTCTGCAGGCTCCTGCACATACATGATACACATCACTCAGGCACGCACATACACATAACATAAATACACCCTTAGAAAATTATTTTCATGCAGTTAATGGCTGCTGAAGGTGGAAGACATTCTTCTCCCCGCAGTAGTCTAGGTACTGGTAAGCTGTCAGTGCTTTTGTAAGCAACCTCAATGAAATTCACTGGAACACTGGAGCGCTCATACGCGCGTGCACACACACACACACAGGAAAAGAAGAAGAGGTGTTGGTTGGAAAGAGTAGGGAGGGGAAAAGAGAGGATATAGGAAGCAAAAAGAATAAAAATACATTAAATACATGTATAAAAGTGTCATAATGAAACTCATTGTATATAACTGATAAACACTAATAAGAAAAAAAAACAAATTGCATTACCAAGAATGTAAACAATGAAAAGAGGGTAGACCTTGCCGGGCGGTGGTGGCGCACGCCTTTAATCCCAGCACTTGGGAGGCAGAGGCAGGCGGATTTCTGAGTTCGAGGCCAGCCTGGTCTACAGAGTGAGATCCAGGACAGCCGGGCTACACAGAGAAACCCTGTCTCGAAAAACCAAAAAAAAAAAAAAAAAAAAGAAAAGAGGGTAGACCATACATGAGCAGGCTGGGCTCTGCTCAGGTCACCTGTGTGACTCTGAGGCAACCCTACACTGGTACTCCAAGACTCCTGCCAAAATAAGACTGTAATATTGTATGGGCTATACCTATAGTGCAGGAATTCCAGTTCTGGCCACCCCAATCTTTGTTTTGATCAATTGATTAACTGATTTGCTTTTGAGTTTATTCATTTTCAAAATAGGGTCTCATCATGTTGCCCAGGCTGGTCTCAACTCCTAGGCTTGAACTATTCTGCCTCAGTCTTCCAAGCAGCCGGGATTCCAGATGCATGCCACTATGCATAATTCTTCCCTAATTTCTTGACTGTCTTAATACCTATCTTCTTACATTGCCTTAGATGCAAAAACCTTATTGAAAAATACCAGTCAGTTCCCTATAAGAACATTTGAAGTGTCTACTTTCTCCCTTTCTTAGCCTGTATTACCCCGACAGCCTCCCAGATTAACAGGGTAAGGGATGTCTTAGAAGAGAAAGCAATGACTGATGGGCCAGATAGGATTTTCCAGTCAACAACAGCTGGCTGTATATTAGATTATCTCCCTGCTAGACAGGACTGGACTAACAGCCTTGCCTTTATGCGTCTCCCCAGTACCAGACCCTTGAGGAAGCACTTCAGTATAACCCTGGTAGAGCTTCTCCATGAGTGAATTAAATATTAAACATGCCAGGCCACAGCCCCTGGTGCAGCAGCACATTCCCAGTACAGAGACAATGCACAGAGATCCAGCTGTCACTCTTCCACTGGCTGTGGGCTGGCCTCCCCATTCCTAGCCCACACTCCTATGAATAAATAAGAAATGTTTGATCTTCTCAGCGAGTTCATGGTTCTTCATATTTTTCTTCCAACCCCAGTGTGGAAGGCTCCAGGGAGCCGGAAATGCCTGGAACACTGGGTTGTGACATCTGCAGCACTGAAATTTAACAAGCAGCTGGGGACGGAGCTCAGTGGGTAGACTGCTTGTCTAGGATGCACTAAACTCAGGGATTGATCTCCGACTGTGCATACAACCAAGCACGGCAGTGGTACTTGCCTGTAATCCTAGCAATCAGGAGATGGAGCCAGGAAGATAATTAGTTCAAGGTCATCCTCAGCTATATAGAGTTCTAGGCTAGCTTAGACTACATGAGATTCCATTTACAAAGAAGAGGAAAAGGGGAAAAATGGAGGAGGAGGAAGAAATTTAACAGGTCTATAATTGACTCAGTAACTTAGTTTCACGTAGGGCCAGAGGTTCTCTGGGAAGTAGACAACTCAAGAGGGATGCAGAAGCCCTGACATCTCTCAGGACAATAGGGAATTAGACATAATTGACATGAGGTTTCATTTCAAAAGCTTTTCTTTTTCTTTCTTTTTTTTTCCTCAGATGATAGTAGAACCCTGGCGATCCCCAGGGTAACGTCCTATTTATAAATAGGGAAATGGAGGTAGAAGGAAGAGGGAAGTCCACAGCCAGTCAGTCATTTGATGGACCTGAGCCTATGAGGCCTAGCCCATGGTCTCTGGGATAGAGCCCACCTCTCCTCCATTCTACCTCTTCAACATTACACTCTGAGTCTCCTTACTAATGACACCAAGGGGTAGGCCTGGCATTGTGTCATCCACCAGGTCATTTCCACAGGAAGCAGGATTCTCTGACCTTGCTACTAAAGACTAAAAGCATGAAGTCTGCAGGTACCAGAGCAGCCCAGCTACTCTGAAGAAAGAGAACCTTGGCCTGGCACTTTCTGAGCCTTAAGTCCTCATCTGTAAGATGAGGATTTAAAAGCCACTCTTTGGAATGGCTCCTATGAAGATGAGACAAGAGGATACAAAAATGGAGTACTTTGTAAACTGTGAAGTGCTATCCTAATGTCAGATACTATTAATATAGTCTAAAGACACTGCAGACAAAAAAAAAAAAGTAAGAGGAGAGGAGGCCATGCAGAAGTGAGAAGCCACACTTACAAGAAAAGAGTCCTACTGGCTTCTTACAGACCTGATCAATCCTGGGGCCATTTGCAGAGGTGGACAGTGGCAGGTCAGAACATCTCCAGTCCACAGGTCCAAGACACCCGCCCACTTTGCTTGGTGTGTATGCCTGCATGTAAGTGCACTTGGCGACCTGTATCACGCTACTTTGCTTAGCTGCTCTGGGGCAGTCATCAGTAATGTGGTCCTGAGGTGGGTTACCCCACTTCAGGTCAACTCACAGACCCTCAAATGAAACTCTACCAATCAAAGTCCTTGTGGGGACACTTCTCATCCTCTGGGGACCTTACCTTGTACTTGGCTGCAAGCAGCTCTGTGGCCTGCTGCTCCCGCCTCAGATCCTCCAGCATCTTCTCCTTCTCTTCCAGAAGCTTCTGCTTCTCCTCACTCACGAGGCTGCGGTCATCCTGGATGGCGGCCTTCTCCTCCTCCAGCCGCTCCTTCTGTTCCGGGCAGGTAATTCTCCATGTTCTTCTCCAAAGCTGCCTCCAGGATGGCTGGGGGTGGGCGGTGATTGTTGTTGTTATCATCTTCCTCTTCAGCCACCCAGGCCTCAATCCACCGCCCCCTCTGGATAGCCGCTGGGGCAGACACGGCCTTCTTTCTGCGACTGCCTTTTCCGAGGCCCGCTTGCCCAGCATTCCTTCTTCTCCACTGGGCCTTCAAGCGGGCGACTCTTCCTGGAATTCCCTCAGCAGCGTGTCCTTGGGGTCCCTCGTTCACCCGCTTTTTTTGTTCTTGATGTTCTTGGCTCGGTTTGCAAAGCGCAGGGTAGAGAGGCTCTCATCATAGCTGTGAGAAGCTGGACCCAGTGTGGCCACCATGATGGTCTTGGCATTGCCCCCCAGTGAGTCTTGGAGCAGCCGGGTCAGCTTGGAGTCCCGGTAGGGATGTCGTGCTCCTGTTGCCGGCCAGAGCAGCAATCACATTGCCCAGGGCGGACAGCGACAGATTGATTTTAGAAGCTTCCTTAGGCCTCTCTCCGCTACTACTAGAACCACTAGCACTGCTACCTCCAGTATACCACCAGCTGTTGGGCTGTGTGGCTGGCCTCCAGCTGTGTTAGGACCCCTTGTTCTGCCTCTCACTGCCCGCCAGGTCTACCAGGTTGAGTTTGCCTACTCGGATATGGTCCTGGCCATCGAGCCTCGCTCACTGCACTCCACTGTGATAACAAAGATGGCATGGGACCTGGAGCTGACCTCCATTCATGTGGGTGCTGCCCACGGGCCCGGGCTTGGTTTCCCCAGGTTCATCACATGCTCAATCCCTTGACATTCTTGGTGACAAAGGAAGAGAGGTCCTTGTTTGTTGACCCCTGTTTCAGGATTCTCCTTCAGCTCTAGCCTCTTGCCTGGCTCCTTGGATAGCAGGTCTCGAATCTCCTCCTGGTAGATCTCCAAGTAGGAGCACGAACCAAGTACTGCTGGTTCTGGGAGCGGGAGATGTGAGTGAAGATGTGCTCAAAGGCATTGGGGATAACCCCGCGAGCCTGGCCCACCCAGGTCCCCTGCATGGTGTAGGTCTTGCCAGTGCCAGTCTGGCCATAGGCAAATACGGTGCCATTGAAACCCTGAAGCCCCGGTCTATCAGGGGCCTCACCGTTTCGTCATACAGGTCGGCCTGCTTGGAGCAGCATCATATACAGCATCAAAAGTGAAGGTCTTGGGCACTCCCCAGGTGCCGCGGGGGGGTTTCGCAGAGTCACCTGGCCCAGTTTCACGTCCATGGTCAGAATCTGCTCATGACCAGCAGCCTCCTCCTTCCTACTGAGGGGGCGGCACCGGGCCACCACCTTCAGGGCCTGGGCTGGCCTTGGTCTTACTGGCCATATTGCAGTTTGTCCTTCCAGGTGGGCCGCTCTGCAGTCTGGGCGGTCCTCCTGCCCTACTCCTAGGTCGGGATCGGTCGGGCTGGCCCAGCCCCCAGGCACCGCTCTTCAATCTGCATGCAGCCTACCCGGTGGGGATGCGGGGAGTTGGCCCCGAGATGCTGCAGTCCAGGCCTCCACACCTCTCCACGGCTTTCTGTGCACAGGCTGGAGAGGTAGAATTAGGCAAAATCCCCAGGCAACCGCTCAAGCTGCTCCTGCCGAAGGGCAGTGCCTGGAACCCACCCCATGCTGGAGCAAGAGGGAGCGCTACGGTAAACAGCTTCGGCAACAATGAGATAAAGGAGGAGGAAAATGAGATGGGGGTGGGCGGCAGAGCTGTCTTTTCCTCCTCCTTTTCCCCTTCCCCTAGATCCATGGCGGGGGATGCGAGTCCGAGCGGCCGGGGGATCCCGGTCCTCCCGAGGTCCGAGGCTCACCTGGAGTCCTCCCCTCCGGCTGGAGGATCATTCATTGCAGCCACAGCTGGCTGCTGTTGGCCTCTCCTTCGCCTTCCCCGCCGCCACCACCCCCGGGAGAATGAGAGAAAAACAGAAGGAGATGGGGCGGAGCAGCGGCGGCGAGACTGATGTTGCTGCGGCCGCTGCGCTGCGGCCCGGGTTATGTCTCCCGGCTGGGGTGGGGCAAGGGGCGGGGCCGCGGGGCGGGGAACAAGAGCCCGGCGGCCCTTGGGCGAGGGACAGCGGTGCATCGCCGCCCGCACCCCGCCCGACCCCTTAGGGATGACAAGCTCCGTGCCCACCCAGGTCCCGCGCCCACCAGTCGGATGCGGCGCAGCCAACCGCCAGCCGTCACCCCACCGAACCCGAGCATGCGGGGAGTTTGTAGTCCTTCCTTTGTTAACCGGGTTCTGTCAGGGTTGCTAATGCTTTCTCCAGTCCTCAAGTCTGGGAGCCCTCCTCCCACAAGCAACCCCTGAGTGTGTCTGCTGAGGCTGCACCACCCACGCGTGTTCTCGCGGCAACCGCCATTCTCGGTTTCTCACTGCTCCACCATTTTGCTTGCAGATGGGGACATGTCACTGTCCTCCATCCTCAGGGTGTCACCAGGCCTCCTAGAGCTTAACTCCTAAACATTATTGGGCTCTGTCTTTTCCTCTCCCTATTCTGGTTTAGGCCCTGGCCTTCCTTTTTAACGCTCTGCTGGAAGCAAGTTTAATTGATTCCACCTCTCGTGTCTGTACTTAGCCTCTCGGCTTAAACCCACTTCTCCATGACCTTCCGTACCCTCGAAGGCCGGTCCATCTTCTGACCTCCCAGCCTACATCCACTACTCTGATCCAGCCTATACTCCTGATAACCATGCCGACACACTTTTCTAGCTTCCGCTGAGCCCCGAACTACTCCTAGGACCTGAATCCTTTCTTAAGGAGCCCAAAGATTGTAATAAAACTGACTCTGCCAAGTCGCACCCAGTGCCTTTGCCCAGAGATCCTGTTACATTTCTTCGTCTACTGTCCTGCCAACTTACTTGGGCAGCACAAGCATTTCGTCATCTATGAAGCTGTGCTGGTTAATTTTTATCACACACAAATCTAAAGAGATTCCGCTGGGGGAAAAGAGAACTTCTCAACTGAGGGGGTCGTTGCCTCGCCTATTGATTGGTGCATGTGGGGTATATTTGATAGCTAATTGATGGAGGAAGAGAGCACAGCCCACTCTGGGAGGTGCTTCCCTGGGCGGGTTGTTAAAAAAAGATACCCGAATGTGAGCCTGGAGCCAGCCGCAAATAGGTCTCTCCATATTGCTTGCTTCAAGGCCTGCCTTGAGGGTCCTGCCTTGATGACAAAAAACGTGTAGGGCAAATAAAACCTTTTCCTCCCCAAGTTACTCTGGCAGGCAATATTAATCACAGCAACAGAAAGCAAATTAAATCAGAAGCTTTGGGCGGAGAGTTGGTCCGGGTTAAGAGCACTGACTGCTCTTCCAGAGTCCTGAGTTCAATTCCCAGCAACCACAGGGTGGCTCACAACCATCTGTGATGGGGTTTGATGCCCCTTTCGGTGTCTCTGAAGACAGCAAATGTTTTTAAAAATTTTAAAAAAAAATCTTTAAAAAAAAAAAAAAAAAAAAAAAACCAGAAGCTTTCTCTAAATGGTTTTCCTGCAGAAAAAGGATGGAATTTACAAATTAAAATTGGGCCAAAACCGGGGGTGGTGGCACCGCCTTTAACCCCATTGGGAAGGGGGCAGGGCAGGCGGATTTCTGATTTTCGAGGCCATTTGGTCAAAGAGTGGTTCCCCGGACAGCCGGGGCCCATACAAAAAACCCCCGTCCGAAAAAAAAAAAACCAAAAAAAAATAAAAAACCCCCAAAATTTGGGCCCCACATTCCCGTTCCTTATTTTTCATATGTAACTTAGGTGTTTGTGTGGGGTCCACATGGCATAGGGAAAAGGCATTTGGAAGGTCCAAACCCAAGGTTGTTTTTTTGGGAAAAAAAAGGTTGCCGGTTTTCCCTGGTTGACCTTTAACTTAGCCCCTTGGGGGAAAAAACGGGAAAACCTGTTTTTAAAGGCCCCCGGGTCTCAAATGGGTTTCTAGGACCCCGGGCACACGGGTTTTTTAAATTTTTTTTAAATGTTAAAAAATTGTTTTTGCCCCCTTTAAATTATTTGTTTTTTTTTTTTTTTTTTTTGTTTTTTTTTTTTTTTTTTTTTTTGAAAACAGGGTTTTTTTGTGTACCCGGGCCCCGGAACTCACTCTGTGGGGCCCGGCTGGCCTCAAAACCCCAAATTCGCCTGCCCCTGCCCCAATGGGGGTTTTAAACGGCCCACCTGCCCGGTCATTATATTTTTTGTATCCCGGGGTTTCCCCGGTGCCCCGAGGCCAAAGGGGAAAAGTTGGACCCCCTGAAAAAGAGCTGTAATAGTTTGTTTTTCCCCTGTGGGTGGTGGAACCCCGAACCGTGCCCCGGGGAAGAAACACATACTTTGATACGACCCCTCCCCCAACCCCCCTTTATTTTTTGTTTGGTTTTGGGGTTTTTTTGTGTTTTTGTGTGTGTGTGTTGGGGGGTGTTTTTTGGAAATCCCCTGGAAGTTTGGGGCCGTGAGCTAAAAGGGTTTTGACTGTTTTTACCCCCCACGCCCCCTAAAAGGGGGAGATTGTGGGGAACACAGTTCTTTCCTGGGGCCTTTTACAACAATCCTACGGGGTTTTTTTCCCTCACATGTACAGCCTGATTCCCCCCCAAAAATAACTCTGCTTCCCTTTGGCTTCCCCCCAGTGTTAAAAAGGGATTGGGTACAGATAGGGCGTTTAGGACCGGGGCCAGGGCCCCGGGTTTTGGTTTCAGGGGTTCTACATACAGGAAACACTCCAAGAAAAAAATGGGGAAAAAAAAATTTTTAAAAAAAGGGTTTGGGTGGGGTGTTTGTTTTTGTTTGTTTTTTTTTAAATTTTTTATTTATTTATTTTTTAAAATTTTTTTTTTTTCGAACGGGGTTTTTTCCCTGTGCCAAAAAATTTCTCTATACCCCCCGGCGGCCCCAAACCCCAGAATCCCCCCTGCTTCCCCCTTTTTAGACCGGATTGGGGGCCCACTCCTGCCACCACTGCCCCCCAGTTTTTTTCACAATTTTTAAAAAACAAGTTTATAAAATTTAAAAAAAAAAATTGAAGAAAAGCTGGCAGACTCCACCCCACTAAGAACAGGGGCACAAAGTAGAGTTTAAAGTCCCCCCCGGGGTTCAGAACAAGCAAGGCAACCTGGAAAAGACCCCCCCCCCCCCCACTCAAAACAAAAAAAATTTTTCCCTTTGGTCACTTGTCCCCTAATTCCGGGGAATTTGAATTCAGCTGGGCCAGCGCTTTTTTTAGGGTAGTTTGCCCCTTTCGGAGTTCCTGGCCTACCCCGGACCGCTGGTCCCTCCGTGGAACTGGTTTGGGTCAATTACTAGTGACGTTGGGGCAACTTTCCTTTCTGGCTTAAACCCCTGTTCGGAGAGTGTTTGATTCGGGTTTTTTCCTTTTTTTTTTGGGGTTGCATTTTGATTTCGTCCTGTTTTGGCAACTTTTGGGCCCCCACAGACGGGATAAAATGCAAGTGTATCCTTCTCCCTATTTTGTTCCATGGCCGGCCCTTGTTAGGGCCGAGATAAAAACCTTTTGCCCAAGAGGAAGCCGCTAAATTTTTAACCCCCCGAAAATTTTTTTCACAGTAGGAAAAGATTTTCCCTTCTTCGGGGGGGGGTGGGCACGCCTTTAACCCAGCACTTGGAGGCAGAGGCAGGGGTTTTTGGTTGGGGGCCACCTTTTCTACAGAGTGAGTTCCAGGAGGCCGGGTAACAGGAAACTCTTTTTTGAAAAACAAAAAAAAAAAAAAAAAAAAAAAAAAAAAAAAAAAAAAAAAAAAAAGAAAGAAGGTTTACCCCCCTTTATGGGTTTTTACAAAAAGTTTGGTCAAATGAATAGTAGGGTTTTAGGCCAAAAAACACTCAAAAACGGGGATGGGTCCGGGTTAAAAATCTGCTTAGGGGGGGAGACTGTGCCAGCAGACAAAACCGGGTTTGCCCTCACCTTGAAAATCTGGGCACAGTGGCGATACCAAAACCCCCCAATATGGGGGAAATTGAACCCGGCCGGTAGAAAAAAAAAGGTAAATTTGGCTGTACAGTTTTTGACGTTTTTCCTTTGAAACAAACAAACAAAAAAAAAATTTCCCTTTTTTCAAAAAAGTAAATTTTTTCCTTTTCCCCCCCTCCCCATCTCAAAGCGTGTCTCTAAAAGCAGAGGGTTTTTTGTGTCTTTCCCCGTTTTTTAAAATTAAAGATCTTTTACTTTTTAATGTAATGAATTTTTCTTTTTTATGTGCCGGGTGCTTGCCCGTTTCCCAAAATTTTGGGAATTAAAAAGTTATGATTTCCCCTTGGTGGGTGCTGAGAAAAAAACCCCCGAACCTCGGGGGGCCCCCCCAGGCCTTAACCCTGAGCCATCTCCCCAAACCCCCCATCTCCCACTTTTTTCCCCAGGGTTTTATTCCTGATTTTTGACTTGCCCCCCCCCTAAGTTAAACCCGCTTCCTTTGTCCCGGGCCCCCCTTTTCCCCTGTGCAGCTCCCTAAAGAGGTCCCCCCCCCCCTTTACTGCGCTATCAGCCCATCTACCAAAATTCCCCCCAAGGTACACCAGTCAAAAGACTTTCCTTCCCAAAAAAAACCCTTTTGGGAAACCCCCTCAAATCCACCAAGAGAGAAAAGAGAGGGACCCCCGGGAAAGGAAAACAGGAGAGACAAGGGGAGAGACAGGAGACAAAATAGACCAGGATCAGCCCCTTTGTGGGCCCTTTCTTGCCCAGGGGGCCCCCTTTTTTGGGCCCAGTCCTGTATTCTCTTTGAAAAAGGGGCCTTTCTTTTTTTTTTTTTTTTTTTTTTTTTTTTTTTTTTTTTGGGGTTTTTTTTAGGTTTTTTTGAGACAGGGTTTTCTGTGTGCTGGGGCTGTCCTAGAACTGTTCTGCCCCCCGGGGGCCCCAGGGCTCACTGAAAAATTTTGGGGGACTTTTATAGCCGGATTGGGAAACCCCGGGGTTGTTTTTTCCCCCCATCACTGTGTGCCCTTACAGAAAAGAGCATGATTTTTACCTCCCACCCCCCTCTCTTCACACTCAAACACTTTTTTTTTTGGATTGTACAAATTAGGCAAAAATTTTTTTTTTAAAACAAATGAGTACATTTTTTAAAAAAACCCCTTTGGCAAAATTTAAAAAAAGTAAAAACCAAAGCAATGTCACAACCCCCTTTATTTTGTTTTGTTCTCTTTGAAAAGTCCCCAGGGGTTTGGACTTCCCCGGGTCATGTGAACCCAGGAAAGGAAAAAAATTTTAAAAGTCCAAGCTTTTTTTTTTTTATTTTTTTAAAAAAAAAATTTTAATAATTTTATTTTTTTTTTTTTTGAGACAGAGTTTCATTGAGTGCCCGGGGGTGTTTGGGGAAATTACACTCCCGACCGGTGACTTGAAAAACCCCCAAGTGTCCCCGTCTCTGCTCTAAATTTGGGGGTTTGGGTGTTCCTTTTGGGAAAAAGCTTTTTTTTTTAAGAGGAGAGCTTGGGGGCTTCAGTAAAAAAAATCTGGAAAAAACCAAAAAAATAAAAATAAATTAAAATAATAAAATCAAAAAAAACAAAGCCCCGGGAAAAACCCCGAAAACCCCGGGGCTTAGTGGTCTTTCCTTACACAGGGGGTTTGGGGTTTCCAAAACTGACAAGCCGGCAAATTTTGGGCAACCCCTATAATAAAAGTGTTTTCTCACCATGTAGCCCAACCCAAGTGGGGTTTTCAGTGTGCACTGCCACACTCATTATACAGAAGGTTTTTTTCCCCCCGGGGTTCCCCAAAAACAGCCATTCTTAAAATAAAGCCCCGGGGACGGGTCAGATTACACCCTAAAAAAAATCCCAAAAAGATAGAATTAGCCTTACAAAAAAAAAGGACTAATGGGACTTGAATATAAGCAAAACGTTTTTGCACGGGGGAATATGGCTACAAAAAAATTTTTCGCGCCCCCTGGAAAATTTTGGGGTTTTTTTTTTTTTCCCCCAGTTTTGTAAATTTTTGATTTTAATTTTTTTTAATTTTATTTTTAGGCTCTTTAGATCACCCCCAATGATAATAAGAAAATACTCTACATTAATAAATTCAAAAATTTTTAAAATTTGATTTTTTTCAAAATTTTACTAACGATTTTGTTATTTTATTATGGGGAATTTCCGTGCCCACATTGGCCCAGTCCCCCTGGACAAGAAGAGAGCTCAGAACCGGAAAGGGGTTTTGTAAATGGTTGTGAGCTCCCCTTGGGGGGTTTTGGGGAAATTTTATTGGGTTGTCGGAGAGTAGTCAGTGCTCAAGGGGGGGAAAAAAAATTTCTTTTTAGTCCGTTTTTTTTCCCCGGTCTTTTTAGTGTTTTTTTGAGACGGGGGTCTTTTAAAAGAAACCCAAAAAATTTTTAAAATCATATGTAATCGGGGTTTTTTAATAAAAAAGGCCCCTCTTGGTTTGCCTCTTGATTTGGGGGTTTCAAATGGTGCTCCCCGGCTTAGCATCAAGTTACCTAACGTTTTTTTTTTTTTCCCCTTTGCTGTTGTTTTTTTTTGAATAAAAAATCAAAACCCCCGACGGGCCCTTTGGGAACTTATATTGCAGAGGTTTGCTTAAAAAAAATTTCCTGCCACGTGCCCATTTCGGGGGGAAGGGCCCCCCCCCCAAAACCCAAACCTATTAAAAATCGGGTTTTTTTAAATGTTCTTTTTCTCTACTTTTTTCCTTTTTTTTTTTTAAAATTCTGGAGGCTGGTTTGTCATCAAAATTCTTTTCTTATTTTTTTTTTTATTACTTTTGGTTGTTTTTAAAAATGGGTTTCATGATTTCAGGGGGCCCCGGAATTTACAAAAGAAAAGGGGGTTTTTTCCGGTTTTTATTATGGTCCGGTTACAGACTGATTAAAATAGCCTTATTTTTATTGTTGATTGATGATTTTTTTTTTAGGCGGTTTCTCTATGAGCCCTGGGTCCGGAAAAACCCCGTAGACCGGGGCGGGCCGAACTCAAAAAGTCGCCTGTTTCATTTCCCCGGTACTTTTAAGCCTGCATCTTTTTTTTAAAAATTAATTCTCTTGGGTTTTTTTTAATTTTTGGGGGGGGGGGGAAAACCCCGGCCCCGGAAAAGAATTTAGTCACTGAGATCCCCCCCCTTTTAAAAAGGAAAAAATAAAAAAATTTGGGGGGAAAAAATTTTGGGGGGGGGTTAGTTCAACTGGTGGGAGAGATGTTTGGGGAATGAAGTCCTGAGTTAAAGCCCCCCGACTGCATACAACCAGGATTGTGGCCCAAAAATTTTAAAAGTCATGCAAAAAATACGGGGGAGTTTTTGGCCCCGTAGGAAAAAGGGCCCCCCTGTCAAAAAAAAAAAAAAAATTTGGAGCTGGGCAAATGATACAGGGGTTTTACGCATTTTTTGTACATGTTTAGGGTCGAGTTAAAAAACCTAAAGCAAAAAAAAACCCGGCAGGGAGGGGGACCTTTTCCCCCAAACACTTTTTCCCCAAAAGGGGGGGGAAAAACAGATGGGAGAAACATTTTTAAAATTAGATTTTTAAAAAAAAATCCCATAGCCCCCCTGCCCAAAAAAGAAAAAATGTTGTTT